>JAZHAC010000034.1:11221957-12443915 GCA_039707435.1 Actias luna | reverse complement strand
TTCAAGATAATAATTTATTTTATTATACTCTAAACAATGTAATTTCTAAGAAACCTATATCATAGTACAAACAGAAGTTTTAAACTATACATAACGTCAATACATTTATTTTTAATTAGTATAGAAAATACGAATATCAGAAGTAGTAAATGCTAAAATTTAATAAATATTTAAAAAAATGTTATTCCTCCATCTGGGTATTAAAACGTGTCATCTTATTAGTACATAAATTATTTTATTTACATATATACCAAGCAAGATTGGGTAAGATTGTGATTTCATTCTGTTATGCCCTTACAAAGAGCATAAAAAAAATATTATTTTTCTAATCACGTATGATTTCGGATAAATGTAGAGTCTATATAAATGTTAGAACAAAATTGCGTAACTCTGATTGCATATAAATAAATGTAAGCTAACACTCATAGGATTCTTAAAAATAGAGTAATAACAACATACCATACGATGAAATGAATCAGTAATCTGCGAGACACTATTTAAATGCGGTTAATAGGAAAGATGAATACCAGCTGACATTGTTAAAACCCATTAAGGCTATAGCTGTTGACCCCTCATGACTGGAAAAGCGCCCGCGTGTTACTAACACTGCGTCTATATTAATGACACTTTTGCAAAGATTTGGAATGTTATAGTTCCATATTACGTGAGTTATCTTATTGGAAGAGGATAAACCCGCGTTAGCCTTAAGTGCTAATCTACACTTAATTCGCAATTAAAATTTATCATCCAGTTAATACCAATTGCACAAACATCTCTTTGCAAACAATCGTTACGTCTTTGAAGGGAAATTGTAGAAAATTATTAACTGTTGGTTTAAGTATATCATGATTTTTTATACTACATAGGGTACATGCTCTTATATCTGTAGGCTTTTTTTATTAAAGTGGTGATTAAAATACCATTCTTTACGGACCTCCTCATCGCAACACGTAAGCGCATTACATGGGCTCAGGCCAAGGCGTGAGGGGTATGTGGTGACTCATAGGGTGCTAGTCACTAGATACTACCCACTAAATCACACCACGGTGACACTTCAAACTCCCGTGTTTCCCGTGTATCAGATTTTTTCATCACGGCTACAAGTGATTATTTATGTACATATACTAAAACTGGCAAATACACAGTTTAACGTTACTGTAAATTAAAAATGATATATCTATAATGTTAAAAAGATTCAGGTCTCACTAGTGTATGATGCCCATCAAATTTGTTTTTTGTAAAATCCGTCAGTATTTTGTTTTATTATTAATGAAGTTATGGAAAAAAGTTTTATTAAGTGAAATGGTATGACACTTCCGAATGATCTACAATATACGTTAAATACGTTTTATGATTACAACACCAATGATGATAACTGAGAACAATTATCAAAGATTAGTGCCGATTATTGAGGATATAACATTTGTTATTTTCCTTGTACTAGTACAGTATATATGCCGGATGATCGCAAATTTTATTAAAAGAACAAAAATGGAGCATAAGACAACAATCGTTGTTCTTCTCGTAAGTACTTTTTATTATAAAATCTGATAAAATAAATTATAATAAATACTTGACACGTTTATTTATTTGACAAAACTATATTTTTATGATTTATCAATATTTATTATTTATAGTACTGGTTTATATTATGTCGGTTGACTTTGTTCACGCCCTTGTACAAAAAACCTAATTTTATATGTATCTAAAAGTTGTTTTAATACTGAGTTCTCTATAGTACGAGCGCACTTTTTTATAGTTAATAGGTGTAGTGTTATGACCACAATCTCAGCTGATGTTATGTGACGATGTAACCAAAGATGGTGGATACGTTAAGCTTATTACCGTGCAATTACCGGGACACCCTTTCAATATTTGGCTGCAGATTGTCAACTTGAGGGTGGTAGCTAGCCAGGGGCGCACTACAAAAAGCCCTACCACCATGCTATGGTTTCAACATGATGTTCTCCTTCACCGAAAGCTCAAGCTCGTCCCATGACGGGGCGTCCTTACACACTACCAACTGAGCTATCATCGCTTTTAAATATTTAGTTGCAACGTATTTACAATTTATTTCGTACCTAGATAGTATTAGCTTGTAATTGTTTATATATACATACATGCTTATAACATAATTCCCAGATCCTTTCGGTGACCTGGCAGGCCTATGCTACAGTCAATTGCACAGAAACAGGCGCTGGGCGATTTGCAGACGACGAAGATACGACTTGCAAAAATTATACACTTTGTGTCTACGATAGTTCTACCGGCACCTATTTATCTTACAACTATGTTTGTCCATCGACGTCTGTTTTCAACCCCAATACTGCGATGTGCACAGCTTCCTCGAACTACGTTTGTAATGTAACGTCTTCAAACTCTACAAATTCGACGTCCGTATGTACAGAAGACGGCTATATTGCTGATCCAGACTCTACAAATTGTACCACTTACATAGAATGCGTTGAAATTAACAGCACATATGTGGAAACCACTTATACATGTCCTGATGATACATATTTCGATCCTAATACAACTCTCTGCGAGTCAAACTACACTTGTACATCAAATTCAACGTCATCGTCAAATACGACCACAACATTTAGTTGTAGCTCAGCTGGTAGATTCGCAAACAGCGCGGACGACACTTGTAAGACTTATTATTATTGCGTATTAGCAAGTAATGGGACATATTTACAATACGAATATACTTGTCCGTCGACATCCGTGTTTAGTCCTACAGAGAAACTTTGCACTACGAGTTATACATGTTCTTCCTAGCGTTAGAACATGGTATATTACATTTTTTTATGACACATTATTGACCCAGGCTATTTACAATGGAATTGAAGATTTTCTTTTAAAATTAAATTATACTTTTTTTTTATGTTTGTCGACTAGAGAGGGACTTACTTAATTGAATTATAACATATAATAGATAAACATTTATTTCTTATTATTTGTGTTTTCTATAGCTTGTGTATAGATCTCAATTACTCAGTACAACGATAATATAAAATTATTTTTTGTGTTCTTCAGCCAAATCTGCAAAAAGTGTATATATGGTTATTTCTTTTCGTTTGCCTTTGCGATAACATTCACCTCAGTTTATATCACCCTTTATATTTACTAGAAATAACAATTTAATTAATTGATATGTAAATACCGAGAAATAAATACATAGCAAATAAATTAGCATTGTTTAGTATAATTTTTCTTGAATTTCTTCGCAAATCTTTTCGTTCTATTTCTTTCCGATGAATTTCTTTTCTTATTAAATTCGATTTTATATTTCAATTGTTCCATTAGTACTAAAGCTAATTTTCTTGCTTTTTGAACATTTCGATGGTATTGTAATAAAGGTTTATCAATTTTATTTGTTTGTATTTCTTTGATATAAGGATTGGGTTGAAGCTCTAAATAAGAATTTGTTTTTGTTGTTTTCATTGTGGAAAAGTAATTACGAAAATAATTATCCCTGGCTTTCGCTATCTCGGCAGCTGAAATTTGATTCTTTGTTAGATTTAATTTGTTTTGAATCGATATAGGAGTTAACGTGCTTGTAGTGCTTTTAATGTTTATTATTTTATTGACATTTGCCCTTGTTATTTTCTTCATGGGATGGTTCGCTTGTTTAATACTTATATACGGAGTTTTCTTGTAGATATTTAAATAGTCGTATTCAGGAATGCTCGTTACAAGATACGAGGATTTATTTATTCGACGAACTTGATAAGTTTTCACACAGTCTGATTTTGCAATAAATACTACCAAATATATAACTAGTGAGATATAATAATACGTCTTATAAAAAATCATTTATGAAAGATCTCTATGTCATCCTGACATAATTTTTTCATAGAGTCAAAATTGTAATTTAATACTTCTCATGCGTTCAATAATAATCTGCTTACAAAAGTATAACTAATAAAAAAAGAGCAGGGACAACAATAAAAAAAATTATTGTTTGTTGCGTTTTCGTTTTTTGATACAACATTTGTTTAGAAATTTTATTGTTCTCAGGAATGGTGACTTTAATTTGAATTTCTTTGTCACACTTATCAAATTTCACTATATAGTTTACAGAGTAATTATATATGTATTCATTTTGAAAACGAATAATTTATGAGAGATTATAAAGTACCTGAAATGATGGTGTATTTTGTAAAGAAATAAAGAACAATTAAGTTTTTCAATATAAACCTATGATTAAAAACAATCAACGTGTGTTATTATAAAATACTTCTTGTATCTAAATACCGAACAGTGAAAATTAACAGTTTTGTAGAGAGTCTCGTTAAGCATAATGAATAACACTCATATGAAGCGGGTGTATGTAGAATGTTCCTTGAGTGTCTTATATAAACTGGTAAATAACTACGAACTGATTTGAAAAATGTCATCACTTAAATCATTTAATGGTTATTGAATGTTGATGAAGAAAAATCTAATTGAAACGGGAAATTAGATTTTATAATGAAATATCCATGATGTCAAACAATTTAACTATGTACTTTCCTATGAAGAAAAAATGTTAGTAATCCTAAAATCATGTATGTGGCACCAAAAGAGACAAGACCAAACATGTATATAGCGTATGTAGCGGAAGCTTATTATTGTTATCAATAAAAAGTGAAGCATAATCACACAATGAAGTAGAAAGTTAAGATCCCATGTTGCAAAATCAAGGTCAAAATTTTCTTGCAATTATCCAAGCAGTTAATATCATATTTGAGAAATGAAAATGTACTTTATTATCTTAGAAAAGAAATTAGGGTAATATTTATTATTGTTCAGGTGTGGTAGTATAGTCTTATAGGTATCCTATAAATCCGTAAGATGTTTAAATGTGATGTAAATACAGTGCTTACGTCACTTTTTACATTGATTATATTATGAAGAAAAAACGTTTATTTTTGTGAACATGAAGCAGGAACATATTTGCTATTTTATAATACTAGGAATACGAATTCCTTTTGTATATTTACTCTAAAATTTAACGTTTTCGTTTTAATTACTTTTTTAGATTATTTTAGAGTGTTTTTCTATTCGATTCCATATGCTTTACTTTTGAACATAATTTTATTATATGATTTGCTGATCCGGTGAACTTCGTATCACATTACAAATCTTTGAATTTTTCGGCTTTTTGTACTATAATATGTATGTATTATACATATAAAACTTCGTCATGGTTCACTCTATATATTGCTGAAAATTACATTAAAATCCGTTGAATAGTTTAAACGATCTAAGCGAACAAACAACGGAAGCGACTTCATTTTATACTGTGTAAAGATATCTCTTGATAAAGTGAACCGATTGCAATAAAATAAAAACTAAGTAATACTCCTAGTTGCGTACAATTTTTACGTGATGCGTGATGTGTGACACTAAACATGTGTTCTGTTGGATATCCTATAACACACTGGAATTTTTTTTGGAATTATTTTTGATGTACAAAAACAACTTTTCTACAGATTTATTATATGTATAGATTTCTTAATACGTGACTACAAACAGCGCTTGTACAAACACGAAATCCTTCACATGGTTTAGTTAACAAAACTATATTCAAAACTCATCAAATTAAGTATATGAAATCCAAACGGTTGTTAAAACTACTTGCACATAACCTGCTTTACGTTTTTGGCATTATAACTATAATAACTTGAAATTATAGAAAACCTTCATTGTTATATACTATACTTAAAGAAGTGGGTAAATATAGTGTTTCAGAAAACTATGACTAAGAACTATTATAAATGCATTTCTGGATAGAAGCAATCAACTTTCAATTCTACAAACTTTATTTTAATCAGTGATTCGTTTCAAGTATCCGCATCGATGTCAAGTTATGCAATTCGAATAGTAACAGCATCAGTAAACGTGTCCAGACTCTTAAGTATATACGGCTATTTGCAATGCGTAGGATGCAAGCTCATCATTTTGTCAATAACTAACCAGTGCCTGCGACTCTGTTTACTTATAAGTTTTATCTTTCAGTTGAACTACAGGTCATAACCGATTTGATGTTATAGATATCCCAATGATATCTAACTTATACTACCTCTGGGTCAGTTCTGAAATCGACGTTCAAAATATTGTTTTCTTTTACAAAATACGCTCATTTGTCGGAACAACATATGCGTCATATGTTGTACTTAGAAGTTGCTGTTTTAGTAATTTTCACGTAATCTAATGTACAAAGTTTTAACACAATCAGAAGGACGACTTAAATATTAATTTTTATATACTGATTTACTAGGCTTGTCTATATTTTTCTATGTACAACGATTTTATTATGTAGTTCTTGTACTGCTTACCTACATATTTTTTTGGAATTAATGTATATGCATAATGCATAATATGCATGCAAAGGATATGTTTTTCTTTTAATTGGCCGTAAATATTTCATTGAAAATGTACTTGTTTGAATAATATAAAGATTATTTTCACATGCAAACGATCGCATTACTGGTGTACATTTCACGGTAGGTATATGAAAGGTTACAGTAACAGTAGGTCTTACGCAATCTTCGGCACAAGGTAGAATCTCACATCGTACACACTTAGAGTATTAATGCCTTCCTAAGTTAATCACTTAGCAATTTGTTGGGGTTTCCGTAGTTCTAAATGTTAGAAGTGCTTGATTGTCAGAGGATTTTAATTTTTAGCTTAATTATCTAAATTGCGTTTGTGGAAAAAGTATTTTATATTTTACTAACCGTGTTCTCTTAGTGGACATTCAACAGTCCTCTCATAGTGCTCCTTTGCACTCCTACGAAATGCATTTTGCTTTTTTTTTTATTCCCGCCTGGCTAGCAATTTTTGAAGTGATGATAACTTAGTGGTAGTGTGTACGGAGTCCGCGTCACAGGACGTGAGTTTGAATTCACCTACAATGTGCTTGAGTTTTCGGTGAAGGAAAAACATCCTGAGAAAACCACAGCATGATGGTAGGGTTTTTGCTAATGCGTGCCTGGTTAGCTATTACCCTTAAGTTAAAAAATTTGCCGCCAAATACTAATAGGTGTGTTCCAGTAGTTGCACTTAAGAGCCAGTCCCTCCACAGGTTTAGCGAGTCTACCAACTTGGGCCTTATCATCACTTAAAATCAGATGAGATTATGGCCATAACGCTAAACAAAAAAAAAAGTATAAAAACAAACGGATTTCCATAATTCGTTTGTTTTTGGTAGAGGAATCGTTAAGGAAGAATGTAGGCGATTTAACATCACATTGCTACCAATAGGAGCAAAGATGTATTGAAAAAAGTTACACAAACGGGCAAAAATTATTAAATAACTTGTAGTTCCACGCGAACGATGTCGCGGACACAGCTATATATTATAACTTAATAGCAAATATTTGTAGTTTTAATAGTTTTTTTTTATGTATGGCGTATCTGTCAACGTAATGGCTTTTACCCAGCACTCTAACCTCAACGCGTATATAACGTAATATACTTATCTTCTTGAATTATTTGCGGTATTTTTACAAAGTTCCATCAAATACCACATAAAACATGTGCTTTTACTTTGATTGTGTAAGAGTATATATATAGAGAGGCAAGAAGAAGTGTGTAGTCGAGTAAAAGTTGGCTCATACATACAATACGTGAATTGACTGGCGCCGAATATTTTGCGAAAGCCGTACGCTATTTAGTAAATAACGTGCGTTAGTATTGTTCGAAATTTAACAATTTCACTGCATATCTAAGTGTTAGATACACTGAATACTAATAAATTAAATCAATGCCATTGTGGAACTTAGAAGACTGTACTTCTTGTTTTTTTCTTTCGATTTGACATGAATACTGTTACCCTTAAGGGCTTTCACAGCTCCACCTTGTTTTGGGAGCGTCTATTGAGGCACTCAGCTCGAGGCAACAAGCACAAGGAAGCCATAAAGTGGCTTGTGCTGTTGCCGGAGAGTTCCTTTTTTTTGTATGCTAGCTTCTTATAGTAGTTCTCCTGTAATTAAGTAATGATGTGGGCATAATGCTATTACGCTAAATTGTTTAAAGGATTTTTCTGTAATGTTCTGGCTAGCTCTTTGATGTAAAATAATAGCAATTCAATTCCAAAAAAGTTCCACTCTATGCTGCTTAAATATAGATTCAATAAGGTTTTTTTTTATACCAAAAGTAGGAGGTTATTTATTGGTGTAAACTAAAGTCTAAGCTTAGATGTAAGTTACGAAGGAGCTACCATAAAGCTTAAATAAAACCATTAAGTATGTGTGATCTTTTTTATTTAACATGAGTTTAATCGATGTACGCATCTCTATCCCACCCATTAAAAATCCTCACGGCGACCCTATAATCTTCCTTCATTAGTCAGTGACTGGAAACCACTTTACCATTGTTTCTAGTTCTTGTCGGCAACCGTTGCTGGCGCTTCAGTCACTATTTTAAATCTAAATATTACAGTAGTCATTACGTTGCACTTCAGCCTGGAATTGATTGACCTCTGCTACAAACTCATGAAGCAACGAAGCAATAAATAAAAAAGCAAATATTATTTATATTCTTACACGATTATTAAGTAACTAAACTCGCCCTCGGTTAACGCTTGACCCAAAGTAGTCTGATGGTTCAAGTCTCCCACGTTAACACAGGTGAGATATATGATTAAAAAAAAAAAACTACATAAAAA
This sequence comes from Actias luna, assembly GCA_039707435.1. Classification (NCBI taxonomy): domain Eukaryota; kingdom Metazoa; phylum Arthropoda; class Insecta; order Lepidoptera; family Saturniidae; genus Actias; species Actias luna. The sequence goes on along the minus strand of JAZHAC010000034.1, from coordinate 12,435,256 downwards.
AAAATTTTCAACGTGCACTCTCATATTTAAATATGAATTCCCGCAAAGCAATGACTTCATCAATCAAATATCTGTGCAATGTAGCTTCTCAAGAAAAACCTTATAGGTAAACTCGAAAAGAGAAACACTCAAATCCTTTTTATTTTGATGAAATTTTACTCAGAATTTGGTTTCATATTATATATCACCACATAGTATACTTTTTATTCCATAAAACGAAACAGTTCCTGCGGGATAAAGAATAAATATACCACTTTGTAGTAAATGATTTTCTTGACGCGTATTTTGATACAATTTTCTTTGTTTGAGACTTGACAACTAAAAACAGAAACTGTAATTTTCATATATGTATATAGATAGCTATGGTTATACCTACATATATGTGAAAACGCTAAACTTCAATACTGTTTGACCGAACATGATACAATTTGGCAGCAAATTTGTCAGTTTCTATCCTATAGCATATACGTATATGTAACTAAACGTGATAAATGGCACTGTGATTTAGTTATTGTTCACTGAAAAAGACGGGACGTCTACCACGTCGGTTACTTTGAAACGTTAAAGCCACGAAAAATAGACGAGTACATTCTAAACATTCTTTCTCGATGACACATCCTTGTAGTAGTTTTAAAGCGTCAAGTTATTGTTGTTTGCGTTCAGGATATTTTAGTTCGTTCCCAGTTTGGTAATTTATTGTTGGTAACATAATTAATAAAATTGGTTGATAGTTAAACGCTTTTTTTTTAAAAATACATTTTTTTTTATTTACACTATTATTAATTTATATTTATTGAAATATTTAACATTATTCTTAATTTATGTTTATTGAAATTTACAACACTATTCTTAATTTAAATTTATTAAAACTTATTTTTTATTTTTTTTAGTTTAGTTTTCTACAAAAAGCGTGTTTTTTAGTTTTTTTAAACTATTATTTATTTTCTACTTTTTAGTTTGCTTTATTTATAATAGCTTGTTTTTTTAATTTTAAACTATTATTTGTTCTAATCTACTATTATTTAGTTTGTTGGTTTTCTATAAAATCGTGTTTTTTATTTAAAACTATTATTTGTTTTGTAGAATTAAAATGCTTTTTAGTATTCGAAAATTTGTTAATATTAAAGAAATCGGCTAAAGATAGATGAAAATTATATAAATTAACAAAAATCTTAATTTGCAAATTAAAAAATGGAATAATTTTATCAAATCAGTGTATTGTCATCGGCCCTCGATAAATCTACAAAGTTTGAACGAAATCTGGCTCTTTAAAGTGGGTCAAAATCGCGCCCAAAGGAGTCGGTTACAAACATACAAATAAACATACAGGTATAGTTAATAAAAAGCTTTTAATATAGGATACTTGTGTATTGTGTAAAAACTTACGAATTGATATATAGGTCTCATAATAAGGCCAAATTTTATATATTTTGAAATAATGTAGCTTTAGTGAAAGTACAAACGAAGTTTGCATCCAGAAAACATATACTTTAAGGTAACTTTAATTAACATACTTAGATTTTAGTAATACAAAGAAATTTACAACATATGGTGTTTACAACATATGGTACAATACTTACTTACTATTAGTATATGTTATTGGAAGACTATTTATTGTTTCAAGAGGTGATAATTTTGATATGTCATTGCAAATTATTCTTAACAACAAAATGCAGTAAATATGTACATAAATGAAACATCAAATTTCAAAACAGCCTTTTTTCTAAAGATGCCCTTTTTTGATTCATTCAAATTATTCACTATACTAAATATTTTTTATTTTAAATGAAAAATAATTTGATTACGACTTATCTTTATTACAGAGTATGGAGTGAAAATATAAATGTGAGTAGTTTATTGCTGAATTGAGACTAACCCAATCTTATCAAGATCCCTTAAACCCACAATCATTGTGATATACATGTATGTATAAAATGGGTCAGCAGGTAGAACTCCCGCCCCAAAGCTGTGTATGCGTGCGCACCGTGGATGCGCTCATTCGCTTTTTGCCCACCTTTCGACTCACGCGCAGCCTCCACTATTGTTACAGCCGCAGGCAACGCGCATTTCTCTCACGTGGGAACCATCGCCTTCTCTGTGCTTTACCACTGACTTTTATTTATGCGCATCATCGGAGTCGACCGCACGTTATGCATCTACGTATAATAGCTTTGTGTTATCAGTTGCGATATGGAAATTGAGGATTACCGGTATGTTCGGTAATACTCCCGGTTCCCGGTGAAAGTTGAGTGATGATCAAATATACACAGTGATTTGGATCTTCCTGTCAGATAACCCGAGATATGGCGGTTGCACCGGTAAGTTACAGCTACGTATCTTTGACATTTTCTGTTAATATTAAAATATGTCACTTGGATTACATAGTATTTATTAAAAGCTCGGACCATATTATAAGAGAGATAGATATGTGTATGTTATGGTTAAGTGAATTAGTATATCAGTATAGTTTTAAATTGTATGATTTTTTGTACAAAAGGGATTAAAAGGTTAGCTCTTTAAATAAATCATAGAAAAGATAATGAAGTTGAAAAATATATCATTTTTTTAAAGTTAATATTGTTATAACTGTTAGTAGCAAACTGTACTATATATATATACTTAATAACTTCAATTGTAGAGATTTTAAATAAAGTTCACAAATTTGTATGACAATCTTACCAATACAAATAAATATACAATTAATAAAATGTAAATGAATAAAAAAAATGTACGCGATATTATTTTAACTAGTTCTTATAAGACGTTCTCAAAGCTTTTCAATGACATTATTAATTAAGTTTAATGTAAGTTTTTAGTAATAAATGACAATTTTTATGAGTTGCTTAATTGGCTACTGTATTTTAACTGAACCATTAGAATCCCAACTTTCTTAAGATACGCAATAATATACAAACAAAATAAAATGCCCAAACGATGACAAGTCAACATTTGAATTCTCTAGTCGACGAAATGTCACCTTTATGGTTTCCATTAGCTTTTACGGCAATCGTAGACTGATAATAATTCTGCTTCTATACCATTCTATCTCTAAAAGCAGTAAAGAAGCTGTCAAAAATAACAGACAATTTCTAAAATATGTTGTTAGAAGACGAGTAAAGGATAGTAAATATTTACCCTTTTTCTGTAACTTTTTTAAGGTGAGCTGATAAGAGATTTTATTTTTCGTTGGAATTCATTTAAAAATGCCGGCTCATCACTCATATAATTTATTTTATATACTTAACATAATATATTTTAATGTATTGTTATTCTTATGTATTTTAAGTTTTTATTGATTTAATATAAAATATTCTTTATATGTATTTATATACTTTGAATTTCTTTAAGTCATGTAAATACTAATTTTGTTACATAAAGTATTTTAGTTACATAAAGATTAAAGTTGCTTTATTTGCATAGACTTATGTTACATAATACATGAATGATTGAGAAAATTAATACTCTTCGATGATTAAATTTGAGAAGTAAATTATAAGTTTGCATGAAATTTAATCGTTTTTAAATTGTTCGTTATTTCGTAACAAAGCTAGTATTGTCATAAAAATTGTAATAGTTAAATCATGCAATTTTGACATTAGAAAACAACTAAAATCTAAGAATAAGTTTGTTTGCTCAAGCTTGCTGTTAGGATGGAGTAAAAATGTACAATTCAATTATTTGTTCATTGTTATAGATTGTCAAATACAAAAGGATTATTTTTTTTACATAAATTAGTTAATCTGACAGACGTTGATTTGTCCTTTCGTTTAAAATCCATGAACAAATATTTACCTATTTTCATGGTGATCAGGTAACGGTGTCGGAGCTTAACGTTTTATCTAATACAACTCACTTTAATAACTTTTAAGTTAGCTCGTCTTGATTTATTATAAGAGGTTCTATCTACTAATTCAATATTTAAGCAGATTTTTTACAATTATTAATTATAATTAGTGAAGTTGCAATACACGGAATTGTGATAATATCTCAATTTCATTACCGGTGAAAGCGCCAAGCGTTTATTCGACATCCAATGATTCACTTTAATATCTGAACTTTGATACTTTGAATACCAGATATTAAATTAATAATTGTTGACTCGAATATGATTTTATATTCGAAACCACATAATTTTATTGAATATGAAAACGTATGTGTCAGGAACTTAACATAAATCTTGTAAAAATATTGAAATTTGTAATTTTTAACTAATATCGTGACTGTACTTCTAGAGTTCGTGTGTTTGCGTAAAGTAAATAGCGATGATGGACAAAATGGGTCGCGCCGTACCTAAGTGGCGTTGTTTAAGGTCCACAGAGTGCTCTAATCACAAACTCTAACATTCTGCCTGATAACGTCAACTTGATATGTATTAATAGAAAAATCAAAACATGCTGTTTGTACCTACCACAAAAAATCATTACCTATGATATTTGATAATAATAAAAAGTTTAGCTTAAGAAGTGATTTATATATGAAATGTTTTTTGTGAGTAATGTGTTAGTGGTTGGATGATGGTAGAATATTCTTGAGGCCCGCCTAGCTAGCAACCACTTTTGAGCTGTAGATCTTTAGCCAAATATCCATCGATGCGTTCCAGTACTTGCACATAACAGCTAATCTCTCCACTTGGGTTAATATGTTACAATCTATAACTATATAATTGTTTAACATTAAATGCTATATTTATACGAAATTTTACATTATGACTCAACGTGCTTCTAATTGTGTTCATGATTAATGTAATAATCATACTATATCATATTCATATACTATACTAACACTATAAATACGAAAGAGAGTTTGTTTGTTTCTTACGCTTTTACGTCTAAATCGCTGAATCGATTGTGATGAATTTTGGCAAAGAGATAGATGCGATTATGGAGACGAAAATAGGGTACTTTTTCTCGCGATTGACTTGTAGGAAAAATGAATAGTAGTAATCAATCAATAACTTAAAAAATAATATAAAGTACATATATAAATAATACCTTATTAAAAATTGGTCGTTGCTTAGTTAATGAATGAAATCGTATAGTGCACACACTTCCGAATTCCGGTCTACATAAACACACAAGAACTTGCTTGTGTTGCGTGAACACGGTTCACTTTCGTTTTCTGCATACCTATATCACACTACCTTTATACAACTCCAATATATTGTATTACGGTACGTAAACAAAATATACAATGTAAATTTTTATCATTTTATGACTGGTAGTTTGGATCGGTTCATATAAATATAAAACTTAATAATAATTAATATGTTATACAAAAGATAGTGGCAAAATAGAGAGTTTTTGACAGAATCTTGTTCTTGGTTTTTATTTTGATTCTTAATCTTATAGAATTTATATTTTTATTATGTAATATTATTGGCGTTTTACATGAGTTGTATTGGTTATTGTGCACAATAGACTTGAATTATTATTTTCTATACAATTTTAATAAGGGAACCACAACCTTATTAGATCTGGATGGATGAAGGATTTGAAACATATTATTGGTAAAACGGAGTACATAGAAGCCATAATATAAAAATAAGGAAAAATAATAATAATTCCAAATAGTTAAAAATATGCTTGGATATATTTTTTTACAGTTAAGGTTTTAGCGTTATGACTATAATCTTACATGATCTTAAGTGATGATACGACCTAAATTGGTAGACACGCTAAACTTGTGGCAGAACTGGCTCTCAAGTGCAACTGCCGGAACACACCTATTGGTATTTGTTGGCAGATTTTCAACTTGAGGGTGGCTGCTAGTCAAGCGGGCATTGGAAAAAGCCCTACCACCATGCTATGGTTTCCTGACTATGTTTTCCTACACCGAAAGCTCAAAACTCATTGTAGGTAGATTCCAACTCACGTCCCTTGACGCGAAGTCGTACACACTACCACTGAGCTATCATCGCTTTAAAATGGTTTTATATTTTAAATCTACTTGAAATATTTATTTTATATTATCTAAAACTTCATCCTTATCTTCGTGTCTCTTGTAGTTATACGGATAGGGTTTTCTTAAGGAATAAACACCATTTGATTCTTAACACAAGTCTTCATATGATGAGCCGAGATGTTTCATGTTCTTTATCACACAACTTCTTTGCAGCCTGTCTCGTCTCCGCTTTTCTGTGGATATGGCAAGGTACTTTCAATCAATTTCAGACCGAGAAATAGCTACAGAAACTTTATTGGTCTTATTTCTTTTTTTTATGTATTTAAGCGATGATAGCTCAGTGATAGTGTGTACGATTTCGCGTCAAGGGACGTGAGCTCGAATCCAAGCACCTACATTGAGCTTGAGCTTTCGGTGAACGAAAACATCATGAGGAAACCATAGCATGGTGGTAGGGCTTTTTCAAAGGCCCGCCTGGCTAGCTACCACCCTCAAGTTGAAAAACTGCCGCCAAATACCAACAGGTATATTCCGACAGCTGCACTTGAGAGCCAGTTCCTTCACGGGTTTAGCGTGTCTACCAACTTGGGCCGTATCGTCACTTAAGATCAGGTGAGATTATAGCCATAACACTAAACCTTAAGTATAAAAATAAATATAAATAAATGTTCGCACTTAATCAATGTTTTTATAATTTTTTGCATGTACAGAATCGCATGTGTCCATTCATTTTCATTATCATCGTTGATGCACTTTTGGACGGCAATGCTTACTTACTATGGCAATTGAACTTATTGACACGTAAATCGATAATTATCTAAGGAATATTTATAAAATGTAAATGTCAATGTAAAATTAACAATATTACCTAAAAACCTATTATTACTCTTGCTAAGCCTAAAACATGAGATGACTAATTTGTGTTTTTTTCTAAGAATAAAACTGTATTGATCGATTACGCAATGTAGACAAAATTTTTGAAATATCGTAAACTATTAATATATCAACGAGTTGCTTCTTCAATAATAGTGCAAACTGTTGTGAATTGAAAAGATATACTAATATCTTCTTTTATATATTATTTATCTAAGATTAAAGTTGTAACAAAATAAAAATTAATTTCTAGACAATTAGTGGTAGCTTTAAAACTTGTCAATTTTCTATCATTTTCTAAAACAGCACACTTTGTTATTCACTATGAAATTAAATACAAAGTTCTTACGTATTGACCTAAGGTTTATAAATATTCGCGTTAAACTTCCGGAGGAGTAAATAACATACATTGCAATTTAATTACAGAGTTGGATATAATATACAATGTCAGTGCTCTTGAACTGAGCGGAACATTGTTCGTTTCAATTGATGGGAATCCTCACGGTTGTAAAATCACGTGAAAGCGCAATTTCTCACACACAACTATAGTAAACGATACGTCACTCAATGTTAAGGTGTTTATTTTAAAATGTTCTCTTCCCAGCGCTTAGTACCCGTATGTGATATCGGGCAATTCTGATCTTTGGTAACTTTCGTGCGTGATTGAATCGTACGATAAGAATTACTGCTTCCGTAATGATAAAAAAAATACCATATAGTTACGTCTAATGATCGGACAGTGCACGTTAATCATGTGCACGTCTTTTGGCTTGTAGGCATGTACGGCAACATTTAACTACTAAAGTGCAAGAATTTTAAACCATCTGGAACATTATGAAGATGAAGATTCTTATAGATATCTTAAAACCTCTAAGTATGCTATATATCTTGTCGTCATGACAAATGGAAATATAACGAATAATTTATTTCATAAATATAGATATTACAGAGCTATAGTTTCATTGATATATATGTAGATGTAACCGTTTAGTACCTTGTAAATATATGAAAGTTGAACAATTGTTTATAATGTTTCTGTTTCATATATAACCGTAATTTTAATTTCACACTTCTATGGTTATTACATGAGATCTAAATAAATATTGTATTTGTTTTGTTATTAGGATAATTCTTCTGATATGTATAGGTACTAAATATACACTAAAACATCGATAGAAAGTGCTTTATAAACCAAAACTAAAACTACTTTAATAAACATGCTTAACAACAGCCAATGAATCTTAAAGTCAAGTTACTCAGTTTTAATTAAAGTACTTTTTTTTAGCTTTGAACAAGAAGACTAAAACAAACGCAATATATGTTTCGAAATAAGTAATATTTTCTACGTGAACGGAAAATTCAGTGAGAAGGTAATATTACAGGGTTTGCTGAACTTTCAACGTTTTTGTTTTATGTTGGTGGTTTCGTCTAGACGCCACCCATCCATTTTATTTCTGCTCTCGTAGTCTAGAAAGAATTTATTCGCTTTTACGTCGTAGACACCACGTCTTTTAGGTTCACTTAAATAAACATTGATGTCAAATTACATTTTCCATTCTTATGTAATGTAATCATATTGTATCGGAACAATATCATATTGAATTTAAACTAAGCATATATACTATTTTGATGATTTGTCATAGTCGTAATCATATTCTTCTTTCTATAAATATAATAAAGATGTATAAGAGCCAAATATTAAGTACATTAAATATTTTTGGAAAGTTCTAATTTAGGCAGGTATATTTTGCAATAGCAATAAAAGTAAAAAACAATGTGAATTTAATTTTGCCTGTATGTTTTCTCGTTCACGTACCACTCTGTAACTTCTGGACAAATTTTAATCAAATTTGACACACGACGATAGCTAATATTATAGATTAACATATAAGTAGGATACTTTTACCTCATAAAAATAAAAGGGGAACAGTTTTGATGAACAGTGAAAGTTATATTTTTTTAAGTGAGTTTACTTCTTGACGGAATTTGATACAATTTTCTCTGTTCGATCGCTGACATATTAACTAGAAATATAAGTTATGTTCATTCCACTGTAGTACTGGAGTGCTAAATAATAGCGTATCTGAGATAGTTTTTTTAACCAGTGGCGGGAACTCAGTGTAATGAGAAAGGGACTATGACCATCCGAAGCGGATACGTGCGTAGACAATTCTAGGCTACTTAGTTTTTAAATTTGATTGTTTTTGCCAGTTTTTTGTAGATTTGCTTTTGTATGCCTAACATAGGCGTCTTTTACTTCGTCTTTATATAAAGACGTACTGTGTCATGATGTTTATCTACGTGACTTGGAAATAGTTTAACCGATTTCAATGAAAATTTTTAAATGTGTATTAGTTGGCCCAATTTTATAGATAAGTTAGTCTTAATTCCGGTAAATACCAACCTTACCTGAACGTAATAAGTGAGACTGTGGTCGATTCATGGCCTACTACATAATATCTGGAAGGTCAGTTAAATCAAAATGATTGGTGTAATATATGTGACTCTGTATAGGTATTATTAACCCGATAACAATTATAGTAAACTTAAATGTTTTTCATTTAGAAATAAGTAATGGGTGAACGCGATAGATAAGGTTATAGTCTATATATTAATTGCAGGAAATGATAGAATAACGTCTATTGGAGCAACTAGTAATACATAACTCTGTCTTCTACATAGAATCACCAGGATTCGCCCCATAAATAAGCCTACCAATATTATATCACGAGACAAAATTTAATTAACATAAGTAGAATTTATTAAGCCGCACTATGTTTCTCTTAATTATTTTACAACTAATGAATGGATCGTTCAAGATAACTGTAATAAAGAGTATATATAATGACACATTAGAAGTCGCATATCTTATATATATTCTCGTGTCACAATGTTAGTTGCCATAATGCCGTTGCCCCTTTGAAACGGCATGACCGATTTTTATAAAATTTTATATGTGTAGTCGATATGACTGAGAATTGGTCGTAATCTATTTTTATATCCCTAAGTAACAAGTGTGGTCCATCACAATTTTTTTATTTTATTTTTAGTGTCAGAAAAATTCTTATTTTAATTTTTTTATGATTTGGCATCAAAATACATACCACCCTAAATTTTTACCCTCCTACCCTCATCCTCTCATTTTTTAATACAACTAAAGTATTGACTAGAAATAATTTATAAGACCGAACAACGTTTGTCGGATCACCTAGTATTAATATATATATTTAAAATTATTTAACTAAATGGACAGTAGATATCTATTATTCATGTTGATGATCAAAAGCAAAAAACGTGTACTTTAGTAAGTGAGATTTTATTTAATATAATTATTCTGAAAGATTAACATAAAATTGTTCTTAGGTATCGTTTTATTTTCCAAGTTCTATATGGTCTAGGTTTAGTAAAGGTTTTGTTATTCTTTTAGGAGCGGACAGCGTTCATTTGATATAATGTTTGTTATATTGAATAAGTAACATTGTAAAATGTTATTTTGTAAATAAAAATAACTACTCGTATTACACAAAACGTCAATAAATGATTACCAAAGTTTTTCGTAAATATTTATGTTTCCCCATACACTACCACTGTTTAAAGTATTACGGTCAGGCATTTGGATTTGGGAGAAGGTATAGTAGATATGAATAAATATGAACTGTTAAGGAAATTAAGCAGCAAAGTTTGTATGGAAAAACACCAGGTTAAATTTATACATGAATAAACAAATAAAAACCTAATGTCCATTAATAATATAGCTACTATATAAACCTTATTTATAGTCTAAACCAGTAAAGACGCGGTCAAAAATAGAAAAGTGATATTCAGTTTTTTAAATTAAATTCACTTTTTTATTTTTATTTTATACGTATGAAAACAGTAATTAGATGTTATCCTACCTAATATATCTTTATTGGCAAAACCAAAATTTTGGTGTTGGAAGGCCGAAAGTGAAGAGATATGTATTTATTTTTGATATATCTTAGCCTAATTCTTTGTAAGAAACGTATTTCAGATTTATCAAAATAAATCAATGTCGTTCCGTAAAGCAGTTTATTCAAAAACTGACGTAATCACTTATATCTACCTACACAGTTAAAATAACAATTATAACATACATTACAATTTTATGTGATAAATACATATATAAAATTAAAGATGTATAAAAACTTGATGGAAAATAATAAAAAAATAATAATGGTAACAACGGAGCGAATTTTCTCTAAAAAACCATAATCTTACAACCATAAATAAGGTTTCGGGTAGAAAAACACACAGGAATTATACATAAAAAATTATATAAGACATGGAGGTTATATAAATATGGTGAGAATTAGTTAAACATTATGTATAAGAAATTATAATATACACTAAAACCAATCGAGAAATTATTTAAAATTACGTATAAAATATATGCACATTCATTATATAGAGCTTGCTGTAGATGTAGGAAAACTAGAAACGTTCCGATCGAATATATAATATATTCTAGACTCTAATGCAGTAGAATGGGAAATATTTTAAAACTTATTATAAAGATTATAATCAGTTATAACCATGTGCTGGGAATTGTTCATAAATATTAATTGCTGTTAAAGTTATTAGTTTGTGCTATAGTATCTATTGCCCATAAATGTATATATTCCATTCTTGGCGTTAAACCAACAATTATCACACATATAAAGTGTGTGGATGGCCGAACAAAGCTCGGTTTTTTAAATGATATTTTTTAATAATATATTCTCAGATACAATTCACATACTGATCGAACATATTTTACCTAAATATTAACTATCATACTACATCATCTTACAAAATATTTTAGCATTAGAATGAGCATAAGGCTTTTAGAAATAGTTACTAAAACTTTTTTTTTAATGTGAAATTGCGTTTTTGTAAGCAATACAGATATAAACGGGAACTCAAAAACTAAAAACTACTAATATATAAATTTAACTTTAACCTCATGTCTATCAAGAGAATTCTAATAATAAAACAATAAAAAAAAATTTTTCGTGTAACTTAAGCCAATGTTTAAGTATTTCCTTTGAACTGTGCAGTAAATAATATAATAGCAACGATCAATATGAATAAAATCAATAACCACAATATTACAAGTAACTGAATATTTGAATTGCGTAAACCAGCTATTAAACGGTTGTTGGTCTTACGTGCCTGTAATATAATATATATGTTCAATACCCGTGATTTACGTTCTTCCGTACATAGTATAATATTACGTTACAGCATTTCGTTTACAAAATATATATATATATTTCATTATACATGTACGTACTTTATATAACGTCTAAGTTCACATTCATGATATTTGAAATAAATGAATTCAATCTAAATCCTTTTTGAAAAGATAGTAACAAATGTGGTGCCTTTTTTATTGAGTTAAAGAAATAATAATAATTTTTGGTAGGCAGCGGCTTGGCTGTGCCCCTGGCATTGCCGAAGTCCATGAGCGGCGGTGACCGCTTACCATCAGGCGGGCCGCTTGCTCGTCTGCCTATCAAGACAATAATAAAAAAAAGAAAACCATTGAGTAAACGGAGATATATGTACAGACCTATTTTAATCTTTGCCTGTTTATATTTAGATGTGTTAGCTTATCCAAATGTAGGCAGATGTAAGTAGTATGGAGAAGTCAATCTTGTTCTAATCCTTTATGCTTGCCTTTGGTACTAATATTGTAATGTTATATTTTTACTAAGCAGAACCATTTCAAATACTTTGCTAGTCAGTCAACAATAATTATTGACTAACCAGCAAAGTACGTATTGTGGCGTCTATCGACTTCATTGATTGGTATATGGCAAGTTGAAATAATGATAAGAAATCTAATTAAAATGTAGTCTGGTAACATTTTATGTTAATTGTTTTTATGTGTATCCATAATTTTATTAGGTATTTAACTTTAAGTGTTACAAATTACTGATGAACACTTAAGATTAATTAAAAAGGTTCTATGATATTTCATTAATTATAATAGATAACACGTTTATATGGATAATTTTATTACCTTAGATTTATAAAGCTACTGGGCTCATAAAACTGGGAAAACAATAACTATTTTTATTTATATCCGTCATCATTAGCAATTGAAATTTACATTGTCTGAGTATATAAATTGAAAATGTGTGAAAAGTAAGTTTATCATATATTTTTTTTATATGTTTATTATCATTGTAAAAATATTTTCAACTATTTATTATAAAAAGATATTAAAACTTTTACTACCGAAACTGCAAATATAACGACATAAAGTGATAAGTGACTTATATGATTTCAAACAGGTCTTTATTTGAAAAATACTCTCTTATAACTCGTCCAAAAATGTTTGCAATATATTCTAACAGTTCAGATGTTTAATAGTAGTAATATTCATGTATTATTAACGTTAAATTGACATTCTGTAAAGTAAATATATGACAATTTCAAAGCATTGTATGCCATTGTAACCAAACAGTTAATATTCTATACACATACATTCACATATGTATAATTGCATTTATATTATACATTAATTTCTTAAACATAACTTTAAAAGTTACTTATTTTCAGTGAGGTAACTTGAAGTCATGTTGCAATATTACTGATGAAATGATTGAAGTTTTAAATTAAGTCTAATAATTATTGTAATAACAAGTGATTTATGGTATCACATTATCGCTTCTACGAGTCACTTAACTACAGTATTGTAATATACATACAACAGTTTTGAAGATACGGCTGTCAGTCAAACGAACTTACGTAACGAGTCAACAAAACTGAATGAAACCTGTTCATGGCGTCAATTAGAGTTTTAAAATTTTAAATCGGTGTTTTCATCGTAACAGGTTATGTATTACGATGTAGCAAAATCAAGAATTCACTCTCAGTTTTCTCGTTTAATAGCCACATTAAGTACTAATTTATAGAAATTTATTTAAATTAATTAGGATCTTTGATTGTGTAGCGAAACAACTAGTGATCAAAGAATTAATGAAAGATTTTTCTTTGTACATGATATTAGGTATCTTATTCAAAAGAAAGAATAAAAGAAGCGATGATGGCTTAGTTGGTAGTGTGTATGGATGCCACGTCAATGGACGAGTTCAAATCCACCTTTTTATAGTTAAGGTTTAACGTTATGACCATAATCCCACCTGAACTTAAATGACGATACGACCCAAGTTGGTAGACACGCTAAACCTGTGGAGGAACTAGCTCTCAAGTGCAACTGCCGGAACACATTTATTGGTATTTGTCTGCAGATTTTCAACTTGAGGGTGGTTGCTACCCAGGCGGGCGTTACATAAAGTCCTATCGCCGAGCTATACTTTCCTCATGATATTTTTTATTTACCGAAAGCTTAAGTTCACTATAACAAAACTAAACTATAACGGTCAACTTATAAAACATTAAATAATATGAACCAATCAAATACGAAGCTGTAAAATTCTGTAAAATGTTTGTGCATCTGTTCCTACAACTTTGTTCGTTTGGAACTAAGAATTATTTAATAAATTTTTACCTGTTTTGGTAACTATTTTGAATACAGTCTTGTTGTTATTAGTAGTAGCTTAATATTAAATAGCTTAAAGCCTTTGTCAATGATTGTTATATCAAATACAAATGTTACTATATATCATATATATTAATATATATATATATATATATATATATATATTATTACTATAAAATATAAAGATTAGTGCGTTTAGATAAACAAACCTTTCCGTTTTCTAATATTAATATAGAAAAAGAAAATTAAATATGGGTAAAGACATTTATCAGCGAATTGAGATAAATGTAAATGCGTAAAATAAAACGCATTGATTTCTATCTGGATTTTTGCTAATATTTTCTTATTAAAGTGCATATATTCTGTACGTTTTTTTTTGTTTTATTCAAGAAACCCATTCAAGAAACCCATGTGCCCATATATACTCTTTAGTTTAACCAAGAAATATTGATTGTTGAATATGGTTGTTACTGTTATGCTATCAGTTGAAAGTAATATTGTTTGCGAACTTGTTGTCAGTTAATAAGATATTATCGGAGATACTTTTACAAAAGTTTAAAACTATGTTACTTATTCTTATTCTTTAAATTTAAGTGGAGCGTTTTGCCACATTATTTATGTTAGGCACTGTAACAAGCTCTTCGAATTAGGAATTTCTAGTTACTCCCCTACCATTATGCACTTCTCTCAGACTATAAATCTTTCTGAGCACATTTCTTTTTCCTACAAAGAGGTTTTATTAAGATTTCAACCTTATCAAACGTACTATAACATAAGTCTTAGAGTTTGTTCTCTCTATGTAGGATATTGTGATTATATAAAGTGTATAGATATATACATATGTATAAACAAAATGTATATTTGCTGTGATTATTACGAGTAAGAATATAGCGCGAGTACTGATATACTCAGCATCACTAGATTTTAACTGTAATAGTCGAATAATATATTAAAATACTAGGAGTGCCCGCAATTTTATTCGCGTGGAAATAATTTTTTTTTTAATATTTTTATCTCGTTTTTGTAACCTTCTTCAATTCAGCTTTGCTCCTATTAGTAGGAATGTGATGTTAAATAACCTAAAATGTTCCTGGAGCATTGCTTTATTAAATACCAAAATAATTTTTTGAAATCCATCTGGTAGTTCCTAAGATTAGAGCTTTGAAACAAACAAACTTTTCCGCTGTATAATATTAATGTACACAGGTACATAAAACATTGAATGTTTTTCTTCTAACCGGTAAATATATTTATAAAGGGCTAATTGAATGGCCGACCTTTATTAACCCCAAATTAGAAAGTAGATACCTACTATCTTATCATGTTCATTAGCAGAACCTGGTTGTAATCGGTCGACACTTTGATAGTACGACATGCATTATAATAAGAATTTAGAGAGAAAATGGAGAGAAACGATTATATGAACGTTATGAAATCTATTGATAACATTTATTTATATAGTTAAGGTTTTGTGTTGTGGCCATAATCTCACCTGATCTTAAGTGATCTTAAGATACGGTCCAAGTTGGTAGACACGCTAAACCTGTGGAGGAACTGGCTCTCAAGTGCAACTGCCGGGACACACCTATTTGGCGACAGATTTTTGCCTTGAGGGTGGTTGCTAGCCAAGCGCGCATTAGAAATTATACTATGGTTTCCCCGCGATGTTTTCCTTCAGCGTTAAGCAATAGTGTGATAGTTCAAATCCTAAGCAATTAGTCAGTACATACCAAGGTTTGAATCTTCAGATTGCACCGATTTAGAATCATGATATATCCATCTTAGCAAATTGCGATAATTTCCAATGACTTTCATAATTTTAATTGATACTGTTTTTATTACTGTACTGCTTAAATATAGAGATAATTTAATACGTTTTCAGTAATTAGTAAGTATTCAACCTCGTTAGATTTTCTATTGATACATAATGGAATATTTACAGGGTAATAGCAGTTTATATAATATTTGTTGAGTCGTTGTTTGTTACTATTTAAATTGTATCCAACCCTCATTGTATAAATGGTACTATCAACTTAGATAAAGTGTCTAATCACAATTTGTTATCACTCTACAGTCTTAAATAGTATTTAGTTCAATATTATCTGTAATATGTACTTTATTTATCAGAGGAGGTATTTCATTTTTAACGTGCTCGTACTTGTAATTAGTTACTTTTATATCCATATTAGACTATTTTAATCTTTTAATGTAATCACTTGCTTTGGCTGCGGCTTCTTTCGTACGGAACTAAAATTATTTAATCTCGCGGTGCCATTCAAATGAAAATTAACTTTTGATAGAGTTAACTGATTTAATTAAATAAAGACTAAATGTTACTCGACGATATGCTTTATAATTTACTGAGTGACGTTTTATTTTAAGCGTTGTACTTTAGCAGTGATGCCTGTGATAGATTATTTAAAATATTTTGGTTAAATATTCAAACAAATATCCAAATAAGAACAGTTAAATTTGTGTTTATCTCATTCATAAGTACCTACTGATCCTGGCTAGAGAGCCAATAACAAACTGTTATGAATCTGGCTAGATTTTATACCATTGTTATTTACAGTTTACAACAATAAGATCAATAGTAGACTTATTTAGATGTTTAAACATAAAGAATAAATATTGTTAGAAGGGACTTTTAGGAGTGTAGTTATTCGGCATCTGCCTATGGAGGTAATATCACCACTATCAATTGAGTAGGACATTATTACCACAATTAACGAACACAAAGTAACAAACAAATTTAGAGCAATTATTTGTGGATAACACCGGAGTACCGTTAATATGTTGCAGTAGTATCGAAATCATTAATCGAATTGAATAAGCGATACTTCGGGTTTGAACTTTCTCGTATTTTATAGGAAACGAAAAACGTCAGTGTGACAGTTTGAAATCATTTGACGAAGGTATTGTTGTATTTTGACCACCAATTAAAGTAAAAGTTAGGTTAGAATAGCGTGCGAACTGAACACCATTGTAACGGACAATCACCTTAACAAGTGTAATGGTATAGTTTTAAAGATGTTGAAATGTCCTATTTCGATATGAACTTGTTTATTTTCTATTTCAAATTTCAGAAGGAAAAATCTGAAAATTTGTACGATCAGTTTTTTGACTCTCTGACGGACAGACGTCTGTTGATGTAATTTTTCTCAAAGACGACTTGAGGTATAAACTTGAAATATATAATTTATTTTAGATATGTAATCTCATATTTCTGGAAATAAAACAAATTTATAAGTTAACGTATCGAAACATATTTTTGAAATATAAACGAAGAAACTATTCACTGAACGATTATCAAAATCTATACCTTTACCTTTTCGTATACCTACACGTTTTCAAATTTGACGCGTAGAAAGTACAAATTTCAATTATATAGAATTATTAACTGGTGCGGCAGACGTTGTTTTGTCTCTTTCGGTACTTGATAACTCGACCAAAGCGGCATCTATCATATCATCGAATAGCTATAAAATAATAAAATAAAACATGAATTTTACTTATATCAGTCAACTCGTTTAAAAGTTACACGGTCTCTAACATATTTACATAAGCTTTTTGTATACAAAGAGATCAAAAAACAAAAATATAGCTCTTTATTATGTTTTGTGTAATTTGAAATATACCCACTGTAAGGTTAAACCAATAATATAATATATTATAAAAATATAAAATACACCCTGCTATGAATTCAGTTTTTAGTTGAACCTAAGAAAGATAACGACTTTTCATATTATTAAAACATTTACGCATTGAACAACTGGGAAAACGATATGTTATTACTACCACATTACTTAGTGTTACAATGTCTCCAACAAATCCTTTTGTACCTTATATAATTGTAGACTATGAACAAGGGCACTTAATAATTGAAAATCTTTGTATTTTGCGTAAATATTTTCAATAAAAACAGTACACATTATGTTTTAATCTTAAATCACTTATTTACGGCTTCAATTAGCTAGATTTAGATATCAAAGTTAGATATATAATGTACTTAATTTAAAACAAAAATCTGATCTACACAAATGTCTAGCATATAATACTACATACATGATTTTTGTTTTATTTCTATTTATATTTCATGATTTAATCTTGAAGGCAACGATTCCTTTACAAGTTTACTTTCCATTTTCACGCTATTTTTTACTACATTTTGTTACATAACTTTACACACCAGCTTAAAATAGTTTAAAAACCCCATCAACAAAACAAACACTTCACATGACATCGGGTTCTTCAAGTTAAACGTAAAGAATAATTTAGGCAGGCCTATCATCCATCATACCATACCATACCATACCATACCATCGACGGTCGCCATTGTTTAGTATTGTACTGTGCTTAACATCAGGTACAGTACGGTCACTTTGCCGAGTTCCCTTAAATAATACACATTCAGTGGTTATGTATAGTTACTTTAACGACCAATCACGTCAATGTCACTGAACTTATTGGGATAGACCATAAGATGCGAAGTTTTACGTAGGGGTTTCTTATTAATATCGTAATTTGAAATTTTTTAATATAAGTATACAGTATGTAATAAAACGGTGTATGTGTCAGGGATGCGATTCTTTCTGAAAAAGATGGATTCGAATGGAAATCAAATGAATTGATTAAAAAAAAACGACATCCAATAGACAGATTAATCAAAAATCGATTTTTGCGATTGGCTTTTCGTGCTTATAATTTCAGTATAAAACCAATAATAGAAAACAAAAAGAACATCACATAAACGATTTTAGCATTATAAATATGTGAAAAATTATCATTTCTATATATGTTTGGGCAAACCATTAAAATAATTATAAATAATGTTTTATGAAATTCATAAGAATCGAACCTCGATTTTTATTGGTGAAATATCGATTCAGAGCTGTGACTCGATTTCTAAAATTGATTTTTATACTCTAAAATATCGATTCTTCAATTAAAGTATGTCAGGTTGCCATTCCTAGTATATACATAGTATTAATAAATCCTCAGAGCGTAGATTTTCCTCTCTACTTGCACGGTTTTTTTATTTTGTTTCTTTATTGATCGTTGCTGTATTTATTATCTTTATTGCAAATGTTCTAATTTACTGTGATTATTTATCTGTCCTAATTATACTATCTTTTCAAGTATCTAGTACCTTATTATTAACCGGTTTAATATATATCGTATTACGAATATAACATTCCATCGTGGCATGTGACGTTTGTGGGTTAGCAGAAGACTGATTAGCCAATTTGTGTTTTTCTACAATCATTGGCGTAGAAAATAGTATGGGATTACATTCTAAACCAATGAAATGAATGATATTAACGCTTCACGGCGGAACGGGACCATATCGGCCTGCCGCGATACTTCAGTTGGTGTGGACGAAGAAAACTATGTCCCTCACTCTGATGTGGAATCATTGTCTTAGGTGTTTGTAACAGTTCGCCAGAGACAAAAGTATATTTCAGCTTGTAGTCATAATTGTAGGTGTTCCCCATCAAAACATCACGGCTGGTACTTTTCAGTCTACCACGCTTGACGTCTAGTCTAGTCTTGACGTTGATATACATCCGCTCTGTGCGGCAGTGGGCTTATTTTGGTCTGCCGCGCTGTCCCAACAAGCAGCCGGCGACCCGATGCTACACAGAGCGCACGCCCCGCCAGTTAGTGTTTGTGCTATCTTGCTGATTTGACGTAACGTTCGTTCGTTTTATCAAGGATGGCAAGCAATAAAAGAAATATAAAATAACTATACTACGACTTCCGTGTATAAACACAGATAACGCACACACCTGTAATCAAATTACGGTCTTACACTATGATGACGTGACATAGTGTTTAATAGAAACTAGCTCACTTTATAGTTCACAGCGTGTTATCTCAAGTTTTTAATTTCATTTGAGAACCTAGTTATTAGTTCCTTACAGTGAGTCTTCTGTTAAACCCCATTTGGTAAATAAATCACACGGAATAAAATGAAATCATTTCAGTAAACTAGATAAAACATAACGAAAATGGTCATGGCTTTGAGATGAGCGCTAAACGGAGATGTGCAGGGTGTTACGAGAGACCGCGAGGAACTTTTAATAATACCCAAGCAAAAAAAAGTAATATAAATATTTTGTTTCAGCGACCAAAACCTTTGCGTGACATGTTTTAAAGTTTTAAAGTAAATAAAAAACTATTTTCATTTCTTGCACGATAATTCTGATTTATTTTCGATATTCCCTAGTTTTGTCTATGCTATCATTACTAAAAATACTTTCTAGTGCGGTTTAGGTCGATATCAGCTTTCCCTGGTTTCTTTCTCATTTCCGGTTTGGTAGATCCCGGGGCGAATCGCACCTAAGGAAGTTGGGTTCAAGATTATTCTAATTGTACAAAAAAATATATACATTATATTTTCGCAAAGTTACAGCACTTTAATCTACCCTAGTGCTGGTGGGTCGAGAAAGACCTGCCACGCATTGGCAGAAATATCGTTGGGGGCGCATTTCGACCCGCCAACGCACCAGATGAAGGTTTATGGTTTTACTTGCCACAGCCAAGGTGTTTGTGTTAACTATTTTTTTTATAAATGTAATTAAATATATGTATAAAGTATCACCAATACGCTTGTCCATATTAATATTATGAAGCGGAAAAATTTATTTATTTGTTTGAAAGCTTTAATCTTATCAACTGTCGGATTTAAAAAACCCTTTTTATTTGATAGAGCAATCATTTAGGCTATTGAACATCACGTTACTACGAATAGTTGCAAAGCTGTATTGAAAATAGTTACACAACATAAGTCACTTCGTTTTCAAATGAAAAAAAATCAGGCTACAATGTGGCTGAAGATTTCAAACTTCAATTATTAAAATCGCGACGTACTTGCTATAAAAATCTAACAAAGTCAGATTTTGTTTTTTAAAAGAAAATCTGAAAAAGGACTTTTGTACACGGGTTTAGATGGTTGGTTTAACTAAAGATTAACTTAAATTAGGTACAAAATGCGACTCAATTTCAACGCTCATTATGATTAGATTATTGATAAATAATTGATAACTTAGGTTTCCTTTGAGTAAAACATCATTCACTTGAAGTGACAACAATTACAAGCATAGGGCCGCATTAAGGCAACTGGAACAAGGGCATCAGCCCCGAGGCCCATACCAGAGATAAGCCTCCTTAGTATAAGTTTTTTAAATAAGAAAAATAACCCATGCTGTACAAAAGAAGTGGTCGTTCCTGAAACATTAAATCCTCGAAATACTAGTTTCAGAACAGTTCGAAATATATTATTTTTTCATATTTAATTTTATTTTAGACGTATAATATTTTGTTTACGCAGGACCTCGCATCCAACTTTTAAATCCATCCCTGATTGAAAACGTATTTTAGATAATAAACGGGCATGACTATCATTGTGTAGACTGTTATCATTATAACGATTAAAGTATACCTATGCGTTTGGGACAATCGTGCATGGCTCTTTAATACTCATATCAAAAGAAGAGGCTAACGAATAAATAAGGGCAATGTGTCAAGTACATACTCGACGAAAACAATAATGTTTGGTTAGGTCACTTAAATATCCGATATACACTTAATTTATGTGTATGTATATAATCCTTACCAATATTATAAATGAGTAAGTACACAAGTTTGTAAGTTACGCATACACCTCTAAACCGCTGAATCGATTATAATGAATTTTTGTATAGAGATATATCAGAAACTGGAGACGGCGATGGGCTACTTCTTTTCCCGAAAAACTTATTGGAAGTGGGGTAAAGAGACAACTTTGTGTAAAACTTTTTATTGCGTCATTCGATTTGCCTTACAAAATCAATATAATCGCAAGCGAAGCCACAGTTATATCAGTTTAAAAACTCTTTGCATGTACATTTTTAGAACTATTTTTAATTTTGTATCCCTATGTATGTTGAATGATATTATGAATCGGTAAATTTATTATATTTAAAAAATTAATATTAATTTAATATTTTAAATTTTTGTATTATAAACTGGGAGGAGGGAAGAACAGGGAGAGAGGTAATGCGTCTTATCTCTCATGCCATCAATTATCGGTCAAATCTTTATATACATAGAAACGTATACGTCTGTTAGTGATCGTGTAACTCCTAAACGAGTTGACTGAGAGAAGTAAACTTTATGAAATAAATTCATTTTGACAACACAACGGTTTATATCTATTCCATACAAATAGATAAAACTGTAGTCGATTTAATAACTACCGAAACGGGTAGAACAATATCAGCAGGACCAGTCAGTAAATAAATATTTATCTTAGCTTATGTTTATTCAATTCAATTTTATTATTCAAAGTCAATTATCGACAGTGCTAGTATTTTTTCGATCAACGTATTCATAAGAGTTGATTGACTTACAAACATTTATTCTTCAGTATACAATTAAATTTCAATAAAAGACTTCATTTTTACCCGGTTTAATAAAAATGCTTTAGATAATGAGTACAAAAATATATTATGCCGATAATGTTTCATTTATACTCACATCAAAATCAACTTGAATTGATGTTCCATTATCGTTGAATAATTTCAAAGCATACGTGACCAGAATACAATCAATCAATTTCACTTTTAGTGAAGTATTTATTTAAATCTTATACTGAATTATACGAGGACAGCATTAAGTCAAGTTTCGAAAATCGGTCACAACGAACTTTGAATAGATCATTGCTGATTTTATAGCAAGTTGCCAATCGTGAATTTGGATGAGTTTTAAATTTCAAATTAATTCTGCATCCAGAAACTGAGTACAGTATTTACACTTACGTAATATTGATGTTTATTTGCTTTTAGGATTCTTCGCGTATTATATAAATTATCCAAGGTTTCTATTTGTTTGTCTTATGTTTTAATTTCATTGCTGTAAGCAAGCTTTTTACGTGATCGGATTTTTTTTAAATTAAGATGACATTGATAAATTTTTTCTCTATCTTTTAATAGACTTAAACTTCAACATACAATGATATCAATTATTATAACTACAAGTATAGATATTCGAAATAATATTTTTGTGAACATTTTATTGTTTTTATCTTGGTACGTTTCGTTTCAAAAATGTTTACAGGAATAATATATATTGTATACATTTAATGCTATTACACCAAATTAAGTTTAAGTCTACGCGAATATTATTCATTGATATAAAACTAATTTAAACGGATAAATTTAAGTCATTAGGGACTTCAATGCACGACTAGAATGGAAGTTATGAGAAAAGAGAAAAGTGTTAAGAATGACTGTTCATGGGAAACAAGCACAATCGTTTTATACATTATTAAATGCTTTACTATACATTTTCTAATACTTTACTTATTTTTATATATTTTGTATTCTTTAATTTAAATGTTGCAATACACACTTGTAATTATGTTGTAATATTGTTTCAGATTTACTTTGTTCTACTCATCACAGTGCTTGCAAAATGTAAAAGCGAACATATTAATAAGTTCGCTAGCAGCAACGTACGAAGCGATTCCAAGTTGGGGGATTTATTAAAACCACCACCACCGTCATCATTACTGTCACAAGTTTTACCTGTACCTTTTTACGGAGGAAGATACCAACGCCACAATGTAGATGTCAGCTATCAACCAGCACCTCCAGCTCCACCTCCACTTTCGTCATCGGCTTCAGCAGAATTTAAATTTCCAGCACCATTTTATGAACAGTATAACTTTAACTTTTTACGTTCCCCACAACCATTTACAACTACTCCTTCACCTTCTTTATTTCAAAAGGTCTCTACTTGGTTTTTCCCTTCTGAACAAACCAGTTACAATAAAGGTTCAACAGCGTACAATAAACACTATATTAGTCCCGTTAAAAAAGATTGCAATCCTTGCAACTTAGTGCCATGGATACCCGTAATTAAGTACAATAATATACAAGCTGAAGGTGTTCCTCAAAGTACTGTAGCCACATATGGGCCTCCAAGTCCTACTGCCTTTACTGAAAATCAAATTACAGGCCAACCACAACTCTATTATACGCATTATGATCACGGAAATGTACCACAATTAGGACCTGATGTACGCCAAGTAACTTATAATTCTCCTATTCAATCTTATAGACTGAATTCTGATAATCAAGTCAGTGCCACATATGGCCCTCCCAGTCCTACATATACTATAGAGTCAAACCAACCGAATCCTTATGGCTCGACACTTTCTGCATCTAGTAATACGTATACAGTTCCTAACTTATCGGTTAACTCTCATAGTATTTCAGATGACCAACGAAATCCATTATATTTATCTGCAACTACTCCAAAACAATTAAGCTCTTCCCATGTTGTTAGTACAACGTATACACCTTCTATAGATTTACATCCAACTCCGTTACCCATTCAACGTCCTTATTCCATTTATGGATCTCCTCATGTAGTGACCCATTCTTTTCAACCTGTTACACAACCTTTTGTTCCAGAGATATTGAGTAAAGAAGTTCCTAAGGAAACTGATGTAGAAATAATAAAAAACGATGATAATTTAGAAGAACTGCGACTTCCTAAAGTTATACAGCAAACAAGGTTTAGAAATTCATACGGTGATCCAATTATTAATCAAAATATTTTGGACGTTCCTTACTCTATATCAGCGATAGCAGCAGAATCGACAAAAATTCATACTCAAATTTTACCAGATGGAACGATTAAACGTCCAAATATATCATTAGCACTCAGTAATCCGGCTCCTTTTACTTTAAATAAAGGAAGAAATATACATACATTACAACCTGTGGCATTACCCAACTTGAGTGTATCACTTTTACCACCAATATTTAATGCTAGGCCATTTAGACCACTGACTCCTACTTTTTCAACCTTTTTAACACAAGGGATAAGTCAAATAAAATCAAAATCCAATAATGTAAATATTGCTCAAAGTGTACCACTTGTCGAATATACACACTCCGTTGACTATCCAACAACTTTCATCCAGTCACCTCTAATTGAAATTAATATTTCAAAAAATATAAACCAAACTAAGGAATACAGACATATACCAAACAGTTACGTCATAGATGAGATTAGAGATATAAGTTCCCAAGCATCAGAAGACCATATTTCCGAAACAAAAACAGTTTCCGACGATAGCTTTGAAAGTACAGGTGGTGAAATAGGCAACGATTTACATAATGTCAATAGTCCCACAGATGTCAAAGAAAATCCGCAAATTTATGTAAATTCTGTAGATACTTTTCATGGTCTTAGAGGAATAAAAGATGAAGAACTTGATAAATACAGAATTGAAAGTAATTTGCAGAATATTGATTCGCCTCTCTTATATCTAAAACCAAGTATACCACATAAGCAACATGGAAATTTTATAGAAAATATATCAATGTCGCCGGTTGTGTACAATGAGTATGAAATTTATGACGAAGTTCCCATAACAACAGAAACATCGTCAACTACTATTTTAGGTTGGAATGACAGTAGAGGTGACTACAGTGAGAATTTAAATCCTCACAAAAGCGAAGATAAGTATAGAGCAAAGATTGTACAAATTATTGTACCTTATACTACTAGCAAAAAAAGTCAGCAAAATATTAAAGATTTCACTGAACTTTCTGAAAGATGGCCCAGTACACACGGACAAGAATTTCAAGCAAGAAAAATTCCACTTACCACTGAAGATTTAAACATAAGTACAGAAAATTATAGTACACAAGCGGCAACAACAACAGAGGAAATAAAAACGGCAGTTAATGATAATGATGGTTTAGATCAATATAATTCAGAAATTAGTGATTTTTATGACGTGAAAGATTCCTCTTTCGATATTGTTAAGCTTCAGCATACTATTGACGATTGGACGGTTCAGGAATATTCAAAGGACTACAATAAACTACAGAAAACAAAAAGTAGTGAAAACTATGCAAAACAAATACCTGATGAATATTTCACGACAACTGTTCCTACAAACTATGAAACGGAAAATACAAATTATAACTATGATATTTTCGATCACGAAAGTGCAAGTAGTATACAGTATTCGGTAGCTGAGGACAGTAAACATAATTTTACTAGACCACGCAAAGAATATAATACTATTGAAAGGACTAAAACCAAGCCAAGTACTGACAAAAGTAACATATTAAATGACTCGCATAAGCTCTATATTTATACAGCTGCTTCTTCCTTTAGGACTAGCACAACTACAACAAGCACCACTACCACTACAATAACTCCTGCTCCTTGGGGTAAAATCCAAACTTCGATATCTCCTTTAACAAAAGAAAAAGTTTATGTAGTCACATCAAAACCATGGAAAGAAACGCGAAACCAAACTATTGGATGGTATGAAGAAATAAATTCTATGAAATTTCACCGTGAAAAAGATAATAATTCTTCTGATGGTCTACCATTTCAATCCCCTAGATTTATAAATAGACCATCATTTGGATTTACATCAGGTGGAAAAGTTGAATCTGCAAAATCGGATTCTTTATTCGGTTTCTCTAGAAGCTGGTATCAAAGTAGTAAGCATTATATTTATTATTTTGTCGTTTTTAAATTTTATTCCTGCATATTTTAATGATTGAACTATGATTTTAGTAAACGATCTGGAGAATCAAGGAGAAAACAACTCTGCATTCCTGAGCGAAAATTTTCAACAAGAAACTGCCGCTGGTCTGCACGAGGTTTTGTGAAATTATCACTAAACTAACATATTTTGTAGCACGCGAGCCATATTTAGTACATATATTGAAAAAGAGCGCAACAGACTGATTGATCACTTAATTATATTCCTTATAACTTATCAATCGTGAAATAAAATAATCATTCATCTATTTTTTTTAAATAAACAACTATTCACGTATAGGAACTATCTTGATATTTAATATATGGTTATTTCATTTCAATTCCATAATAATTTTGGTGAAGTAACTGGAACATTTAAATATTCATTTAAAACTAGCTGTGCCCGCGACTTCGTTCACGTTCACGAACTAAAAATTATTAAAAAAACCTCACGGTAACCTATTTTTTCCTAAAATGAAAGTAACCTAAGTTACTGCTTGTAACATCAGCTATCTGCTAGCGAAAGTGCCGCAAAATCATTCCAGCCATTTCAGAGATTGACCGGAACAACCAGACTGACAAAAAAAAAATTGATTTATTTATATAATCACCGTATCTACTTTCATAAGCATTTAGAAAAAAAAATGTTATTTTGACATTACAAACAGTTACTTAAATTTTATTTATTTGTATAGATAAGAAATATTAAAAAATATAATTTTAATTATTTTCATTTCAATGTCGAATTGAATACTAATTGATATTATAAATGTTTCAATTGTTCATTTGTTTGTTTTTACTACTACATAGCCGATCAGGAACCGACCATTGTCAGGGGCACAGGAAAGAACACGAGGCACTCTTCATCCAGCAGAAAGTACCCTTTTCTATGAATAAATAATTTTGAGTTCCACGCAAACGAAACCACAGTATTACTGGATTAGATATTCATCTAACACACGCTAATCTAATTGACTTCAATACTAGATTGACATAAATTGCCATTTTTCAAAATAGATTTGAACTAAAATAACCTATACATACACAATACTGAACTTAATAAACGATACCTATTCATCATTATTCATTAGATATTCATTTAAAGAATATGCTAACAATTTTAAATTAATAAAACTAATAAGTCCATTTTTTATGCTTCAGGACTCGACGATTACAACGACTGCAAAACCACATAGACAAAGAAATGTCTGATAAAGGGTTGCATGTAACTAAATAAGACGTTTGAAAAGGACAAAATGTGATAATAGTGTATTCAAAATGATGAAAAATGTTTGTAGAGTGATAAAATAGTAAGGAACATTGTGTTATAGAATATACTGTGCATTATTGATTCATTAATAAGAAAAAAGTATTGAATGTGCTACACAAATTTGAATGTCGTATAGAACTATTATTATGTAGTGTACCAAAGTAGAAAGAATAATATTTTATAAAAAATAAACTTACCGAAATAAAGACGAAGAACCGCATAACAGGAAGGCGTGAAAAGCTGAAAGTGTATATTATGCATACAATTTATAGTAATATTTTTTTTGTAACGAATTGTGTCTAAACCCAACGCATTCTTGCAATTTTTATCAAATTATTGTATCACCGCCTATAAAGTACACAAACGCAGAATAAATTACATTACATTGATTCGATTTAGTTTTAGCGGTAAGTGAACTATTTACAAGTTTTAAAAGTGTAGTAGTTAATTTTGCTTAACATTTAGTAATCATTTAAAAAAAAAAAGAAAGTGTAACAACATTTAAAATATTACAAGAACATGTAACAAGTGATGTTTCTTTAGGATAAATATGGTTTTTTAATAAAGAAAATATTAAATTATACTCTTATACAGCAGTGATACTGAACTGTATATCTATCAATTTTGGTGGACTTATATACCATATAGATCCACTCAAATATACACATTTGCAGCTGTGACTTGTAGAACATGACGTGTAAATCTGAAGAGCGAACATGAATCTTTTAAGTTGTACCATTTTTTCCTTCAACGAGTCTAAAGAAGTTTCACTTCATAAACATAAGACTTATCCAATTTTGTAAATATATTAGAAAGTGTGTAAATAAATTAACATAATTCATTAGGGAATGTATATTTAAGATTAGAATTACAAGACTTTGTACTATTTCAATTACAATTTTCACTATTTCCATTCTAAGCAACTGTTTGTTCTTGGACATTATTTTTAGTTTTAATTCTAAAGTAAAGAAACTCTGCACTCCATATGACAACGGTGACCATCGTCACAATATTTAGTACTATGATCGGCGAGACGTAGGAACCAGATGATTCTCGTATACGGCCTGAAAAGAAAGAACAGATTTTAACCTGACCTTTAACAGATTTATAAGTTTGTAATATTTTACATCACAACAATATTATTATCGCTACCTTTACCATTACGATTTAAACCATAATAGTTCAGAGTTGCGTGTACGAACGCCGCGTCAAAGGATGTGAGTTCGAGTCCCTGCAATGAACTTCAACTTTCGGTGAAAGAAAACATCGTGATGAAACCAATAGCATGGTGGTAGGGATTTTTCTAATGCTAATATTTTTTTTTCTAATAATCTTGGGACATATTGTCACTTAACATCAGGAGACGTAGTCATAACGCTACACCTTTAAATTAGAAAAAGAATAAAACGTAAATCTAAGCATTTGGTTTGTGAAGTCTCTTAAATTTTCCTAATTGGTATTCTTAATAATTAATCTCAGTCATGTTCGACTAAAATCAAATATTACCTATTGATTTAGTACTTTTAACTGTAAATATTAAATATTTTAGGGATAATAATTCCGGTATAAGCCTTAAAAGTATAGATTAAATATAGTATTTTATGTATTTTTCATCATCATACTTTGTATATACATATGTCATGTATTTCATAATTTTCTTTTTAAAATTGTAATAAAATGTATTTACATGAATAAAAGGAGTGAATTCATGTTTCAACTTATGCTATTTGAAAGTATGTGTTTATTTCTTGGCCCCTTTATAATGTTTGATAAATATATATTTAAAATTCTTACCCAATAGTGTTCCAATAGATATAATAGCTATCCCATTGAAAAACATTTGTATACCAGAAGCAAAGGGTAGACGTTCGATAGGCACATAGCTTGGGATTACCACGTTCATGTACACTGTTCTTAATCCTTTTGTAATTCCCATGGCTAATGATACGAACAGCATACCAGTAAAAGACGTTGTAAATAACATAACTGTAATAAATAAAATAATAATGTTTATGCGATTGAAATTGTAATTCGAATTAACTATCTATAGAAAAAGCTGTTGATCCGAAAGATATCAAACTTTATAGGTTCACTCGCTAGATTAGACTGATAGTACTTTATAGATTTAGCGTTATGGCTTCAAGCTCATCTGATTTTAGGTGACGATGTGGCCTATTAAGGTAGACACGTTTAGCCTAGTGGAGGAACTGAAACTCAAGTGCAACTTCCGGAACACATCTATAGGTATTTAGTGGCAGATTTTCAACTTAGGATG
The DNA here is from genome assembly GCA_039707435.1 of Actias luna. Taxonomy (NCBI): domain Eukaryota; kingdom Metazoa; phylum Arthropoda; class Insecta; order Lepidoptera; family Saturniidae; genus Actias; species Actias luna. Next base: position 12,404,866 of record JAZHAC010000034.1, on the reverse strand, counting down.
TTAACTAGCCAGTTGATCAATAGAAAAAGCCATACCACTGTGCCATGGCTTCCTCGCGATGTTTGCCTTCACCGAAAGCTAAGGCTGATTGCAAGTGGTTCCGAACTCACGTTCATCTGACACTAACAACTAAACCATTATCGCTTCATCAGCATCTTTTGCCTTAACCACTCTTAGAAACCGGTACAGCTGTTTTGAAGTCCATGGGTGCATACATAAATATTCATATACATGAACTTTTATATAGACTAGCTGGGGCCTTCAACTTCGTTCGCGGTTTTAGAGTTATCTCATGATAAGTCCGTGGTCAGTCAGCGGTACTTCGCTTATAGGTATATAATATATGTACATGGATTACCATACACCAGCTGTAAGACCTGCTAACGTGATACCCTTACGCGTGTAATGCGTTCCGGAATCAGCTGGTGTATACTCAACTGCCAAAAGTCTTACAGGCTGTCGTGACAGTAGGACCTAAGATAATAATTATTTATATATAATTTAATTGCGACGAGGTCACTTAAATACGTCTGTTTCTGTAGTAATAATATGAATATGCAGTGATATTGTGATAAGCACATAAATGTATTGTTTACCTAACAAAGAAGCGGATGTATCCAGTTATTTAGAGATATAAAAGGTAGTACAAATGAAAAAGATACTGATTACTATTTACCTACTTGATGAAATGACAATGCGAGAATAATATATCTCTTGCATATAGATACGGTAGGTAATTTTATTCGAATGTAACTGATTTGTAATTGTTGATTTTTGTGTCAACTAAAGCCATGGATGTTACATTCCGTGTGTATACTTTTTTTTTTATTGTAAATATAATTAATGGAAAGCAATTGTACTTACTAGTTCTCACAAATATAATCATAAGTAAACTGACCATATACATGACTCTAGGCGGTTTATGACACCATTCTCCAATAAATGGTGCTAATATTCGAAAGAAGGAGTCCGAAAAACCTATTACGGACATTATTTTAGCTATGTCACTTGTTTCAAACTGTAACATATCTTTTAAAATAATTGGTAATAGTAGAGTAAAATTTGTCTCAACGCAAGCCGCTATTGATAGGCCTAATAAAATATTTACAAATATAGGGTCTCTCAAAAGAGTTAAATCGAAGAAATCAACAAAATTCTCAAAATGTGTCTTGCTGCGTGATTTCTTTTCATTTATATCATCGACAATTTCTCTACTCTTTTTAAAATTTTCCGCCTCATTGAAAATATTTATGGAACTCCCCAGGTTAATTTCTTGAGATTCCCACCACTTATACCTAGACACCGCTAAAGGTATATCTGGTGATTTCGTACGAATATCAGGGTGTGATATAGCATTCCTGGCTTGTAAATATGAATTGTTGGTAAGTGATCTCATTGATAAACTTTTCGATTGCAAGTCACCGTTTTCTTGTGTTGTCACTAGCTGCACCAGTGACGGAAGTCCTGATAAGTGTTAATAATGATAATTAATAATACAAAATTTATTGAATAAAATAATTTTAAAATAAATATTTTTTTAAACCTTACCTGGTTTTGATGTAGTAGTAACACTACCATTTATAAGTTCTACATTAGCTCCGTTATTTAAAGGTACTGTTTCTTCTATGAAAGGTGGATCTTTTAGATACCATTTAGCTGGTCGAAGCAAACATGCCGCTAAAAGTGAGTGTAAGCAAAGAGCACTTAAAATTAATACCGCGTATCTCCAACCGAAAGCGTACATAAGACTACTCATAACTAGAGGCATATAGATTGTCCCTAGTCCTGTAATGGACATTCCTATGCCTATTGCTCTTCCTCTTTTCTCTTTAAAAAATGAATTTATCGCTAATGTAAATGCTGCCATAACTGCGGCTACTCCCATTGCTAAAATATAACAGTATTAAATTAGTTAAACATTAGGTTAAGTCCCGTCGCTATATAGACAATATTTCTATAATTCATCGAGATATTATTTAAACTTACAATTTATAATACTGTATGATATGAAAAACAACCAGAAATTGTTTGATACCGCAGTCAACATGAGCCCGACTGATATGAGTACAGCACCACCGGCTGCAACTTTTCTGTATCCAAACCTTCGTAACATAGGACCACCAAAGAAAGAAATAAGCATTCCTAAGCTATGGTTAAGTATTATGATAAGAGTACCCTGGGTTGCTGAAAGGTCAGTTTCATCGAAAGCTTCTTGAAAAATTAAGCCAAATCCAGCAATTAGAGGGAGAACTACAACCTGAAAACAAATATGAATTATTTTTAATTTAAATAAACTAGATTTACTGTTTATAATATTACTTGAAAATACTTGTACTTGATTTTAATAGATTGAATGTAAATAGATTTTTATTGTATTCTTGGTTCGTTTACTTGGTTACAATCGACAGCTAAGTTTACTCTAGAACTGTTCATATTATTCATGATTTTGACATGCTTTCAGTCCCTGGTCCGCTTATTAAAATATTTAATTTTGAGTAGTAAGAAACAACAAATTTCTTCGGTTGCATTATGAGCATTATGATTTTCGTTCTGGGATCCGTATACGTATATTTAAGATACAAGTAGGGAGGTAGTAGACTTTTACCCGATTAGGTCGAAACCACCATGCACTTGGAAGGCAAATCTTCCGATGATAGCTGTTGTTTATTGATTTGTACTGTGTTTAACATCAGATACAGTAGGTATCATTCTAGCCTTTTGATTCAAATTAATTTAGGTATTTTAATATATTTAATTACCAATGAATCACGCATTTTTTAATAGCTGATAAACAGTTGCTAAACGATATGTCACACATGCAAATTATATTTCGTAACAATTTTAGATTAGGGATTAATCGTCGATATAATAATTATGTCAATGATTGTATTTACATGTATGTAACCTAAATATTGCTCTACTTTTACTACTCGCGGAAGTTTTTTATAAATATTAAACGCCGATACATTAAAACATATTAGTTGGGTGGTAAGGTACTTGTGGTTAAAGGGATCACAATTAAAAAGGTTAATATAGTGCTTCTTTAAAGTGCTTCTTGTTAACACCTTTGTAGATGCAAAACTGAAGCTATACTAGTGAATAATTGAAGCTATACATATTGTACTATACATTATTCTTATATATTATTCATTCGACATCATTAGACTAATATAACTTAAACTGTTTTAATTTTTAATAGACCGTGTGTATGTGTGACTATATGAAGCTTAAAGATTTTTTTTACTCAGATAAATGTTTTATTATATTTAATGACGCATATGTGTAAATATTAATTGTAATAGTAAGTAGTAAGTTATATTATTTGTTTTAAATTGTAAATGATTTCAAAATAACGACAATAATATATTAAATTAAATTTAGTTCTAAAATATTCTTTGGCTGGTTTGAGATAAATTTCGTATTTATGTAATGTTCTCCGAGTTAATTTTTTGAGCTTATCGCTATTAACTTTTGACGTTTTGATAATAGTCAACTGTTTAGGTTACCCTGATAGTTGGTTTAATTGTTGATACTTACGCTTATTAGACAATTTGTAGTTTGTTAAGGTGATATCTGATTGAAGAGTGACCACCTTACAGTAGATAAAATATATCCGCCATAGTAATATACTGCGTGTTGCTATCAAGAATTAGCAAGCTTATAATCCAGTAATGAAGTAAGATACCTGTACCCGGACAAGGTCGTAACCACCCGTGATTAATCTTTGATTGGGGCTCTTACTTAGTTTACGATATGGGAACAGGCTGCATTTAATCAGAGTTTGCGACAATTGCCTCCCATAGACTATTAATTTTTTATCTTCGTTTTTTGGATAGTAATAATATAGTTATCCACGGGGATAAATCGATGCTAAATAAAAAGACCGACTTGACTAATTATGTTTTCAATACATCAATACATCGATAGGTGGCGTTATAGTTCTTAGTAATATATTCTATTATTAGAACCGGAAAGGCCAGAACGTGTGCCGGTTCAGTTCATTAACAATGAAATTGATTAATTATATATTTTATGGATAATTTGACCTAAATAATAAACAGACATAAGATTTGAGATGTCACAATGTCGGGCGACTAAATAATACGTAAACAAGGTCATTGATATTGAATTTCGTCAGTGAAAAACTCCTTATTAAAATATTTTATCTAAAAAAATTACCTTCAGTATTCTTTTATTGTTAATAAATACGAGTATCTCAAAATAAAGTTAAATAATAAAATATCACGGGTATATGATTTCAAATGTAGTAGGTACTGATGAAATCAATCTTTTCTAGTTTCTATTTGAAAAATGTTGCCGTTTTAATTAGCGTAATAAAGAAAGCCACTTGTATATTGTTTATATACTTAGTCGCAGTGACGTTTTTTAATATTTTCTTTTATATCTTATTTATTAATTTTTCAGTTGTTATTTAAAGTATATTTCGAAATTCAAGTAATAAGACAATTAAAAAACAATTTACACTTAATGGCGATAATTATTTTGAAATTGTAATTACAAAGACGTTGCAGATAAAGATTTGCACATAGAAAATATTCAATGCTTTAATAACAATATATAAAAAGGTTTAAGTTTTACTTACATTATTTAAAGCATAGGCGAACGTTACAACCCAACCATACCCTCCATCAGGTGGCACTTTATACACACTTTCACTCTTCATATTGACTGTATCCAATATTATAAGTTTATAGAATAACACATAGTGAGAACTTAATAAATCATAAATAGGACAAACTGTCAGAATATTTCATTTTAGTTCATCACTATTTTAGCTATAGATATAGAAAAATCTTCTTTTTGCTATACTTCGGCAACACCAAAGTCTCTTTTCGTGGTGTTTCTTTAAGAACGCATAGATGAAAATCCATGCGTAGATGTTTGTAGCACCGTTGACAAGCAGTGTGACAAACTGTACTACACAGCAAATACGACAGTCGTTATCGGACTGAGTTTAATACTCGTTATCACAGGCCTTATTAAATAACAGATGAGTAAAAGTCTAATTTTGTGTGAATTGAGAATCAATTTAAAATGTTTACACACACAAATATATTTAATGGAGTCCATATCATTGTTTTTTTTTTTATTTCTATATAGACGTTACAGTCTATTTTTGGACGGTTTCAAAAATAAGGACTTATTGGTATAGGCTGATAACGAACGGCATATTAAGATAACAATTATTATAAAAGAAACTCTTATAAATAAAAGTGCCTATATAATGATTTTATAGGTTATCAAAAATACTGTTGAAGTTACAGTCAGTTATAGTAAAAACATGGTTTAAAATCATGAAATAAGATCTCTATTGTATAGAAAGATAATCAGTATGAATTTATCAATAATAATTAGTTCTTGTTTTATCTTTGATAGAATATTTACACAAAGTATTAAAATTATCATTTGCAACGATAAAGTAGAAAGAGAATTAATTTAGATTAACGTTTTTTCTAATATGTCAAATGATAGCCTCAGGAGTGATGTGGCTCGAATAAAAAAATTACAAGGCCCCAATATCTGAATAATTATATGCCGAAAGTTACTATAATATCTGATATGCAAATTATATTAAATAAAGTTAAAAGCTTTTAAGTGTTAACGGTAAAGTTTGTATTAATTCATTCAAAAAAAGAGATTAATTATAAAATTATGTGGCAAAATTCTCAATTGTATATAATTCAATACAGGTACTGATTAATCACAGATATATTTAAAAGCTTTTCCGACAAACATACGAACACTACGGTTTCGTCAGTATATTGTACTTTTTTAGTGCTGAGATTTATTATAACATTAAAAGAAATCATTTTATTAAGTCCTGTTTTTTTTTTATTTCTAAGTTATAACGCAATTGAAAAGTGCATTGTAATTTAAGTTTGTCCTATTTATTTTATCTTGATAGATAATCCATGGTCATTTTCTAAATACAAGATTGAACACTTTTACATTCTTACAGGAAAGATATTTATCATATAAAATGTCGTTCAGAACGATATATTACTTATTACTTATATATATGCTTTTACATTTTACATATTGGTATTTTCGATGGTAACCCATTGCTAAAAAATGTATTTATAATTTCTTGCTTTGAAGTTTCAAAAACACAATTAAGTTTCATGAACACTTTTATAAAGTTCTTTATCACAACACAATGTAAGGATACGGTTTAAAAAATATTCCTAAAGGTAACTCACATTATGTTAGTATAAATTAGTAAATACAAAATAAATGTGCACGAATATCAAGTAGCTGTCTCCACGGACTAACACACGTTTTTGACCCTATGAAACTATAATGACCTTTTGACGGCGACTCTAATTGGTATTATTGGTTAACGTCCGCTTTGTGCGTTAGTCGTTCGCATAATTTGATCAGAGTAGGTAACAGTTAAATTCTTTTACAGATTAATAACGAGTATTTTGGCTCCCAATATGTATGTAACGGATATCTATTTTCTAAGTATTAATTAGCTGCAGATTTTTGTAGATGATGTCCCGCCTTTCTTACCTTATCATTCTTATTGCGAATTGAACGAAATGTAGTTTTGGGGTATTTGTGGCAAAAAAAAAACTGGACACTATATATTTTTTTAATTGAGGCATCTGCCTATGTAATTATATTCGCCAATGTTAAATGTGAATAGCCATACAAGCAACGAACATAAAAACCTAGATGATAAATAATTAGTTTTATACAAATAATTGTACCGTATGGGGATCGAACTACCAACACGCTTCAGCGACGCGACCGCCTAAACCGCTAGACCAACTGTGTAGTCCTATAGCTTTGATTATGAGAGGAACTTCTTAGTTAATTATGGAATAACTTTAAAGGGCCCCTTTCCGACGCGCGTCAACACAAGCCTTCACTACTTGTGTATATCTTGTTACGAATATTGTGTGGACGGAGATGTATGAAATTTCGCACACTTATAGTTTATATAGAGAAGTGCATAATGCTGCTATATTTTTAAATTATTCTTAAAAAATATATTAAATAAATAAAAAAAACATTACACACACTATGTGTGTGACACACGCGCTCATGTATACTCTTTTGTTTATTGTTAAAGTCTGTGGACAAATTGAGAATAGATTATAGATGAATCTTTTTTCTCTTTACTGAATGTCAAACATAACCATAATATTTTCGTCTATTACTATATGTATATATATACATCAGTTATCAGTGAATAATTATGTTAAAACTCATAGTTTAAATTAATTATGGTCGAATTTCGACCGCTGGGCGGCCACTAGTACTATAAAAATAGGTTCTAGATACCTGATTTTCAATATTTAAGTTACCAATCAGCCAATTGATTAGGTAACTAGTAAATTCTCTTTCGGCTTTGAATGTCCAATCTGAAAAGATTCGAATCATGGCTTGGAAAATTATTAGTTTAGTTATTTTGGGTGACTTCAGTTACTCGTTACATAGCCAAGTATCTAGATAATCTTATATGGAATTTGTTAGTACTCATGGAATATAAAAATTTTAGAAGGTAATTGGAGTATTCTTCTATCACCCTCAAGTTGAAAATCTGCCGCCAAATCTGGTATGTTCTAGCAGTTACTCTGGATAGCCAGTCCCTGCACTGGGTTTTGAGAGTCTATCTCGGACCACATCGTCACTTATCATCAGGTGAGATTGTGGCTATAAAGCTAAACCATAACAATAAAAAAGATACAATATTATTTATAAATATAACTTGATCCACAACAATAATTTTGCTGTACATACGGTGCGAGAATATATTTTTGCCATTTTCAATTCTTATTTAGGAAACTTGTTATCTGAATTCTATTTTACAGATACGGATTTATTACAGCCACTTTTTATATAATACGTCTATAAATAATTATTTTTACTTTTCAAACTAATCGTATGTATAAGAAAAAATTGTAGTAAATTTTAATCTATTTAATTCCTCGAATTAATCCTTCTTATAGGAATTTTATATCACACGTAGTATTTAATTAATAAAACGTGAGTAACTTATCTCTGGTTGACTTGCAAAATTTACTTCAAACTAATATTAGATTTGGCTCACTGGCCTTTATATTATCGCATAGGAGTGATGAAAGTGAAGGAGTGATGAAAGTGAAGCGGCGCAGCGGTTATGGCCCAAGAACGAAATGTTATTTGATATTTAAAATTTCAGAAAAATACAATATGTAGGTGAAAAACTAATTTATACTTAATTTTTCTAGATATAAGTTAATATTTTTTGTAATCACTTATTGCAATTACAACTTAAATACCTACAGAAATTAAAGGAGAGTGATGTTTTTGGTAGTTGCTAAATCCATTGATTTGGAACTTGGAACTGGAGCTTAGAACACCAAAAAAACGAATAGTTTATTTATAATTCAGACTACATAAACTATTTTAAAAAATGGCTATGAAACTAAACGTCGAATCGATAAAAGTACCTACAAAATTCGGTTCGGCCTGGTAATGGCTTCCAAATCTATTCATTACTTGACTTATGGAAGTTAAATCAGAGCTTGCTATTGAATTTTATGTGAAAAGTGTCAGGAATATCCTAACCTATCCTAACCACATATTAGCTACTAGGTGATCCACCAGCTAAAGAGTGTCTCGTAACAATACACCAATGGTTGTAATTGGTTTCAAACTATAGAAAGAGAGTATTGGTTCCGGAGCGGTATTACTAGTACAAGTGCCAATTACGTCAACTGCAACAGTGACGTCAATAATGTGTCATAAAACATATTGCTACTGTAACTCTCTTATATTATTGTTATTTGTATTAAAATACAATAACTATCAGAAAGTACTAGTAATTTTATTTACCTGTTGTTAGAAAAATGGCTATAATGTAATCGTGTGCATCATTGATGTTAATTTTAGTAAAGGCGTTTCTCTTGAATTTATATTTACGAACATTCATAATAAGTAATGAATCCATAGCATGTGTAAATTATCCTTATATCTTAACCGTCTTGTTTAATACGCAGCACGTACTACTTGGTTCTTCATATCACTAATACTTCAGTCCACTGATTCGTTCTGGAGCTCCACTGTCCTGCCTCAGTATTATAAGACATATTTATATTGCCACAACCGGAAACTAAAAGCGCTAAAAGCGAACTAGTGTGAATATGATTATTACAACAATTTTTATAAAATCTTGTCATTACAATTTGAATTTATAAAGTTATTTTTAACCAAACATGTAAATATCAATTTGAATCTATAAAGTTATTTTGAACTAACGTGTGAATATTGAAACCCTTGTAATATGAAATTTAAAGTAAAGAGACGATCAATGATAAATTAAAAATAAAGAGGCGACCAATGAAAAAGCCTAACACTTGAAATAGATTATTAAAACAATTTATATAAAACCTCTTCATTACAATTTGAATTCATAAAGTTAAATATAACCAAATGTAAATATTAATTTAAATCCAAGAAGTTATTTTGAACTAACGTGTGAATATTGAAACCCATGCAATATGACATTTAATGTATAGAGAAGATCAACGATAAGGCTAAAAACAAAGCGGCGACCAATGATAATGCTAACATTCGTCCATCCTGACAACTTTTCGCGTCCCCGCGATACATAACAGATCATTTTATATAAAACGATAATTTTAATAGTACAACGTCCAATGTATATAGGCATAGAAGCCTAATAGCTAGGTAGTAGTTTAAAAGATTAATTGGATCATAACAATTACACGATGAAAGTCATATTGTGGTGCAGAGAAGATAACACGAACAGCGTTCGAGTCTAGTGACACGGATGTTAGTTTAAGAAGGCCCCTTTCGACAATTGTAAAGACTCACTTTCACTACTCTTGTTTCTCTCTCCGCTCAGTATAAATTATTCCCGACATAAAGATATCAAAAGAATCGCGTCAGTAATAGAAATTATAAATCTTACGTCCCTTTGGTAACACTCCATCTACGTACGATGAATAACTGCCCTCGATGATTCACTGTATTCTATGCGTCACTGGGTGGCCAATCTTTCAAATCCCTCACACTGCCTCTTAGCACGCTTCCACATTGCATACGTAGATTTTGGAGGTTGACCGTAGCGTCCCGTGACTTTGACTAGAGTTTCGCTCATAGCGAAATACATGTGCACCTTGCACTGTAAAGGTTCGCTCATAGCGACAGAGGGTTTGCTCATAGCGATTTAAATGTATACTTTGCACTTCAGAATTCGCTCATAGCGACGTCATGTGCATATTGACTAGAGTTTCGCTCATGGCGAGATACATGTGCACCTTGCACTGTAAAGGTTCGCTCATAGCGACAGAGGGTTTGCTCATAGCGATTTAAATATACATTTTGCACTTCAGAATTTGCTCATAGCGATTTAAATATACACTTTGCACTTCAGAATTCGCTCATAGCGACGTCATGTGCATATTGACTAGAGTTTCGCTCATAGCGAGATACATGTGATAGCGAGATACATGTGCACCTTGCACTGTAAAGGTTCGCTCATAACGACATAGGGTTTGCTCATAGCGATTTAAATATACATTTTGCACTTCAGAATTCGCTCGTAGCGACGTCATGTGCATAATGACTTAAGTTTCGCTCATAGCGAGATACATGTGAACCTGGCACTGTAAAGGTTCGCTCATAGCGATTTAAATGGGCAGTTTTACACTTCAGAGGGTTCGCTCATAGCGATTCTTCGCACTTCTGAATTCGCTCATAGCGACGTCATGTGCATATTCCACGTGGATGGCACCACTCATAATAAATGTTCATCTCGTGCACCTCAGAAGGTTCATTAATAGTGACGTTATATGAACATTGCACTTCAATGGCTCCTCTCATAGAGGTCATGTATACATTGCACTTCGATGAACCCTCTCATAGTTAATGTGCACCTCACGCACTTCAGAAGGATCACAAATGACGTTCTGTGCACGTTGCACTCAATAGCTACTCTTATAAATAGGTCATGTGCACATTGCACGTTGCTGATGCCTCTCATAGTAAATGTGCATCTCGTGTATTTCAGGACCTTTCGCACTTTAGAATTCGCTCATAACGACGTCATGTGCATATTCCACGTGGATGGCACCACTCATAATAAATGTACATCTCGGGCACCTCAGAAGATTCATTAATAGTGACGTTATGTGTACATTGCACTTCAATGGCTCCTCTCATAGAGGTCATGTATACATTGCACTTCGATGACCCCTCTCATAGTTAATGTGCACCTCACGCACTTCAGAAGGTTCACAAATAATGACATTATGTGCACGTTGCACTCAATAGCTACTCTTATAAATAGGTCATGTGCACATTGCACGTCGCTGACGCCTCTCATAGTAAATGTGCATCTCGTGTATTTCAGGAGGTTCACTAAAAATGACGTTATGTGCCTATTGTACTTCAATGGCACCATTCATAGCGAGAAGTTTTTGCACTAAGACATCAGTGGATCTTGCTCTTAGCATGAAGCACTTTAGAAGCTTCGCTCATAACTTGGTGTGTATGTTGCACTTAACAGTTTATGCTTATAATGCCCAGATGAATCCGTACACCTTTATTTTAATAAGATGTGTACATTGCCTCACTTAAGCCGTTCTTCATAATTTCACTCATCACTTTTATCAATGAAATATAGACCCATTCATCAGAACTTTTACTCACGTCCGAGAGTACAGCGGCGGTTACCAAAGTATCTTCTGAATCAACAGTTACTATTCTTACTCGTTCCAGAGATTCTTTGTGTTATGAAGCTTGTACATATATGCCTCTTGTAACTCCATCTTGGAGGCTATAAATGTGGTCCCATGTCAATCTCGAAATGTACAAAGTTTTCTATTTACAGTAGCAGCACTTTGTCTTTATTATAAAATGTCAAAGTTTCTGATTCCTTTTCAATGCTTTTTTCTTCAGCATTCTAGAATTCTTTCTCAATTTTTTTTCTTTTTTAGAAAATATTGGGTATAAATATATGTGAACTAGTATCTCAGACTTTATTTTTATTTTGTAATTGGAACATTTGTTCCTGTTCTTTTTCCTGGTTAAATACTAATAATTCAAATCTTACTGAATTACTACAACAAACGCTATCATCTAACGGTCATTTATTTCATCATCTATGTTCTTGAAATTGCAGTTTACATTTATGTTTTTCTCCTTTTCTTTTTCACTTTTGTATACTATGCATTATTTCGTTTTTGAACACCGTTTTCTAAATTCTGCTTAATATAATGCGCGGTTTTTAACAATATAAAACTTCGCTTTATCACCAGTAAATACTTCTGAACTGGTTATTGAAGTCAAGTTGATCTCACGGAAACGGTCTGTTGTTTTACTTTTGTGTATATGTTCTCACGATAATACTTCCAAATATTTCTAAATAGAATGAGTTTCTTTTTCATTTTTTTGATATGTACATCACCGATCCTTAATTATTTTTATCGATAACGATAATTTTCAAATAAAGTTCGTTTCACTTTCGTCGCCAATGTTAGACTCTTTCAACATACATACATACATGTAGATAATATAACTATAACGGTCTCATCACTATCTTTGCTAATAAATAGTATTATTTCATAACCGTTGTACTTATAACTTTGTATCCATTAGTCTTTTATCAGCTGATAATTTCTACAGTCTGCATTATAATGTGATCGTTGGATATTTCAATAGTCACAGGACAGTATGCGGCCATAGTATTACAAAACAAATGATTACAGTCTTGTATAGTGTTGAACATTAGGCAGAACCTTCCACACCTCACACAGAGCGATTATTATCTGCAAACACCTTAGCTCAAGCAACACAAGCGACACTTTTAAAGTGGTTAAAAAATGATCATTGTTTAGGCGTTGATCATACTAGGCAAGTATTATGCAGATAACGCTATAAAGCCGAATCCTATAAAAACACAATCCTGTACTTTCCAATTGCGGAACCGACAGACGTTTATGCTTCAATACAAAGAAGAAGGTAGCATTGAGCTACAATCTATTCCGTCGCTTGACCTCGTCTGCCTGGGGCGCTATTCCACCTGTCATTAGCAAGCCAGGCTTTTGCTACTCGGCTCGATAAATACGCATATTCAGCGTGGCGCTCAGTACATCAAGCTCAAGACGTTCTTCCAATAGAGATACGAAAGATAAATGTGGCTAGAAAAGTTAGCACCGACATCAGGCTACGTGATTTCTGTCGTCAATGGTCTGAATTACATCTGCCATTTCGGCTGTTGGGTTTCTGTTCAACGCGTTGGCATGAATCATGCCATTTTACAATACTCTTGAATCAAACTTCACAATAGTGCAACTCCAACACTTGTTCTGAATCTCACTAAAGTGGCAATAACTATCGTTCAGAATGACTGAACTTATAGGTCGGTTGATAGACGACTGGTCCCGTATCTTGTAGTACAATAATATTTCGTTTCCTAATTAGTTAAGCCAATAATAAACCAACATCCTTGCCCAAGTATGGGGGTAATCGTTCATAGTATCGGTCACCCACATTAGACTATTGTGATACAAATCAGTTGGTTGTAAGCAACAATCATCTTTTCTAAGTTTCTACGTTTCTACGACGTTCGTTTCCACAACGTGCTGCTCGACCGATAAACGACTATCACTAAACACGTCCACGAGCACACCGCGAAGAAATAATGAAATATACTGTCTTTTCATCAAACAAAATCCGACATTTGGCGGAGCACAGGAAAGGTAAAGTTGTTACACGACGTTGTGCTCAGTTCACGCTTCACTCATGCTCGCACTCATGCTCGACTCGTCTAGTGTAGGTGCACCTTATTAATTTTCTCTATATTATTATTTGCTTGGACAGTACAATCACGAGCCAAGACAGACTCTCTTTAATCTGAATTGGTTTTTTCTCAGTTTAGAATACAATAATTAAATATCCACTGCCATTCTTGACATTAAACTTACCAACTTTTATATAAAATGTGAGGTAGCTCTGTAGCAATTTGTTCAGTAAATAGATCATAGTTAATTTAATAGACAGGTCATAGCTAAAGTAAAATTATCAGGAACATGTATTTCAACGTACGTTTTGTGCTATCAATTATCAATAAAATCTTACTTACCACATTCACATATGCATTATATGTGAGGTACCTTTATAGCAATTTGTTCAGTAAATAGATCATAGTTAATACAGTACATAGGTCATAGATAAAGTAAAATTATCAGGTACGATGTATTTCAAACCACATTCACATATGCATTATATGTGAGGTACCTCTATAGCAATTTGTTCAGTAAATAGATCATAGTTAATACAGTACATAGGTCATAGATAAAGTAAAATTATCAGGTACGATGTATAAGTTTTTGTGCCATCAATACCAATGAAATCTTTTTGTACCATCAATTATCAATGAAATCTTACACTTACCACATCTTACACTTACCACATTCACATATGCATTTTTAATAACTAGGTTTTATAAAAGTATACCAATCATAAAAGATATCTAATCGGTTAAACGGTTTGACACCCCTCAGAATACCTAAGAGTTTATTAGTACAATTCAGGTAGTAGTTTGTTTGGATTTTCAATTGAGAATCTAATTTCGGAACAGCTGACTTTTAAGATGACTGATCTTTCACTGGACCTGCGTCCACTCTTCGACCGGTCATTAGGTATTATTAATCCGTATAGTGATCAAAGACTTGAAATAATTATCACAACCGAGTATCTATCTACTTTCATAGTAGGTAATTCAAAATTCAACAAAACAGAAAATAAGACCTCCGTCCACTATTGGACCGGTCATTAGGTATAATTTATCCGTATAGTGATCAAAGACCTGAAATAATTATCACAACCGAGTATCTACTTTCGTAGTAGGTAATTCAAAATTCAAAATTCAACAAAACAACAAAAAATAAACATCTACTCTTTTATGTTAAAAAACACGATGTACACGACTTTGATTAGTAGGCCATTCAAAATTCAACAAAAGAGCAGAAAATAAATTTCTACTTTTTTATTAATAAAGACTCTTCACTACTTTAAATAGTAGTGATATTCAAAATTCAACAGCAGTAAATAAGCATGTAATAATATACATACGTGAGTCATTTGTTGTTGTTTTTTTTTTAATAAAAATGAGAGGGTGTTCACGATTGTAAGTGACTATTTATTTATGATACTTTTAAGCCAGAATATGACCGTGGGTAGAAATAATAATAATCACCATACCTTATTGCGGGCGTAAGATTACATCAAGGTGGAAGTAAATAATCCAATTTAAAAAACCTTGATGTTTTCCCTCTTCTGAAATGTAAATTATCCTTATATCTTAACCGTCTTGTTTAATACGCAGCACGTACTACTTGGTTCTTCATATCACTAATACTTCAGTCCACTGATTCGTTCTGGAGCTCCACTGTCCTGCCTCAGTATTATAAGACATATTTATATTGCCACAACCGGAAACTAAAAGCGCTAAAAGCGAACTAGTGTGAATATGATTATTACAACAATTTTTATAAAATCTTGTCATTACAATTTGAATTTATAAAGTTATTTTTAACCAAACATGTAAATATCAATTTGAATCTATAAAGTTATTTTGAACTAACGTGTGAATATTGAAACCCTTGTAATATGAAATTTAAAGTAAAGAGACGATCAATGATAAATTAAAAATAAAGAGGCGACCAATGAAAAAGCCTAACACTTGAAATAGATTATTAAAACAATTTATATAAAACCTCTTCATTACAATTTGAATTCATAAAGTTAAATATAACCAAATGTAAATATTAATTTAAATCCAAGAAGTTATTTTGAACTAACGTGTGAATATTGAAACCCATGCAATATGACATTTAATGTATAGAGAAGATCAACGATAAGGCTAAAAACAAAGCGGCGACCAATGATAATGCTAACACATGATATTAGTGCACTTTATCGTACCCGGCTAGCTAGGTATCACTTTTTAGTTAAAAATTTGTCGCCTAACAGCTGCAGGTTGTATTCGGTATTTGTACTTTAAATGGGGTTAGTAGGTCCACTAGGCTTAGCCTACGCTAAAAATTTATAATTAAAAATAACATATTTATTTCGGTCACTCGTACTATTACTGTTAGTTCAAAAACAATGCCTTATCGATGGTGTCTTATTTTTTAATGTATTAAAGGAAAATTTGGCAAGGTATTACAAGTTTCTCAAGAACTATTGCTGTACACCCATTTTATTTAACGTTTTTTATGGTCTGCGAAACTGGATTCAATTTTAATGGTTCGTATGTTTACAATGTTTACAACAATCAACGTGAAATTGAACCGTTCTAGACGTGGACACAACTTACATTTTTATATACCTACATACATATTTATACAATCATAACACGTATTTCATGTGGCAATAAAATACCTATAGTACATAAAATAAAAACGAAAAAATATATATAAAAAACATCTTAAGTAAATACCTACTTTGTAATCAACAACAGTAAAACCCAAAATACATTTAAGCTTTAAATCCTGCTATGTATACTTTAAAAATATTGCTGTATTCTGGTATTGAATGCGTCTAAGGACTAAGAAGAATGAGGTCTATATCTTTTGAACACCATTATATGACGCGCACATTCGATACATGTAAACCTAAGTTAGTTCTACATGATGGCAGAGTAAATGTTTTACAGTTACATACGCGACTAGAAGAACGGGGAATACAGAAGGACAAACTTCGTAATATATCTGGAGCGTCTACAAAACCCTGAACTAATTTGTATAGAAAAACTACGTCAGCTATTTTCCTATGGGCTTGTAGCGGTTCTAGTTTGTAATATAGTAAGAGTTTATTATGAGAATCTACATTTCCACATTGATTGTTGGAAAATGCTAGATGGTATAAAAAATTGTCTTTGGACTCGTTCAATTCTATCAATGTGGACCTGTTAACCGGGATTCCATACCGTACTGCAATATTCCATGATACTTCGAATGAATGTGTTATACACTAAAATTGTTATTTGTGGTTGTGTACCAGCTTCATTTTTCTGTTTATAACACCTGCTAATTGGAACATTTTATTATGTTATTTATATGTAATCTATAGCTTAAACAACTGTCCAGTGTTATACCTAGATCTCGAATAGAGGATATTTCGGAAAGTGCAATTCCGGTAATGTGTTAGGATGCTGATGTTGGATTTTTCTTTTTTGTTTATTTTACACATATTATTGTAAGAAGTGCTATAGTCAAAATTATTCGTATATGTTGTTAACTGGTGCAGAGCACTGTTGCGTGTCAAGTTAGAATTGTACATTTGTTAGAAATACTTAGAAAACATATCTACTATCGCTTATCCACTCCTGGCCGTATCATAATTCCAAGATACCTCATTAGGCATGGAATTGCTGTTAGATTTTGACTTCTTCAAGAACTCCCAAATGTATTAAGGTTGTTTATGTAAATATTTAGCGGCTTTTTTCAAGTTATTGTAACACGTTTTAATTAAAGAGTGGCAACGGTTTCGTAAACTTTCAAATGCAAGTTTATTTCGTAAATTTTTATATTTTTCATTTTTGTAGTGAATTTTTAATCTTTCCTTGAAGGCTCATATCAGTGGTGGCATACATGCTAAGAACTCTTTATAAAATAAGTTTGTAATCATAGTGATAATTGTTCACTACAGGAATTTTAAAGTTTGGAAATTAAGAATTATTTTAATAAGTCGATTTCACAAATACTTGACGAATATGCACACAAAGAAAATAGAAAAAAAAAATCAGAAAATAATTATGTAAAAACATTATAGATTTATTAAACTAAGTAACATTAATTATAAACGCGTGAATCAAACTTTGATCACATCTGGTTCGGGTTTTTTCTGACGCCTCGTTGCAATATATTTCTCTAAACCCCAAGACACGGCCGTCAGCCACGTAAATATGTTTAAGCAGTGCAGTGTTACAGCTGTAGATGTATTATCTTTTATCCAACCTGCCAAAGTAAATAGTATAATTACGTTTATTATGTCTACTAAATCATAAATAGAAATGAAACAAAATCAATATCTACTTACCAACAACTGGTCCTAACGTGAGATATGCTATACCAGCTGTTAATAGTTGTATTCCCGTTGCTCCAGGTAATTTATGTAAAGGGACGTGCGTTGGAATAACTAGAGCCATAAAAACTGTTCTTAAACCTTTTCCAAAGCCTATTATTACTGCAACGAATATTACCACCCAGTACTCTTGACAGTACGCTAAAACTGAGAATTAGATGTGAAAATTTATATATACTATTGCCATAATTAACTGTTTTATAATAAATAATCCAAATGAGTGTATTTACCTACTCTACCCACTGCCATTGACATCACTCCAAAGAGAAAGAAAGAGCTATTTTCCCATCCAATTTTGCCAGCAACAAAAGGAATACAAAATCTAACACAAATATCAATACCTGCTAATAATGACATGAAGAGAGCAACCTCTCCTTTATTTTTACCATAGTCACCAAGTATAAAAGGGGTTAAAATTGAAAAGTTTAATTCATTAAAATTAGCCAAAGTTATACCCAACATCAAATTAATAAAAGTAAAGTCTTTTAATAGATCTAAATCAAAGAATATAGCAACTTTTTGACAAAATGTTAGTGTTTCTTCTTCATCTTCATTATGAGTATCTTGTTTTTTAATAATCAAGTTATTTTCATTTTCGCTTAATTGAGTTATTAAAAGTTTTACTTTTTCTTTTTGATTATTTTCATTCTCTTTTAAGTATTCTTCTAATTTAAGAGAAGCTTGTTTCAGAACCTCACTTTCATAATTAAAGTTGTTTGATTTTCGTCTATGTTTTGTCCGATGTGATTGATTGCTGTGGTTGTCCCTTAAATATTTCTTCTCTTCATATTCTTCTTGATTCTTAAAAGATATATTACTCTGGTTATCTTTGTGGTATTTTTCTCCGTATTGACCATCCATCTTAAATGATTTTATACTTTTATTTCCAGCCATCTGTTTTTCGGCTCTGGTGGCAATCACTTCTGCATGTTTAGGATCAATATTTTCTACGACAACTTTTTCTTCTGCTTTCAAATCTTGTGGAGCTTTTAATGTTGGACAGTCTTCTATTTCGGATTCGGGAATCTGTGTATCTAATGTGATAGAGGTTTTACGTTTTGTTTTATATGGTTCTCGTTCCTGAGCAAGAGCTCCAAGATTTGCTGAAGAATTTTTTTTTGATTCATTTAAATATAACGTTGATGATTTACGAGATCTATTTTCTAATAAATTTGACATCGATGGTTTTTTTGAATTGAGGCGAGAATTTTTATTCGAACCATCTCTTGACGATGCTCTACTACGTGATTGTCTGGATTGACTGAAATAACCGTCATTAGCCCGCAACATCATGGGAGTACCAGGATCGGTTATTTCGTACCCAGGATTTATAGGATCATCTTCATTATATAAATATTGGCTGGAAAGTGCACTTAAATTTTTAATCTTTGAAATATGACTAAAGTAACCACTTTCAATTTTTTTCTCTGGTAAATTATCTTTACTATCTCCGTCGAGTAATCGTTTTTCCTCGTCTTTCTTATGATTTGGAGATTTTGAATGCCATTCTACAGGTTGTAAAAGAAGAGCGCACGCAATAGCGTGAAGTGATATGCCACTTATGATAAGAATAGCACCAGTTTCTCCAAAAACAGCAAATAATCCCGTAATTATATGTGGCCACATCATGGGACCAAGTCCGGTAGTAGTCCATGATAGTCCAGTGGCCAGTCTTCTTCTGCTCTTCCAATAAGTGTTTAAAGCTAAAGCGTTAGCAGAACTGCTTATCCCATATCCAGCACCTGAAAGTAAGAGTTATTATATTAATAATATATTTCGGAAGCGTTATTTTAATAATATATAATACAATATACAATCAAAATTACCATAGAGTATTGAGAACGAAATTAGATATGTCATAAAATTATACGAAAATGTAGTTAACATCAGTGAGATGAATACAACGATTGCTCCCGTCAGTGAAACCTGACGATAGCTGAAAGTTTTGAATACTGGACCATTTGCCAATCCTGAAAACATAATAATATTAAAAGTTAGTATTTTAAAATAGATTATTAAGCAATGAACGGATTCAAATTGTTAATATTTCATTCATATAATAAGCACATAGAGTTAAATGGGCTATCGCTGGTAACATTCCAAGCAAAAGATCGGCCACTTCATGGCTCCCTTGTGCTTCTTGCCTCAGGTTGTGTTTTAGTACTCCTCCTCAAAGCTCGCTGAAGTTGTGAATGCCTTAAGGGTTTTCAGCTAATATAGCAATCCATTATTATTTTTTTATATTTGAGATTGCAAACTAAT
The DNA here is from genome assembly GCA_039707435.1 of Actias luna. Taxonomy (NCBI): domain Eukaryota; kingdom Metazoa; phylum Arthropoda; class Insecta; order Lepidoptera; family Saturniidae; genus Actias; species Actias luna. The sequence goes on along the minus strand of JAZHAC010000034.1, from coordinate 12,384,475 downwards.
TTTATGAATCCATATGCATCCACATGCATCTTATATTATATAATAAGCAATTTTAAATTAAAGGATAACTTTTGTAACATCTTAAATGCATGTGTATTTTACTGTGCAAATATTGTTGACATACATCTGTAACGGTTGACCGTTTTTATTACCAGTACTTCGTAGGCACCGTTCTGGATTGTATCTTAGTTACCTCTGGTCATCAAGTACAGTACAAACATATTCCTGTACCAGTATAAAAAATATGTATTATCATATTAAAGTAAGACGCATTTTAACGATAGCTAATTAGGAATGGGCCGGTATGGTATCAGAGAGTTACCATGCAAGGCGCGTCACGCACCGACGCAAGAGGTCAGGGCAGAGTTCATGTTGATAATAGTGGTCGTCTCTGAACTGGATATACCCAGCCGCGTGAATTTGTCTCGGAACAGAAGGCCAAATTGTTGGAGAATTGGTAAGGCAGACAGCTGAAATAAAAAAATTAATATGTATATATATATATATATATATATACATTACTTCAAATTATGGAACTTTTCTCCATTAGAATTTTGCCTAATCACAATCGTACTTTGTATGTAAATTGAATGAATGAATTTTCATCATGATTCGTATTTATTCGCTTTCACCATTCCATTTGTTTACTTTTCTTTACAAATACAATACATTTTATTTTTAGCCAATAATAATAATTTGAAGGTTAATTTAGCTAGTAGCAAAATGCATAAATTGTTTTATATATTCAGCTTTGATCATAAAACAACTGACGGTGAGTTTTTGTCATGTCAGCTTAATATTTATTGCTTGAAATTACATCTGTGCTGCGCGGTATACTTGTGATTAGTGTTTACGACAAATCACCTAATAACGGTTTGCATTGTATAGTAACAATCCCAACAGTTATTTTTTTGTCAAATTTATTTTTTAAAATGAATAGGTATTTTATACAACCAATTAACCAATATGTTCTGAACTCTATGGTGATATAAAAATGATTTCTTTCTTTCGTTTTTATAAGTACGTATATTGAAAGTGTAAATAGAAGACAGTTAAATTTTTAATACAGACTTGTTGTATCAGTGGTACGCCATCTTAAGGTGGGCATCAGGTTCGTATAAGTAGCTAGGCTATAGTTTAATAATTAAGAAATCATCTTAACAATCTCAGGTATACATTATATTGTAGAATATTTTAAATAAATATTATTTATGAAAAACTTTAAGATTATTAACTTATGAATTGGCCCACGGTATTCTGAAACGATGATTCTTGATCCGAGCGTCCGTACATGGCTGGCTATGTTTAAAAATTATATTATTCATTAAATTAAACTTAACGTTTGTTTAATTAACCGTTATTGTAATATGAATTCATCATAGTATTCAATTGGGTTTTGAGGTCCATTATAATTATGTATTTCCGTATAACTAATACAGCGTTTTTAATAATATATGTGACAACGAACCTCTTCCAACAATAAAATATGACTAGTCCGGTAAATGCATTGTTATGACAGATTTGATTATGATTATACAGATGAGTCACAAATTGCATCAACTTGCTGCAGAGAGTGGTTAGCATTGGCTTTGTTTTCTACGTATTTGACAAATACAAAACTGTTATTTTGAAGTAAATCAAAAACAGTTGTGCCTTCGACTTTGTTCACGTGGAACTAAATATTATATAATAATTTTTGCCCGTACTTGTAACTTTTTTCAATACAGCTTTGTTTCTATTGATGGAAGCGTGATGTTAAATATCCTAATGTTTTTTTTACAACTTTCTTTTTTTAATCTGACTGTTAATTCCTAAGACAATTCAAACAAACTCTTCCCGATTTATATACGTATAGATACAAGTATCGGATATATATATATATAGATATAAGTATAGAAAAATCGGCAAATACGCAATTATTAAAATAAATATCATTATTATACTGATTAATACCAAAACCTAATAATAAACAGTTTATTTGATTATGATCACATAGTAGCCTGAAGCAGAAATAATATAACATAGGGAATTCAAGTATTACGTAAAGCAATGAGGGCGGGAGAGGGCTTCGAACAACGTTCGAAAAATCACGAGATATTCATATTTTGGTTTGCTTCTTGTATATCAAAAATGGTTATATTAAATTTTGTTCTTAACTATAAGTCCAGTGTAAAAAGTTCACTAAATCATATTTGTTGTTTTTTAATAGAGAAATCGAGTAGCGTTAAAATCTTTATGAAATTACAATTTTTAGTTTTTTTTCTTCTTTTATTAGTCATATCTTAAAAAGTGCAATAAATGCGCAGTCTGTTACTTTGGAAAACTTGTAGCATATAGAGACAAGATACTAGTGTGAAACTGTCATAACGAAAACGAACGAAAATCACGAGATATTCCTAGTTTTATGTTGCTACACATACATCAAAAACTGTTTTTTCTATTTACTCCTGCACTAAAAATCTAGTCTTAAAAGTGGATAGATTAATTTCGTTTGCTTTTTATTAGAGGAAATGAAAAGCGTTTAAAGTCTTGTAATATTACGACTTTAATATTCATATGCCCTATGTCCAACCTCTTCTATACAGACGATCCACCGTGCGCGGCTGTTAAGTTAGGTTGGGCGGAGGGGGTACTACAGAAATGTTACGGAGCGATACATGAGAGGTGGGAGGCTCAAAAATTCTTAGCTAAATATTTTAAAGTACATTTTCTTTTTAATATATAGAATCATTATTATTTTGAGTGTTTTCATTAAAACTTACATTCGAAAATCCAGCCGCAACAACAATCATCCAACCCCAGCCGCCGTCAGGAGGAACGAATTCTCCATCTCGTTTCACTTTAGATTTTACCTCCTTCTTCGGCATAGTCTGAAAGCATTAAACACAACTTATTGAATTTCACTTTATATTAACCACTACTTCTATCGGTGCGTTAGTGTACAGCCTACGTTCTTCCTGTGAGTTACGGACGAGACTGATAACTTTTTATCACTGTAAACAGTTTAATACTGCAAACCAACTAACGGTTGATAAATTTTAGAACAAAGCGAATAGTCCACTAGTCAATATCACGCCAATTGCTGATTATGTCCAATGTGCAGTATTATTATGATATTAGTGGGTGATGTATAATAACACTGCTTACTAACAAGAATGTCCGGGTTTTAATGTGTATTCTTTATTTTTTTTTATAGTATTTAGTAATTGTTGCAGTAATATTTAGTAATAGTATTCAATTTTTATTCAAGAAAATGAATATGCCAGGTCATATAACTATACTATAATCACCAGGAGATACAAAAATCATATGAAGGCTTTAAATATAAATAGAAATTATTAAAATAACTTTTTAGCTAACTACCCCCTATAATAGAATTTCAAATTACGGGAAAAAACTAGCGTTTGCTGATGTGTAAAACTCCGGTGATAGCTCAGTGGTAGCGTGTACGGACGCCGCGTCAAAGGTCGTGTGTTCAAACCCCTGAAATGATCTTGAGCTTTCGGTGAAGGAAAACATCGTGATAAAACGTGGTGGTAGGACTTTTTCTAATGCCCGCCTGGCTAGGTACCTCCCTCAAGTTAAAAATCTGCCGCCAAATACCTATAGGTGTCTCGGGAGTTGCTCTTACAGCCAGTTCCACTACTGGTATGGCGTGGTAACCTGTTTGTGCTACATCGGCACTTAACATCAGATGAGATTGCAACCATAACTCTAAAAATTATTAAAAAAAACTATATCTACATCTACTTGGGAATGTGGAAATAACCCATGTCACCATCTCATAAGCAATATTTCTGCTACAGTAAATGTGATAGCTTGTAGCAGTTTTTATTTATTTTTTACCTTATATTAATGTAAAAAAGAATTTGTAAAATAATTGGAATAAATATATAAAGAATACCATAAATACGATATCATATCTTACGGCTCCAACACCCGTTTATTTATCAGGCGTACTGCACGTGATAACTTAAGTACACTGCAGTATAGTTTATATATACCTAATGATTATTGGGGCCATCAATACGAATCAATATTTGAAATAGCAATCAAAAGTTGTAGCTGTGAAGTGTTGAATGAAGGGCGTGGACCCTGTCAACAACTGTTGGCGGATGATTACATTTTATCATTACAAAAACATTGGTGACGAATGCATGTAATAAATATGCTGTTGGTTTAGCAATTTTGATAAACAAAAAATATAATTATATTTGTATAGATACACTTTATAAGTAGAATTAAGTGAATAGGACTTAGATGGTCTATTTTATTATTTTTTATATTACTGACTGGAACAGAAAAGTGCAAGAATAGCTACTTTGTATTAGATATAAATGTGAAGATGACTACAGCTGTACATTACCGCCACTTGAGATTTACGAGGATATTATGTTATTAGGATTTACAAACTTATTAATCAGTAGGTATATATTACTGTTGTACCCAATGGTCAAATGTATGGAAAATTGTTAAATCATCTTTGCGAATTTTAGCATTTAATTGTATCGACGAATTGGGATTTTTTAAACATGGTTATTATACATTGTTATAACGAATGTTACTTTTAAACCCATTGTAGTGAAATACACAGTTTATTTTTTGGTTTTTCAAATCGCTAATATGGTATTAATCGGTGTAGCTATACATCCGTAGTATAGCTAACATATTTCAATAATGTTAACACATTCACTAGAAGCAAATAAATTTCAAATATTAAATTCCAATTTTGCGCTTAGCCTTGGCAATAGGCTAACTGTGGACAAATATCAACAATAAAAAAATAAAAAAATAATTTTCATTTTTAATAAAAATATCTATATTATATATCACACCTCGTATTAGTTTTCAAATTAGCCAATATCAACATATATTTCAAATTATCACTAGTAAAGTGATGGTAAAGAATAAATAAATATTAATATCAAAATTAATTAATATGAACGTTACCTGACAACTGCGTTGGGAGTGTCTAGTGAAAATAATAAAAATGAAATAACTTATCTATAGTCACATATAAATAAATGAATACACAAGGCTCAAGTTGAGTTTTATTATCCCTTTAAGGCAATACTATAAGCCAGAATAACATTATAAAAAGATTTAGTTAAAAGAATTGCAGTGGCGAAAGATAAGATTACGGTTTCATATTAACGTTTAGTGCTAGTTTCGTACCTTTTAAATAAAGAGTGACATTAAATAAAATTACTAATAAAGTTTTATATTTCATGTTCCTCTACGTTCTCTTTATTTGCACAAAGAGTATATTTCTATAAGTTGTCGGTTTTGTTTTTTTTTTTTTCATTTATGCGTAGTATGCAGTTAGTTACCGTTCATATAATACGTTCTTTATAGGTAGGGGGATCGCTTAATTGGACAAAATGGGATATAGAGACGAAGGGATCTAAAAACGTGTCATTCGCAGATTTCATAAAACAATTTTATGAAGTTAAGCGATAAATATTTAAAAATATTGAAATTTGTGTACTACTATTGATTGCTATATATCATATAAAGAACGGAGGGGTCTATCATTTGTGGCGTAATGTTGATGAGGGTTGCAGAAAATGTGATATTGCTTCATTTTATATCATATTTTTGTATAATGTAGTCTGTGTTATTGCTGTTTCACGTGTAACGTTATTTATGTCGTTTTTATTATTCATCATTTATTTATACCCCTGATTGTTGCTTAAGGAAAATATCAAACCAAAGGTTGCCTGGATTAGACTGCTATTAGTAATAAGGCCGCCTTTGGTACTAGTTCTTCAATTTGAAACCTATCACAGTATATATGTACAAAGGTGTACAATAAAGTATAAATATATAAATTACAAAATATAACGTGACAAAGTAGAGGTAAAATTATGCGTGATGTATTTTATGAACAGCCGCTTATTTATAATGATTATAATATTTAAACCTATATGAATGGCAGGTGGCTATGCCACTGTATAATTATCTAATGGTAATAATTTTTTTTCAAGGGACGTGCAACTGCTATACAAACAACAAAAAAATTTGGATCTGCGTTTCATAGTAGGCAAAGTTCAATCTGACCCTGTTCACGAAAGCTTATAGACTTCCCTGAGGCTATGTATACGTATATGTATATATATATATATATATATATATATAGATAAATACACCCAGTCAAAATAACTCTTGGTATGTTACGTATACGTATATATATATATATATATATATATATATATCTAGCAGACCTTGTTCTGCCTTTTAGAGTAGTTAATCACACTTACTACAGCCATATCTATAGCCTTATGATCACTTATCGAGTTAAAAAGTATTCTATCTATCAAGTTGGATCAAACTGCACACAGTATGAAAAAAGGAGTTAATCGCGGACAAACAAAGGACACGAATTTTATATATGTATATACACAATTGATTACAATCATTAACTCAAGCGTAATAGAGTATGGAACCACCTTTGCAGGTGGGTCGTTGTGAGCTTGGTATGCTTGGCAATAATTACGTCGTTATTGATGTTTTTGTCGCTAACACTACGACCTTGGTCGGCATGCGATACAGTTATAGACATGTTTTGAGCATTGTGAACGGTAAGTGTAAAGTACCCTTGATATATAGTTATCGTGACTTTATCTATATCATAATATTATAAAGCGAAAAAGTTTGATTGTTTGAACGCGCTAATCTTAGAAACAACCACACGGATTAAAAACAAAAAAACTTTTTTTTTATAATTAAAGTTTACCGTTATGGCCATAATCTCACCTGATCTTAAGTGACAATACGGCCCAAGTTGCTAGACACGCTAAACCTGTGGAGGCACTGGCTCTCAAGTGCAGCTGCTGGGACACACCTATTGGTATTTGGCGGCAGATTTTCAACTTGAAGGTGGTTGCTAGCCAAGAGCAATCATTTAGTAAGCATTTAACATAACGTTACCAGCAATAGGAGCAAAGCTGTATTGATAAAAGTTACAAAAATGGGCAAAAATCATTATTATTATCGTTACCAATATTATAAATGCGGAAGTGAGTTTGTTAGTTACGCTTTCACACCTGAATTAGTTATGATGAATTTTGGTATAGAGGTATATGAGACCTTGGAGACAAGAAAGCATGTTTTTTGTGTTTAAATAATCAAACATAGCTATACTAAAATGGTGACTCCCTAGTTATAATTCTCCAAGGAGTAAAATTTGCTAATCAAAAATGTATAGTTTTAGTATAATCCACATCACTTTGTATCCATATACGGTCAACGGAAGTAACTAAATACCGAATTTACATAAATTTGAATGTAAGATCTTATTGAAAATTATTTTTAGGTAACGTTGCAGAAATATTGCAATTTGCGTAAACATTTAAACTGTAGAATAAAGTTTATGTTTTTTTTAAATAGTACAACTTATGTAACTTAAGTAAAACGGAATGGACACAACAAGAAAAGTTAGCTAAAAAAATTTTAAAATCATTTTATATATTTTTTACTTTATACGTTAAGCCTTTTATGCTAAGAACTGACGAAGGGATTTTGTCCAGTGCCTGTAGCGGTGGTGAAATTGCGGTTTTATTCCTAAACTCACGAGACCGGTTATTTGCGCTGCTACGCAGTCGTCGTAATGGTGGGCGATGATCGCAAGACGGGCGGTTGCAAGATGGGGACAGTTGGAACCGCAAGCAACCGCACACACCGCGAGCGTAAGACGCTTCATCAGATGTGCATTAACTTTTTACGTATATATCTGCCTTTTACAGAAGCTGCAGGCCCGCAACCGCGGCGGACGCGGGTAAAAACTTCTTCGTGAGTCCTTACCATAAACAGTGTTTCCTTCGGGATTTTTGAATTCTTTGTTACGATGTTGTAAATAAAACTTCCATTTATAAGGTTGAATGTATGTCCATACGGTGTTATGGTATTATATTATAATGTAATGATTGTCTTTAATTTAATCCAAATAGTCTATTATATATTATTATTATTTATATATTATTGTTTCAATATTATATTTATCTAATTAGGAAAACCCGAGGGTTTTCTACTAACTTAGTATTTCGATGTGTTATAGAATAGTTTAACGTATGCGCTTTGCATATAGAACGTTTATATTTGATATTTCGAACGAAGAAGACATCGAATCGAATGGATATAAGAATTTGGCTGCCAATCAAAGGGGTTCGGAGACAGATGACGTAAACAGATAACGTCAGTCACGAATGATACTGATATGATGTCTTAAAAGTGGGAACTAATCACACGAAGGCCCCCTCAATTGTGTCCAATATACGAAGGCTCCTCGACATAGTATCCGATACCAGACGAGCGCCTTGCCAGAGAGGACCTAACCTACCTACGTTACTTGGACTAAAATACCAGCTTTATATTCGTCATAGCTTTTATATACATTTTTGTAAAGGAAAACTTCGGTAACATATGTAGTTTATTCTCATATCATATTTTCATTTGAATACTTTCTAGAATACCTTTATCTAAATTAAATTGATTGTCCTCACGACAATAAGTACATTAAGCATCTTGTTGTGTATATTGAAATGATTTCATATATTAAAACGTAACATTAATTCAAAGATCAAGTTTTGGGGTAAAATAATAATTAATAAATTTTAATAAAAAAAATGCGATAAAGACATAACAGAACTTTAAACTCCAATTTCATTTTTATACCTAGTTCTTGTATTAATAGATAAAGAATTAAATTGATATAAAATACAACATTTTTATTGAATTCATTCGTGTATTTTATATTATTTACTATAGTTTGCGATTGAATAGATTAGTAGTTTGATAATTATAATAGTTTTATTCCAGTCGGAGAAAACTTTATAGGCCTTACTTGCATTTACATGTTGGTATAATATTTTATATAATGTGCTTTAAAATATCTTAATTATCTGGATAAAATAACATTGTATAATTAAAAAAAACAATGATTATCGTAGCCTAAAGCCATACTAACGGATATAGCAAAACAAAAACGCTATTCCGTGAGGACGACTACTGTAAAGCATAAAATAAATAAAGTACAGATATTTATTTTGGAGCTTAGAGCTAGATTATATATCCATTTCAGTTTCAATACTCAAGTTCCTTAGTACATTTGAATATATACGATACGGACTCAATGGTAGGATTTCAATTGGTCATGTTGTGATTTTTATTTTAACCCGTATAAATACTTTATTAATTGACGTTATATGATATAATTTTAGTAATATATTGCGCGACATAACTTTAGTATTTTAAAAGAAAATGTATAAATATCTAAAATTATGCATTTTCATTAATCAAAAAACCTTTCTGTAAAATAATTATAACAAGAGATCCAGCATATTTTTGGGTCATTTTGAGAGATAAGCAGAATGATTTGAAGTTAGGCATAAAAGCCGTGTAAAATTACAAATTAAAAAGCAAATAAATGCAACATAAATCATAATATTGGGCAAATGTTCATATTGGTTGGTCATTTGGTGCACTTTTCAACGAACTTTGTAATCATATCTAGATACCAACTTCGTGTTTCAATTATAGAGAAAAATCATGCGAAATTTATAAGAATCAAGGCAACTAGTTCTGATGTTATGAAACCGATCGTTCTATATTATATGACACTAAATTATTTAATAACAAATAAAAAAAAATCTATTAATTTAACTTTTGCCGAAGCCTGTTGATGTTATCATAACATTACACAAACCATAGACAAATAAATGTATACTGCAGTATATAAACTAATGTCAACGTCACAAAAGAAGTACCAAAATAAGTTTTTTTTTCAGATCCCTAAGGGGATCAGTTAGTTTCGATTTTTACTTTCTTATTATTATAACGTATCTATTTCTTATTAATAGCTAGTACCGCGTTCGTTTTTCTCTTACGCGAATCGGCAACAGCCCAAGCCGAGGTTCGGTCACTAGTGACACCCTTGTGCGAGTTGCGCTGCGGGCTCGGGCGCCTTCCGCGCTCGCCCCTCTAGTTCAGGTGAAGCTGAAAAGCCCCTCAGGCTAACAGTGTAGGTCCTTTCGAAAAAAAAAATCACAAAAGAAGTCCCGCGGCAAAACGTACAACTAAAATTGACAGATCCACAGGTTGCGGTTGCCAAGTTTTTTTATTATATTTCGAAGTTTTTAAGATGCCTAAAGTAGTAAAAAGTGGGGGTCGAGAAATGATTTTGAAGTTGAATGAGTATTGCGATGCAGAAATGAAGAACAAAGTCGTTCTGATCCCATTAACAAATGTTCGAGAAAGAGTCACTGCCATGGCATGATTTTGAGATGACATTTGGGGATGCCATACAATATTAATTTCCCTAAATGTATGTAATATTTTCGTACAAGTTTCAACACAAAACACAAAAACATATTTTTTTGATTGATCGGCGGTCACAGAGTACATTTGTATACAGGGTCGTGGTTGTACGTCATTATGAATTAAAATATATATTTCACTTTTCATGTTTAAATCAAAGTCAAAATCTTCAGATTATAACGATGATATGAATGCGACTAATTTTTTTAAGTGAATGACTTAAAAAGTTGTGCCTAACTTACCTGCAAATTGTCTAGTAGTAACGGATAATGCACCAAATCACTGCACAATAATAAAGCGCCCACAATGTCAAGTTTGAAATCTTCGATGCAAGACTGGTTAAAAGATAAAGGAATTTACTTTGAGGAAAGCTGGATCAAGTCAGTTTTATATGATATCATTAAAGCAAACAAGGATCCTCTAATTTATACCATCGATGACTTGTTAAAGAAGTACGGTCATGAGGTACTAAAATTACCATTGTGATCTCAACCCTATAGAGAAAATTTAGAGCCTCGTGAAAAGAAAGGTTGCGCAGCACAATGTTGCCCAAGATCTAAAAGAGATTGCCAAATTGACGGAAACTGCTTTTGCAAGCATTACATCTGACGAGTGGAAATTGCAATCTCAACACGGTGAACATCTCGAACACGAAAATTTTAAAAATGGTGGATTTAAATGGAAAGGTTCATTATATCAACGGAGAGTGATAGTGATACCGATAATGATCACTGCAGTGATAGCGATTGCTTTATGAGTGGAATTACCCCTTTAGATTATCATAATTATTTTGTGAAATTTTAATTAACTCATTTATTGTTAATCATTATTTAATAATACATGAAGAGTGATTACTGCATGTAGTTTTATTGATGAAAATGACTTAATAAATCGCTACCATATATATTTTATTAACTTGTTTTTTTGTCTAATTATATCAACACATAAAATTTCATCAAAATCCGTTGACTGCTGAGTAGTAACAAAAAGTCCGTTCGCACCAAAATTTACATAAATCATTTAATTAATTACTTTTATATGCATACGAATTTATACTCTGCTTGAAACATTTAATTTTAGAATGTTTTCATAGTTTATTTCGCTGTTTTAGATATTAAATGATCACAATATATACAGCGCATTAAAATCCATATAACATATTAAGAAGTCAATGTCTGGAAGAAACTCCTTATATCCTCTCCTTATTTTTGAATTTCTTTATTCTATTTTAAAAGACGGAGTTGGTAACTTTATATCTAGCAACTCCAGTGCTGCATTTGTGGAACTTTTTTCGTGGCGCGGACTTTACAAAACATGTTTGTACTCTACTTACAATACTCTGCGGCATATTACAAGCATATACTCTGTTTTAACTTATTATACCTTTTTTAAATTTAATCAGACTACTGGATACAAGTTCTTTAAGCCTAAAAAGCCTATTATACTTACAGGCGGTATAACCGTACACAGGGTAATATTCGTGGATGTACCGTACTTTTTAATAAAACTCGGTCTACAAAAATTCGATTGTGTGGCGTCTTCATCGCCACTATTGCAAACTCTTTTATATTTCATTAATATACGAAGGAATGTAACATTCGAATTTAAATAGTAGAACGTTTTCTTATCTCGCCCTCTGACATTAAAACATGTACACTGAATTATAAAGAAATACAATAACGATCTTACTCATCATAGTGGTTTAATGTACGACGAAGCCACCTGCAAACCGGGTGATCGTATCCACCTATACTCTAAACCGTGTTATTTTTTAGAGTATGTTTATTATTGTGTTGGTTGTTTACCATCACATTATATAATTAACAAATTAAGTTTTTCTATTTATGACCAGAAAGTCAAACTTTTAAAAGAATAAAAATCGTAAAATATTAATACGTTCTATTTTTTTTACGGTCACATTGTGTTCTACACTGTAATTTAAAAATAAATTCAATATTATTCTACTTAAAACACGGCAATTTTTGTCTGCTGATACAGTAGTTTGACATTTTTATCGGGTACCGCTGTTTATAGGTTAACGTACAGGAGGCTTAAAAAACATGCATCTAGTAGCCTTAATGATAAAAACAAATAGTTACCGTACAACTTGCTTTTGAAGTAATGGTATGGAGACTGTCGTCGGATATCGTTGTTTTACTTTGATTGTAATAGTTATATGTTAATAAAATGTGAACTTGTTTGTTTCGCCAAATAATAACCGTCTGTTATATATTTTAGAAAAATGTTATTAATTAATTTAACATACTAGTTTTCAATTGACAAGAATTTAATTTCTTTTACAAACTTATAAGTGAAATTCTTTGCTTTTGTCATTTCGTAGAAAGTGTTGAAAGTTCAATATTTTTGACTAGACTTTATGGGAACTACTTTTGTTACTGTAAGTATTATAGTTATACAGTTGCTTGACCTTTATTCAGTAATTAAGTTGGTCAGCTAACTAACGTAAATCGAGTAAATTAAAACTTTGAGGGTACAATCGACATTATTTTATATTAAACACAGATACGTTCTAATGTTAAAATGAATTACGCGAAATTTTATATTATAGTGTATTTTATTTCTATTTCATTTTTAGTTTTGGTATTATTGAAAGTACTTTTATTTAAATTATGTTTCAATCGGTCAATAAATCGTACTATAAAAGTAGGTATACTTATAATGAAAAATTACTATATATATATTTCAAATCGGGTTGTAGCAAAAACACTTATTGTGTGGAGTTTTTATAAAAATAACATGGCCTAATAATTCCATGTACATAAAAACGAATTTATAATATATAGTAAATTATTTAGCGTTGTTGAGCTAAACATGTACTATTTCAGGTAATTATAAATATTTTACTTACTCAGGTGAAATATTGGTTATGTGAATGTTGTTTTTAAACTTTTATTTGTAGGCATAATTTTTTGTATGTAACTGAAGTATTTTCTAGATAATGCTAGCTACCCTGTTTTAATTTTTATAAATAATTAAATTTTACGTGTGGTCTCACTCACATTAATATTGATTTTGTCAAAAAAATCAGATGATGAGATAAAAAGCTTCATACAAAGTTTTGGCCTCTATTTACTCCACTTCTAATATAGTTTTTGTCAGAAAAAGTAGCCTATCTCAGTCTTATAGTTTCCATCTATCTCTGTACCAAATTCATCACAATTGATTCAGCAGTTTAGGTGTGAAAGCGTAACAAACAAACTCACTTTCACGTTTATTATAATAGTATGATAATATTTAGAGTTATTGAGTTAATTTTATTTAAACAACACAGCATTTTGACTAATTGATGTTGTTATCAAAACAATTGCTGTTGTTGATGTCATACTTAATTATACAGGAATATACATGTTTTGAATGAAATATTTTAGGTAAAGTTTAAAGATTTTGAGTTGTGTAAATATATTTAGCATTAACACATTAAAAAAGAACTATCAATTTGCTATTTTAATGTAAAGGTTTCTTGATGTAAAGTTGTAAATTATGTGACCCATTGTGACTTGAATGTAGTGGAGTGTGAGTCAAAAAGTTATGAAACTCCTGTGACATAATTTGTATATGGGTCCTTGTGGTTAAAATGAGGAGAGGTATCATTGTTTTTACAGTTTAGACTTGAATAAGTTCATAGAGGTCTTTCATTTGAACAAATAAACACTTTTTACATCACAATATTACTAAGAGAATTGCTGGTTATAGCTGGACGGCTGAACAATATTGTTTTTCAATTGTAATGTGTCACTATCTTGTACAACACCATCTGTCACTTGCCCAATGTATATATGGTTAGTCATCTACATATTTTTAATTATTATATTCCTGTACTTCCTTTAAGGAGTCTTATCATGACACATTTATTATAAAATTTTTACATATACATAGATTTTTTATTTGAAATAATAATTATTGTTAAATTTTGAGGATACAAGAGCATACCAAATTAACTTATATACTCTACAAATTTGAAATGCATGCCAAATTATATGGAGCAAAAATTATATTTCAAATTCATTTTAGGCCATGTTTGTAACTTTTATCAACATGGCTTTGCACCAGTTTCAAGTAGTGTGATGTTAAATAGCCTTAAGTCTTCTTCAATGATTGCCCTATGAAATACAATAATAATTTTGGAAGTCCAACTGATAGTCCCTAAGATTGGTGTGTTCAAACAAAATTTTCTGCTTTATAATATTATAATATAGATATACATATTTTAGACTAAATTATTGATTTGAGTTATACAAGTTTCACTAAAGATTGTTGTTTTCTTTTAGTGTTACAGTTTTTTTTGGAATAAATTATTTCATTGCCATATATTGTTTTTTAAGAAAAGCACATTTTTCATTTAATGTAATACTACCTCATTTTTCTTAGGAAATACTTAGGTTTGTAATAGAGGATACACTGTGTCCTGAAGGTAAAGTTCATTATTATGCTTCATGATGTCATCTTTCTGTGTAATGCAATATTTTAATTTTATTTGTGATACAATAATGGTCATAACACTAAGAAATTGAATAAAAAGTACAACTGAAGCCTTGAGGTTTTGACCTTTTAAATCTTTTTAATAATATTGTGTAAAGTCTCACAACTTTGACGTATGAGGCGTGTTTATTATGCGTTCCTATAGTATGCCCATTCTAGGAAATTATTAAGAAAGATAATTCTATAGGTGATTTGAGACTATTTTTTTCGCATCAAAGGACTCATTTCGTGTAATATTTTAAGTCCGTAGCTCTTTTGGAAATACCATTACATTTTTTACAAATAATTGAGTAGTAATAAGACACTGCTGTGAGATTAATTATTGCGTTAACCCAAAAATTCGATTTTGTTATTGTATGTATGAGTATGATGAGACCCTAAGTTTTAGTATTCAATGTTTCAAATTTGAACTTCAAGCAGTTCTTTTTTATAGGTTTAATTTCCGTTTTTTTTTTATCTTAACAAGTTATAAATCCCTGATAACGTGAGGTAGAATACATTTCCGTGCGTCGACATGAGCCGGGCCTGCTACGACAAGGGCAGGTACCAATCACCCGAAGTATCCACTAAAACTCGATGATGGTAGCATATTTTCCGTTATTGTCAGATACCACGGAATTTCGGATTGCTTCCAGCCACAAGTTATACCTAAAATAATCGAAATGAATGAAAGTGACTAATCGAACCCGAATGTCTTAATCCAGGGGTTCTTAAAGTGTGCGCCGCGGCGCTCTGGTGCGCCGTAGATAGTGAAAAAGGGCGCCATGAAGCGATTCCCTTTATCATCCTCCGAAACCTAAAACTTAAGTGTTCGCGGGTACAAAAAATAAATAATTTATATACTTACCTACGTGCTCGGAAACTGATAATTATATGTTTATATAAATAAACAGTTTGTATCATAATGTGGGTGTTTTATATTTTGTGCCTATCTATAGCACTAGTATCATTGTACCTATCTATTTCTACCAGCTAGATAGTTTAGGGCGCCACGCCGCGTGGCGACAAAATAGTAAACATGTATGTGCGCCGTGAACTGAAAAAGATTGGGAACCCTTGTCTTAATCTATAAAATATTGTTATTAAGATTAAAATTGTTCATAGTAATATCTATATGTTGGGTTCAAAGTTTTCATAGTAACTCGCCCAAATGTAAATGTGTAGAATAGCAACAAAAGTGTATGTAAAACTGTGAATCTGTTAAATATATTTACTCTATTTTAAATATGAATTTATTTCAGATTGTGCTAGTTTTAGATAATTTCAATTAAAGATATTACATGTCTCAAAGAATTGCATGCAGAGAAGTAAAATAGGTATAACATGAATATTTTCAGATGAAGTTTAAATGATTCTTAATCAAATAAGTTATGGTATTCGATTGGGTACGGTTACGGTTTTGGATACCTAATAGTTATGGAGTGTCATAACATCCTGGTATCTATTGATTTAATAATGATTTGAATAGTTATAGTAAGGCGCAATAAATTAATTTCTCTGGAAATGTATTTATATAAAGGCACGTTAGCCTTATGGTCGAGTTTGAATAGTGTTTATTGTTCAAGGCGATAATTATAGCACTATATATAATTTGTTATAGTCATGCAACTGGTCCCTGGTAATTCTGCCTATAAGTTTAATAAATAGTTATTGTGTATTGAAGTAGATTTCGCTAAATTGAGTCAGTCACGTGCATCGTTCTTATGTCATTATTATGACCCCAAGTTGACCGATCTAGTGTAGGACAAAGGCATCTAACACTTAACAGTATGCCCTTGTTCATACATACAACCGTACAGTTTAGTATAAATAATTACATTAATGACGAATTTTTCGTATTCTTATTTGCTTTTGAATTTGCATGAGATACTTATCCGGTGGCATCACGTCAAGCTGAGTTTGACATTGAGGTACACACTAGGGATGTTATAGAGCGTCGTAATCGAAACCGTCGGATATCCGAAATCTATATTAATATTATAAAGCAGAAAAGTTTGTTTGAACGCGCTAATCTTAGGAACTATCAGTCTGCTTTCAAAATTTATTTTCGTATTTGATAGAACAATAGGTGAGGAATGCTTTAGGCTATTTTATATTACGCTACCATCAATAGGAGTAAAGCTGTATTGAAAAAGTTACAAAAGCGCCCAAAAATGATTAAATAAATTTTTAGTTGCATGCGAACGAATTCGGAGGCACAGTCAAAAACCGTAATAGAGTCTGCTGTTATAGTTTTTATTAATTTCATATAGGGTAGGAAACTAAATAAAACACGTATTTGTAATGCGTTCATATATTCAGAAATTCCACTCAATAGAGGATAGTTCTCTTAATAATAGGCCGCGAGGGGCTATATAAGTAGTTTATTATTTAAAAAATGATGACTCATATTTTCTTGATAATGCGGACGTGCACAAAGGCTCGTACATTTAAAAATGTTGAATATACACTTCTTGTATAGGAACATTTATTATATTTATTAATATCTAAACTGGTGATTTCCAATAGGTATTGCACGTAAAAACAGATCAAAAAATTAAGATGAGCGAGATAATTAATGGGTTTTGCTTGGCATTATGCGTTATGGAGATCCTGGCACTGCTCAAAAAGCTTTATTCTAGAGACGTTGTTTATCATTATAATTCTTTATAGAGATAAAATATACTTTACATTTATAGTCAAGGTATTAGCTAATGAACCAAGAAAATTGTATCGAAATCCGTTAAGAAATTCCTTTACTATCATTTGATTTTTCACTGTACTGGAAAAACTTTAACGTTTTATACGATAAAAATATTCACTACATTATTTATTTATAGTATTTATATTAAAATATTATAAAGCAGAAAAGTTTGTTTATTAGATTGCGCTAATTTTTGGAACTACTAGTCGGATTTCAAAAATTCTTTAATTGAGCAATAAATGAGGAAAGCTTTAGGCTATTTAACATTACATTACCACGAATAGAAGCACAACTGTATTGAAAACAATTACATAAAATCGTAAAAATTCTTAGATCATCTTTAGTTCCACGCGAACGAAGTCACAGGTGCAGCTAGTTAGCTATAACCGTGTTAAACAAAATCTGTCTAGTAGCTTCGGAGTGATGCACGTACAACGGGGACAGATAGAATAGTTTCAAATAAAGTATTTTTCGCATGTATATCAGTAATAAAGTATATCCCGATAGTATTTTAAAAATATAACTAAATTAATGATTTGGTTCATTTACAGCTTTAGTATCTGTATGAGCTAGTGGTGGTCGAAATTCCACGTCGAATGATTATTTTATTAAGTTCTCTTTGTACTTCTTAGATATCGTTTGATTTATATATATTTTTAATTTCGTTACATAATTTGTAAACAAATTGGAAAAATTGCTCGTCTATAATCTCTACTCTTTATTACTATTAACTATTGCAGTGTGATATATTTAATTAATGTTTTTCTTTAATTAAATTGAATGTTTTTGCAACACAATTGAATATATAATAAATCTAGCTTTCTGTACTTCTCTATATAGTATTATGACAACTATTCCAAATCTCACATTTCTATGTATACGATATATCAGAAAAAGAATTACGCAAATAAGATTATGTATATATGCCTAATAAGGGGTAGAAGTTTTTTTTTCTTCGCTTATTAATATAGTATTTGTTAGAATGTCTCCAATGATAGTATATGAAGCTTTCAACTGGTTTTGGTTGAAATGTGAATAGAAGATTTAAATTGACTATAAAATTGCTTTTCTGGGAATAACACCAAAAAATAAATACATATATGTTATTGAAAAAAAAAAAAATTTGCTACACGCA
The DNA here is from genome assembly GCA_039707435.1 of Actias luna. Classification (NCBI taxonomy): domain Eukaryota; kingdom Metazoa; phylum Arthropoda; class Insecta; order Lepidoptera; family Saturniidae; genus Actias; species Actias luna. Next base: position 12,365,843 of record JAZHAC010000034.1, on the reverse strand, counting down.
AATTTATTTAAACTTATTTTAGCGTATTAAGACAGAAAGTTAACTAGATAATGAATGCTAGATTGCTTAGAGGTTTAACATTTGCATGTTATAAATACATATTAACTGTTTGTACAAATTTCTAATTTATTAAAGATGCATTTTACTTTTACAAAGTTTAAAATAATGCTTACTTAATTTGGATAAACTTGATATTGATCCTGTTAATAATATTCTTACGTATTATGTTTATAAAGGGAAAAATGTTAGGCAAATATTGTAGTGATTATGTATACATTTCTTGTTGAAGGAAAGGTTACGAGTGCTTACTAGTCACAATACAATGCTTCTGTCTTGGGGAAAGAAATTAGTTTTAACTTTATATGCGCACCTTATTTGATAATAGAAACTATGTGATGTACTGTGAAATATTTCTGAAATGACAAGCAAACACTTGAACACCTATTTATTAATTGTTCATCTGTCATGCAAATAAAGAAACATCAAGAATAAAATAGGTTATTTCAAAATTCTAATAATTACCAAGCTACCCTTATAATGTTTAATATTTTAAAGGTTTTCGTACTATTGTATTTTACCAAGATATAATTTACAATACAATTAACTATTTGGAAGCATTTATTTTTAACCTTGCTAATATTATAATGACGGCAATTTCAGTGTCTACTTTTTTTCGTATGTTTAAAAGAATGTGTTCGTGACTCCATTTTTTGCCTTACATTTTTTGTCGAGTAGCTATCACTTGATACTCGTTGAAACGAGATTTTAGTTTGGTTTAAACTGACCGAACTAAGGAGAACGAATATACAAAAATTAAAAATTGTTCACGTAGTGAACGTCTTTAATATCCTTGCAATGTAATATCGGAGTAATGGAAGTTACAGGTACCAAAACAGAGGTTTTCACTGGAACAAAAAATAAAGCTCTGTATGATGATTATTAAAACATCTGCTCTTATTTATCGTGTAAAACTTAAGGAGTCAATAAAAGATTTCACAAATCTAAAACCTCATTATAGAGATATCGTTGTATCTATAACTTTGTTATCTCGAATAAACGGCCCGCGACCACCTTGTGATAATATAAAATCTGCCAAACGTGCCAATATATACAGCTAGCTTCACGTGATTTTGCTTGGGCAATGATTTTTTATAATCGCAGAACTGATTTGATAAACATCAATACATTTATTGTAACGTTGATAGTATTCTATAAGCAACTCCTTGACCGCGATTTCTTCATGACAAATACAAGTACTTACAGATATGTAATGCGATTGATACGAATAATGTACTTATCTTGTAATTTGTTTTGATTTTACCTCAATAAAAAAAAGTTGAAGTAGTTGTGGCTCGACTGTAGCGCGTACGGACACTGCTTGTATCAAATTTAGTTCCAATCTCTGCGATTATCTTGAGCTATTGTTGAAGGAAAACTTCACGATGGATGTGTCGTCATCGAGACATTTTTTAAACATTTCTGACTAGCATGTCTATTAAGTTAAATACATGTGTTCCGGCAAATGCACTGAACAGCGAATCCTTCAGTCCCTACACTTGGTTTAGAGTATTTGTCTTTATCAAAATAGTCAGTTAACAGCAACTGAGATTGTGATTAAACGTTAAACCAAGCTTTAAAAGTATTAATCTGGCCTGTGTGTTTATAGAAACAATAATTATAAAATCGTTAATATTCAATTCAAATAGGTTGGTAGTTGATTTTTCTTACAAAGAGGCTGTTTTTTATATATTTGACTTGTATAAATAAACTTCGAAGACATAAATTAACAAAAATCAAATAGATGTATACTGATTTTGGGATGAAAATAAAGTATGACTGATTTCAGTCATATATACTTCATTTTAATTTTACTAATTGATGACATTCAGATTTGTTTCAAAGTACTTTGTCGATACAATATGTTTAATGCTTTCTAACTTGTCCATTTTACCCTAGTCGAAATAAAACACCGTATTATCTATATTTTAATTAATATCATAAAGCAGAATTGTTTGTTTGTTTGAACGCGTAAATCTAAGCAACTATCACTTAGATTTCAAAAATTATTTTTGTATTTAACACAACGCTACCATCTATAGGAGCGAAAGTTGTGTTAAATAAAGTTACAAACCGGGAAAATTTATTAAATAATTTTTAGTTCCACGCGACGTGCTCGCGGGCACAACTGGTAAAATACATGCTGCACTCGAATTGTAATTATTAATTATAATAGTAAATATTAGTTGTAGTTAACAGTATATTTTTAAAGCCGTTAAAGCCTGTAGCAACCGTAATTATAATTATGTATTTATGTTACGTGTATTTTTTGTTATACTGACATCACTTAAGGTTATCGTCCTGATGTTGAGTGGTCGTGAATCCAGTTTTTATTTACAATCACTGATCACTGTGTACATAGTTAACATTACACACTTAATTTTAGCTTTACTGAGTTATTCCACAACATGGGTGATAAAACTGTGTAGCAAAAATAATATAGTTTATGATAAAGATATCAACTAGGTACAAGGGGCCATTCAAGTATTACTTTGGCAAAATTTTAGTAAATTCAGACCCTCCTCCTCCTCTTGTCAGCAAATATCTCCTTGCCCCGTATGTTTACGTAAGTGTTGATATATATATTTTGAAATTTAGCATAAAACTCCACATTTGAACGAGTAAGCATTAACAAAAATTTTAAGAAATCTATGAATATTAAGCATAGACAATATTCTAATCTATTATATTTGTAAAAAAGTTAATAAATATTGCTGACGTAATTATCTTCTAGGTACCCCTGCCCTCATGCCATAAAAATAAGCTAAACAACGACCTCCTCGCCCCTTTTGATACCTACGTAATACGTGAATGGCCCTCGAGTAGATAAATTTCACTGCACTATATTATGTCCTGTAAATTCATATAGCAATATTGGAAATTCCATTGTTTAATGAAAATGTCATATGTTATGCTTATCAAGCAATTTGTACTATATGATATGAGAACAGGCTGGTATTTTTGCATTATTATTAAAATTCCGCCGGATCATTTCTCGTAACAGATGTAATTGTTTTTTATAATATTACTAGCTGTGCCTGTGACTTCGTTCGTGTGGAACTAAAATGATTTAATCTCGTTCAATCATTTCAAATTACAATATCTTTTGATAGAGTTAACCGATTTAAAAGCAACAAAGATTTAAATGTTACTCAAGGATACGTTTTATGATTTTCTTGGTGACGTTTCATCATAAATATTGACTTTAGCAGTAATGCTTGAACAAACAAACAGACAGACATTTCTAAAAGAGACGTAAATGAGAGGAGATCTATTTTATTACTCATTATTAGTCACTTGCAATATATTTTTAGTAAAGAAGGTAATGCTTTTGTGTTATTCTGTCTTATGTTTAATTTGTTTTACACTAGCATTAAAAGATTATGGGTGTAATAATAGTAAAATTATTTTGAGATATTCTGTATTATGTTTAATTTGTTTTACACCAACATAATAAGATTGTAGGTGTTGTCAGTATAATTTTATTTTTGCGGGTGAACAATAGCGACCGATTAATATTCAAACACTTGATGACATCGGGGACTCAAGGTAGGTACATCGAGTATAGCGAGGTCATAGGTATACTATATGAGATTGTGGAATCTATTTTCGTTTATCCTATTACACAAGAGTAGGAAACTGTACGGTGCTATTTAAAACATTTTTGATCTCGCCAGAATTTCAGTATGTTTGTATATTACATCATTTATATATACTAAGAGTTTTTAAAAAGATAATTTCGTTTATCTTTATATAAACAAAAATTAAATAAGAATTAATTCCGTCAATTTACTCATTGGTTAGAATTTACATTTTTTTTATATAGGAGAATCATAATTGTATAGAGCAGGCAGTGACAAATTTGTCATAGTGTCTTTTGGGTTTTTTCTTGTTTTGAGATCAACCAGTGTATATATAGCTGCCAAAAACTTTGCTGCAAATGATAGCGACAACCATCGATGCATTACAGATCTTTCGACGGTCGCAACTGGTTTTAAACAGCACTGGTGTATACCATCAACAGTGTTGTTCATGTTTTCTTCTTCTTTTTTTATTCTTGGCAACTCAGTCCTCTTCAGAGACTATTACTGTCTTTTTCAAGTGATAAGATTTGGGCATTTGGGCAGATGAAACTATGTTTAACAGGATGTCGACTCTCTTGTTGAAGTATTCTTGGGTGTTTTTGTGGCAACTAATATATCATGCCCCGAATGATTATTCATAATTCAATATCCAAAATCAGTCCTATATCTAGGGCAACAAAACCACTGTAGACTAGTGGAATACAAGGACGGGTTGTTCATTATTTGCAATTCGTTTAAATTATTTTTATTAACCAAACGTCAACTGTATTTCCATATCCGTTACTACGTTGAACGTTTTCAATTTCATGGCCGATTTTGTTTTGTAGTCACATTATTACACAACTAACTTCGATACGTTTGATATACTTTGTTTGTTTAGGTGTTTGAAATTTTTTTTTCGTTGTGCCAAGGATGATTGGTAATTTTTGCTTGATATGGCGAAGAATATGAAACTTTTATTAATAATTCCTTTGATATTTACCTTATTGAGGTTCTGAAGGTTTTTCTCATTAGGCAAGAATAATTTTAGCTTAAAGCACGTTGGTAAATAAAGCGGTTGATATTTGAGATGGGATGATAAAATCCTAAACTAAAATAAAGACAAATCAGACAAGAACTCATGACTTTAATTTACAGGAACATAGAAATTGGGTAGTTTCTTTTTTATATTTTGGTTCATGAGCAGAAAAATAGATTTTTCAAAAATATGATACCGGTATTGTTACATCGATGGATTTTGAATATAAAAAACGATACTTACAAAGGAATGTATTATTGACATTCAAAACAAAGGGCACAGTATTTATAATTACGTTTTTTTAGATATTTGTTTCGTACACTAATGAAACTCGAATGTCTACTGATATTACTCCTCCATAATTTATTCCTCTTTGCTTCACCATAATGTTCTATGCCCGGCCTAAATTTCAACATTATACTATAACAAGTAATCAGTTCCATTTAGATCGTATGAAGTATCCTTTTGAAAGACTTCTAATCTTTTTTATACGTTGTAAGTTTAGTATTACGGCCTCAATATCACCTGATGTTAAATAACTATGTGGCCTAAGATGGTGGAAAAGCTAATCTTAGTGTAGAGACTGGGTTTCAAGTATAACTACAGGAAAATACTAATAGGTATTTGGCGGCTGATTTTCAACTTGAGGATGATGCTCAGATGGGGGCATTAGAAAAAGCCATACCACCATGCAAAATAGGCCTAGAAAAATAGATTAGAAAACCCATCACGTTCATTCATGTATCATTAATTTAACTTTAGTGTTATTGAGGTTATAATGAAACAATAATACATTCACTCAATATTATATTTGTTTTGTTGAAATAATGGTTTATACTTTACCAGGATCCGGTATAGGCTGCTTTATGTTGTTGTTAACAAACATTTTTTATATCTGAACAACTTATAATGAGATATAAATTATTATGATCTTATGATTATTATTATTTTGAAAATATTTATGATTCATACCAACAAAGTTTAAAAATACTATATTTGGCTCTATGGCAATGAGCTATTAACTTCACGAAAGGTTAGAACAAAATTTAAAAAATTAAAGTAAGAACAAAGACTAACTGGCAACTGGTAAAGGATTTTGTTATTCAATCGTAAAATTATCTGTATATCTTATATTTTTTATAATAAGTAACTGTGTTGATACTGTTTATTTTTTAACAAAAAGGAACCTATATCAAACAGTACTTTCATCATTCATACATTGGTTTACTTTATATGAATAAAGTATATAGTCTAACCTAATTGGCGTCTCTTTGAATATAATTATTATCTGGAAGATCGGCAACATTTGTAGTAATTTTAATGGTATCTTGACATATTTTAAATAAATAATAGTTTAAAAAAACTAGAAAACACGCTTTATATAGAAAACTAAACTAAAAAACAGAAAATAAATTTTAATAAATATTAATTAAGAATAATGTATTTTTTTTTTATAAATATAAGTTATTAATAGTTTGAATAAGAAATAAATGTTTATTGTAAAAAAAGCGTGGGGTGCATGGTGTCAATAGTTATGAATATTTAATTGATAGATATGAGAAGGATTATCATGTCGATAATATCTTGAAAAGCAACCCCGCTTTTTTTTAAATAAAACATTTTTTCCTTATTCAAACTATTAATAACTTATATTTATTAAAAAAAATTACATTATTCATATTTAATATTTATTAAAATTTATTTTCTGTTTTTTAGTTTAGTTTTCTATATAAAGCGTGTTTTCTAGTTTTTTAAACTATTATTCGTATTAAGTTAGGCGTTTCTTTTATCTACTGTTTATTGTAATAAAATATTATAGTATATAGTGTTTTAACAAGTGATAAAAGTGATACATTGTCAGCAATATCCATTTACTGGCGAACCTTTCTTAATGTGAATGCAGTGAAAGTAAACCGTTTTTTTAATGCTTTCTATAATTTTTAATTAACTTTTGCCTTTGATAGTTTGCATAATAATTAAACATTTGAAATTTTAAACGTTCAAGCCGGTATGAATGCTTGGTCGATCGGTCTGACGTGCGATTTAATAATCACGCGTAAGCAAGGTTATAGGTTCCAAACCTCAACATATGGATAACAAGTATTACTTCTTTTTTACAAACCAAAATAAGTTTTTCAGATCCCGAAGGGGATCAGTTAGTTTAGATTTTTCCTTTTTTACAATTAATAACATATCTATTTTTTCTTATTAATAGCTAGTACCGCGTTCGATTTTCTCTTACGCGATTCGGCAACAGCCTAAGCCGAGGTTCGGTCACTAGTGACACCCTTGTGCGAGTTGCCCTGCGGACTCGATCGCCCCTCAAGTTCAGGTAAAGCTGTAAAAGCCCCTCAGGCTAACAGTGTAAGTCCTTACGAAAAAAAATAATAGAATAAGCCGTGAACAAAAGCAGTCACTTTGTTGTGTAAGATCGTGTCATCGACGCTACAAGTATGCTTTACAATGACATTCAAAACATAGTTCATTAACCAAACATATTTCTAGCATGACAATAGTGACTGACAGTGAATTTTAGTTCAGTGTTAATCGCCGCTGATTTGGATTGTACTGTACTTAACACTAGGTGCAGTGCAGTTACTATGCAGCGTAACATAAAAAAAAGATGTAAATCAAAGCTATATATTTATACACAAATAATGAATATAAAAAATATTTTATTGCTATATATAAAATGGGTAAACATTTCAATAAAAGTGAACATAGGCTATTAATTATATGGTAAATTGTATAGAAATGTAACATAAGTATTGCCGCAATATCGTACAAAGTCACTACAGCTATTATAATTTTTTATATCTATTATTTATGTTGTTATATTTTTTTTGAGAGCCAGTATTTCCACTAGACTTAGTGTGTCTACCATTTTGAGTCATATCGTTACTGAACATCAGGTAAGATTGTAGCCGTAACGCAGATACCTATAAACAAAAAAATATATTAATATAAATTTTTATTTTAAATATTTACATTGCTTACCTAATTTAAACTTAATTCTTGAGACAGTATGAGCGAAATTGTTTGTGCCATAACCGTAGTTTCTATATATAGCCTTCGGAAATCTCATTATGCTGTAAACATCATTTCTATATAAGCATTCTAATAATGGCGTGCGTGGATTTCGAAGTTCTCTTTTTAAGTTCGACCTTGATGTGGTACAAGTATGGTCGAGTGATATCAGAAAACATCGATATTGGTATCGGTATTTTGAATTAATACATATTTGATAAATATTGAATTAAAAATATCGATGTTAGGAAATATCGACGAATCTACTCTAAAATGCTAGTTTACTAACTAGCAACTAATATGTGGAACTCTTATCTTTTAGTAACTTTCGTTTTTGTAGTTTACAGCTAAGAAATATCGAAATATATACTTTAATTCATGACATCTACGTATCTGTGTTTTTATTTTCCGCCAGAGACTAAAAGAAGTGTGAAAGCTATTCCTGATCTATAGCAAAACGGGAGTTTGAAGTATAGCCTTGGTGCTTTTTAGTGGGTTGTGTTGGGCGATTAGCACCCGATGAGTTAAAACATGCCTCTCTGGCCCTGGTTTGAGTCCGGGTAATGCGTTTGAGTTTGCTCGTTGGGATATGGAAGTCGGTAAATAATAGGATTTTAAACAACACGTTAATAAAAATATGAGAGTGTTTGTGATTTAGATGTTCTTATATTAGTGTCATAACATCGAGGTGTCTGTGAAAAGAAAATTTAATAATGATAGTCATATCGATTTTAACACACTGAACTTCGATTAATATCGACCATCCCTAAGCACAAGTAACTTGTGGGTAGTCCGCGATGACAGGCACGTGGTGTCTGCGTGGATCGCTCGACACGTGGTGCTTACATGAGTTGTTGTCTTGCTCATACTCATTGTAGTTATGCGCATGACAATACTGAACTTGTTGTCGACCGGCCGACCGCAAGCACGGGCCTTCTAATCAAAACAAATGCTATCGCTCGCCCGATAACTTTGTACCCATAGACTTGGATGCTCATGCGTGACTGACATCGTGACATCATATGAATATGAGATGCGGTGTTATATATTATAATTGTTACTATTTTACTGCGTAAGGGATTCACTAAGAATGCGATGCTGATTCATTACCCACTGTTTATGATGTGTATGTTATCCAACTAAATAGATTAATTGTTTTTATATTTACAATATTTTCTTAATAGAGATAATAATTCTATACTCTTAAGAGATAAATCTGATACGTACATATCAAATATTATATTGTATTTTAGACAAAACAGACACACTACCTATCAAAATTCAAGGTCTTGAATAGTTTACTGTCATTTTTAAAGTACGTTTTACTTATTCGTATAAAGATGCAGGGCTTAATTTATGTTTATGTCTTATTGTTGCACATAACAACGGAAATAATAATGGCTAAACATAATATTAGTTTATATCCACTACATTATCTTTTGTGATCAAAAACTAAATGTTATTGTATAAGTATAAAAAAGAAAACTTTGTTGCAGGCACATAGGTGACAAAAGCTGAAAATGACCGTGGAAAAAAGCAAAGGAACAGGTCAGAATGTGCCTCTGCCGACAAAGAAAGTCGCTCCCGATGGCGGCTGGGCGTGGATGGTCTGCTTAGGAGTCAGTCTGGTTAATGTAAGTAATACATGTTTGTTATTACACTCGAATCTCTATAACTCGAATGTCATAGGGAAACGCTAAAAAGTTTGAGTTAATAAGTTTTCGACTTAACAAGATCTTCGAGATACAAAGGATTTAATTGCAGAAATTTCGACTTAGAAGGGCGCTATGTCTAAGTATATTTTTCGAGTTGTACCGAGAGTTGTAATATGTCGAGACGTCATGATAATTTACTATGAAGTCTGATTTTTGAAATTCGAGTTATAGGGTATAACTATGTACTATCGATACCGTGCACGGAAATAAATAACATTTTGTTCGAGTTACAAAATCTCAATAATTCGAGACACCGCGCATATAGGGGTTCAGCGGAAAGAAAAGCCATTTTTTTGATTTATTGAGAATTATGATTTTTAAGAAGTTCGAGTTATTGAGATTCCACTGTATTTGGGATCTTAAATTGAAACTTTAAAAATAAAAGACTTTCTGATTATCATTATGTATATAATTTTATTATTTTCTTACTAGCTGTCGCGACAGATGTTGTAGTTATTAACTTGACACAGCGTCGTCTATCACATCATGGAATAGCTATGATCCATGGTTTCGGCAGGAAAAATATATTACATGAATTTTACTTCTATCACTCAACTTGCTTAGAAGCTATACGATCACTAGCAGACAACTAGTAGTACACAATATTGTTATATAAACACTCAGTTGTTTGTTTTATTCCGAAAATAATTTATAAACCATTAAATACAATAAAGACATTGCCCATATATATTGTTATGCTAATTCAAATCGTTCTCAATCCTACGCATTTATAGATCAATAAATTAATAAATATATATTAATAATAAATCCGACAAGTATGTTTGTGTGGAGGCTCTAATCTTAGGAACCATCAGTCGGCTTTCTAAAATTATTTTTGTATTTGATAAAGCAATCATCAAGGGAGGCTTTAGGTGTATTTAAAAATACGCTACCGCCAATAGAAGCAAATCTGTATTGAAAAAAGTAACAAAAACGGGTAAAAATTATTGAATAAATTTTAGTTTCACGTGAACGAAGCCGCAGGTACAGCCAGCCATTACATAAAATATTCGAGAATTGCTCTAGATATATTCAAGTATAAATTGCAAGAATAGAAATTCTGATAGCACTGATGGCAATCGTCTTTCAAAATGTTGTGAAATATCAAAACTAAACAAAGTAGTTTTTACCCGACTAAAGTTTTAATCTACGTCAATAAAGAATTATTAAAAGTAAAAAGGTGTTATAATATCATTGACGTCAATGACTCTTATAAAATCAACGTTATGTACTGTCAAATTGGAATGATTTCAATCTCTCAAAGCAATTTATAAAGTAAATAAAAGTGAAGTAGAAGTAACAGAGTTAGAGTTTAAGTTGTGCTGTATATTAAGTTATCCTATACGAATTTAGATTATGAAGAGTACAAATAAAATGAATAGAGATATGGTCGATTAAAAAAAAAACCTTGTAGAATCAATATACAATGTAAAGAGGAATATATTACCTATTTATCTCAGTATTTCAAAATTTTAAGTAAAATAAGCTTATTATGTAATGATTTCTTATGTTTACGCAAATATTACTCATCGAAATAAAACTTATTTAAACGGATTTTATCGCGGTTATTTATTAATTTTGATCCCGACGTTTCGAAAGCCTTCAGCCTTCGTGGTCACGGGGTGGATTGAGGTGTAGGTTGTCCAGAAGTGTTAATGTTACATGTAGTGTCTACCTTCAGTTTATTTTTAATTTTGTTAGTGTTCCGATCTACGCAGAAAGAGCTCACAGTGACTTGAGGTCTGGCAGTTGGTCTTTTGGTTTCCGATTTAATTAAATGTATAGTCGGATTACTGGCTTGTGATAGCTTTCAACCTAAAAAAAGACCTATTTTCCCGTTTAGGCCAATATTAAATGTAGCTTTAGATAAAAGCGAGTGTTATTAATTGCTGCTATGTACTTATTTGTAAAATGTAGGTAATTTGTAATTTCAAGAAGATATAGTTTGTTGAGATACAGCATACGTTTGATTGAAACGGGTTTGCAATTTTCACTACTGTATATTGTTATCAGAGTCGAGACATTGATTTAGGGACTGTCGATAAAATACGTCATGCAAAATTTTCCCTTTTAGTCCCTCTCCTTCCTTTCCTCACGCTATGTCACATTTCTTGCGACCCGGCTATCAATATAACGTCATAAATGATAAATCGATTGAGACAGTACACAAATTTAAATGTTTAAATATTTATTGCTTAATACAAAAAATACATAATAAAACTTTCATAACTTAATAAATATGTGTAATAACGAATCAATTTAAACGAGAATCCCTCCCCCCATAAGTGCAAACGTATTTCATGAACGGCCCGTTATGAAAAATTAGAAGTTATTTAAAATATATTAGAAATTCTATACATGCACATATTCAACAGACGACAATATAATTATGATTAATATTCCATTATTTTTAAACCTATTTTTGATATTTTCTGATACATATTTAAATGTAATCAGTCGAAGCTTTTAATAATATATTATGTAATCCGATAACCTTTACTTTGAGATGCTAGTGTTTTTTAGAACTGAGTTGATGAAAAATATTGTGTTGTATACTAAATATTAAATATTGTGAATAAATGAATATGCTCACTCGTTAAAACTAAGGTTACTGAATTTTTCTTATTTCCCACGTCAATTCGTAAATAGTGCAAACATCTGTTTTATATATTGTCATGTACATATTATAGTGACCCCAAATTATATTTATATTCATAATTATATAGCCCATACTGTACTATATTCTGCATTGAAATAATTACGTCTATAAATATTTTTAGTACGTCATAGTTATCAGCTACCAATATTAGATATAGGTCTCCTATAAGCGTGTCATTGCCCTCGCTTATTTTATCTTTTGAAATTATTTTTACATTGTTTGTCTGAGATTTTCTTAATACTGATTTTTAATTTTACGTCTTTGCGTTTGGACTATATTGTTGCTTGAACGCTACCACTACAGTTTTTAAATCGATTTTTATTTATTTACACAGTTTAATACATATACATATACTATGTAAATAAGAAATAATAAACCAAAAGAAGAAAAATATATATTATCTAAATATCATAACCAAACAAAAAAAAGAAACACTCCCCAGTCATTACAACCTGTTACAAGGCGATGTTATATTTTTTATCGATTTAACTGAATCTGGTTTCGTTGTTCTAAATTTTAATGATATCTTATCAAACAGAGATTATTTAGACAGTATTACATAGTAGGTATTGGAAAGGTCTATTGAAATGAAAACTTCGAAAGCCGCGTTGATCGATTTATGGACGGGTAAAATCTTCAAGGCCGCGTCGCCGACATGCTTGCGTTGCGTGATACATAGAAATTAATGTTTAAAATTAAGTACATTTAAATTAATATAAATAAAAACATTATGTATAAATAACATAAATGTATATTAATTATTATGTCATTCAGTATTATTTATAATCTAGCTGACTCGGCAAACTTCGTACCGTCTAACAGTCAAAGAATATCGTGTTAACTTTTAACTAAACTCAATTGAGGATTATATTTATGTCTTAAAATGAATAATAAATGAATTATACTTTTCTGGACGAACACGAATCCAATAAAACTGAGATCATTAAAATTGGTTCAGTTTTTCTTGAGTTATAAATGATGTAAATAACCAGACTTTGTTTCATGTATATATAAGATTATACTGGGCTGGCGCAGCGCATCCTGTGTATTGATGAATAAATTAACCATATATGTATAGTTGTTGCTCGGAGTGCCGATAAATGTGAAAACGAGACTAATGTTAACTGTTTTAATTGACGCATAATGAAACTTTACTGATACAATTATTTTGTAAATATAAAAAAAACAACAGTTCAAAGCTTTAAGTATTCACTTATGTCGGCAGTTTTCGATGTATACCGACTTTTATAGAAGTAGGAAATTGATGTTGCAATTGATGATAAATATACTAAAATTGAAAATCAACGGCGACCATCAAGTGATCGGTAATTCAACAGCGATCGTCGCGACGATGCAGGCTGCAAACAGTTAATTGAAGTGTTTGACGTATATATCAATGTGCCCTTACAATGGTCTCTAGTCTCGAACAATTATAATTGCTTAACAGTCTATTTGCTCTGTTACTGCTGACACAATTACCTTCTATACGTATTACGTACAAGTCATTTGTGACGCATTCTATTTTTTATGTCGACGCGTTGGTTGATATTCTAAAAATGGTTTATCTGGCTGTCTATGCAATTATAGGGAAGGTTAGTATTTTATAATTTTATTAAATTTTATAAATATATTTGGCATTGTGTCATTAGTGTGACAAATTGTTAAGTTATAGGATTGTACGATAGTGTATAACTAGTAATGCTCTTAATGAGATCGTTATTGTGAATCATTACCTAATATGATTTCATCATCCTATGATATATTAAATGAAATTATAGTAAACACTTAACTTATATTGTAAAACTAAGATCAAGTTATTTGATATTATTACATTTTATGTATAACTACTTGAGCCCGCGACTTCGTTCGTGTGGAAGTAAAAAATATTTAATCATTCTTTGTCCATTTTTATCAATACAGCTTTGCTCCTATTGGTGATAGCGTGATGTAAAATAGATTAAAGTCTCTCAATGATTGATCTATCAAATACATAAAAGATTTTTGAAATCCGACTGTTAGTTCATAAGATTAGCGCGTTCTAAGTTTTGCACTTTATAATATTAATATAAATTATGTCTGTCTTCAAATAATATATCATTAGAAAAACTTGAATTAATATGTAATAAAAAGTTTTTACTATACAAAATTTCCGTATATCGTTTCTTTAAATAAAAATAATATTATATACGCTCACCTACAAGTGTGTTTCAATTTGTTTGTGTAATTGTTCTCATACAAGTACATAATAGTATAATCTGACGTTAATAGCAAATACAGTTCTGTACGAATATAATCGATAAATTGTAATTGTGGAGGACATGGATTTGTGGCGTTTAAACCTTTAGACATGTCTAGACTAATTAGTTGAGAGGCTTCGTGCCACTATAGTAACATATCTTACGTTATATTGAGTTGACTATTTTGAACTTTATCTACGACTGACTTTTGCGTGATGAGCATAATTATCTGTCGTGTGTCTGGATCTTATTAATGTATGCAAGTATAAGTTTCTAGATGTAAAATTGTATTCCACTATAATTATTATTGAAAATTGGATATAATAAGAGATTTTTATTTTATTGCTTTGTATAAAATAAGGAATTAATGTGAGTATATGTTCTACATTGGTTCAATATCTGAAATAGATTATAAAATGTACTGAGGGTTACCTTTATTTTCTTGTCTCAAATGCTTTCCTGAGATATTGTATAGTTTCTTCAAAACTATTTGTGCAGTTTCTTAAGAAAAGTTTATTTTGTAATGAGTTAAATGATGTTAAGTAGGTGTGAACCGTTTGCCATTCTCAAAAATAGAAACTAGTTTTACCTTTACTGTAATAATTTTATATTTTTCTTTGTCGCGAAGGATGCGAGATCAGTTTAGGTTTATTGCCATAGCCATAGTTTGCCACATCGGTAAAAAATAATCCTTGTTATTTTCTCTCATAATAATCTCTTAGCACATTGAAAACTTCGGTGTTTATTTGTTTTTCATTTATGTTTGGTAATTCCATAAGATTCTATAAGGTGGGAGAATGATTTGCAAATGGCGAGCGGTATGATTGTAGAAATCAGTGATTGGTATCCTGTTGAAGTATTAGTCAGAACATAATTCATTGACAGAAAATAAAACCGTAGAACACATGTAAGGCGCGGTAAAATGTAGAACTAATATATGGTGCCGAAATTTCTTATTACATTGAAACGACTGTGATAACATTTTTAAGTTTCAGATCGTTAACGTAATTCATCCTTGAACGATGACACATAACCTAATTATTTCGTTTTATTTTTCCGTCTGAACTTAGTGAAAGAATGTAAGTGACTTATCAAGTATGTTGTTAAGTTAAAAACTGTTCTTTGACAAAAAGCGGTCCGAAGGGAACAAATTTAAGGGATATCAATAGTTTCGAGAGTTAAAATCAGAGCTAAATTTTGATTACTATGGGTACTCGCTGTTAATCACAGCGACGAAAAACAACATGCGTTTTTGTGTTTCTCGGCCAGATTCAATAAATTTCACCATAAATTATTCGTGGCGTCACGATGGTCTTTTTAACTTTAATGTTTTGTATTGCTCTGTACACTCAAGCATCATTTATTCTGAGATCTTGATTTTATACTGTAGTAAAAAATGAAATTACTAGAAAGTGTAATGCTGTCTGTAATGTATGTCATAATTGTTATTTTTACTATGTAGGTAGATATAAGTTATTACGTCAGTATTGAATAAACTGCTTTACGGAACGACATTGATTTATTTTGATAATCCTGATATACGTTAATTACAAAGAATAAGCGTAAGATATATCACTGTCTTTGTTATTTTTGATATAATATTAATCTATATATATAAAAGAAAGTCGGTTGTTAGAACACTTATAACTCGAGAACGACTGGACCGATTTACATGGTTTTTGATTTGTTGTATTTTTCTCCTTCCCGAATAGCAGAATAATTATTAGAAACATTGGAAAATTGACGAAAATAATAAATAAAAGAAGTAACATTTTCCCATACAAAATGTTCGTGGGTTTCGTAACTGTCAAATATTTAATGTTCATCCCGTCGATACGGTAAACTCTCCTCTCAAATTAAAGATCGTAATTAAATTAAGGTTTCGTATCGACAAGATATTTCCACAATATTCGAATAATGGCTATTTTTAATGGCAAATAATTTTAGATTAAAAAAATGTAGATTAATGTCAGTAATGAAGAAGGATTGAAATATTTATGAGTGCGTTTACAAATTTACAATGAGATGGGAAGTGATTCTAACAATTTTTTGGCCAATATTAAAAAAGGAAACATTTGTAATCAAACGGCGTCGTTTAGTGCAACGCATATTGTAAAGGACTATTTTATAACAAAGTACGAGCAATTGTGGCGGCGATAAATAAAAATATCGATCTCAATGCGAAGATTCAGAATTTTCTTCGAGGTTTATTATTATTCCTAAATAACCTGAACAGGAATGGACATGGCAGTTATGTTATACGCGGTCGAATTGGGGGCAAGACCTATACCAGCAAAAACTCTATAACCTACTAAAGAATCTTGGCCTATCTAGGACAGCAGAAAGTTCTATATTACGAGTTTTAGAGGGTGCGCTAGCAGGCTGCTACCAAATTTGACTGGGCAGGGAGAGAAACACGAGTAGTGAAGATGAGTGTTTATGCGCGTCAGAAAGGTTCCCTTAAACCTACACCCGTATTACAAGTCTTGGGATCTGTTCGGAGTATCACTCTCTGTCATACGATAGACCAACCACCCGCACGGGTAATGCATAGGTAACAACGAAATTCCTCGCATTTTATATGAAATCCCAGGTGTAACAGTTGGGCAAAAATTACATGCAACTATAATTTCATAAATTATAAATGGATCTTGTGGAGTTTTTAACAATAACTCACCCTTTATGATCGACGACAATTGTTCCAAGCGATACCCAAAATGTAATGATTGATGATACCCAATGTAGGCGTTCATTTGTAGACAATAGTAGTGAAGTTAAAAGGACAATATGTCCATGTAAGCAGTAGTTGGTTTGTGCCATACTCTCGAATATAGTCCAAGACTTATGAGGGTCACATTAATGTGAAATACTTTAACTCCGTCAAGTCAATAAAGTAGAAATGTAAATATGTAAACAAAGGCGATATAAAAAATTTAGTTGGAACAAAAACAAATGACGAAGACTTTCAGTATCAACCAACACGACTGATACGACGATGCAATGTAACGAGACTAGCAGTAAATAGGCTAATGAATAACCTCAATGAATCAACGATCAAGGTAAAGTACAAAGGAGAGGTTGTCTTGATTTCGCATATACCGATGATTCCAATAGATTTGCCATTCGATTTTAAGTGACCACAACATTCCGGGCGACTGTCTATTGCGTAGATAATTAACAAATAACAAAACCAGTCGTTGGAAATTTGCGTACTCAATTTGAAGTTTCCTAGATTCGTGAACGGACAAATACATATATGTCGCGTGTACGAGTGTCGGACAATAATAACTGTATATTTGCACACCACAAAAAGAAACTAAAACAAAGTTTATCAATTAGTATCATATTAAATAACTATATTTAAATTGCATATGGTGTTAAAGACAAGATGCATTCAATAAGAAAAAGAAATGAAAAACGTAAACGATATTAGATATAGTCCGTTCTATTGATCTTAATGAATTGACGTACAGAGTTGATTAGAATTGATAATAGCTAATCAAAATTTAAAATTAAAAATATACATCAGTTAAGCCGTTTTTTAATTCTGACCGAGAACAAAGAACGAGAAGTGATACTAAGTTCATCGGGTCAGCTAGTTCTTAATAAAAATGTAACTGACTAGATGATTGAGATGAGTGGATGTCGCAAAGTGACGGTTTGATCTTTTTATGTAATTTTTTGTCAAAACTAATCCAATGACCATGACATTAAGCATTTCGTTAAATACCACTCTCGTATTATGGACATACTCGGGTGTCGAGAGATTTTACAGACATACAATTAACGTCCACAAAGTAGTACTCAAATAGACAAGTAATACACAACGTAATAAAAGTAAGACTCAGAACAATCATTTTTGATTCACGTAACTAATTGTCTTGTGTGGGATTCGAGCCGCGTATCACTCGGCACGGTAGAAACTAGTTAAACCGCTATGACAATCGTGCAGACAAAGTTATAGTTATGCATGGTCTTTAGTTAAATGTCTGTGTTTATTAATCAACTAGCTACAGAGGTAGGCGTTGTCCCATCCTTTTCAGTATTTAATTGCTTTCAGGAATAACTTTAAACCAATTTATATTTTATGCTGTTGTCAGCTATGAAATAGACAAAATTGCATCAAGATCCATCAAGAAGCTCAATCAATACACAAATTGAACGTTATCCCGGAGCAAACCTTTCGTTTTCTGGCATAAAAATATCCTATACGTTAATCCATAATATTGTTTATTATATCCAGTAGTTTCAAACGTTTATCAAATACTTTTTACTTATATGTTAGTTACAATGTAAGCCCCGAAATTAATTAAAATAAAAATGATATCCTGATTTAACTTAGTTACATGTATTAATAACTTTTACTACATCTTCATTTTAATATTAGGTGTTTACTTAATACAATGAACTATAAAATAAACATCTTCTGTTCTATCAACGATTGTTTTAATTTGATCTTGACCAATATTCAGTTACTTTCTAAGCTTTTAGACAACTTGACTATAGCTGACCTATGTATGGAAATGAGCACATCAGAGTGCATGTGAGTAAGTGTGGATTGCTTTCTGTGTCACCGTACTCACAGGGCTTCGTTCCAATATCGGAAGCCCCAAGTTGTATTTGGGGCAACTGACTTGTGTTCATATCATTTAGCAATTTTTAAATGGGTACTAGCATTTTATACCCTTGTGGTAATTTATCTGCGTAGTTATAATCTATATACAGTTAAATATTGTTCATTGGTTACCGCATTATTTGAAGACTGTTAAAAATACGGTTCAAAATAAACCGTTTAAATTACTCATTATATATAGTACGAATAAGGTTTTTGGTATTAAAAATTGGGACAGTTGAGATAATAATTAGTAAATATCTGAAAATGTGTAATTTTTTTGGAAAAGCTATAAAAAAAAATAAGAGTAGATGGTGCTAAATAGAACAACAACAAAAATGATAATATTAGGAATAAAGGCGGCCGAAGTTTAAACCTTCAAAATTTTATGTTTATACGAAATAGTATTTTATCGGGTATTGTATCAATGTGTCTTATAATTAAGTATGGAGCCAGTTATCATTTATGAATTAAGAAGTTACTGTTTCAAGATTTTAGCCTACGAATATTCAGTTGTACTTTGCAGTAAAAAAAAAAAAAAAACTGGAGCACCTATTTATATTGTTCCAAATATTTCAAGTCACATAAAGATAGCTAAGTCAGTCTTTAATCAACAAGTTACAACTACAACGCTTTTTTATTTCTAGATTTTAATAAATAATTAAAATTATAGCTCTCGAATTAACGACTCATCAAACATTTGTCTATGTTCTAAATCTCTTCTCATCTACGACTGTACAAAATAATTTGATTACTTTTGGATTATATGAAACAAATCTTTGTAAGATATCCAATACTAGATTTATTTGAAGAAATATATTTACGTTAAATTATACTGTGACTAAATTGATGAGTACCTTTTTGTTTTTATTTCAGTTTTCAACGAGGTCTCTAGAACCTTCTTTCGGTCTTCTATTTAAAGACTTACTAGATGACCTTGGGGTTCATACGACGGGAGCATCGGTTATCACCAGTGCCCTCGACTGTGTAGTTAACTTTTCCGGATTCTTCGTTGGACCAGTTATAAAGACCTTCTCCTATAGGAAGGTGTGTCTTGTGGGCTCTACAATATGCGCTTTGGGTCTTCTGTTCACAGCGCCGGCCAACAGTATGGGTCATATATTGGCTACTTATAGTATATTGGGAGGTAAGTTCATTATTTTTGTTAATTTTTATTTAATTGTTCAAAAGTTCTTAAGAAAATAAAAAATCAATTCTTAAAAAATCATAGTAACCTACAGGTTCCTTGTTATGAAGTAAATTTAAACATAATTTTTATTGTGATAAAATAAATACACATGTTTTTATTGTTTTTTTTTTCTGATCAATTTATGTAAAATAAAAGTATCTTGAAATGACAATCATTAAAAATTACCAAGCATGTACACAACTTTTACAAAAAGTAAAATCTCTGGAACTACTGAATCGAACTGAAAACATTCTTTCACTGACAGAATCTTCGGTTGAGGTTAGTAATTATTAGCTATGTTTATTGCTATACTATATTGTAATTAATGCATACGAAGTTTCAGAAGATTCTTAGATCTATAAAATTTAAAATTAAGACATATTTGAAACGTTTAGTATTATCACTAATATAGCCATATATTTTTTTTTTTAATCAGTTCAGCCATTAAAGTTAAGATACGTATAAATTTTCTCGCGTGTTTCAAGGTAATCGTGCTGCGCTACTTTATCAAATGCAATTCTAACATTGTTTTATTGATTTGTAAATTTCGCACGTGTCTTAGTTAAATGCTAATCTAGCATATAGTTTCTAAGATAGGGTGTTTGTTAGAAGATCGGCAACAAAATGAATAATGTAAATAACTGTAATACATGTTTTTGTAGGCTTACAGTTTGGCCCTAATTTATCCTGATGATAAGTGACATGGTAGCGTAAGACTGTAACTAGCTCAGCCTAGTAGGAAAACACGGTTTCAAGTGTAACTGCTTGGATATCACCTCCAGGTGTTTAGAGACTTGCTAGTTAGAGGTGCTTGTGAGTAGTAGCTAGCAGGCAGGCATTAAAATTACCCTACCACCAGGCTTTATTTTTATTAAAATACTTTAGTTCAACAGTTGACGCGGTGTTCGAACGCCGTACAACTGATCAATCATCGCTTCATTTTGTATTCGATGTTATGGAGTGGTAAACAACAGCAAATGTTTAATATTTTGATATTGTATTATCTATAGGATTTATATATTAATTAGTAATTACGTCGTATTGTAAATAATAGTCATTTTAAGCAGAATGACTATTGTAATGACTCATAAATAATGTTCCTCATTTTTCCTCATCTGACAAAATTGTTGATTGAATATTAACCTAGCTGTTCGTTCGCGTGGAATATATATATATATATATATATATATATATATAGATAAACGAATATTTATTTACCTTGGTCATCGCATCACGCGTGAACGGAAGAAACAATTTCGCAAATTCTTTTTTTGTTGTGTGATTTATTGTCAGGCGAAGATCGTTATGAATGAAAAGAATAAGGAAGTTCATCGGAATATTAAAAATTCTGTATATATTAAAAAATGTTTTGCCGAAACATATGTAATTGTATAACTTTCGAACGACTGCACAAAATCGGATAATTCTTTTTTTATGGTGTTGGTTATTGTCAGAACATGGTTTGTATAAATGAAAAAAAAAAACATTTATTTTTAAATCTCATAATATGAAAAGTGAGTGAATCATTACTACACTATAAAATAAATATAAAGTAAGTTCTACAAGGTACTAAATAACCTAAAAAGGAATAGCTATGTAGTTATTTTATACGCGTTCGAAGTGGGAGCGAGATTTATACCACTAAAATCTATATAACCTACTAAAAGATCTTGGCCTATCCAGGACAGCAGTAAGTTCTGTATTAGAGCGTGTGTTTTAAGATGCTCTAGCAGACTTGACTGGCCGGGGAGAGTAACACGAGTAGCGAAGGTGAGTGATGACGCGTGTCAGAGAAGGAGCCCTTTAAACCTACATCCGTTTCACAAGTCTCGGGAACTGTTCGGAGTTTCCCTCTATGCCACGCGACCCTGCACCCGCACGGGTAATCCATGGGTAGGTAAAAAGTCCCTCCCATTTCAGATGAAATCCCGGGTGATACAGTTGTTCAAAAATTACATGCAATAATAAAATGATAAATGGACCTTATGAAGGTTTCAACAATAACTCACCCTATATAATCGACGGTAAGGATTTCAAACGGTACCCGAGAAACCGGATTGCGGATACTATTATAATTGCTGATGGGTACATTAAGTAATGTAGACGATCAGTTGCAGATAATAGTAGTGAAGTTAAAAGACAAGATGTTCGTGTAAGCATTAGTTAGATCGTGCCGTACTCTCCAATGTAGTCCTAGGCCTATGAGAGTCACATCAATGTAGAATACGTTAACGCCGTCAAGTCAATAAAGTAGAAATGCAAATAAGTCAACATAAGCTCCTCCACTTAACGCGTCTACCAGCTTGGGCCGTGTCGTTAGGTAACATCGGGTAAGATTACGAACATAACGCTAAATAAAACAAATGCAAATGGCGAAGTGTCCCAGTATAAACCAACATTACTAACACGTCTATACAATGTAACGAGACTTTGAGTATTAAAGAGAATAAAGAACATAGATTATAGGTCATACAAAAATCACCGGGTCAGGAAATTATCTAATAATTTTTGCCCGTCTCTATAACTTTTTTATAATTTGTAAACCAAAAGTATAACATTACCATCAGATTCAAAATAATACAGCATAAGAACCCTTTTTCCACGCTTCATAAGCGAAGCGTTGAGGTGGGTACTCCTGTCACTTCACGCAAAACAACTGATTTTTTAAAACTTAAAATGTTTCTATTTATCATATATAGCACTTGTAAAATAATATACACACACATATATAAAGAAAAAACACTATTTTTAACACTAATGATATTTTTGATGTCATATTTGTTATTTAACCTAGTTAAAAAACTGTTTAAAAAAGTTCTGTCTTAGATGTCCGTGTGTCTGTATCTGCGGATCCTGTATGTTATCACGATAGCCACCTAATTACTTTACTAATCGAGTTTTTTTTTTCTTACGACTTAGTATAATTAGCAATATAACCCTATTATTTTTCACGGTCTGATTCGACGTGGTTTAATTGTTATTAAACAAACAAAAATAATAAAAATGAGATTATGAGGCGTGCACTTTCGGATTTTCCAAACTTTTTTAATCTGTTAAGGACACGAATCATCAGTACGTGTTGCCTAAATAATACCATACCGCAAATGAATATTAAGCGGTTTTTCAAAGGCTAACGAAAATGTTAAAAAATATAATGTACGATTGACGAGGTGACAGTATACGACCATTGTGTGCGATGGATCATGATTTCATTGCATTATATGTAAGGGTCCACCATAGTAGCATGTTTCTAATAAGTGTATATCAAATGATTAAATGGGTTAGTAAAGGTCTGTGTTTGAGTGGATTTTTCACGGTTTGTCACGTGTCTTGCTCAGTCAGCATACATCCATCTATAGAAATGTTACCAGTCCGGTAAGACAGCGGTATCTATCGACTTCTCGATGGTTTGTACTGTGGTTTCCATTAGGCGCAATATCCTCTCTTCACCGTGCTACTGACACATAAAAAAATGTCGGGTTTACAGGAACCTATCGCATATTTCCTGGTTAAATGAGATCTGTTTATCTAACTCTCACTGCCTATGACGTTACACCGGGTGGTGTCAATTAATCACTAGGTAGTTAGTATGAATTATGGCTCTTAACACAAATGGTTCATAAACCTTTTTTATTGCGTCTATTGCGTCACATTCGGGCTGTGAACTGTATCGTTGTGCGTTTAATCAACATCATAATTATTTTGTGAATAAATTAACATTTCCTTTGCGCTTTTATAAATAGGCTGCGGGAGTTTGTTATTTACGCTACATTGAATATAATGAGTGATGTTAGTTACCTTGTATAGATGTTTATCCGTACGGTTTACAGGTCCCTAGTTGGTTAAGCCATGATGACACCTAATCAGTTGTAATAAACTTAAAAGAAAAGTTGTTACCATATTTAGAAGGTTTATCCTTAAAACTCATTGGCCGAATTAAAATCACTATGTTCAATTAAACTCTTGTTAAAAAGATTCCATTTATACATTATCCTTTTATTACATTATTAGTCATGTTACATATAATAATACATATATTTATATAAATAAATATATTTACTTTGTATTGTTTTCTTATAATGGTTTTAGTATATTTCATTGTTTCTGTTAATGTGATTTATTTGACCATGAACTGCGTGGTGGTGACCCATTCCATCGGTAAGTGTTGTTAGCATACTGTTCTCCAGATAGATATACATCGTTATGCTTGAAGGACCTGATATATATAGTTTTTTTTATAATTAGGTTATGGCCATAATCTCATTTGATATAAAGTGCCTATGTGGTACAAGATTGTGGACTTACAATGCCCAGTGGAGGGATTGGTTCTCAAGCGCAAGTGCCGAAACACACCTATAGGTATTTGGCGGCAGATTTTAAACTTGACGGTGGTAGCTAGCTAGGCGGGCTTTAGAAAAATCCCTACCACTATGTTACATTACAATGTTTTCTTTCATTGAA
The DNA here is from genome assembly GCA_039707435.1 of Actias luna. Taxonomy (NCBI): domain Eukaryota; kingdom Metazoa; phylum Arthropoda; class Insecta; order Lepidoptera; family Saturniidae; genus Actias; species Actias luna. The sequence continues at coordinate 12,341,284 of JAZHAC010000034.1, read as the reverse complement.
AGCTCAAGCTCATTGTAGGTGGATTCGAACTCACGTCCCTTGCCGCGGCGTCAGTACACACTACCACCTGAACAATCATCACTTCAAATATTACATAAAGGAGGAAATACGGTAACCGGGTGACGATTTCGATTCTTCACAGTATGCGAAACATAAAAATAAGCAAACTTGTATGTTATTACCTGACGAAAAAAAGATGTATAAATTATCTTCGAGAATTCTTCTCTATTTAGGGTAACTCCACTTAGGCTACAAAATATTGGTTGGTGAGATTGGAGAGTAAAATAAAGCGCCATTCTATTTTGCTAGTGATATCTTCGGTGTTGTATTTCATTCATACTTTACTGTAACCACTTAGTGTAAGACGCGCTGTATGACTGTCAGCAACCTCACTTGAATAAAAAACTAACTGTGTACGCGACTCCGTTCGCGTGAAACAAAAAAAATATTTAATGATTTTCATTAAATAATGTTACTCATGCCTATGTTACTCAGGGCTAATGTAGCAAAAATGGTGCAAATTAGAAAATGGTGAAAAAACTTTTGAAATCGGTCCAGTAATTCTTGAGTTTATTCCTTACATACAAATATAAAAAAAAATGAAATCTTTTCTCTGTATAATATTAGTATAGATTAATGCCACTTCAATGACCCGGTCACTTGTTTCTGTAGCGGCTGTAAAATCAATTGTCATATTTATTAGTATGCTCTTTAACAATAATGAGTGTTTTGTATACAGTCATGCCTCGAACTTTTGCGATAAGTGCGAACAAGCGATAACCGTATTTGTATTTGGTGTAGTCAGAAAATTTACCATTTCGCATGCATAAATTACGTTTAGCTGTGAGCTGAGGTTAAACATGTTGCAATAATTTTTAAGGTAAATAAATGTTTATTGAAATGGTACATAGCATACCTAATTTAACAATGCTGATAGACCAAAAAAAAATTTTGTTTCTTAGGCAAAACATATTTTGTGATGTTAATATGTTTGTTTTCTTCTTGCGGGTTAAGTCTTTTTTCAATGTTAACTTTTTTAATCTCTCGGTAAATTTGTTTTGCTTTGATCATGAAAATGAAATTCAACATCAATTCTTCACACCTACCACAATACGATAATAAATATATAACTAAAAACTAGTTGTTTATATTTGAAGTAAAAGCATCTCTATACGCGCTGAGCACTTTAGAATAAGACTGCGCCGTCACGCTCGGCTATGTAACGGTCGTTCGAGTAAAGTCGGCTCGAATCGTCTATGGAAGCTAGACAGATATAGTCAACGCGGCACTGCTAAACTTGTTCGGCGAGCGTTATATGAGAGAGAAAATCAGAACAAAAAAAACAAAATTTATCATAGTAATTTATACGCAATTATAATAATTTCATATATTGTAAATTATATTACTTTATGAATTTAGAACGAAAAAATTGTACGTCGTGTGTTCTTAAGCACACAGACATTTTTTATACTATGTATGGTAAGAAACAGCCTAAAAATCTTTTAATCTATAACCCCTCTCCGACCTAACATCAATATCCATGTCTGATAGCTACAAGTATTAATTATAGAGAACAGTGGCGAAGGGTGGAAATCTGAAAAAGGGAGGCCGGAGCAAAAAATGTACTTATCTAATAGAATATCTGCTCTTCCATCTAATAAAAATAAAAAGAAAGAAAGTATCTGTTAAAGTACTATAAATAGAATTTTTAATTTAGAGGTATGATACGCTTGCCCTTTCGCTTCTTATTATTTTAAAAACTAGCTGACCCGACAGACTTTGTCCTGTCTTAACTATGAATATATTTAACTAATATTAATTCGTTGGTGGGAGGCGCCCGACTTGACGGCCCAGTGGCATGCGCGTGAGCTGCGTGCGGTACTGGATAGTACTTGGACATTGCAACATTACAATATTTTATTGTATACTAAAAGATTTTTTCTAAAATAATCGTAGCATAAGCCAGTCTTTATTACATCAGTCCCGTCAAAATCGGTCCAGCCATTTCAGAGATTAGCCGCAACAAACGGACAGAAAGAAAGAGACAAAAATAAAAAAAATATTTTTTTAGTGTATGTGCCGTATATATTTATTTACATGTAGTAAAGAACGGTTATTTCAATATTACAAATAGACACTCCAATTTTATTTATATGTATAGATATGCTCTATCACTATTTGTTTATCGAGTATTTAAACCGTGCTACATTTTCTTGTATAATATTTAATTACGATTTTATCTACTTATTTTTAATTTAACATTTCAATATATTATAGTGCATACATATTTCCAGTGCATGTTATGGCGGCTTTTAAAGGCAATTGTTCGATTTGTTTCACAAAAGCAATATTAACGCGAGCGTAGCCGCAGGTAAAAGCTAGTAGTGTAATAAAATTGACATGTTTCTTTTTGTTTTCAGGATTCGGCGTGGGACTTGCGTCTTCCTCTTCGTTTGTTTCACTTAATCACTACTTTAGCAAGAAACGTGGCCAAGCCGTCGGCTTATCGATGGCGGGTACCGGTTTCGGTTTAATGGTGATGCCGCAATTAGTCAAGCTATTACTGAGAGAGTTCGGATTCCGATGGACCGTCGTTATTCTGGGAGGTTTAGCGTTTCATGCGGTTTTAGGCTCTTGCCTACTTCAACCAGTAAAGAGACATCTTATAGAGGTGCCTGTAGATTGCGAACTACAGCCTGTGAAGGTTAGTATATTTTGCTTAAACTTTTTTATTCCTTTTATCAATTATAGCTGCTACTGCGACTTCTTTTGCGTGGAATTAAAAAAATATTTCTTAATATTTTTCCCCTTTTTGTAACTGTTTTCCAATACAGCTTTGCTCCTATCGGTGGTAGCGTGATGTTAAATAACATAAAACCGTCCTCAATTATTGCTGTATAAAATACAAAAAGAATCTTTAAAATTCGAATGGTAGGTCCAAAGATTAGTGCGATCAAACAAAGATTTTTTTCCGATTTAAAATATTGATATTTTGGTATTATAAAGAACTAGTTGGTTCTCCAAATTCATTCGAATTTTTTCAACCGCGCTTGAATGTAAAATTCGTTTTTAGTGGGCGATTACGTATTTCAAGTCTATAGTACAGTAATTTTGGAGATCGTGTGTGGTATTTTGCTTATATATGTATCCTGTACACTCGTAAATATACCTCTCAGAAGAGAGCTCTTTAATTAACAATCATTGATCTTATTATATAATGACTAGCAAGTACTCTTGACTTCGTTTGCGTTTTATGTATCAATCCTACGTGATAAAACACCTTCTTTATTGATGTCAACATTCTGAATATACAAGACAATAGGTCAGGTTGGTTAAAATCCTTGCTGAGTGGGTTTGTAAGAAATCGCATATCTATATTAATATTATAAAGCGAAAAGTTTTTTGATCGCACTAATTTTAGGAACTACCAGTTGGATTTCAAAAAATATTTTTGTGTTTGAGCGAGCATCATTGAGGAACCTTTACTCTACCGCCAATAGGAGCAAGCTGTTTCGAAAAAAGTTACTAATACGGGTAAAAATGACTAAATAAATGTTTAGTTACAAGCGAACGAAGTCGCAGGCACAGCTAGTATATTTTTATAAATAAAGAGTGAGGTGGTTCAGTTATTTGTAGTGGTCGCCTAATTAGCTACTCACAAATTGAGAATATGCAGTCGAAGAATAAATATTTTCATATTTCCGGCAGCTGCACTTAATATGTTGCCTTCGTCACTGCAACTGTCATTTAAGGTTGTACCTATATACTAGCTGTAACCAAATAAGAAAATTACAGAAATTGTCATTGTCATTCTGAAAGACTAATATTTGTTTTATATTTCAAAATAGAGTCCTCTCGTTTTACTTATATAAAACTTTGCTTTGCACTCGCCTACGTTCGGGAAGATTTGAATGATTGATCTTTTATTTTTAACAAAATCATTAGATATTTCATCCTTAATGATCAGTTCTGCATACAAAGACTAATACACAATTTTACCGTTTCAAGTTTTATCCTGGCTATTATCCTCGATAATAGGTGCTATATGTTCTGTTCTAAAGTCCAATATATGTGTAGGTTTACCAAAATTAATCGAAATTTGTTTTCTGGGTTTCATGTGCGAAAAGATTCGTACAAGTTTATACTATCATTAGTTTGGATATCGTATAATTAGTTTAAATCTTATAATATTCTATGCAAATATAAAGACACGTGTTAGCTTGGTCGTTGACCGACTCTTTGTAATGTTAGCTTTATCGTTGTTCGTCTCTTTATATTAATAATAATATATAAGGGTTTCAATATTTACACGTTTGATTAAGAGTCATTAATCATATCATTATATGAAATATCATATTACAGGGGTTTAAATATTTACACATTTGATTAAAAACAACTTTATGGTCTGGAATTAATAGCTACATGTTTGGTTAAAAATAACTTTAAAAATTCAATTTTTACTTACAAGATTTTATAAATATTGTTTTAATTATTTATTTCAGGTAGTTCGCTTTTAGAGATTTTAGTTTCCGGCTGTGGCAATATAAATACGTGTCTTACAATACTGAGGCTTCAAAGTCCTGCCAAGCTGTGAAAGCCCTAAATCTTATCATTTCTTGAGTTCGTTCACGTTTTCCTGTTAACAATGCGTGATAGTTGAATACAGTCTGCTCTATAAAAGCAATATGCGTGTTAGATTTTCAGTTCATACGTTAGGTATTTTTAAAGAAACTGTGTTGAGAGAATTGGCTAGTAGTCGCTTATTTACGTGTACAGAAGATATTCTATAGTAATACTTATATTGTTTGCAGGAATTTTACTGACAGTTACACTTTTTCTTAGAATACTAAAAGTCAAGCCTTTGGCGCAAATTATTGTACCTATTTCTATTCTATGTATATGAATTCTGTGTTAATTGAAAATATGATGTATAAATATATCAATTAAAAAATATATCGATGACTAACTTTAACTATAATGAAGAAAGTTATATTAAAGGTTAAATAACGATGAATTATTTAATTATCCTAAAGATTGGGATGGGAAAGACGTTGGGATTTAGTTTTCACTCCAAGTACAAAATCATTATAATTATATTCTCGTAGTCTGTTTAATATTAGTGTATAAATTTAGTACGATTATAATAAGGTGCTAATATGTAGTGTTTATGTGTAGTTACATTCGACTCGGTAGTTGTCAAAAACCGGTGAGCTTTATTATAATCCAGGTATTATAATCGCGGATTCAATACGGGTGAGAGTAGGCTTAATAATAAATTGTACTTAACGTATAGGTAATGTATCTGAGGGAGACGTGTATTTTTTCTTAATACTAGCGGATCCGGTAGGTGCATGTTGTCTAGGTATACATTAATAAGCTACCGGCTTCAACCAAGTATAGCTAAGGACTGCCCAGATAATTTAATAAATAGACAAAAAAAAATCATAAATGATCATCCATTCTAGGAGAATAATTTCGAATATATGTACATACATTATAATTATGTATGTAAAGATATAAATTAATCAAAGGTTGCTCAAGCACTTTGATTGTTGTAGAATACGATAAAACATTTTCGTGTAGACTTTTAATTATTTTTTGGCTTTTTACTGTTATCAACAATTTCGTCATGAAAAATATTTGCAGAATTTTGAACATAGTCTGAGTTTTTACAATTATATACACATATGAAATATTACAATGGTTGTCTAATTTCATACAATTATAATACTTAGAGAAACTTGAGAAAATCAGTTAAAATGGGTAAAAAAGAAAATTATATTCAATCAGTAAACACTTGATATGAACAAACTAATATATTTTCTTCTTTAGCATAGTTTAATGACACGCTTTTCTTGTCTTACGTCAATTCAAATATAGATTTTTGCTCTTACGTAACATTACAATAAAGTATCTAGTATAGATGTATGGTTTTAAGCCGACACTTATATTGGCTTACGATAAAAATTAGGCGCCGTTTATAAAATATGTCAGATAGAATTTTGTTCTTGTAGACCCCTCAAAAGATTATCCCGAAAAAGATAGCAGTAAAAGTAATAATGCCAGTAACAACAGTAAACAAATTTCAATATTTTTAAACATTTATTACTTGCAATTTACATCATTATTTCATGAGTTCCTAACGTCACATTTTCTTATAATCCTCCAGGCGTCACATGTTAAATTTTGTCAGAGTAAGCGATACTCCCCCATAAGTGCAAACATATTTTTTGAAGGGCTCCTTATTGTTTATTGTAATATGCAGTGTATTCCTAATGAATATGTTATATATATATATATATATATATATATATATATATATACATATTAATATTTCTTTCCAGGAAATGGAGTGTATATTGGAAAGTGACGAAGAGAACGAAGATAAATTCGAAATCAATCCTCTAGTTACACATCCCTTGCCGAAGTTGACAACGCAACGGTCTCATACGAACATGAACCATCCGTCGGTTAGGACTATAGGACTGCCTCGAGCAAAGACGTGCGATAAACCACTACAAGAGTTTGAGAAAAGCTCAAAGATATACCCGGCACTGACGACGGCCGCTTCTGTGGCCGCGATGCCGAGGGTAAAGTCGAGTGGCAGTATGAGTGAAGAAGCGAGAAAGAGAAAAGTATCGGTGATATCAAATATATCGAACATGGATTTCACTGGAAGCTATCTGCAGTTGTATCTCGATGTAGGTGATGCATTTTTCTATAATAATTGTTTATTTAATTATGCTTCGTATACCGCTCGTACTTCTGTTGTAAGTATTCTACTTTGTGTTTGCTGATGTTGACGCCTATAACATTAAATCAATCGGTAGTATCGCCAAATTAAAAAACTTATATGTTAAAACATATGTGTTTAAATTTAAAATCTTAAAATATCTATTATTTTAGGTTAGCGATAGGTTTTGCGTAAGCAAAATTACACTAAAACTGATGGGTTTTACTTGCTTATATCTATAAAGCGATAGAGAGCGATAGAATTGTATTACCTTAATGTATAATTAACTTTTATTGAATAATTACGGTATAAAGATATATATATATCCTTTTTCTGCTTGAACAAGTATGACTAAGTACGGTTAAAACAATTCCGTAAATATTTACTTCCCTCGCAAATAATTATTAAATAAATTAATCGATAGCTTGTATTTTAAAACATGCATAAAGTGTTTATATATATATATATTTACATTTATGAATAAATAAAATAAAGCAATACCTAAATTTAAATTTAATTAGTTTTCTTCGTGGGCATAAACCGCAAAGTGTTCATACTATTGCTGTAGTTAGCAGAATATAATTACGTAGCTATTGAGTCATATATCTTCTATGCCATTATATATATATATATATATATATATATATATATATATATATATATATATATTATATATATACTTTATATATAAAATATCTATGATATTATATATATATTTTATAGTTAAGGTTTGGCGTTATGGCCATAATCTTACCTGATCTTAAGTGATGATGCGGCCCAAGTTGGTAGACACGCTAAACCTGTGGAGGAACTGGCTCTCAAGTGCAACTGCCGGAAAACACCTGTTGGTATTTGGCGGCAGTTTTTCAACTTGAGGGTGGTTGCTAGCCAGGCGGGCATTTGAAAAAGCTCTACCACCATGCTATGGTTTCCTCACGATGTTTTCCTTCACCGAAAGCTCATGCTCGTTCTAGATGGTTTGATTCGAACTCACGTCCCTTGACGCGAAGTCGTACGTACCACTGAGCTATCATCGCTTCAAAATTTTACACGAGTTGAGATGTTATACTTATTTAAAATCAATAATATGGAGAACAATTTTATAAAATGTCAATTAATTCCATATTTAAAATATATTGTTTATAATAAGTAATCGTTTTATATGTTATACCTATAAATATACTGAATACCCCGATTCACAACTGGCGATTATGCTTGACATACAAAAGTCAGTCATGGGCAAACAAAGATCAAGTTCAGAGTGTATGATTAATTAATTGAATTTTATTAAATGTACAAATGGTTCAATGACATAGAAGATATATGACTCAATAGGTACGTAATTATAGTCTGCTAACTACAGCAATAGTATGAACACTTTGCGGTTTATTCCCACGAAGAAAATTAATTAAATTTAAATTTAGGTATTGCTTTATTTTATTTTATGACATCTAATTGGGAATAATATACATTGCTACAAATGAGTGAATAAGGATAATGAATAGTAACAGTATTATGACTTGTTCTAAATAGTAAAGCAGTTACTAAAAAAATAGTAATTATAATAATATTTTATTCTATACAAAGTCCGCTTTGCAAGAAGATATAAAATGTAGGTGTCTTGTTAAGCATTTTTAAACATATTTTGTACTTTCACTGTCATAGATATTCGTTTTAACATTTTCCTTTTTAAATGCAGTATAAAATCAACGTCCCTTGCAAATTTAAAAACCTATAGCCATGGGTGACGATAAGTCGTCAATTGATTCGTATATAGTGTAAACTCTGTTAAGCCAAGCAAGCTTATTTTGGTTCTGCGAGGGACCGCCCTGGCCCTGAATGTGGTTCGGTCTTTTACGAGGTAATAAATTTGAAACCTAGTGCTGTTATTGTAGGACAGGTACAGTCCAGTCATTTCGCTCTGAGGCAAAGTCTGTACAATCCTTTAGTTTAGGAGGTTAGTTCTCGTTCTTAATTGGTGTTATAGTAGAGTAGGTTTTTCTGTTTAATTAGGATATTACGTAGGATTAGTCAGGACCTCGGTTTCTTTTCGCTTCCCTGGCAACAGCCTAAGCCGAGGATCGGCTACTTCTTGGCTTCCTTGTGCTCGTTTGTGCTTCGTACTCACCCCCAAAATTTGGTAAAGCTGTGAAAGCCCTTAAGGCTAACAGCATGAGTCCTATAAAAAAAAGGGTAGCTTAGCGTATTGCACATGTTATGGTGTTACCGAGAATAGTTATTCAATCGAGGGACTTTAAATAAATTTTACACAATAGTATACTTTTAACAATAACAATGATTATGCATAAATACATATAAATAGTTTTGTTTTTTTTTTTTAATATTAATGCATATTATATGTAATGTATTAATGTTCACTATCTTGGGCTATATCTTAACTTCTCACCAGATGTGATTGTGCCCATAACTAAACCTATAACGTAGAAAGGAATAGCGACCACCGAGAAATTAGCATTCTATTGGAGGGTGTCACTGTCATGTTGACCTGCAAGCCTCTGCAGTTGTATGTATATCGGTTGAACCCCAAAACTTGCCAAGAAGATACAACCGTAACGCGTTCGATATCATGCTCAGCATTAAGCATGACTTTTGTACCTTAAAATCTGTCATTTTTGGGTGTAAAAGACATCTGACAAAAGCATGAATTAAGAATATATAAAGAGTTTAGCATTCACCGATATAATCTTGTAGTTTTTACCTTTTATTCTTACTAGGTAGGCTCGGCACAACATGTTTTCCTCCTACACACTCCTCTGTTAGCTGTATTTTTAGTAATAACACCTTTTATACACATCATTTCTCATACAATCTTTTCTCTACTCTTATTTATATATATCCCATCCGTATAAGAAATGCTAAAATATTAATCATATGTATAAATTTGTCTTAGGCAATTATTTATTGTTACGATTGGTATTGCAGACAGCGGATAACGAAGCTATACAAATGAAAGCCATAAAAAAGTCCGAGCCAATTCAAGAAAAGAAGACAGGATTCTTCAGGAAATTTATTGCTCTCATGGACTTGGATCTACTTAAAGACTGGTCCTTTTTGAACCTTTTACTCGGTCTCTCTCTATTTTGGAGCGGCGAATTACAGTTTAGGATGTTGACCCCTTTCTTTATACGAAACTTGGGGTACGAAACGGAAGACACGGCGTTTTGCCTTTCCATAACCGCCATTAGCGACATATTGGTGCGGTTAATATTGCCTCCTATTTTTGATAGGACGACGATATCCAAGAAATTAATATTCTTTGTATCAGCGTTCTTCTTAGCCCTTACTAGATCAGGTAAGCGTTTTATTTTTTTGACATGGTTAATATTTTATATATAATTGATACTCATTATATAATTTTCCTACTTAATTCCGGAACAAGTAAAACTTACCTTAATTTGGAATTTTCGGTTACGATTTCTGTTTTAAAAAATATTGATAAACTATATTTAGTCGACTAGACATTAATTTTTAACTAAAGACTGATGTTTAGTTAAAACCAATTAAGTGTTATTATAAATAAATGTACATTTAGGCAACCAAATCACATTCAGTGTACACAATTTTAATAATTTTCCATGATTATTTTTAACCAACATGTCTTCTTGCAAATAAATGAAACAAAAATAATTTATCATAATTTCATATCTGGCCAGGACATTTCCTAATGATCTTCATAATGATTACTATATATATATATTTACGACAGTAATAAGATTGTCATGAAGTAGAAAATATTTTATCTTGTCTATCTTTGCCACAATCTATCACCGGATTTTATAACAATAAATATAAAGCTTACAAACGTACGATTTTCCCATTTTGTTTTTGTTTTAGTTGGTTTTAGTGTACCCTGTTCAAAAATACAACATAAATTTGACAAACAACAATGGCCGACGTTTAACCAACGACAATAGTGTTGGGAACCCATAGATTTACTAATTGTGTTGCTTGAACAGCTCGAGAACCTAATTCATTAAATCTATCTAATGCAATTAAGTGAACAATTCTTGTATACATATAAATAAATTTTGCGTATCTCGGAAACGACTCCTAAGATTTGGTTGAAATTTTCGTATTTAGACAGATTCTCGCTTTTTGAATTCAGCTGTATAAATGTATTTTTCGTAATAACACAGTTTTTAAGGAAATTATTTTGATTAAAATTGTTAATTAAATCGTGTTCAGTTTATACGTATATAACATCAAAAACTCTGGATGTTAAAGGAGCAGGTACTTCTGACGTAGCGTTTACAATTTAGTCAATTTCTTTTTGTCTTTATACATTGGTGGATTTTACATAATAATTTATTTTAGTTTTGACATTTCAGTTGATCATTATCAATTGTTTTAATTTAGTCATTCAAAGACATCAACAGACTCAAATTATTGCAGTAAAAAACAAAATAAAGAATTTCATTTTATCATCATCATTTCGATCATCAGAATTAATTTTATAGTTGACCTAAACATAAAGTAAAATATTTAAGTAATTGGTATTAAAGTTAATAATGATAACAGTAATGTAGTAATGAAGGAAAATTTTGGATCGCTTTTTAAGAATACTGGCAGCACAGACCAGTCTGATATTTGACGTACTTAAGTTATAGATAGAGAATAAGTACAGAATTCTAAAAATAATTTGTTCTATAAAAGTTTTTAATGAAATAAAACAATTATTGTTTACATTTATATTGCAAAGGTCAAACATAGAGATTGTAGCCAAATAACTATCAATACAAGTAATAAAAAAAAAAAAAATATTATCTTTTAGATTCACGTAAAAACTTTGATAAATAACTTCAATTTTGTTCAAACTTTACAATTTGACTAATTATCACACGCATTTAAACATATTTTTAGAAATCAACACAATTAAAAAAAACCGAGCTAAGCTCGGTCACCCAGGTAGTAAACATTATATGGAGTATCACAGTTGAGTTAACATTGTTTGTGGTTTCAGTACTCGCGGAACAGAGCGAATGGGTGTCCCTTATGATCTGGTTATCGATATGTGGTTTCTTTCGAGGCATGTGTCTCAGTAATTTCACGCTCACGATATCAGAGTACTGTCCGTTGGAGAAACTGCCTGCCGCTTTTGGCTTGCACATGGTCAGCAAGGGCGTGTTTGTCGTTATAATTGGACCTATAATTGGTGAGTATTCAACATACTTTTACAAACTACACGCTATTAGGTTTTTTATAGTTTACGTTTAGCGTTGTTGCCGTAATCTCACTTGATCTTAAGTGACGATACGACCTATGTTGGTAGACACACTAAACCTGTGGAGGAACTGGCTCTCAAGTCCAACTGCCGGAACTGTCGTATTTGGCGGCAGATTTTCAACTTAGCAGAGGTAGCTAGCCAGGCGGGCACTAGAAAAAGCCATCGAAAGCTCAAGCTCATTATAGGTGGATTCGAACTCACGTCCCTTGATGCGAAGTCGTACAAACTACCACTGAGCTATCGTCGCTTCAAAAATCGTTGTTCTCGGAAACAGCCCAACCGAGTTCATTATAGTTTTGTTAATGTGTATTGTTTGATCCATTATCGGAGATAGGACAGTTTTTATCCCGATCAGTGAACGATTTTCCTATCCGGGACGCTATAGCTGCCATTGTAGCCGATTCATTGACAGCCAGAATGGGCAGAACTATCTTTGTCAATCCAGCTGGAATCACAAAACAGCTATTTATGTGTTTTTCCGTTTTAAATACCTATTTAAGAGCTTAGGGTTGAATACTTTAGAGTAGGGATGGCGATTATTTCTTTTAAAAGATCGATTCTTGGATTGATTCGAATCGCTTCACAAATAAATCGAGATCCAAAAGATTGATTTTGAAGCGATGATAGCTCAGTGGTAGTGTGTACGACTTCGCGTCAAGGGACGTGAGTTCGAATCCAAGCACCTACAATGGGCTTGAGCTTTCAGTGAAGGAAAACATCGTGAGGAAACCATAGCATGGCGGTAGGGCTTTTTATAATGCCCGCCTGGGTATCAACCACCCTCAAGTTGTAAATCTGCCGCCAAAATACCAATAGGTTGTTCCGGCAGCTGCACTTGAGAGCCAGTTCTTCCACAGGTTCAATGTCTCTACCAATTTGGGCCGTATCGTCACTTAAGATCAGGTGAGATTATGGCCATAACGCTAAACCTAAAATAAATAGAAAAAAAAACGATTCGTCTTTCGAGCTTATATTGTCAATATAAAACCAATCAATCAACCAAATGAAACCAAACCAATTAATGACACGAAATACAACTATAACGTTATGCCTAATGTTAATATATATAATGGTTATTAATGTTAATTAACGTATGACTATAACGTTGACTACTCGAAGAGGCAGAACATGGACTCTTAGGTCATATAGCAATGATATATATATTATAGCTCCGTCTGTTGTGTAGTTTCTGCTTCAAAAACGGGGAAAAGATTAACTTTATCAGAATGTTCTCAAATTTCTAATACCATTAGTTTTTTTATATAATAAAAATTATTTATTTCCAGGTTACGTGAGAGATTACACGGGAAGCTACTCAATATGCATCCACGTGCAGAACGCAATGATTATGTCTTGCGTGCTCGTGTGGGGGATCGAGTATGCGCTCGCGTTTACGCGTCGCAGAAAAATCGTACAGATCTAGTAGATTCGTATATATCTATACATTCAGTATATATGCCCGTTTGATACTAATATATCTTTATATACAGATATGTTCGGTAGTTAGAACGAACCGTTCTTAGTCGTTTTTATTGTTATTCTTAAGTAGGAACGGAAAGTGATTTTCTATGCCAATATAAGTGTTTTACGGTTTATGAATTTTACGGTCAATATAATGTCAAACGAATAAAAATGTTTGTTGACGTGCAAATTCAAGTCGTGTGTATGTTTTTTTCATTCAAGAAATGGGTGTTTTACTAAAAAATTTGCAGGTTTATTACATCTGTGTCTAGCAACTTTGAAATGATATGCAATTATTTGCCGAAATGAACTCGTGGTCGCGAATGTATGGAGTTATATTAAAATAACCTTACATATATTTTAACTAAAATTTTAAACCGGTTTTAGTACCGTTTTATCGAAATCCGGACCGGATTCAGTGGTCTCGGTGGAAGGCTTCAAATGATTTTGAATAAGAATTATGAATATAATTTGACTTTTTAAAATTTATTTAGTACTTTGCCAATATTTACTTCGTTTTTAAAATATATAGTGATGTGGGTCGTCGGGCTAGGGCCCCTGTCATCATCCACTAAATACGGCCCTGGTAAACATGACAAGTTTCAAACCGAAATAAATACATTGGCGTATTCCGTGTATGTATTAGAAGATTTCGTTCCAGAATATTCTTACCAGTGAACTGGGATTGTGGAACACTTTATAATATATAATGTGTAAGTGTTACATACAATGTAGCTTTTCAACATCGACTTTAACCAATATTTTTAGACAGCTGTTTATAGTAATGAAAGAAAGTTTTGTAGAGGTATTTTTAGATGATGTAATTTATATCTTAACAATCGTAGTACATGTTTTAGACGAATGTAATTTATGACGTTTAGCCAACAATCTAGTGTGTAGATAGATATATCACTATTATCAGTATGTAATTGGTTACGTATTTAATTAAAACAAAAAATGGTAATTATGCAAAATATATTCAAAGTTAAAATTTTATTCAAGTTTCGCGTGTTCAATCTTCAATATAATAGATAATACGCGGTGAATATTCTATAATCGAGTGTTAATATCAATTATGTATAACCAATGTCTAATTGAAATTAATACATATTAAATATAATGATATTTACATTTGAATTTCGTATTTTCAAGTGTACGTGAATGCAAATGTGAACGAAAGTATAACAAGTTTAACGTTTCCGTACATATATTTTGAAATTCATGACTGCATAATATACGTACATAAAATGTTACAAATCTACTTTTAAAATATATTCAAAAGGTATTGAGAAATGACAATAATTTCATCGCTTTTCAATTTTGCCGCTTAAATTGTACAATTTTACACTTAGGAATAAGCTCATATTTTAATTTCTGTTTAAAAAGTGTACCTACATTTTTTATTAGATGATTGTTTTTTTTTGTAATAATTTAAATGTTTATGTATACATTTGCCGCAATTCTGATAGAAATATAATAGTATACAGCGATTTTTTTTAAAGAAACAGCGTATTGCCATTTGCTATAGTTTAATAATTGAATATACATCTATACTCACTTGTTAATAATAAAACATTGCGAATAATAATTAGTAATTTATAATACTTTTGCGGCTGTCAGAAGTTCTCTCTGTTACTGCTCATAATTTCTGTTGAGGTGGGGATTTTTTTTTTTATCTAAACTTTTTATAAAGCCCCCGCTACGTCTGTCTGTCTGTTTAAACCCGTTAAACTCCAAAAGTACATAACGGATTTTGATACGATTTTCACCAATACATGAAAATGTTTATGAGGAAGGTTTAGGTGCATATACTATTAAGGCATTGTGTAAAACGGCTGAAATATGAGGATGATTGTTGAAAGAGTAGCATAAAATGATATCGAATGGAAGGTTTGTTGGCGTGCGCCGCATAAACCAACATACTTATTTGAACACAATGTCTTCGATTATAATTAATACTGTTGTCCGTGCAAAGTCCCGTTGTTAATTTAAATTATTTATGAGGTATGTTTCCGTTACTATCGTAAACAGGCAAACAGTTCTTAGTGAAATATACAATTAAAAACAGTTTACTCTTAACATATATACAATATACTTTGTCTCGTATTAAAAAAAAACAGTAGCATGACGTTTCGCATGTATTCAAATAATCGTACTATTACTGCTGCCAAATTAAGGGCAAATGCTATAGTTTAGCATCAGTTATTGTTAAATTGTATTACTATATAAGATGGTAAAAATGATTAATTACTTAAACCTATGAATTAATGTATTATGTATTTGTACATGTATTGTATTATGTATAGGTACGAGAATTATATCAGTTATATAGAATGCAAATACTACATTCTCACTTTTTGACATGTTTTTTTGATAGAGCATTTATTGAAGCAGGCTTTCGGCTCTTTACCATCACACTACCACTAATCGGAAAAAACTGTATTTAAAAAGTTACACAAACGGGCAAATATTAATAAATAATTTTTAGTTATACGCGAACGAAATCGCGTGTACAGCTTGTATAATATATTTCTGGTTGCAGAAAATGTTTATGTTATTGCTGACGTCGACAATCTAATGTTGAGCCTACTATTTAACTTCAACATGTCAAATAGCGAGATTGTCTCCTTCTGTACTATATAACTCAGTTCTTATTCATTGCGATTGAAATTTTTATTCCCACAAATCCATACTTAAAAAAAAAATGTATATATATATATATATATAGTCTTCCAAAACTAAAGAGCAGGTGTCCTATTTGATGTGTGATTAATGACCAAATAAAATAAGTACTTATTAACATTTGTTAAAATGTTATACATTAGATCTTAAGCCGTGCGTACTTATATGTTTGAGGAGACATTTTAGTCGCGTATTGTACTTTTTGATCATTTAAATAAATGTTTGTGCCAACTGTTTGTAACTTAATGTATTATACAAAAGACATAAAAATATATTCAATATAATATATGTTTTATCGTAGAGTATTACAGTAAAAAATGTTTTAATTATACAAACAATTTGTTTTCAAGTACAAATTGCTGCGCTGTTTATTTTTAGCCTTACAAACGGATAGTAAATGTGTGGTTTCCTATATGGTAATGAAAGTCATAATAAATACAATCAAGTTTATTAACTATAATTTGAATAGCAAAATACTTCTGGTATTTACTGTTCTAAGCAATTTTAATTTAAATATTCAAAGTAGTTTCAACTCATGAAATTAATTAATTCCTTACTAATATTATAAATGCGAAAGGGAATTTGTTTGATTCTTTGTTACGTTTTCACGCCTAATCCGCGTGCATCTTCCATAATCCAAGCAGATTACGATATATTTTGGTATAGAGATATATGGGAAGCTGGAGACGGTGATAGGCTACTTTTTCTCGCGAAAACTTTATTGGAAGTGGGGTAAAGAGAGTGATAAACTTTGTATGAAATTTTTATTGCTTCATTTGATTTGTTTGACAAAATAAATATAAACGCGAGCGAAGCTGCACATAAAATCTAGTAAGTAATAAATATAACTTTCTTGAACTATATTTATTTACTATCGATTTCAATGTTTATTACTGTATATAATATGAATCGTGACATCTATACTTTGAAATTACCGTAGATTGTTTTATGGTAAGCCTAAAGAACATATACAATTTTGTTACGTTTTAATTTCAAATCCCGACGTTTATAATAGCGAATCAAACAATAATACTTTACAGTGTCGTTTTTAAAATCCACATTGACTTTCTATTGACATTGAACAGTCGATTTTGTGACGTTCATTTTTTTTTAATATGGCTTCCGCCTTTTATACATACCTGCCAATATCAACGAATACACCTTTTAAAGTTTAATTACTAAGTTTTCAGTACGGCTCTCTATTTGACTTAAAGAAAAGTGTTTTAACCTTCGCATTAAGAGCGAAAGTAGTTCATGACAACTAAAGTTACGACTCCTTAATTATTGATTACAGGCATCGAATTTTTGAACTGACAAGACGTTTCGGGATCGCTTTCAGTTCGATATAATAATCTTGTGCTTGTATGTATTACTGAGTAAATTTAAATCCACGTTTTAACGTTGGTTTACTTTTGCGGCTTCGGAAACCACTGTTTGTATTTTGTCACAGTTATATGACAACATTTTTTTTTTGTTTTGAAGTGAAACTTCTTTAGGTACGTAGGGAGAATATTTAGATTGTTATTAAAAAAAATGTGTATACGATAGTTTCTACATACGGTTAGTATACTCCTTAAGTAGGATTCTCTTTGCAACATAACGATTGCCAAAGTTAAGGTAAAAGGTAAAAAGTTGACTTTTGTATTAATTAGATTTGAAATAAAATTTCCATATCGGGGATGTTATATTAGAACCCATTATTAAAATAAAAGTAAAACAAAAAAAAAACCGTTTTGTGCAACACGGCATAAGAGAAATCTTCATTAATACGAAATACAACTATAATGTATTAAATAAAATGTCTTGGCACGGCTCGCGCGGTCTTTATGTCGATACAGAATACGATTGATGCGTCATGTTCTATGATGTAACGCTCGCCGAATGAGTATAGCAGTAACGCGTTGACTATATCTCTCGTTCCCTTAGCCGACTCGAGTCGCCTTTATCCGAACGAGCATCCCATAGACGAGCATTTAAAGCAAGGCCCGAGTAAATACTTACTATATAAAGTGCGCTTAAAAAAGTTTTCACTTCAACAGCGTTACATTTGTGACATAGACTCAGAATTTCGCGTCACGGCTACGGATGTATATGGATGAGTGTATGTAGTATATGATTATACCGAACCTGATAGATATACCGTTTAGTATCACTGTAATAGGGGAGTTAAGTTTTATATACAATGTATTTTTAAAACAACCTAAAGAAACTTCACTTCTTACTCGTGCACGTACACTGATATACATGCATACTCTTTTCTGTTAATTTATTTTCTTATATTTTGATACTTGCTGTGTCATGATTTTTAATTGAACTATTTAGTTTCGCAGTGTGACTTAAAATTTGCAGTGATTTAATTATTAACTATACTTTACTGGTTATTATAAAATTATAGTAAATATGTTATAATGAGCAAAGACAAAATATATTAAAGTAGTTTATGTCTACTGAGTTGTTGTTTTAATTAAACCCTATTATGTATGTACTTATCCAAATAATATCTGTTTACCCCTCTGTCAGAACCTGGCCAAATTCGGATTTATTCTTTAAAATACCGCCGCTGGCTAAAATAACGCAATAATTGACTTTGCAACACTGATAACGTCCAAAATAATTTTAATTTTAGTGTTATGTTCGAAAAACGGAATGATACATTTTTGAATGCACATGTATGCACGTACATAAACATATATACACATCATGTGTGGTGGTAGTATTTATGATAATTAGAAAGGTAGGCCACAATTTTCTTTTATTGTTTTTCTTTAATTAACATGAAAATATTGTCCAGATGACAAAAAAAAAAACTTGTAAAGTTTGAGATCTTAATATTTTTATTAACAGCAGGCTCATCGTGATTTTTGATTTTCCATTTACACGATAACAAGATTAACTCGGGATTTTTGTTATGTGGAATATTTTTCGCTCGAACAAATTTTCTCGTCCAGTGAAATTGAAAACGTACTAAAATGGAATTAAGCGATCTACAAAAAAAATTATAAGATTTCTTGCTTAGTCGACTCGTTTAAAGTTATTCGAGACTTAAGTTCCAATCTCAAAGGGTAAATGATGATTTACACATTTTCATACTGTATCATAAATTAATGGATCAAAAACAAAAAATATAATATTTTTCTTGAAGCGTATCGAGTGTTCTTTGGTAAAACAATAAAATTAATTATGGTATTCACTACACTTTCATTAGTGGTCTGCTGCAATAGAGTATGGTGATAAAAGAACCTCTTTAACGGTAGGTAATTGGGCCTCGGGGTCGCCCTGGACAAGAAGGTGGCTCTGATGATGCAAGGGCCTCGTAGGAGACCACCAAAGGGCTCCAGCATCATCATAGACGGGATGCTACACTTTAGGGGATCGGGCCGCGCAACGTCAATATAGCGCGGAGCTTAGCCGGCTCCTCGCGAACATTGGAGGATCCGGTGCGAAGTTCCGCCAGCTGTTCGCAAGGGTTATCTGCAGAATGGCCTCTTACAGGGAATCGTGCTGGGTGGACGCCCCCAACGCCCAGATCAAGCGTGTACTATGCGCTGCGCAGTGAATCACCAATTCTTTAATATACAACACGAATAAATGAGTCTTATTTAACATGTTACTATTAAAAATAGCTTCTATAAATGTATTATTACTTTAAGTACTGTCGCATATGGGTTGTAAATATATTTCAATTATTAGGGCTCATTTTCATTGCTCGATAAGCCAATTGTTATACCGAATGCGGGGAGTCACGTATACGGGCTATCGACTAATGAGAGTAATGTATTTATATTGGTCCCCGCACGCGCCCTAACATCCAATGAAATTCATCGGTTGGTGTAAAGCAAGTGTGATATGGGGACTCGGTTTACTCTATTATTCATCTATAAAAACGAACCCTAATTGAACATCGTCTTAAGGACAGTACCTATACCAACAACCAATTACTTTCGAATTCTTGTAAATGATTGCTCCTGTTTTAAAACTTTATAAGACTTAGTTTGCTATTACCTTCTGTTTGCTATTATAGTCTTTTATAATTCTAAGATATTTAATTTCTCTAGACAGTGAATAAGCAAATTTATCAAAGTTAATTAGAAGCACATTAAGTAGTTAGGTTTCGTTAAAAGTATATAATATTCTTAAAAGATTTGTGCTTTAAGTAGTTGATACTGTTTAACTGATGAATATTCAAATCTTAAAATGGCAATTAAAATTAATCAAGGTTTCTTTTAATAATATATATTCGTGTCTTGCAAAAACATTTATAAACGACGACCGGTAAATTCAAATTGTGTACGATTTTATCTAGTTAATATAATTAAATTATAAATGATCAAAACACCAATTAAGAGCTAAGTATTCAAAGCTTAATTTAATATATATTCTTGCATCCTGTAACAATATATCATTTGTACGTAATGTAAAATTACTTCTGTTTAGTACAAATTTATCATGTCAGTCTGTATAATTAATAAAAAGTCAATTATGAACTGAGTTTTCAAGGTTCTAAAATAGACGTTTGGGATCTTATAAGTAAAAATGTTTTTGCTTTCCACATAACAGAAATTGTTCGTGCTTTTTTACTTTGGTGACACCAATGTTAAGAGTGATCTATGTCAAAATAATATGTTCCTTTACATTCAGGTCACACCAACAAAAGGGAAGCACCAAGGGTTGTTGTAGCTTAGAAATTAGTACTGAGTACAGTTTTTTTTACAGTTTATAGGTTTAGCGTTAGGGCCATAATCTCACTTGATCATAAGTGACGATTCGATCCAAATTAGTGGTCACCGTAAACCTGTGGAGGGACTGGCTCTGAAGTTTAACTGCCGGAACACACCTATTCGCGGCAGATTTTCAGCTTGAAGGTGGTAGCTAGCCCGGCAGGTATTAGAAAAAGCCGTACCACCATGCTATGGTTTTCTCACATTTTTCCTTCACCGAAAGCTCATTGTAAGTGGATTCGAACTCACGTCCCTTGACACGGTGGCAGTACACAGTACCATTGAGCTATCATCGCCTCGTAGTATTCGAACTCGAGTGATATACAGAATATTTCGATACATTTAATTATACAACCACATTTTATAGCATCATGTTCGTAATATAAGAAATTCAAATATAATACGTATTACGTACCTATATGCAATTCTAAGCTATTTTTTACAGTAGGAAATCCTCATATATACTTCCTTTTAAGAATCTATTGTGAACTAGTACCAATTAAAACAACTTCAGTGCTCTTTTCTTGTGTTTTTGGCCTTGGAATGACAAGTTCTTGATTAGGTAGCCGCGGGCCTCTAAAAAGGGCGCCTTTAATATACATTTCTATATTTAAATTATGTAGTAGTAGATGTAATGTAAGAAGATGACTCGATGATATTTTTACTGATGGTAAATTTTTGTTCAGTACATATATTTATCGTGCTATATTTACTATTTAAAATAAACGGCAACGTATTACGTGTATTTATACTTTTTTAACAAATGCGTATAGAATAATTTATTCGTTTAAAACAATTGATCACAAAACCTCTTTTAAAGAAACGCGGTTTATGTCTAAATTTTTAAAATAAAGTTCCAATATGCGTAATTGTGATGTAATTCTTGTCCTAAACCTATTGACCGATTTTGATGTTTTTTTGCGTGATTATAGAGTCCCTGAACAGTTTTTAGCTATATTTCTGTTGGTCCTACTTTTTGAAATACACGCAATTATTTCAGTGATTTTCTTAAATTCTCACACACACCAAAAAAAAATTAAGCTTCTACTTCTCAGTACTAGGCACTTTTTGGATGGTGAAAATAGTTTAACATAAAATCTACAAAAAAAAAAAAACAAATTTTTTTTTAAATACGTTGGTTTGGTATTAAATACTATATACATAAGGTACCCAACCTTATGTATATAGTATATAGATTAGAAAATGAATCGAAGTGGTTTAGATTTAGAGACGATGTCAACATCCCTATTTATGAAAATAAATAAATATGTTAGATTGAATATTTGACACAAAATTAAATACACATAAAAAACAACGGGTAGGGGGTCGTGAAATATTTTTCATACTAAAGCGGCCGTGTCATGAAAAAGGTTGAAAAACACTGTACTAAAGAAATTAGTAAGGTAAGCAGCAACGGTAAAATAAGTATTCGCTAATTTTTTTTTACTTTGAATCATTTTTTCAATTATATCATTTTAATTCAGTCTGATCCCTAGAATCTTGTTGGCGTGTCTAAGGTTAAATAATGATCTTCTAAAGAAATAATTTGCAAAGATTATCTGTTCTATAGTATAATTCATTTCAATTACATAATCTTTGATACGAACAACTGGTTTTGTTAGCTAGCTAGCTTAAGTTTTGTAGGTAGCAAAAAAAGCAAGCAGTCAGCCTGACGTTCTCAATTAGTGATACATTGTTATAAGGGAATAATGATTAAATGTTTCACAAGGTAATAACAGGGAATTCGCGTAACTCCGTAATTATAACTGGAATATACAAATAAAAAAATCCCGAAGCATTGTAATTTTTCCGAGTCAGATAAGATTATTTTGGTATAAAGTTATCAAAACTAGAGATAATATTGTTCATCTACATATCGAGTCTTTTCAGGAAAAATGGCGTAAGCGTCAAAAACCTTAAAATATGTTTTGATGAAGTAAATATATTAGGTTTTAATTATGTTTATGTACCTATTTAAATATATTTACTTTTAATTATGTTGCTGTTATTTACATATTTGTTGTACTTCTGTTACCTATTGTAATTCTAAAGATGCGATATACATACATTTTTATTGGCTGTTATCGCAAGTGCCAAATAAAGCAACTAGGCTTTCTAGATTACTAGAAGAAGTGCAAAAGTTGTCCCTGGTCTCTGGCAACTCGGGGGTTTGAAATGTCTCCGTGGTGCGTTGTAGTGTGTAGTATTACGTGATTGGCACCCGATGAGCACATGCCCCTCTCGTCTTTTACCTGAACTCGGGTAATACGCTTGCGTGTTGCGTTGAAAAAGTATGTAAAGATAGGAACACCACGTTAATAAAATTAGTCTTTACGAGATTACTGTAAAATTTTCCAAAGAAATTATTATTATTTGTAGCGATAAAATTCCAATATAAGTTAGTATCTCTCTATAAGTAATCTATTCTACATCCTTAATTAAATGTTGCACCTTTTTTGTTTGTCTATGTTTCTAAGATGAGTACCTACCAGTTATCCGTTTGATGCGATATATTTTTGTTCATAGATAATTATATTGTCTAGTCCGCTTTCAGCTTATTATTTGTTGCATTAGTATAGGTTAAAGAAAAATTCGGCAGCGATTTTCTTGCTGCCTTATATTGCGAGTAAATCCGTTATATGTGGTAACATATAATGTATTTAATAATCGTGTACAATAAAATATTAACATAATTTTTGCGATAACATGTACTTAACTTTCATACATACATCACGAAGACTGCTTTATTATTACAAGTTTTATTACTATTATTATTTTTATTACATGATTTTATTAAAATGTGCCTGGATATATGGTTTAAATATTGCAAAGAATTTTATTACTGCTGATAACCTATATAATTTTACTTACTTTACTTAAAAAAAATACAATATTTATGAAACTTGAATGTTAATGCAATAATATTATATTCATCATCAGGTAGCCACAGATGCTGAGCATAGCAAAGCCTCAAGAGAACCACATATACTTGTGGTGTTTTGGTTTTGTCTCGGTAAATACATATTATGTACTAAGTATATACATATTTGGTTCTGTTGTTGCAACCGGACGTTGACCGTAGCAACGCTTCAGAGTTATCCTTGTCATGTTAAGATTGTTAGATTTATTAGTTTGACGCCTATTGACAGGTATTGATTTTGAAGCGATGATAGTTCAGCGGCAGTGTGTACGACTTTGCGTCAAGGGACGTGAGTTCGAATTCAACCACCTACAATGAGCTTGAGCTTTCGGTGAAGGAAACAGAGAGAGAAAACCTTAGCATGGTGGTAGGGCTTTTTCTAATGCTCCCCTGCCTAGCAACTAGCCTCAAGTTGAAAACCTGCCGCCAAATACCAATAGGGGTGTTCAGGCAGCTGCACTTAAGAACCAGTTCCTTCACAGGTTTAGCGTGTCTACAAACTTGAGCCGTATTGTCACTTAAGATCAGGTGACATTATGGCCATAACGCTAAAATCTTGACTATAAAACAAGGTATAATAACTTAAAGAGTATATGTCTTCCTACAGTCGTATTTCAGGTTAGAACGTCCTGTAATGTAGATACATACTATCTCTATTGCCAAAGTGTTTTAATTAGCCTATGTTGAATTATTTTCAAAATACTTGTCGGGTGAACTGTAAATATATATACCTAAACACTTATGTGACAACCTCTGTAAAAATAAATAATTTAACCTGAAATTTAAAAATCACTTAGGGCGATAGTAATATTATCTACATTTATATCATGGTTCAAGTTAACTTCATATTTGTAGTACCGTTTGATCACAACTTAAGGTTACGTGACGATATGGTGGATGAAATCTTCGTAACCTAGAGTAAGATTAGGTTTTAAGTGTAATTATCAAAATACACCAACGGCAGATGACAGATTATTAAACTTGACAGCTACTTAGAGTCCCTAGCCATGTTGTCTTTCAACTATTGCTAACGTCTATAGAAAATAAAAGTTGTATAGCATGATATTCTATTTAGTGTTGCCCAAAATTGGTTTTAGGCTTGCAGTCTTGGGCTTGTTCTTCCATTTTTGCAAGACCAATACTAAGTATAAATAAATAAATAAGAAGATATGTCTGAGTGTATCATATTTTTTTTATTAAATTTTGTATTGTAATTAACAAGTGCACAGTTGGGTTTTTTTGTACAGATTAAATACTTACCTACTTGAGATTGGAAACAAATAAATAAATCACATCATTTATATTTACAGGTCACTACTATCCTGTGTTTATGTCTGAGTTTCATGTAAACAAGTTGATAAATAACATATTTATAACACAAAGGCCCCTGTCGCATCTGTCTGTACGGTCGCGATAAATTCAAAACCTACTTAACAAATTTTTATGAGGTTTTCACCAATTAACAGAGTGATTTGTGAGGAAGGCTTAGGTATATAAATTGGTAAAGTTTTGTGTAAATTGGACGAAAAATGACTAAAATTGTTGAAAATTTCGGTCGCTAGAAACAAAAGACGTCTAGCGTAGCACGTGCGTGATAACTAGTATATTTATATAGTTACTTAACATAAATAGAGCGTTGTAGAGTGGTACAGATTAACTGAATTTTATAGGTTTCACGATCACTTACGGTTCACGGATCGCCTAAATTTCGATAATCACATTCAGAATGAAATGATGAGGTCTCGCTTATGTAAAATTATAAAGACTCTCTTTGTTATATATTTGAAATATATATATAATGCCCACCACCATCTTGAGACCCATCGTCACTTAATATCAGGTGAAAGTATGGCCAAACTCTAAGCGTCAAATAATTTTCTATGTACTCTTTACTTTAATATGACTGATAAAGCGATAAAGGCCGGTAATATAACAGCCCTAACAGAGTTAGTTTTCATAGAAAATGGAACATTCAATGCACACCGGTGAATAACTTCTTAGCGGTACCTCTTGACGAAAATTGCATTTTTATGTACCATAATGGTCGAACTCATCGTCCTAGCGACGTGGAAGCGTACATAAAAGTAGTTGGGATCCGACGTTTAGATTGGTGTTTAGTTTTGACGTCAATCTAATTGGGTATGTCTGGAATGATCTAAAGGGACGAGTAAAATCATTGCAATCTGTTCCACAAAACATCACAAGCTAGTAACAAACGTTGCCGACAATTTGGAAGCATGTCCAAAAAGATTCAAGCTTTAATTTTGGCAAGAGGCGGTCACTTTCCTTATAAGATTTCTACATCTGTAACTTAACTTAATTAAAAAAAAACTAAAAAAATATTGTCATCTCTTGCTGATTATTTCTTATTGTTTAAACGCTTATATCGATTTTATTAATTAAAAAAATGCCAGAATTCACTTCATGTATATTAATTTACACAATTATAAATATATACACTATGTTTAACAATTAAATTTAATTTAATTAACTGAAATCGAACTGAGAACATAACTTTCTTTAGGCGCCCGTTGTTTTACAAAAGAGTTTATATCATGCAAAATTATACCATACATAACATTGTAACTAATAAATGAATGAATTAATAAAAATATAAATCTCAGCATGATACATGAACATTCAACCAAATGACCATTTCATGTTACTTTAAAGTCTCTGCTATACTAAAGTTTTTTATTCAAGAATATTTTAACTCTCCATAAAGATACATTATATGTAAAAAACAATAAAATGTGCTAAATTAAATCTGATAGATTTATACTTAACTAGCTAAACTGGCAGACCTTGTTCTGCCTTTTCAAGTAATCAATCACATCGACTACAGCGACATCTATCGCGTTATGATCAATTATGAAGGTAAAAAAATAAGGTAAGGTAAACAAGTATCCTATCTCTCAAGTTGGATCAAACTGCACACGGTGTGCAAAATTTAATTTAAATCGGTTCAGTAGTTTTGAAGTTAGACAAACAACCTGACTAGCAATTTTTATATATAAAGAAAATTATAGCGAATTTGTAATTATAGGTTTATCAACGAATTAATATTAAAGTGTGTTTTAGGTATAAAAATATTTAGTTTATTATATGTAAGTTTTACGTTGTTCGGTGTCTTTGTCAGTACCTCTACATACTTTCACTTGAGAGTACGTAACAATTGGCGCAATAATGTAAATACGGGGGCCACATTTTTCTTGTGTAGAAGTATTTGAAAGTCCAGTGGTAAAATCTTTCTATTATTCGCTAATAATACCAAAATGTATCTAATTATTCAACAGGAGTGTTACATTTAGTGTAGCAGTACTTACGTTGGAAACAAATCAGCTATCAAACCGCTTTCTACACCCTGCAAGGAGTTTGGGCGGCTGTCCCCTCGTTTGTAATTCTCTGTCCGCTTCGATTTGGTCATATTAGGCCTGTAGTACTGTAGTAATCTAAAGTAGTAAGTATTATAGAAATGAGGCTACGATAAACGGGACTTCTCATGAACAAACTTACGTGCTTGTTTAATTTTCTTAAAAAGCCATTTCTTGACAAAAGTGAAACTTTTAAATTTAGTACTAGCTCTGCCTGCGAATTCGTTGGCGTGTAACTAAAACTTTATTTAATCATTTTTTCCTATTTTTGTAGCTTTTTTCAATACAACTATGCTCCCATTTGTGCTATCGCGATGTTAAATAGTCTAAAGCCTGCCTCAATAATTACTCTGACTCACTCTACTCTACTACTCTGACTGAAATAAATGATTATGGAAAATCAGAAGTAAGAAAAAAATTATCAAGTCGCGACAGTTGAATTAACATTGAAAATATAGTACATTTCGTGCTATATTATTTTTCTATATTATATAGTAGAAATTAGTATAATATAGTAGGATAACTATATATTACAGTAAGGATGGGATATGTCTGTGTACGATAGACGCTATTAACGGCAAATAATATATAACCAGCCCGTTATAATTTATATAATATATCTTACTATATTTTAAAATTTATACTATATATTATATGTACAGGTAAGAACCCTAAGTACAATTATTCTGATTATTAATAATGCAAGAACGAAGTTTCACCTGTTTCTTTTATGTACTTCTTAGTGAATGAACAGATAAATAAATGTATATATAATGTGATGAGTGAATTAGTTTATTAGCCAGATTACGGTTTGCTTATAGTAAAATAATTATGTTATCGCGCTCGAGACCGTAATTGAAATGTTGTTAATGACACATAAATTTAACGGCTATTTTCTATATTTATATTATTAGATGTTAGATAATTTGAAACTTACGGCAAAGTGGAAAAATAGCTATAAAAAATAAAATACATGTACATATGAGCATGTTACAATAATGCAATGCAAATTTTGTAAATTTATTATTAAACGTATTTTAGCACCATTTTAGTAAATAGGTTTCTTGTTCGTCCGTGTAGTACAATTTTTATAATCGAGGTTACGCTAACTCGCCACATGTCTCTTATAATTATAATGTCAGCAAGATACTTTAAATCGATTACACAATTTTTTTAATACAAACCTAGAGAGCAGAATTGTCCTCTAAACAAAAAAGATAAAACAATAAATTAAAATTAACGAATTTATACTGTGTAGCTATTCTTAGTATCGGCAAAAAAGGCTTAAAATAATAAAGAACTATAAAATAATTTTAAATATAAAAATAATGATAAGTATGGAGGCGTATCTTAACTGATATTATAATTATGAATTTCAACTAGTTTGTTTATTACGCTTGTTTGAAGCGATGATAGCTCAGTGGTAGTGTGTAAGAATGGCGAGTTAAAGGACGAGTTCGAATCCCTGCAAAGAGCTTGAGCATTTGGTGATGGAAAACATCGTGACGAAACCATAGCATGGTGGTAGGGCTTCTATAATGCTCGCCTGACTAGCTACCACCCTCAGATTGAAAATCTTAAGCCAAATACCTATAAGTGTTTTCCGGCAGTTGCATCTGAGAGCCAGTCCCTCTACAGGTTTAGCATATCCACCATCTTGGGCCACATCGTCACATAACATCAGGTGAGAATATGGCCATAACACTAAACCTATGGAGTATATAAAAATGCTTCCACATTTTAACTCGTCATCCTATCATCTTGAAATTTAGCACACACCTTAACAGAAATATGGAAGAGGACATACAGTACTTTTATTCCCAATAAAAAATCTTTAGTGAGTTTATAATAGTTTTTTATCCTAGTGGACAGCAAACAGGCAGACGGCCCATCTGATGGTAAATGGTTACCGTTGTCAACAAAAAGCTGCACCACCAGGAATATTACAGCCATGTTGCTGATCTTGGCGGAAAGAGCTGGTTCTCGTTAACTAAGCGGGAACACAAAGGCTCATACTAAACATTTAATTTGCGGGAGTTAAAATTCGAGGGTGGTCTCTAAACAGTCAGGCAATAACCCTACCACCAAGCTGTGACGGATCAAGGCTAATATGAGTAACTGGAATGATCAATAGTAAATGCGGGACCAACAATGACCAGAGCCTTGTCGGTTACTCAGCAGGGGAGGTAGGCTTGGGTATACGATAACCCTAACACCCAGATATCTTTCTATTGGTATAATCAACCTTACCGCGAGTGAAACCGCAGGTGAAAAATATTATATAGTAAGGAGTATACCTGTTGAAATTATACACCCAGTAATATACTTGCAAAATATACAAATGATTAAGTATTCAGGGATTAATTATCTATATAGCATATTATACCTCATGATTTTTATTCATTGGTTTGAGAAAAAAATATGTATATGAGTTACCCGATATTATCGAGACAGGTTTCAGTTTAAGATAATAATTAACAATGTTTTATATACCATGAGTAAAGTTTTAATCAAAACAGTTTAAATCTATTTAATTATACATAAATCTTTCGGTTCTTTATTCATTGATGAGTATTGTAATTGCGAATACTGCGGAGCGAGGACGTATTCGTATAGTGTTAAGTACTTCGCGATAAAATACCAACTTAGTACAAATATTCAGTAGAAACTGTATATTATTTTTTAAATTTAATTAACTGTAAATAATTTTATATTTAATAACTCTAATATTAATCGGAGCAAATTAAAATTAAAGTATTAAACAAAAAATTAATATAAAATTATAATTTAGAAAAATATTACAGTAAAATTTACATCGTACATACATTTTTTTTTTAATTTGAAAATGGATGAGGCGTTTGCTCATGCGGATCGTGGTATGATAAGGAGTACAAAAAAGGGATCAGTTCCACCTGATGGCGGCTGGGGATATCTTGTGAGTGTTGGTGTTGGATTCACGTTTGTAAGTATTGCCAATACTTAGTTAATTTTAGAAAGGATAAAATATTTTACGCATTTTCTTTAACAATATATTTAAAATCATTTATATTTTGTTATATATTTTTAACCGTTGATTTTACAGTTATATAATAAACGTGCTTTCAACTTTTGTGTGTACAAAATCACTCGTACGAAATTAATTGAATACTTTTCATAAATACTAGAGTATTTAAGTATCAAAAGATAATATTATTAACGTTACTGAGGCTTATGTCTAGCTTGCGCATCAATACAAGTCTTAGGTATGATTTAGTTAATTGTTGTTTAATAACATTTGGTATTATATTATTTACGTAACATCATTTTCTTTTTCTTTGATGAATTTTCTACTCCTAATCTTACTGCTAGAATGTATTGTAAGACTTTACATGTATTATTTATAACGCTACAGATATTAGTTACATTATTATACACTATAGCTAACATGTCAACGTACGTGATTGAATAAAGTTTTATGAAACACATTTATCAGCCTCGGATCTTAAGGTGGGAGGGGGGGTGGTCAAACCAGGCAAACAACCTCATGAGCAGTTTATAAAAGAGTGCCAAAATTATAATTTATAGAACTTAATTTTTTGAAGAACAAAAGTGTACTACACCAAGCTTAAAAGTAAATAGCCATAAAGATGGTCGCTTAAACCTCTAATTACAGAATACTCTTAGCCACAGAACCTTAGTATGATGTTGGTAATTTTTTGCATGCGGTGATCCATTTTAAATTTATCCATAATTTAACAGTTTGGTATAATATTCTTCGAGATATTAGTAGAGTAAGCGTTGATATACAAAAAGAGAATTTTACTATTTCGTGTTCTGTGGCGATAATCAAGGTCGTGTTTAAAATCTTGAAAGTAATGAGATAAAAATAGAAATAGAACATTGATTCAAAGAAGTTGCACGAAATGAACAAATGTCTTGATTGTTTGTTGTTTTCTGGTTATATGTTTCATATATTAAATTTTTTGTCAAGCAAAGTAAAAATATAAGTATGTGCTTAATACCACACGAAAGACATGAAATCTACATCAAGGCAAGGATAAAATACGATATCCTTACTAATATTATAAACGCGAAAGTTTGTAGGGATTTAAGGATGTTTGTTACTCTTTCGCGCAAAAACTACTGAATGGATTTTAATGAAACTTCACAATAATATAGCTTATGTATCAGAATAACACCTAGGCTACAATTTATAAAGATATTGTGTGAATTGTCCAAAAAATAGCGATAAGTACCAAGCAAGTAGGAAAAATTCTGCCATCTACGAGCTGTTCTGGCGAGTGCTGCAAGAACCGTTAGAGTTACACGTATATGTATGATGTATAAGGGAAATGTTTATCTTAAATTGTCCTACAAAAACACGCAACAACATATATCTATCTTTTATGTGTAAGCCATTAACACCAAAAGAGTGAGCGGCCCGCGTATAAATGACTACGAGCACAAATGTTTTTATGACAGTCTTTGATATAATTTATTTAAAATAGCGTTTACCGGAATTAGAATTGTGTGACAAAATCAATATTAACGTGAGCAAAGCCGCGAGTAAAAGCTAGTACGACTATAAGATATTAAACTAAACCTGTTGGCATACACTGTGTTTATGACGATACTGAATGTGGCTGATGCGTCATGCTCTCTCATGTAACGCTCGCAGAGCCAGTATAGCCGCGGCGCATTTACTGTGTCTCTCGCTCCCTTAATTGATTCGAGTCAACTTTATTCAAACGAGCATTACATAGCCTAGCGTGACGACCCAGCCTCATTCATCACACAGCGTGCCTAAATAAATTTGAACTTCAAAGCAATATTAGCTAATAGGTAATAAAGAGTATTGATGTTGGTAGTGCTTTGTCTAATGCCCGCCTGGTAGCTACCACCCTCAAGTTGAAAATCTGCCGCCAAATAACACGAGGTGTGTTCAGGCAGTGGCAGTTAGAAGCCAGTCCCCCCTATAAAGGCCGGCTATGCACCTGCGATTCCTCTGGTGTTGTAGGTGTCCATGGGCGGCCGTGATCACTTACCGGCAGATGACATGTTTGCTCTTTTGCCCCTATTCCATAAAAAAATAAAGTATTCATTTATTATAGGGTTCTTATTGTCCCGATCACAATAAATGCCACCTATTATATATTTGTGAGTTTTTTAACAATTAACCTGTCATACTGGAGAGGTATCGCCACTATCAAGTTTTTGCCCCGGTTCGAAAAAATCGTAGTTCCAGAGCTGCCACTTATACATACTGTTAAATAAAAAATGAGTTGATGTTAGTAACGGTGTGGTAGGATAATTTAGTCTACTTTATAGGTGCAACACTCAGAGATCCAGCAAAGACATGACGATGGGGATTCTTGATTACACAATTTTCTCCGTGCTTTGTTCTCTAACTGTAAATTTCATATGATTAGAAGGCATATCATGCATAATTACATTTATTACATTCGGTTTATATATATTTTGAACAATGTCTGTATTGAAATTATTTTTCTTTGTACGAAACAAGCAACATCTATAATTTTGCCACTTGGTAACTTTTATTAGTTGTAAAAATATTTTCTTCGTGATATGTAATCACAAATATAACATAAAATGTTTCGTCTGTTTGTATGTCCGTATTTAGGTAAATACAGTTTTATAAAGTTTTATACAAGGAAGTTTATATTGTTTTTGTATTTTTATACATTTTGTTAATTATTATCTTATAAATTGTATAAAAATATAAAATTTAAGTAATATTTTGCTAGCGAGTATTGGTAATCCCATATTTGTAGGTTCTAAGAATTATTAATATTAGTTTAACCATAAAATACGAATAGAAATAAAATATAATTTATTGCGTAGTAAATGAGTGTAGTATACAACTGATACTGTATACCGCAGAAGAGTATACATTCGAAATTTATAATATAAGTTAAGGGTTATATGTAACAGTCGCTCAAAAATTATCTACTGGTATTTTGTAACGAAAAACTAGAAAATTACTTATTACTAGCTTTTACATGCGGCTGCGCTCGCGTTAATATTGATTTTGTCACATATATGTGACGATGACGCAATAAAAAGTTTCATAAAAAGTTTATCCCTCGCTTTATCCCACTTTCTATATGTTTTTGCGAGTAAAAGTAGCCTGTCATCGTCTCAAGGTTCCCATCCATCCATCAGGTTACATCTCTATACCAAAATTCATCATAATTGATTTAGCGGTTTAGGCATGAAAACATATCATACATAAAAACTCACTTTCGCATTTATAATATTAGTAAGGATTCTCAATGGATTTTTAACAGGCTAGCACAATCGCTTACCTGTGTAGTGACATTAAAATTTTCAGTAGGCAATAATCTTAAAAATAGTTTAAAGTGATATAAATTGAAGTGATTTTTATTACTACTATATTGACAACAGCTAATATTGGTTAATAAAAATGATAAATTGTATTGATGCGCTGAGATCATTTCATTTCGTCTCGGCTAGTTTTGCCGCGATGCCATATCAGTTGACGTCTTATTTTGCAACATTTTTATCTGTTCGTAAATAAACATTATAATTTTTTTATACTTAGGTCATTTCATGCCAATTTGATCAATATTTGAAATCGACCCCTACCGATTTGGATGCGTCTTGGTTAAACGTTTTTTTTCGTATAAAGAAGTTTTATCAATCATTAAAAACGTTTTATTTTCTCAAAAGTGATGAAAAATAAAAACATGTATAAATTTTCGAATATTCGAAGTTGGTTGTTTGAATATCTCAAAAGCTATATGTATATTTTATTTTGTAACATTATCCTCATGTTAATACACTCTACCTCTTCGTTTGACTCAAATTACTATGCCAGTGTTCGTACTTAATGCGATATTTCCATGAAACAATGCTATTTCCTGCGTTTATAGAATATTAGAAATTTCCGAAAATTCATAAATTCGTATCTTGGTAATTGCTTTTCCTTTTACTGTTCTACTGAGTAGGTTCGAAGCCATCTAACTTATATTTATTACAATTTCCGGATTTGTCCATTTCGGGAAATTCCGAATGATCAATAGTTTACAAATTACTACGTCTGTGTCTACGTCATGAAAATATTTTCGCAAATTTCTAGACTATAAATCTGGTATTTATGTTAATACTAGCTTTTATCTGCGGCTTTGCTCGCGTTAATATTGAATGATTTTGTCAAACAAATCGGATGACGAAATAAAATTTTAATATATTTCTTTTATCGAGACTCAGGATCATAGCTATTCCATAATATGAAATCTGGCATTGGGGTCGAGTTTTTAACTATCGAAAGGAGCAGATGAATCCTGCTGGATCAACTAGTATATGTATAGATTTTTAATATAGCATTATATGGAATTATAATAAAATACACCTTCATCGTTTGATCAAAATAACTTTATTGCTTAATTATTTTAAGTCAATATATTTTCTGTAATTCTGATGTTTTCTCTAAGTTTCTCACAAAAAGTATGAACGTTAAAATGATCAAAATAACTTTACCATTGAATTTATGACATTATCGTGTTCTGTCATGTAGCGATTTTTATCGTAATATATAACACTGATTATTTCAACTATTTTATTTATTTAATATTTTATTTTATTTTATTTTATGGTGGCATTTTACAAAATATATATTGGTTATTGTATGATGTGAATAAGGAATAATATAATGGATCATGAATTCTGAGGTGACAAGGAAACACTCGGAAAAGTTGTATCAAGGATACCACCACTTTGTTAGGATACTAAAACCATGACAAGATACTTATAAAAATACTATACTATAAAAATAAGTTCTTATACGATAATAAAGTTCGTGCCTGCTTACAGTTTTCTATTCATACTCCACGAAGCCGATGGTTTTAAGTCCTGGTCATTTTTTTTATCCTTTGTCCATTAAATTCATTACATACCTCCAATGTATTAGCGTTATCGATACCTTTAATAATACGGAAATGTCTTGGGAGTTCGATTTCAACCGCGGTCGTGAACGGACGTGTCCATGAGCGCTCGTTGATTGTTCTCGAAACCGATCGCTGCGCTTTACCGCGCCGCCTATTGTTTCTTTGTGTTATTCTTACGTCTTATCGGCAATAATCCGTCTATTATTGCCGACAATAAAGTTCGTGTTACCGATAATTAGTTTATTATTAAACTCAATCTATTGTTTGGCTATCGTGTTAATATTACATTGTGACAATTCTCTTAGTTTATTATTGTGAATTCAAAGTATTGTTTGTCGTTATCGTGAAACAGTGCAGTGATAAAAGTGCCGCCACTGTAAGTACGCCGGTCACCGGCTGCCAACAAAGGTAAAACTTAATTTCCATTAAGCCTTTTACTACTTTTACAGGCAAGGTCTCAGATATTGTTTATTATTATATTTCTTTCTTTTTTCTTTACGTTTTGCACGTGCACTAGATTGTATTTAAATGTTATTTCGTCGAACTGTAGATAGTTCGTTTAACTATTGCTAGCCGCGCCCCCCTGCCCTTCAGGCAGGGAGGTTTTTTATACAGGTTTCCTTTTAAACCTACGTTACACCAAGGCTGCTACCGGAATGGCAAACCACTCAGAGCTTTTGCTAAATAGGTTCCGAGTCTTCGTAGACAAGATACACCCAGAGCTCTTTCAAGAGTTCCTTGCTACCTAGCCCCAACCACCGCAAAATGTGCGTATCCCGGCAGCGGCGGTAAATGCGCCCGCGCGCACCCGCCCTCCTTCTCCGTCCCGCACACTCGGGACCTCTAGTTCTCGCTCGCGATCGCGTTCCTCAACAAGAAATGTAAATAGTCATTCACAAGCACCTGTCTCTCCCATACTACCTACATACCAGGTACCAACGCCCCGACAATTCGAGCAACTTATCTCATATGCTCCACATGCGATCCCTACGGCGAATTCATTCTCACCACTTAGCCAGGACCCGACACCAACCAACGAGGCAGACATGAAGGAGCCCGAATCTATTAATACCGACAGCGACTTCACGCTAGTCAGTAGGGTCAAACCTAAATATAAAAGGGTACTTTCACCAGAAACTACCGAACCGATAGTAGCCAAGGCTTGGCAGACCGAAAGCACCCGCGTCCCTGCGACCCCTTCAATCTCTACGACTCCTGTTCCTGGCCCCGCGGCCTCGACTGAAAAAGCAGTCCGCCAACCACCACCCGTCACTATCGCTGACAAAGCAGCTTGGTTAAATATTTCCACGCAGCTTAATATTAAAAAAATCCGTTATACTAGCGCCCGTAGCACCCCTGCCGGGATTCAAATTAAAGTCCCTACGCCTTTAGATTATAAAAATCTCACCGCCTTCCTTAGAGAAGGAAAACACCAATTTTTCACTTTCACTCTGGAAGAAGACCGTTTACTGCGCGTGGTTATTAGGCGCGTCTCCAAAGAACTCCCCGAGGAGGAAATCATTGCGTCCCTTAAGGAACAAAACTTTCCGGTCCACCAGGTACACCGCATGTACCACCACATAACTAAAAAATTGTTCGACCTTGTTCTTGTCATCCTAGACCGCTCTAAGGAAGGCAAGGAAATCTTCTCGCTTAAATCCGTATGCGGCCTCTCCGGCATCACTGTCGAGTTACCGCACAAAAAACACAGCCCTACTCAATGCCACAATTGCCAATCGTATGCCCATTCTTCCCGCAACTGCTTCATTAAGCCGCGTTGCGTCAAGTGTCTACAAGATCACTCTACTAAGGAGTGCCCACGTACCTCTGAGTCCCCCGAACCACCAAGCTGCGTCTTATGCGGCAAAGCCGGGCACCCCGCGAACTATCGTGGGCGTGAACGTGCCCCACGCACGAGACGCACGCGTTTTCCCACACAAGCGCCTTCAGCGCACTCATTCATCATTCAACATTCATTGCTATGCAGACGATAGCACAGTGGATGTACTGGCCGTGCTAATATGTCTCGGGAACAGGTTGACGAGAGCCGGAACAAACTTGTGTCTGAAGTCGAGTCTTTGTTAACCAAAGTCTCCGATTGGGGTCGACTTAACTTAGTCCAATTCAACCCCAAAAAGACACAAGTTTGCGCGTTAACCGCTAAAAAGTCACCATTTATCGTAACTCCTCATTTTGAGAATACTCTCCTTCCTGCCAAAGCCAGTATCGGAATACTTGGCGTCGATATTTCGAGCATCGTCCAGTTTCGCGGTCAATTGGAAGGTAAGGCCAAATTGGCCTCACAGAAGCTAGGTGTGCTCAGTAAGGCGAGACGGTAGTTCACGTCGGCTCAATGTCTGAGCCTGTATAAGGCACAAATTCGGCCCCACGTGGAGTACTGTTCTCATCTCTGGGCGGGAGCCCCCCAGTACCAGCTACTTTCATTTGACCGCATTCAACGTAGGGCGGCTCGGATTATCGATGATCAAGCTCTTTCCTATAGGCATGATCCTTTGGCTCTGCGTAGAGATGTTGGGTCATTCTGCATCTTCTACCGCATTTACCACGGGGAGTGTTCTGAGGAATTGTTTGGATTGATCCCGGCCGCTGAATTTCACTAACGGACATCGCGCCAAAACAAAAAAATTCACCCACACCACCTCGATGTCCAGCGTTCCACAACAGCGCGATTTGTTAGGCCCTACCTACCTTGCACAGCCACTCTGTGGAACCAGCTGTCGCCGGCGGTCTTTCCGAACCGTTACGACTTGGGAACCTTCAAGAAGAGAGCGTATTCTTTCCTTAAAGGCCGGCAACGCACTTGCAAGCTCTCCGGTGTTGCAGGTGTTCATGGGCGGCAGTGATCACTTTCCATCAGGTGAGCCTCCTGCCCGTTTTCACACTATACCACTAAAAAAAAAAAAAAAAAAATTAATAGCTTGGAAATATACCAAACATTGAAAACAACTTGAAAAATCATTTAACAATTTACATGGATAATATAAAGTTCTCAAACTAAAGATGCAAATGTTTATGCTTTTGGATAGAAACAGTAGTCTGTATTTTTGTCATATCATTTCTGAATGCAGCACAATTGAGAAGGATTTCAATTATTTAAGTGCGTATGTACTCGCGGTCACACCTAGTCTTTTATTAGTGGGAAGTTAATGTAATTAATCCGTCGTTCTTCGACTTGTTTCTGTAAAACTGAACAAATTATCTTTTTGAATATCAAAAAACTAATAACATAAATATTTAAATATTTTTATTAATCATTTGACAAGTAATAATTACTTTAGAATAATTTATTTTCCGGCAACTATAATATAAATAAGGATAATATTTAAATTAAAAAAATACTCAGTAATTGGACATTATATCAAAAATTTAGTATTTTTAAATATTCAATATTCTGATATGATTTACATATCCAATACAATCCATTAAGTGGGCAATTCTTATACATAGTTAGCTATTCGAAATTGGCCTTATCGATTTGGGAGAATAGTTAAATTAAACATTATTTAAATTATATGTTACTTTTCAAAATAATGGTTGTTTTTTTAGAAGCGTTCTTGCGAGTCATCCACATATGAATATATCAAAGTTAATACTTGTTAGTGATTTGTTAATAATAAAGTTAATTATAATTAAACAATTAAACCAACCGCCATATACGGCAGTTAAACTTAAGACCCCGTCCGTCCACTAGACTTAGCGTGTCCACAATCTTAGGCAATGTCTTATGATCAGGTGAGATTGTAGTCATAACGCTTAAACTATTTTTTTTTACGTAGGGAAAATACATTTAGTCATTCCCTCCCTGATGGGCTGGGAGGGTTATGTGGGAATCAACCGGCGAACGAATCGCCGGTAATACCCAGTAAAACCTCACGATGTTCATCTATCCCCTATTAGATCTATTATTATTATTATATAAGAATATATAAAAAAGTAGAAATAAAATACCATAGTTCCGATCATGACTTTGATTGAAATAAGAATTTCTGAACAAACCTCGACGAAAAAGGTTGCATAGTTATAATTTTTGTTTTTGTAATTTTGTTGTTATTTATCTATTTATTCAATTTATTACGTTAAAAAAACCTGCTGATAAAATTAAAGAGCACTTTTTACATAGGTAGCGGTATTAGATCACAGATTAAGTTTTATTAAACTTTCACTCTTTCTGCCAACATTCAAACATTCCTAGAATTTATTAATAAATTAATTTTAGGTTTTTATGTAGTAATTACTCAAGATCAAAATAACATATGACATTACAATCACCTCAAAAGGTTATAAGACCTCATACCGCAGTTATTGTACCATGATATAGATTGATAACGTGTCAATAAACTCGTTAATTGTAATAAGTATACATTTCCGACTGTAATAGTTTTTTTATAATTATAAATGTTAAATCTTACAGAATCTAATTATTTATCTTATGTATCATACTGTTTGGTTAACTCTTCGAACCGATCGTCAGTTGTCAATAAAAATGTAAGAGATTAAATTCAAAAGAGATTTCAATAGGTTAATATATGCGGTACAAGCCGTATTTGAAATGAACTATAGTCATGCGATCGGCGAAAGAATAGTCTGGAAAAGAAAGCTGGCGAAAATATAACCCAGACTGCCTGTTCAGGGTACTACGGTCGTATTCAAATTTAATCTCTTGCAGAATATTTTTTATGCATTATTATTGAATTAAATATTAATAATGATTATGGTAACGAATCGGTTCGTACTCACACATTACTGAAAATTATGCTCATCACATAAAAATCAGTAGTAGCTGAAAATGGAAGCCGTGACTATTCGGCTCGATATCGATCTACTGTTACCGCGCTGCAAGTTCTTCATAATTTTTTTTTTGTATCGATAATTATTATTTTTATCATAGTATCATAGTAGCCATTGTCGCCACGGTTGGTTGCCAATCTCGATAGCTATTAAAAAATACTAGAAAGATGCTGCATCTAGTTATACGGCTAATTTTTTATTCACCTTTTACTACAGTCTACATACTTTCACAGTTTTTTCTGTCACATATATTACGATGCCTAACAAGCGTACGGCCGTCCTTGGGCCGTGTTACCTTCTTATTCTTACTTCTTATGGCTTCTAACTCTAGGGAAAGAAAGTACTTACAGCAGGACAAAAAAAAATACAAGGTTTTGTTATTGTTTCCAATTACTAAAAGTAGAGAGAAATATAATAGAATATGTTTATTTTCTCTTGTAATATATTAAGCACTTTGATACATCAAAGTATTATTATAATTTAAAAAGTTTTAAATGTTATCATATTTATTTCTATCGTAAATTAATTATACAGTATTTGACAAAATATATAAGCTAAGCGAACAACTTACCTATATAATTTATTAATGTATTCTATATTTGCCCTCTCTACATCAACTTATTGAAATAGGTCGATAAGAGTCATTTGTTTATATGTATTATAAAACTAGGATTGGCAACATTTCTTTATAGGAGCACATATTTCCCACGCTTAGCGGTTTATTTCAAAAATTGATAGTGTGTAGTTGTCAGGATTGGTTTTGAGCTATTTTTAGTGTTTTAGCAGCAATTGTATAATTTCATATACTATTTAAAGCGAATGCATATAATATTAACAAAAAAAAAACAAGGTTTTAGGATCTTCGACCACAATGTCACGACCACGTCTCAAGAAAAAATAAATTAAGCTTACTAGTTGTGCCCATGCCTACGTTCGCGTGGACTTGAATTATGTTCTGTATAATTTTAGGACCTATTTTTCGTTCCCGATATCTTAATATTCTACATAATAATATAAGTATAAAGTTATTTAGTATACCTACGTTTTTAATATACCTATTAAAGCTCAATCACTTTTAATCGCTGTACTTACAAGGTTATTTATGACAAAACAGGTGTATAGGAAACATAAAAACCAACAAATGCATAGTTAAAAATAAGAAACATACATATTTTTTTTACATGAATGATTGACTTACTTTATTGAAAAGTCAAGTGTTAATTGATAAAAACGTGAATTCAGTGTGCACACATTAGGAATCGAATATTCTAAACGGTTCTACTGATGTTATAAAATAAACGTATATAAAATATACATGTATAAAATATACGTTTTAGAGTTTAATTACCAAATTTTCAGTGTAAGTATTTAGAATAACTTAAAATCAAAATGATATCTCCAAGACTACCAGACCTGTGGACTTGAGATTAGACATGGATATTTCTTTTACAACATAGACACTCACTAAGAACGGATTTAATTATCTGGCGCCATTAACGGGAAATGCGGAATGATGTCCGGGGCATAAGCTAGTTCATATAGAAAGATATTTTATAACATTTTTCTATTTATGTTTTTGATACTTATGATCTAAATACCCTATGTTTGTAATTTATGTTATTGTTGTTTTGTATTGGAGAACCTCGGAAATATAAAACTTTTAGCAGCTTAGCTTATTAATAATAACTATTCTGAATAAGAAATAAGGAAAAAACATAATACTTTCTCTGGCCAAGTTATAAGTTTTATTTGTTGAATTGAATAAAACACATTACTAACTTCTTGTTGAACGTAGATTTTTAATTAAAAGAATTGTGAGATTGATCAGTCAAGAAAAAGATCACTGCTTGCATTAACCTTTTGATGACAATTGAGTGTTATTTTTATAACACAGCTTTATTTATACAAATTCGCCTTTCGTTTTATTTTTGTTACTACATTTCAGTTGCACTTTAAATGCTGGATTAAAAAGATCAAACACAATAAAGGGTAAAAAAAACTTTGTAAGGCTGGTTGCCGTTTTGCACCAAAAATAAAATATTTAGTTGGTCGATTTACATAAAAATGAGACTAGATCATTGCCCCTAGCCAAGGTGTCCTTAATATGCCGTAATAAAAAAACATTATACCCAAAGGTAAGCACAGTACTTTCCAAAAAGAATAGGAATCTTCAAGAGATTATCCGTCCATCGGGGGTCTTTGCTGTTACGCCGGCATCTCGGCAGATACACATAGATTGGTTGATCCCGAGACATGCGAACCGAAATAAAGTTACTGTGATGGGTTCACCAACAGGTTCATAGTGATTGTGGCCAAATTGAAGGGATGATAGCTCAGTTGCTAGTGTGTACGGACGCCGCGTCAAGGGACGTGAGTTCGAATAGTCTCTACCTACAATGTGCTTGAGCTTTCATTGAAGGAAAACATCGTGATGAAACCATAACATGGTGATGGGATATTTTCTAATGACCGCCTGGCTAGCTACTACCCTCAAGTTTTAAAAATCTGCCGCCAAAAACCTTTACGTGTGTTCCGGCAGTTGCACTTGAGAGCGTGTTCACCAGATTGGGCCACATCGTCACTTAATATCAGGTGAGATTGTGGCCATAACGGTAAACCATAACTTTTAAAAACAATCAGCTACAGATCCATATCACTCCTTTGGTTATTAAATATACATCGTTCAAGCCGGAACACAATACTTCTACTTTCACTGTGACGGATATTATACATTTATACATGTGCCCCTTACCAAGTTATCCTGTGACAATATGTAACTTAAAAAGATAATCATAGGATGATACTTGTCAAAGTGACTGATATTCTATATTAAAATATTGATATAGATATATTCATATTAGCGAGCCGTTCATAAAATACGTTCGCAGCTCATAAAACAATTTTGTAAACTTTACATGTTATTGCAGATATTTGTTAAAATTGAAGTTTAATTATTGCAAGCAATACATATTTTAATAGTTTAAAATTAGTTTATTACTGTTATAATCAGTACCTGGGTGACTGAGCTTAGCTAGGTTATTTTATTATTATTTTTATTTGTAAAAATGTGTTTAAATGCACAACACATATTATCATGTTACATATGTAGGAACCGATTATTTAAATTAAAAAACACAAAAAACCTAATTAACACTTTAAAAAATATAAAAAAATAACTGCTTTTTTACAAAATATACAACCGTATAGGTGAATTCAAAAAGCAAGAATCTGTCGAAACATAAAATTTCTTCGAAATCGTTAGAGCCTTTTCCAAGATACCCGAAATTTATTTATAGATATACAAGAATCGCTCACTTAATAGTATTAGATTTACGGGACGGGACCGGGATCTACCATTTGCCACTTAATATCGATAAAAACTGAAAATAGAAAAACTGACGTCGTGACGAAGGAAAGGGACGGGGTCTAAAAAAGTAAAATTTTGCGTGATGTATTTTATGAACAGCCTGATGTACGAAATTGGCAACTTTTTATTACAACTAGCAATAATGTAAAATAGTGTGAAATTGTACGTTTTTATATTAAATCGATCTTTATATTAGAATGTAACAGTTACATTTACCTACCTAGTTTAGATCAGGCGAAAACGTTTGGTACTACGTACTACTACTACCTTCAGTTAGTCCCACCCTTATTATCAGACCTCTGTATATTTGTTCTGTATATTCAGTTTTTTCTAAAAATTTTTTTATAGATGCTGGGTTTTGGTTCCTCGAATGCATTCGGAATTTTGTTTCACAATTTCTTCATGGAGCAGAACAGCGGTACGGGATTACCTTTAGTAATAGGTGTTTACAATGGAGCATTATCTATTGCAGGTAAATTCTGATTAATATTGTAATGATTACTTATATGAATACACCTCTGGTTTTAAATCTTTTTCTTAAGCTTATCTTGATAATATTATTCAAATGAATGTTAACTGTTTGGTGTCCTATTATGGTCAATTTAAACGGCTCGTTGAACCACTTCTGGTTGCTATCACACATCACAAATTAATAATACATATGTAAGTCTTACTAATGGTACACTCGATTTCGTGCAAATCAAAATGTTATCCCGTTTGACGGAAATTGAGTGTGTTAGCTGCATGCAAAAGTGTAAATAATAGTTGCTAAGTTTAATCTAAAAATATTTCCATTGGTTTACATCTCATTAT
This sequence comes from Actias luna, assembly GCA_039707435.1. NCBI lineage: Eukaryota > Metazoa > Arthropoda > Insecta > Lepidoptera > Saturniidae > Actias > Actias luna. The sequence goes on along the minus strand of JAZHAC010000034.1, from coordinate 12,297,255 downwards.
GTATAGAAGCGATGATAGCTCAGTGGTAGCGTGTACGAACGCCGCGTTTAAGGACGTGAGTTCGAAACCTTGCAATGTGCTCAAGCATTCGGTGAAGAAAACATCGTGACGAAACTATAGCATGGTAGGAGGACTTTTTCTAATGCCCTTCTGGCTAACTACCATCCTCAAGCTGAAAATCTGCCACCAACTCCCTACAAGTGAGTTCCGACAGTTGCTGTTGAGAGCCAGTCCCTCCATAAGTTTAGCCTGTCTTGGGCCTCATCCTCACTAAACATCAGGAGAGAATATAGCCATAAGGCTTGACCGATGAATTATTAAATAAATTATATACACTGACTAATTATATATCTATACACTTGTGTTTTTATGATATTCAAATTTAGCTCTGGGGTCAGTGGAGTAAACGTATGCAACCTACAAAAAAGTATAGGTATATGCAAATGTTATGTGCAAATGTCGTTCATTTCTGTTATGAAATTCATAATATTCGATTTTTATGATCTGAGATGCAGGAATACGTAATATCATCGTTTTTCAATGATTTCATTTTTTAAAATTTATGTTTATAATAACTTCCCATATAAGGAATAGCTAAATGTTGAAATATTAACAAATAAGATTAGAATTTCATGAAAGCTTGGTTTTTTACGAAACACACAAAAATGTAAAATATCGTCCATCTGTATTTTATTTATGTACAAAAATGACAGCTTAAGAGGGAACTTTTATTTTAATGTCATATACTGATATTTAAATCATGTAGATTGGTATAAATACGTGGGCAATAAAGTATTGATCGATTGTAATTTAAGTTAGAATTATGTGGATTAAATTGTCATTCAATGAAATATATATTTCGGTTCAAATGAAATTCAGAATGTAAGAGACAATTTACTTAAAAGCAATATGGCGTACTCTATACTCTAATATATAATTATATATGTTCGCATGTCATCATTCATTTTAATATGTATAACATTTGGATACAGTTATTATTTTTCATTTTACTAATTATTCTAAGTGCTAAGTACAAACGTACTCATTTTGGTGGGCAATAAGTAATTTAGTATATTGAAATATTAGTTTAAAATTATTGCTTGCTTACTTTATTATTATTGCTTGTTTAAAAAACGACTTAAAGTTGAATTTGCATATATATAAAAAAATGAAATGCATTGATTTAGGTAAATGAGTTTTATATTTATGGTTATTTTTATGTAAAACTAAATGACACAATAATACGTACACTAGATTATTACATCTATAAAGCATTGTTTTAATTATTGTTATACTCTCAGTAACTCTATAATTATGCTAGTTTTATAAAAAAATGAAAGCAAAGGAAGCAAATAAATGAATTGAGTCTACATGTCAATTTATATTGTAACAGTAGGTTTTAAACTTAATAATTACAGCTAATTTATTTCCACAAAATATTTTACTGTTTTAATATACATAATTTAAAAAATAAATACCTACATCTATGAAATCGTTTACTATTCACATAAATTTATTGTCGGTCCGAATCATTCTGAGTTCATACATTTTCTATAAGAAACCGTAGTAGTCTGCATCAACAACAACAATGTTCACTCAAGAATGTGTTCTTATATTTCATCTACTTGTAATATTGATTATCGGGGCTCAAGTTACCTACTGTCCCTAATTAATAGAATATCCAGTCAGTAGTTTCATTGTGGTCGCTTTAATCAGAATAGATGATTGAACAAAGACACCGAGCTATTTGTGTTCCACAGCACTTTATATGTATTAGAAAGTAATGAATGATTTATTTATTATAATATTTATAAACAAGAATACACTTAAGATATATTTCTATCAAATTAATTACTATTTTGTCAAAAATAGACTATAAATCTATTAAACATGAGAATTTATTAAAGATTTTTTATGTTTTGCTTATTATGGTCAACATGTCGTTAGGGTAATTTTATTTAATGTCTTGTGTTTTGGCATTTCAAATTTGTGACTTTATTTTGCCATTTTTAAATGTAGTTAAGAAAATAAATGCACATTCCATTCACTCGTGTACTTTTACTATGCGTTTTAAACATGTGGTTTAAATATTATGTAGAACCAATTCGATAAGCGTTTACATGCTCAATCAAACTCGTTTTTATGTTATGACATTTGCTTTTTTATAGTCCTACCTTGTCGAGTCCATAAAACAAATTTAATTCAATGACAATTTATTAAAGTATGAAAATGCTATTGAAGCGAGTGTTTGTCATATGGAAGAAAGATAATTTTAAGGTGTACAATATCCCTTATTCTTCCTTATTTTTTTAAGAAGTTTCAGTCTAACATTTTTATAGTATATAAAAAAATAGGTTCAGCGTTATGGCTCCAATCTCAACTGATGTTAAGTGACGATGTAGCACAAGCTGGTGAACACGCTACATCTGTGGAAGGACTGACTCTCAAGTGCAACTGTCAGAACACACCTATAGGTATTTGGCGGCAGATTTTCAACTGGATGGTGGTAGCTAGCCAGTCGGGCATTAGAAAAAGCCCTACCACCATGCTGTAGTTTCATTATGATGTTTCCTTCACCGACAGCTTAAGCTCATTGCTAGGATTTGAACTCACGTCCTTTGACGCGGCGTAAGTACACGCTACTAATGGGCTATCATCGTTTCAAAACCTTTCCAAAATCTGGGCTATATCTACTTTGCCCTTTTATAAATACTATTTTAATTGGTTACGTTTGATTTATACCTAGACATGTCTTGTTGACATTTTGTTATGTGTAAAAAGATGTTGGATTTTCGACGTTGATAGATATAGGTTTGTTAGCATATTGCAGTGGGCTTGAATTATTCTACAAAATGATCGTGACGAAACCCTAGCATACTAGTAATACTAGTACTTTTTAATTTCCATCTAGCTGGTTACTACATTCATTAAAATGAAAATATGTCGACAAGCACCAGTATTAATGTAATTAAACAAATTTGGGTCCATCTAAAAACCAGCGCTATAGCAGTTTGCCATAGCATATGTAGAGCTCGGGTCCTTTTTCAATGTTATATAATGATTAGTTTGTAAGACTGTATTTGTGTGTTTATACTGTGTGCATTGTGTATTATCGAAATAAATGTTATTTCTTTCTTTCTTTATTTATGCTTCGGCAGTTGCACTTGTAAGTCACAGCGTGGGGATTTATCTATTACTTGGAATTTTATCCTGTTGTAAATTAAAATTCATGTTTGCGAGTTTCAAAGAATTTTAACTATGAAAGGAATTATTCGAAATTAATATCACATTGTAATTTAAATTGCAATGTTCATGAAAACTATCTGGTTGTAAAGCGGCCTCGAGAATGCACGTTTCACGATTCTTGTTATGAAGTGCCATTGAACAGGAACTCTAGCTATTATAATTGCTTATTGTGAAATCTACGTCCCTACAGTATACTAAATGGGAAGAACCTTAAACGACATTATACTTACTATAGCATATTATAACCTGTACCAGTGTATTTGTAGGGAAATAAAATATAACCAAAGTTTGTTATATATTTTAAAATATTCTTCTTATGTGCTAGATGTAAAACTTTAAACATAACTATCAAATGGACGGTATTATTTTGTGGTCCTGTTTATCTCATCTTTATTTATTTTGCAATATTTTGCAATATTTTGCAATATTTTGCAATAGTTAAATTGAAATTTAAAATTGATTTTAAGATTTAAAGGTGAAATATAAAATAATTAAATCATTTGAATATATTTGTTTATAATATCAGCTTTTAAAAACAAAATAAAACTAAATAAATACAAAAATACATTAATTACGAGCTGTGTCTGCGACTTCGTTCGCGTGAAACTAGAAATTATATACAGAAAACTTAGATGACAATTTTTATTATTTAGAGTACAAGAAAATTGTTAAATTCTAGGTTGAACTCATCGTACATAAATTATCTATTGCAGTCGTAGTAGGTATGTCGATGATTATTTAGAATTCTATTTTATACATTTTGGTGGTACTTAAAATCTCGTCTGAACCCTTATTCCACCTAGGTAGGTCGGCAAAACATGTTTGCGTCGTTCACTTTACCGACTTAAAATATAATACACTTATTAAATAAATATGTTTAAATGATTATTCGCATATGAGAACAATGTATTTATTACTAGTATATAATCGGAAATACTAATATAATATGTACTAAGTACAACTAATATATGTTGTGTTGACTGGTATTATAATTAGTATCGAAATGCTATTGGCTCGTTAGACCTATATCCGTGTCCAAGTCTCGGGAACAGATCGGAGTTTCCCTCTTTACCACATAATGGACCCGGCACACTCACGGATATTCCATGGATGGCTAAGAAGTTCGTCTTTCTTTTTTATTTTAAAAATACAAAGGTATATTGTATACATATTAAATAGTTAAAAGAAAGCTTATTTCTAAAATATAGTTATGCAAAATATCTTAACGGATTTTAAGGCGCTTTATTTAAAAAAAATCATAAATATAACACTAAATATACCGTTTTGAGTTATTTTTACATTCTTATAAATATTTACGACGTTTCAAAGTATATAAGTGAGACCGAAAATATATTTTTTAAATACGTATCTATTGAAATTAGGAAATTTACATTGATCACAGTTTTGATGTGAATTCGATTAACATATTTTTAGAGATTAATCACGAAGTTAAGGATTTTAATAAAAAATAGTCGAAAATGGTATAATGAAGATCCAGATAGTGTCTATGCTAGCTTGCTTAATATAGTAAGCACTGAATTCAATCTATATAAATTCTCTAAATTAATCGAAATACAGTGCTGCGGTCTCAGATAAAAATTACTCTATGAGATTTCCATGTCCAACGTAGCTTTGGTATTCGCATATAAAGTAAATGTAATTAAATTATTAATATACAATTCTCAGTATCGAAATAAACATTCCGGTAAAAGAAATTGCGAGAATAAACTCGTGATTTATTAGAATCTATTAGTTATTTTTGTAAAAGGCAACGTCCCATGCTTCGTCATCGAGTTTTAATCGCAAAACCCAAACCACTAAGGACAGAAATTTGTATTTGGAGAAAATATGAAAATTATACTGTGGGTATCGTTTAAGAAAGAATTCTCCTAAGAAAATGAAAACTAGAACAAACTTAGGATAAAGTATAATTTCGGGTAACATTTATTTAAAATAATGTTAATAATAATAATAAAGCCAAAAGTTCAAAGTCTTATTGTGTACTTGGATTAAGAGTCTTGTTGCTGTTGTCGACGGTCCGTCGTCAATTTTTATATTTATATATGAATATTTTTAAGATAGTATGTATTGTACAAAGTATAAATATATGAAAAGAAATTCACTGTTTCACTGTTTCAAAATTTACTTTTACTTAGTTAAAGGGGTAGCAAAATTTATACGGGAAAAAAATTATATGTAAATGTTATATAAAAATAGATTTATTTGTAATTAAAAAAAGTATAAATGTTTACAGTCTACCCAAGTGTTGTCGTGGGGGAAAACCTAATAATTTAGGAATATATTATGTTACAATTCTAAACTAAAAGATTCACAACTTAATTTGAGCTGATCCATTTATATTCATTGTAAACTTAAAAAAAGTAGAATATTTTTTTACTAATAATAATGTATTTTAAAGTGTTAATGTTGATTAAATCATCTTTGGCTGTTGTAATCTTGCATATTAGTTATGGTATGGTGTTAGTGTGCTCAATGAAGTCAATGACCGATTAGTCAATAATGACGTGTGTATAAAATGATCTTAAAAAAGGTTTGTATTAGGTTTAAATTTATAGTTAAAGATATAATTAGAGTAAAAAAAAATTGAAATTATTAAACGAAGGGGCTATTCTTTTGTTCTTTATTAACTTTCCAATTATTAGATTTGTATAAAATTTTAAGCGGGTGATACGGAATATCCCATACCCTTACGTATTTAAAGTTTTTAAAGTTGATTATAGAGTTTAGTAGTGATAGCATACGAACAGACTTCTAGTAAAATGATGACTGAATGTGTCTGATCGTTTGTTTAAACCTTGGTCTGCATTGAAAGAACTACTTGTACCTTAGAATATGAGAATGAAGCAATTATAGTTCAGTAGTAGTGTATACGGACTCCACGTCAAAGGATGTGAGTTCGAATCCAACTACAATGAGCTTGAGCTTTCGGCGAAGGATTTTTTTTTATGGAATTATTGGCAAACGGGCAGGAGGTTGATCTGATGGAAAGTGATCACCGCCGCCCATGAACACCTGCAACACCGGAGGGCTTGCAAGTGCGATGCCGCCCAAATATCTTGAGGAAACCATAGGATGGTGCTAAGGCTTTTTCTAATGCCCGCCTGGCTAGCTACCACCCTTAAGTTGAAAGTCTGACGCCAAACACCAATAGTCTATCAACTTGGGCCGTAGCGTCACTTAAAATATGGGGAGATTATGGCTATAACGCTAAACGTAATATAATATAAAACAATGCATTGTTTCTCTTTCCCATTTAATATAGATCCGACAACACAAATATTCAACAACAATATTTTAAATATTTACAGATTCGTCCAGTCTGAGTCTATTTAACTTTTAATATTCCTATCAATTAATTCTGATAATTTTTTGAGCTATCACATATCGTAGCTGTAGCGCGACTTTTTAACTTGTTTCTAGTGTAGATTTTATTACCTAATTCTCGAAACTGTTTCAAGTATATTCTTACCGAAATCAACTTACTTTGCATACATAATTCTCGTTCATCCTTCAAATACTGGTAGGTAATTTTTATTAAAATTAGGTATTCAAGTTGGTCAATAACGGTCAAAAATAATTTTCTGAATTTTGTACAAGTTACTAGTGCTTTCAAGTTTAACATCTGTTGTAGATTATTATTTATCGAGGTGTTTTTTTGGTATTCTAACAGAATACAGACGCAGATTTAATTTTTTAGAATAGTTTCCTAGTCAACATTTTCAAACATATAATTTATATATGTTAATAAGTTTTTTTTTCACAGTGATGTAGTTAAGTTCAAAGAATAGACATTAATAAAATATACACATAATATTTTTTTAGTCATAAAGCAATAACACGTTTTGTATATTGATACAAAAAACCATTTGATAAATTATTGAACTTGTTTTTGCTTAGACTTAGATAAACTAATTCTCCTGTAAACTGTAACGTGATTTATTCTATCATCTACTATACTTGTCTAAGTTAAAGTTTTATAATTTTTTAAGGATTCCTGGGCGGTATCGCTTTAAAAAAATATTCTTTCCGACAAGTGGGCTTGGTTGGCGCAGGGCTTTTCATTCTCGGAGATTTACTCACAATCTTCGTACAGAAGACATGCCATCTTGTGTTTACATTTGGAGTAATTAGAGGTATGACCGAAAATTAAGCTCATATTTAGCAAGTACGTCCTTGTGGTTAGAATACTATTAATTATATTAATAAATTCAGTCTTTATTTATTTTTATATAAATTATGTATACTAAGAACTTGCGAGGAACTTCGAGGAATAAGGTTTTTTCTATATTTTTAAAAGAATGAGTTAAAACGATAGCTTGATAGTACAGTATTTTCTGATGTGATTCTGGGCAGGTAGAATTTTTTAATTTTGACATCACCTGCCTCTCAGTACTGCTGGAAATTGTATCCAAGTCCTAAAACAGAAATAATAACAAAGAGTCGTGAATCAGTTGAAGAATATTACAAAATTTGAACTATTTCTTCAGTGGTTTTATGCCAATGAATAGATATGTTGTATGTAAGTGAAGTTGGATTTAAGTACTTAATATGTTGTCAAGTTTCTTACATTTAACAGTAATTTTATTATTATTCTCAGGTGCAGGCTTTGGTGTGATGGTACCGGTTAGTTTCACAGCATTCAATTGTTACTTTACAAAAAAACGCACAGCCATGATGAGCGCAAATCAAAGTATGAGCAGCTTAGCATCGATCACGTTCCCAATGTTGGTCACATTTCTTCTATCGGAATACGGATTTAGATGGACACTTGCGCTTATTATGGCAATGGACCTGCATTTACTATTTGCGATGTTGGTTATGCATCCAGTCGAGTGGCATCTACATAAATTAGACGAAACAGGTAAACGAGATTATGATAAATATATTTTTATGAAAGAGTAATCTACTTATGTATATATTATAAATATTATTATGACATCAGCTTTTGTATAAAGTTTTGTATGCGCAGAAGCGTGTTAATTAGGTATTTTAATATTTGTACAATATTCATAGTTTCAACTCGGATCGAATACTTGCCAGCAGTTCTGTAGAATGTTTTAGTGCAGTAACAAATAATTATTGCCTTGATAGAGCTTGAACTCTTATTATGGCAAAAGTTTTTAAATCCGGCAGTGCTATTTAAGTAGATTGTTATGTACATTGCCGCTAGTGTTTCATAGCATATGTATATAAATTTCTAAGAATCTAAATTATAATCGATCTTCGCTTTACTTATTTTTGTCATTGTTATACGAAGGTATTAACATTATCAAGAGTACGTATTGTAAATTTGTAAAATAAAAATAATTATAAATTCGTTGTCTGCCATGTAATAATAATTAAATTACTGTGTCCATGCGTGATGTTGGATGCGTGTTATAATTCCCTTAATCATCATCTCTAACACTACTAAAATACTTTCAGAATTACCATCAAATTGTGATGTTCTTAATGTTAAAACTTCACGTTTTGAGGTATACGATGAAGCCATCATAAAAATGTTGCCAGGTGACGAAAACGAAGTCGGCGATGATAATGGTAAAGCAAAGAAACACGAGTCTATACAAAAAAATATAATGTAAGTTTGGAGTATGTATATAAAAAATATGTTATATACAAGTTTAGGACAGCCCTTTTCAGACCTGCGATATTATGTCTACTTATTATATGGCAGGTACTGACGTTGTGTTCGACATTTGTGAGCTTGTAATATATATATATATATATTATTGTTAAGGTTTTAGCGTTATAGCCACAATCTCACATGATGTTAAGTGACGATTTGGTACAAGATGGTGGACACTTTAAAACTAGTGTAGGGGCTGGCTCTCAAGTGCAACTCTCGGAACACACCTATTGGTATTGTGCGAAATACATTAGAAATTGTACTTACTATGCTAATCAATAAAATTAAGAGCCGTAACTTTCCCACTACTCGAGTGATAACGACTATATATGGATATTGGCATCTTTTATTACGAGAGATATACAATGTAAAAAGTTATTATTGTAATTAATATTATCAGAACGAGTGATGAAATTCATAAGAATTATAAGAATAAAACTAATAATTTCAATATTTTTTCATGTTCTTGGAAATATTGAGATCGATTAATTTTGTAATCTATAAAAAATCTAGGCTAGGGTTAACTAGTTAGAGGTAAGAGGTTGGCGTTTAATTTTCTTGACTTCTTATACTAGAAAGACAACAAGTTTCTTTGCTAATAAATTATCTGGAAAATAACCCAGTCTATTACCTCGAGGAACAGGCCCTTTTTATAAGATTTTTATTGGTACATTCTGTACAGGTCGTGCTGAAACATGACAATAAGTAGGAGCTTCTAACAATATCGTTTTTACTAATAGCTAGATTGTTAGAACTTTTAACACTGACAGTTACCGAAGTTTTCAATTTTTGTTTACTAAACGCAGAGTTTATTTTTACTATGCGCATAGTATCTGTACTGGTCATATATTGTTTCTAATCTACTTTATAATAAAATAAATAACCTGAGACAACGCTCTATACTTCCTAGGAAATAAGTAGCTTTATTCTTGGGATTATTTTATGTAAATAAAAAGTAAAAAAAATAATGTAATTGTGTGGTCTGTAATTTTAATTATGCGAATAGTAATACTAAAATGCATCATTTATTTAAAAATAACTATTTTTACAATGTAACTGAAATTTTAATATTCATTAATAGGTACAATAAATGAAAATATAGAAAATAAACAAAACCTACTTTGCTATCTACGTTGTTATCATATGATTCAATTTATTTTTATATTATCACCTTATTTATTACTATGACAATTACATCGCTTTATTTACTCAAATAAAAATTGACAACCCTACGGAGCTAAACGGTTTGTAAGTATCTAATATCTACATGTTAAGGAACGAAATATTCAAACTTGTTTGATAGTGTATAATATTTTATCAAAATATAATTCAAGTGTTCGTAACAATAAAGAATGCAACTAAGTTTATATACAACGTTCGGTATTCATTATTTTATTGTATTTTGTTTATTACATTCAATAAACTATAATAGACTCCGCGACTTCGTTCGGTTAATCCGGTCAATAATGCATTATTCATTTTTTATGGTTGTCTGTTTTGGAGATATATAAAAAATAGATAAAAATATAAATGACAACTTTTCTCCTATTTCCTATGTTTTTTTTCTTCCCTATACAAACGTTGTCATCTCCTTTTATTAGTGATATAGGTTTATAGGGATTAATTTTTTTTTAAATCGTTTCTTAGTGATTCAGTCCACTCATGTGTTTATATATATGTACTAGCTGATCCAACAAACGTTCTGTTATATAAATTATTTCCAGTGAATACTTTGGTTGTATTCAATCTCGATTAATAAATTGGAAAGAGGACGTAGAAGGTTGAAAATTTGGGGTTAAAGATATTCCTTTTTTTGTCAAAAAATATAACACATAAATATCTGCATATGACACTCTAAGCACCCAGCGGTATGAATTTACTTTACGACATATTCTCATACCTACCGAATATAAATAAAAATGTCTTAAAATCGGTTGAGCCGTTTCGGAGGAGTCACAAACATCAGGATACGAGATTTTTATATATAGATAAATTGTGAGGCTGGTACAATTATAAATGTAATACAACAAATATATGTTGTATTTCATTCACAATTTATTGCTAGACATTGATTGTTCTTATTCTCACAGAGAAATGGTTTTGCTGGTTGGTTTCGGTGGAGAACGTATATATCTATTTATATACTAAGCACTATTGATATTACACTGACTCTTAATTAGATAAATATATTTCCAAATATATTCATTTATTATATCGTTGAAATATGTAAATGTGTATTTCGAAATATTGTGCAATAGACCATAATACAACACATATTAAGTCAGCGATTCATGTTATTGACATTACGCTTTTTTAATATATTCCATATAGTTTTCTAAAACAAAATAATAAATAAAAACGTTGTATAGAGTACGGAGATATTTCTACTTTCAGGAAAATAATTTGCGATAACATCGAGTTAGACTTAATAAAAGAGCCACGTTTTGTCAGCACATTAATAGGCATCGGGTTTGCTTTTGTCTCAGACGTGACATATCTAGCGATGGAACCGATGCTTTTGTTCTCTTATGGATTCAGTAAGGTACGATGAAGTAATTTGTTAACACATTAAGATATTATATATATACATTCATTATTTCCTTAATGACGTTTATAATAACAATTCCTCTAGTATCAATTAAAATTTTTCTTAGTAATAAATATTTCATTATGTTAATAAATTATACAAATATGAACTTTGTTATTTTCGATCATAAGTCTAGTAAATGTATTATTAATGTTTTTGCAAAAATAATATTTAGTATATCTTGATATTTAAATTTAAAATGCAGATATATCTTATTCGGATATTTTATGTTGTGTTTATACATTTTATCAAATACTCGCTATGAAATTATATATAAATGTTTTTATTCACTTTTAGATGGAAGTAGCAACGTGTGTAATGGTCGGCGCACTATCAGATCTCTCAGCTAGGATAGCTTTAGCTGTCTATACATATTTTTACAATATTGATAGTAGATTTTTATTTTTTATTGGAACTACTATTACAATATTCCTTCGCATTGGTAAGTCATCGCTTATTTTTTTTATATTTTATAGGTTTTAGCGTTATGAGCACAAACTCATGTGATGTTAGGTGACGATGTGGCCCAAGATAGTGGACGCGATAAGTCTAGTGCAAGTGCCGGAACACACCTATAGGTATTTGGCGGCAGATTTTAAACTTGAGGGCGGTAGCTAGTCAGTTGGGTACTAGAAAGGGTCATACCGCCATACTATGGTTTAATTACGATGCTTTCCTTCACCGAAAGCTTCGGCTCATTGCAGGTGTCGAACTCACGTCCATTGACGCGGGGTCTCCACACACTACCAACTCAGCTATTATCCCTTCAGGTATTGAAGTTGCTTTAAAAATTACATTCATAATATATAAATCACAATAGATAAAATCTTAATAACCTTAACCTACCTCCACTTACATTAAATTACCACATAAATTAAGTATTACATATAGCTGAAAAACAATTATTTTGATGTAATTGTCTCAAATCGAAATCCTCACTTCCGAAGACTGCGTTGGAATGTTCACCAATCCCGTAGCCAAACATACCGTAGAAATGCGGATGTTTTGCAAATACTTTTTTCTGTTTACAAAATGGCAAAAAGACATCTAATAGTGTTGCAACCGTAGACGCGACCCTTACAGAAATTTTAGTATTCTTAAAATTTATTGAACTCAATTATTATTATAACTTAACCTAAAATTTAAAACACTATGCATTTGTCAGTCAGTTTTACGAAGTTATTGAAAACGATTATCACACCAATAAATACTTTTTAAATTAAACCACACGTTAAAGATTTTTAATTCTGCATTCAGTAGAACCTCGATAAATATTTTGATATCTCCTAATCAATAAAATATCTATTTCTCATGCTTTAAGGCTAATATATACTTGTATTAATGTTATTATTGTCTTTAATATTTAAATTTATCTTGTAGCCTTGGTATCATCGAGCGATATGTGGTACGTGTTCAGTATAACAGCCATATCAGGACTAGTAAGGTGTTCAGTACAAGTACTGTTTCCTCTTGTTCTGGCAAATGCAGCTCCGGACAGGTTTCCTGCTGCGTTAGCTTTACATATAATATTATCCGGATCACTTATGCTGATAGCTGATCCTTTGATAGGTAAGTATAAACAATTATCTTAGGTATTTATATACCACTAGGGCACAAACCCGCTACTTTGTTCGCGTGATTGTTGAAAACTAAAACCCGTCGCTTAGATAAGTATATCCGTGTTACATGATGACGTCATTTTCACAACGCCATCTATCGAATATGGTGTTTAACTGTCAACATTAGTTCTATTTTGGCGTTACAAGTAACTGAATTGCATGCGTAAATCCATAATATCTAATAACTCTTGATAGAGTAAACCGATGCAATGAAACAAAGACTCAGTAATACTTCATGTTGCGTACAATGTTTACGTATAAAAATTGTCTACATTGGTTTCGTATACTTTACTTGATGCGTGCACAGACAATCATACAAATATTTCCAAAAATGCTGGAAATGGCTTCTGTTGGTTACCCTTTAACATGATGGCTATTTTTTTGGAAATATTTTTGATGTATGTGTTTTTCTACAGTCTTATTACATGTATAGAATAGATTATACATGTTTCTGATATATCCCTAAAATAATTGTAAAAAATTGTTTCCTGAAAGTATAAATGTAAAAAGAATTACAAAATATAGACACCTGTAAATACATTTTCAACTTTGCTATGCTGTTAAATGTCTGTATTGTATGTCTGTTACTGTACTGTTAAATATCTATTAAATGTTTCTTAATATTAAAACAATACTTTGTATTCATAAAATTAAATAATTTTAAAAACAACATCTTTATAATTGCTAAAATGATAAAAATTAATGAATACTTATAAGAATCAAAATTTAAATAAATTACATTGGCTTGAAAATTTAAAGCTTTTTATGGCACTCGAAAGTTTTCCAGGCAGTCCATAAATAAGTACGATTGGATAATCGAATAAAAACCTTATTTTGTATTTGTTTCAGGTGTTTTATACGAAATGACTGGAAGTTACGTCTTCTGTTTCTGTGCTATGAGTTTCTGTTGTTTAATATGTGTAGTGCTGTGGAGTATAGAATATTTTATATATCGTATGAATAAATCCTGAGTGCGTAAAATAATAAACTAAAATAATTATTTGTTCATAATGTTTGCTGTTGTATGTTTACTATAATAATAATAATTAGTAATTATAATAAACTTAACAAAATCATGGCAACCTTATGTTAACGTTCATATGTTTTAACGTAAAATTGACGCAAGGCATGCAATATGATAAATATGTTTAAGTAATGCACTTCTTAAATTGCACTATATGATAAGTATGTAATTCAGCTTTAAATAATAGATATATTTTAATATTCTCTATGTTCTGTTTAAGTATTCATAATGCATTTATTCTTTTCGAATACGTTATCAATGGATAAAAAATATGTACATTTTCGATATTATAGTGTTTGTATTTAAAATTGTGTTTTATTATGGTATAAATAATTATAGTTTATATATTCAAAAGTACAATTTTATTTATTTGAATTTCGTGAATTATATACATATAAATATATATACTGTATAGAATACGTTAACGCGTTTTTACATACTTTACGTAATGTTGTAATAATTAATATTAAACAAAAACCTTAGCGTTTCTGTCAACTTCATTGAATACATACTGCAAATATGTAAATATATCAATTGTGTTTATAACTTGTTATGTTGTGCGTGTTTTATTTTTATGCTATAGGTAATGAATGGGTGTTTATCTACTGCAGTACACGCTTTGTTAACATATATGGTAATATATCATTCTATAGTCTATTATAATAATCAATAAGACATTATAATAAGGATCGTGATAACCTTTTTTTTTCTCATGAGGAAATGCATATACACATTTACGAGAGGAGTATGTGGAATATATCTGTTACGAATCACCAGAAACATCAGCTGAAAATCGTCACAGTGATCCTACATTGTTGCGCTTCATGTGTTTTTTCATTGCTTCCAATTTCGCTCATTTTACTTTACTTTTTTTACAGAATGGTTTAATGTGTACATTTACAATAGTTATCAGTGAACGCACAGAGAGGGATGTTAATTTCACACATCACCATCATTACCGTATAATAGCCTTTTGACAAGAAAACCAGTTTGACATGGTGCTTGAACTTACTGTCAGGCAATTCGGTAATGTGTTTTGGGATTCTGTTGGAAAATTTAACACTAAACCTAAAAAACTGTTATTGGTCTGCCTGAGTTTAAAATGAAGGGTGATCAGTCACTATTTCTAGTATTATAGCTATTATGGGGTGGATCAATATGTGAGCAATCGTGATATCTGGAATTGACGCCCCTCTCTGTGCATCCACTAATAACTACTGTAGCACATTAAATTATTGTATATAAGGATATGAATAAGACTTAAAAAGATGCAGATCGAGTTTCTTGCCGGTTCTTCTTGATGACTGCGTTACTTTCCGAACCGATACTAATTTTGACGTTCATAAGCGCCTTCTTAGGGCCTAAATTGAATAAATTTTGATTTGATGTGGTTTAAATTATGCCGGTCTATCACGTAATCTAGTATTTCCAAGTTTTTGTGGACATACATTAAATTATCAATAATCTTTATTATCAATAATCTTTGGTCCAATAACAGTTACTGATATCTAATAGCAGGTAACTAGTAGTAGGGTAGCTAGTGTATATCTAGTTGTTGTGAGTTACAGAGGCTGGTATGACATTGACGAGTCTCTGTGGACGAATGGACCTGTAAATAATTGTTATTTTTGTATCGTACTGTTGTTGGTTTCAACAGTCATAGTACCATTATTATTCCCTGTTACGATAAAAAATCAACCATCGAGGAGCGAAAATAGAGAACAAAACTTAAAATTTAAATAATTGACATTTATCGGACTATTATTACTTACGCATATTTTACGGTTATAGCTTGAAAATATCGAGCCTTTATAGTGTTGTAAGCAACAGTTTGCACTTTTTACAGGAGAGTTTTCATTTTTAATTGAAAAGTGTTTTATTTAAGTTGAAAATCTGCCATAAAATTCCTATAGATGTGTTACGGCAGCTGCACTTGAGAACCAGTTCCTTCGTTAGGCTTAGCGTGTCCACCATCTTGAACCACATCGTCACTTAACATCAGGTGAGATTGTGGTCGTAGCGCTAAACCTATAAATTACATTAATATATTTTATGAAGTTTTCTTCCAATTGCTTGAACGCTTACAAATAGCTACTAGTTTGTGTAAAGCGTTTTCGTTTTGGCGGAAATCGGCACAAAACGATCCTATCAAAAGATAGTCACACTATTTTACTCCCCCGGTTTTTAACGTATTCACAATTTTTCAAACATGTGTTAACCGAAAAACTAACTAGATATAAATTTTATTCAAGTTCAAAAACCGGAACATTGAGTTATAAATTGAATAGCATCTAATCTGATAACTTTTTTTTACATCCGTCAGTAAATCGTGTTTACTAGTCACTGTAGTTATTTGTTTAATTGGTCTGTAAATAAATCAATATTTTCCGGTTTAAAGTGAATCGTTTTAAATCACTCCATATTTTTTCGTCTATCTATTTTACATGTCGCATTACATCCGGCCGCGGAGTTGGAGTAAAGTGAAAGGCGCTCGGTAATATGGCGGCGCCAGTGGCTCGCAAGAGCAGACCGTGTAGCATTTATAGTTTCACATTTGCCGAAAATGTTCAGGTAAATGCCTACGATCCAAAAAAAAGTCTCACTTGCGTCGTGTTTTCATAAAACCATACCTGTTTTTCATTTTACATATTTATTTTTATCCTTTTATTGTAAACTGTTTTACAATGAACGATAAATCAATAGATGTTTGTATACTACTACAGGCTATAAACACAACTGTGTATACGAATAAATAAAGGATTTTTATGGCATTGAATTTTTTCTATTTTCTATAGGTTTTATAGCGATTGAACTCAAACTCACCTTAAATTAAATAACGGTGTACCTTAAGATCGTAAAAAGTTCACTGTTCGTCAACGGTCACAACAATGGTCGCAAGTGCAGCTGTTGGGTACACCTATAGATGCTTGGTGACCGATTTTCAACTTTTAGGTCTATATTCCTAGCTAAGCAGACGGACATTTGAACCAACTTACCAAAATACTAAAGTTTAATGACAATGTTTTTCATCGCTAAATGCTTAACATGTATCGGTATGATGATGGTTCAATGATTGGTATGATCACTGAAAATGCTAGTACGGGACACGCAGAAATTATCGTTATTACTCAGATATTAATGTTGTGCTTTATTCATAAATTCGTAACGATAATATTTTTAATAACTAGCGAATGTACAGCTAAAAGTGCGAAAGGAAAGGCAAAAACTGTGGAGCGTAGATGAGAAGATATTACTAGGAAGCGAAAATATTTGCGAAGTACTTGCCACAGTGTTAAAGCTGAATATATCAGCCAAGCTGCAGATGTCTGATTGGATGACATCCGCACCTATATTCATTTTTCAATTGATTTCGTAAATCGACATTAGAACGATATTTTTCTATTCGTATATACTATTTTCACAGTAAACATTATCAATATACGCTACCACATACAAATTATACGTTTACTAATAAACGAAAACCCAAATTATTCACATAGCAATATGTAAATAGATATGCGAATAAACAAAAAATGCTATATAATTATTTTTTTATTATTTTACTAGCGGACTCGTTAGGTAGATGTTGACTTGTAAAAATTGCTTGATGTCGAATGGCGAATGCAGCGCCACTTTTTGCTTCAAACTATAGCTAATAACTACCCAGGTGGTCCGGTAAGTTTCCAAAATAGTCATCGAATTTTGATGAATACGTATTCTGAGAGATCAAAATAAATAATAAATACTTTCATTCAGGTTAAGAGGGAGGTTCTTCATTATTTCAACATATTACCCCAACCCAGGTTCGGAAAACGTCAAGAATAAGCATCCAGAAACTTGATTTTTATTTAATCTTTAGTGTTAATGTACCAAAAACGTTCAAAGTCAATAATTATAATTTCTAGTGGATGTACACAGACGAAGTTTGTATCCGATTCATTATTATTAGCGAAAATAAATGATCCAACAGATTCGGTATTATACGGAGCATATAAATAAAATTTTTATTAGCGTCTTAAGTAGGCCCTCAAAGTGATAAATAAATAAATCTGTGGAACATCCGCACCTATATTCATTTTTCAATTGATTTCGTAAATCGACATTAGAACGATATTTTTCTATTCGTATATACTATTTTCACAGTAAACATTATCAATATACGCTACCACATACAAATTATACGTTTACTAATAAACGAAAACCCAAATTATTCACATAGCAATATGTAAATAGATATGCGAATAAACAAAAAATGCTATATAATTATTTTTTTATTATTTTACTAGCGGACTCGTTAGGTAGATGTTGACTTGTAAAAATTGCTTGATGTCGAATGGCGAATGCAGCGCCACTTTTTGCTTCAAACTATAGCTAATAACTACCCAGGTGGTCCGGTAAGTTTCCAAAATAGTCATCGAATTTTGATGAATACGTATTCTGAGAGATCAAAATAAATAATAAATACTTTCATTCAGGTTAAGAGGGAGGTTCTTCATTATTTCAACATATTACCCCAACCCAGGTTCGGAAAACGTCAAGAATAAGCATCCAGAAACTTGATTTTTATTTAATCTTTAGTGTTAATGTACCAAAAACGTTCAAAGTCAATAATTATAATTTCTAGTGGATGTACACAGACGAAGTTTGTATCCGATTCATTATTATTAGCGAAAATAAATGATCCAACAGATTCGGTATTATACGGAGCATATAAATAAAATTTTTATTAGCGTCTTAAGTAGGCCCTCAAAGTGATAAATAAATAAATCTGTGGAACTAGTTACCGTTGTTAATAATATTTTCGTTATTTTTCTACATTTTTACGCTTAAGGTTTATTAATCCATTTCCATTTATATTCATAATATCCATATATACTTATGTAGTAAACATTAAGTTGCTAATGTAACAATTACTGTTATAAGTAACGAAATTAGTTATAATGGTATAATAAACGTACAAAAAGAATTCCCAGTATGCCAACTGTATATACATACAAACTGTATATGTATATGCATATATATATATATAACAAATTATATCTGCGTAGGCCATAGATGTGTTTTTAGTAAATGAAATAGCGTAGAATATATTTCTTGAAGATGTAATTAGCCGAATAATAATTATTATTACGTTGATGCTATACTCTGTCCTAAATATCACGTTAATTCATGTGAACTTAAAACTGTAATAGCAGTGATAAGTGTGATTAATATTCTTATTTATTTACTAGCTGTGCTTCCGACTTCGTTCGCGTGGTGTCAAAAATTATTATTTTTTGTCAGGTTTTTTTTCTCAATACACTTCTGTTGGTAGTGTCACGTTAAATAGTCTAAAGCCTTTCTCAATGAGTTTTTATTTATTAAGACCAAAAATATTTATTGAAATTTGATCGATTTGTTTCCTAAGATTAGCACGCTCAAACAAACAAGCAAACAAACTTTTTGCTTTATAATATGAATACAGATTTCTTTTTTCTAGTTTTAATTTTAACGAATAATATCGAAACAAATATTGTTAAGGAATTTATGATCATAAATATATTTTATCGACTAATTGATACTTAAGTAATAAAAAATAAATAAACGGATTTTTATGCACACTCAATTTAAATTATTTTATATTTAAAACAAAGATATGCATAAAACTGACTTTGACTTATGGTAAATGTGTAGTTTATTTTATTTGTAAGTTATATAAACGATCTTCGCAATGTTAGGTGTAACAAATTTACGGTTTAGAGATCGTCGTATATTCTTTGGATTACCATAATAAGTGTAAAAGAAATCAGTTTATAGGACTCTATGTACATTATGGAAAAGACTTACAAGCAATATTTTTGAGCTCACATATAATAAGTTGCTTTCATTGGCGCTTTTACGTATTTTCTTATAGATAATTATCAAGATTAAACATTTTAGGTGAAGTGAAGTGATTGCTGTTGTCAAACCAGTTCCTATCGCGATTAGGCAAGATATATATATACCCTTTTCCACTTGACGTGATCTTGCTCAGGTGGATTCGAACTCACGTACTCAGACGCGATGTCCGTATACACTACTAACTGAGCCATCATCGGTTTCTGGCAGTATAAGAGATTCACAGTCACTGATATTTTTAAGGTTTATTTGATGGTTATCAGCAGATAAGTCGTGACACACCACTCTCGTGGCCTACCTGGCATAATGCGAGATGTATATTGCGAGAGTAAGTGCATAAATGCATTTATTCACCAATAAAGGTGGCAGCTAGCAAAGTGGGCAATAGAAAATTACTTAATAAAATCCTATAGTTTCATCATGATATTTTAACTGCTAGGAAGCGATTAGGGCTAACACAACAGATTGCAAACAGAAAAGTGTGTGAGTGGTGTGCTGAATTTAAATACCTATGCAGATGGGTTGATTCACTGCGTTATGATTGCGGGGCGGAAATGTTATCAATTCAGCACATTGTGGAGGAATGCCTATTAAGAAGATACAATGGTTCCCTCGATAATCTGATCACTCATACTGACGATGTCCTAAAATGGCTGATAAACTAAAATATTCATTATGATATTCTATTTGGCCATGCGATTAAATAAATAATAATCATGATATTTTTTTTGGAATTGTTTCCTTAAGAAACGATTTATATAAAAGGATCCCGGAATGAAAATTTTATTAATAGTGAAAGCAATATAAACGAAACTGTGCCCTTTCCTTCGCAACCTTAGCCATCTTCTTTTTTAAATCATCTCTCAATAACAATTGTAGTTAAGAAGTGAACTTAAGTCGTGCGGTGGATGTGACATACACACACATACCTTTTTTCTTATTAAAATTTTTTTGTTCATTATTCAGGAATGTAAAAAATGAAGAATAAAGAATATTATTTGTAGATAGTACATTTTAGTGCAATAAAAGCGATTACAAGCAAGTACAATTTGTCCCTACGTTAGAAACCTACAATGATTACCAATGCGTACAACGAATGTGATAATCTTTTCCGAGTGTCGTTTTGTTTGGTAAAGCAAGAATGACGATAATGCAGGAATATCTAAGTCAAAAAGTAAAAAAAGGAATTGCATGTTTATAAACAGTTAAATGTATAAACATAATAAAAATTAAACAATGTTCATTTGAATAATCCTGCCACAATAGATTGTCTTTAGAAAGATTGTTATAGCATTTGAAGTATATGTAATTATTGCTAATGACTTTATTATTATTTTATTCAAAGAATAAATACATTCTGAGTAAACGAACACTGTAGAAATATTTATAAAATAAATAATTAAATTCTGCAAGTTATAATTTGATATACAAATTTTATCATGAGTACTCAAAATTTATTATCAGACGTCTTACATATTTCTGTCATTTTAAAAATACATGAACATGAAAATTAAATATTAAAGTTATAAGAACAGAGTAAAACAGACTAAGTAGAGAGTAAAGTAAAAAAGTAAATCATTCTTTTATACAAGCAGGTTACCGATGTTTTAGTAAAATTTTTATTACATTATTATAGTTTACTTTAAAAAATATATAAATAATTAATCTCCTGACTGATAGTGATGGTTTAGACCAACAGAACTTGTTACGAAAATAAAGAAAACCAGAAGTGCCTTTTAAAATATCAATAGATATTTCCTTCGTATTGCATTTAAAATTTTTTCAGGACAAATAAATAATGAGACGTTTTAAAATTATGCATACTGGTTGTTAATTGTTTATTTAATGCTGAAATCGACATAAAAGAAGACAACACATGGGCATTATCTATTATAAATAGGTACATAAACCGTTAAAACTATAGATTTTTTCCAAATATTGTTTTTTTTTTTTGTGGTAGATTGGCAAGTTACTGCACTGTACCTGATGTTAAGTACAGCACAGTCCAAAAACAGCAGCGACCATCGAGAGAACGACTATCCATCGCCAATCGCTACTGTCATGCCGGCCTGGAAATTTGGCCTGATATAATTATTAGTATACCTTTCGAAATAGAAACCATTAAAATTTGTAATGCAGTTACAAAATAATACATGTGCCGACGTGGAAAGATTATTCATGTAGGTTGATACATATTAATAAAATGTACTTTATATGGTACATATGGTTGTTTGTTTTTTTCCGTGTCCCACTGTAAAATATAAGTAATGAACAAATGTAACATTAATAAATATTAAATAATTTTTTTTAGAATGAACTATTAGTAAAACTGTTGTTATCAAGTAAAAATAAATACTCGTATACATCAAATAAAGTCAGCCATAATAAATTACATAGTTTAAACAAATTATAATATAAATGCAAAACAAAATATAACAATACAAAAGCAATAATTGTTATAAAGATATGGTTAAAAAAATTCAAACAATTTTATAATCAAGCGGACAGTTTCGAAGCACAGGATGGAGCCCGTTGCCTTGGTTCGATTCGCATTTTAAACCCATCTGCTCTTTTCAAAATGATATCAGCCTGCAACGAGAATTTATCTTCTGGTATTTCAGACACACTCCTGTAGTTGCGAAGGATTGTTGATAGAAGAACTTTTAGTTTTAGTAAAGCATATTTCCTACCTGAAATAATATTGTAGTTATTTAAATATTCATAGCACAACAGTACGAACACAAAGTATGTGGACAAAATAAAAAATATTTTAATATTTTATCATAAATATATACTTATTAGTACGTACCTATGTTATATATGATTTATTTAAAACAAGTTGATCAAACATTACAGAAATTATTCTGAATAATTTATTATCGTGGCTTTGGAACTCACCTACGCAACTCCTAGGCCCAGCACTGAAAGGTATGTAACTGTAATAATGCCTATTTTGCGTGTTCTCTGGAAGGAAATTATCTGGATCGAATACTAGGGGATTCTTGAAGTACTTGGGATGGCGGTGCACTTTATATGTAGCAATCACAACAGTTGAACCCTTAGGAAGAACGTAATTATTTGTTGCTAAAAATACAAAAAAAATATACATTTATATTCTTTTTTTTTCAAATTGACTGTATTCGATATATAAAACTAATACGCCTGTTTTATACATATAGG
The DNA here is from genome assembly GCA_039707435.1 of Actias luna. Lineage (NCBI taxonomy): Eukaryota > Metazoa > Arthropoda > Insecta > Lepidoptera > Saturniidae > Actias > Actias luna. Next base: position 12,274,075 of record JAZHAC010000034.1, on the reverse strand, counting down.
CAATCATGACGAAGTGACTTTTGATGCACTTGTTTTGGTTTTAAAATTAAATAATCGAAAGGATACATTTTAAACAGAATTAAGTTAATTGGATTATATTTTTATATCACTTTTATTCTATGAGAGTTTTTTGTTATAGTAAAGAATCAAGAACGTTATAAAATATGTGCGACTTTAGAGGTAACATGAAAATTTGGTTGATTGTTAAAAAGTTTTAAATTACCGATTTTTACGTCTTGTTTTAAATGCCTAGCAATGATTGGTACCGGTGGGTACAGTCTTAAGGATTCGAGAATAACTCTTTCTAAATACTTCATATGCAGTGTGTCGGCGAATGTGGCAGGGCGATCCGAATCACCAAAGATTTCATACAGCTCATCGTACACCCTAGCTTGAATGTCTTGATGAATGCCTAACAAGCAAAGAACAAAACTGGAACCCGCGGCCGTTGTGTCGTGACCCTGAAAATGGCATCAGTATATTTTGTTATAAAAAAATTAATAATATTGTACCCACTATGTTGTTATTTGAACTTAAAACTATGAAAGTCTTATATGTGAAATAAGCTTGTACAATTCAATGCATTAAGATAGTTAATATTACAGTTTTTAAGACCAATATTACAAGTTACATAACTCAGTTTTTGGAACAGTACTCTGAATATGATTTTTATGCTACTATACCAAAAATTGTGTAAAAAGTTTATTTAAACTCAAGAATATAAGACATTTAATTTAATACTTTATATTCATGCAGCAATTAACATAGCTTACTGTTTTCGGAACAATTCATTTGTAGAATAACGTATGTTTAATTTGGTACATTTTCTGTCACACAGAATGTTGCAATTAGAGCCCATAGATTACGGTTATATTTAGTTAATTCTAATGAAATCTTACCTCAAACATGATAGTATCAACTTCTTCTTTGATTTCATGGTCACTAATATTATTCGTTCCGTTCTGTGCAGATTCAATCATAAGATCTAAGAATGCCAGACGTTTCTTTTCTCCTACAATAACAATACATCATATATTTAAATCAAACATCATTATTTTCAAATACTAACGTAAAAAATGTATTGTGTTATACAATAAATTAAACTCTGTGCCAATTAAAGTCTTACCAACATCATTTTCATCATTGAAATCCAAATCGTCACGATAACCTTTGAAAACAGTGTCGGATAGTGTTTTAGCGTCATTTGCTAAAATTGAGTCTTCTTTTACGGTTGATTCTGTTAATTGTTCTATACTAAGTGGAACGATACCCTTGGCTTTGTTTTGTAAATAAATCTGTTTCTTATTTTTAATAACCTGTAATTTATTTTGTTTTAATGCAGTCTTTTAAATATGTAAATAAGGTAGGTACATATGAATCGATAATGATTGCACTTTGATGGACTAGTATATTTAATGTCATTAGCAAAAAAATCTCTACTTCCTAAAACTCAATGCTCTAGATATGACTTAAGCTTTATCTGTGGGAAAATTTCTGTTAATTAACGTCAATTTTATAAACCTGATTTTTGCATGCTGGCACGGCCATTTCTAATGTCTGCTTGGTTATCTACCACCCTTTTTCTTAAAATCCTATTCTTTACAGACTTCCTCATCGCAATGCGTAAAAGCATTACCCAGGTTCAGGCTAATGTGAGATGGGCGTGTAGCGACTCATGGAGTGTTAATCACACAACGCTACCCATTAAAACGCACAACAGCAAGATTTCAAATACCGGTGTTGACAAAGATCAGGGACAGCTTTCACACTTCTTCTAGTCTCAGCTAGCTACCACCCTCAAGTTGAAAATGCCACCAAATAACTATAGGTGTGTTTCGGCGGTTGTACTTGAGAGTCAGTCCCTCTACTAGGCTTAGATTGCCCACCATCTTGGGCCACAACTTCGTCACTTAACATCAGCTGGGATTATCGCCATAACGTTAAATCTATAAAGTATTAAAAAGATGTTCTACATTATCTGATTTTGATAATACTTTAGAGATATCAACCTTGTTGTACTACAAGTTAGTTAATGTTGTTTACTATATTACTGCAGTAGCTGGCATGAGAGTAGCGACTGGCCATGGATTGTCGTTCTCTCGATGGTCGCTGCTGTTTTTAGACTGTGCTGTACTTAACATCGGGTACAGGGCAGTCACTTTAAGTCAGCTAACATAAAAATACCATAAAATAATCTAACCAAATCACAACTATGACAAAGAAATACAATATTTAAAATGTATCTAAGTTAGTGTCTAAGCCGAACTAAGCTGTGTGCCTACCTTGTTTGTTAGTCCGTGGATGATATTAAGCAGCTTAATTTGTTGTTTAAATAGAGACGTTAGATTGAAAATAGCATCAAACCGGTACCATAATTTATAATGTCTTTGATGAATGATATCACACATTCTGAAAATAATAAAACACTTTTGTAATACATATTTTCGTAGATAGTTGATAGAGTATTTAAGTAATATATTTTCAATACAGTCAATTCAATACAGTTGAATACAGTCAAACACTATCAATATAATTACAACTATTATTATTCCAGTTCGTAACTTTAAACGACTTATTTCGATGCAGACAGTAATTCAAGCTGTAATAATTTGTAGAAAAATGTTAAAAGTCGTAGACATATATTTGAGTTTCAGTTGAGACTTGTGAGTTAGCTTCATATCACCATCGTAATAGAAATTGTATAGTATAAATACATAGTCAAAGGCTATCAATATAATTACAACAACTACTATTACTCCAATTCGTGACTTTAAACTTTGATCTACCTACTATGCAAAAACAGGAATTGAAATATATGCTAATAATTGTGTGATTGTTGACAATAACTATATATAAATTAATGAATAATCACAGAGACAGGAATTTACAATGATAATCAGTTGATCTACGCGTTACTGTATGAATAAATTTAAATCCAAATTTACATTTTTATTTTGTACCTATAAGCTCTTTCAAGTACTGATATGTGTTCTACTTATGACATACATTTTGCATTAATACTTATTTCTTTTCACTTTTTTTTATCATGTTACGGCAAAGTGACTATATTTAATCTGATGACAAGAAAAGTACAATCCAAAAACAATGACGATCACCGAGAGATAAGGAATCTATTACAGATCGTCGCTGTTATATTGACCTGCGAGCCATTCAGCAGTCAACATACACTGACTGATCCCGAGAAGTGACAAACTAAAAGAGAAAGGCTAATCAAGAGAGACAGAACTTAAGATAATTCAAAATAACTATGACTTAGTGGTAACGTGTACAAACAACGCGTCAATGGACGTGAGTGTGAAACCCTGCAATGAGTCTGAGCTTTCAGAGAAGGACAAAACAGCGTGATATGTTTTTTTCTAATACTCATCAGTTGGAAATATGCCACCAAATACTTATAGCATACGTGTTCCGGCATTTCCACTTGAAAGCCAGTTCCTCCTCTAGGTTTATCGAGTCCACCTTATTGGGTCCCATCGTCACTAAACATTACAGGAGTTTATGACCTCATTGCTTTATCGTAGGCGTTATCGCCTAAAAACTATAAAAACGACAGGTTTATGGTAGTTGGGACACATTGTTGCATCCTAATACTCCGCCTCTTATACGTTTGATAGTATGTACGCTATTTAGCAGACGTTGTGATTAAAATCTGTACAGAAGGCAGACATAAATTAAGATGATTGCAGTTCAATACAATTATCATGTGTGCATACTGTGATGGACGATGAGTGATTACAGTAGGCGTGTTTGAAGAGAAGATGCATATGAATCAAGCTCAGTTATATAATTTTTCTAATTTGACTTTTTATATTATATGTAACTTACTTCATCACTGCCATAGCATAGTCAAACCCGGAGTCATCCTGTGTCGTTCTCGTTATACCCATGGCAGTCTCTAAAAGTACATACAATTGATGTAACAACTTCTAGTTTAAGTTGTCTTATTTAAGTTTTGAATTCATTGTATCATGAAGAATTGATAAATATAAATTATATTTTGTCATAACGGTAAGGGACATGATTGTGTTAGGTTTAAAGAAAACTGAAATAGAATAGTGTTTGTAGATCTTGGTTAAAGTAATGTTTCAATTTATTTTACAACTGGTAAAATAAAGACATTTCATAGTACATAGGTATATGTAAATAGGTAGAGTATAATAAATTATTGTCATTATAATTTATGTAAATTTCGATGGCTTATTTATATTCAAAGTCGTCATGATGTATTATATGTATTGTATCGACTACATTAACATGAAATTTAATTGAAAATTATGTAGTTAATGAATAATGTAATAAGTTTAATTACTGATAAACTTTAATAAACCAATTACTTATTATAAATAAACTGGACGTTACTTTCCACTTCCGTCTGGCAACGTGGCATGGCAGCGGGCATTCAATTCCACGCAGAAGTGCAAAGTAATGCCGGCTAATTTAATAATGGAGTTTCGCAAAGTAACGATTTCTTTGATCAAATATCTAATCACTGACAAATAAAAAAAAGGAATATGGAAATGTTAGATGTAGCACTTACCTAGTAGTATGTCTACTGTAACACCGCTCATGTAATCGTGTACATCGAAAGTTTTGCCGACTTCAGCTCGCAGCTTCTCGACCACGTTCTTACTGTTTTGATTGAATACACCGACGAACGACTTTAAAATATTGATGTGGAATGTAGGTGCTATCATTTTTCGATGGGAACGCCATTTTTCACCTTAAAAATAGGAGATAATTTTTTTTACATATTACATATATTTTTTTTTTAATTAAAAACATTGAAGATGAAAAGTTCTGCTTGAGGCTGAATAGATTCTTGTTTCAGAGCAGGAGCACTACAACATGATTTTTTTCACTATAAAAATATTCTGTAGACGAGTAATTTTATATTTGACCCATAAAATAACCTATAAAATATTTAAGTTGATAATCGTCATTTATATAATTACTTTAAGTAATTGGTTGATGGTGTTAAGTAACTAAGGTAGTGTTTAAAGAAACTCGAACAAGAATTACATTTAGCGTTATGGCTATAATCTCAGCCGATGTTAAGTAATATAGTGGCCCAAGATAGTAGACACGTTAAACCTAGTGGAGGGTCTCGCTCTTAAGTGCAACTGCTGGAATACACCTTTAGGTATTTAGCTGCAGATTTTCAATTTGAGGGTTGTAACTAGCCACTAGACATAGACTAGACAACACTAGACTAGTGTTGGGTGATTAGCACCCAATGAGTCGCCACATGCCCCTCACGCCTTTGACCTGAGCCCGGGTAAAGCGTCTGCGCGTCGCGGTGAGGAAGTCCGTAAAGACTGAGATTTAAACAACATGTTGACAAAAAAAAAACAAGTGTTGTAGCTTTCTAGGCGGACATTAGAAACATCCCTACAACCATGCTATGGTTTCATCACGATGTTATCCTTCACCGAAAGCTCTAGCTCAATGCAGCGATTTGATTTCAAGGCCATTCACGTAGCGTCTGTACACACTACCAACTGAACTATATGAAAAGTGTAAGTTTACTACTAAAGTTGAAATCGTGGCATTCATACAAATCATTGGGATTATTCTATGCGCATAAGAATTGTTTCTATACTACAACAACAATAATAATACTAAAGCTTTTCTATTACTTCGCTCACATCATCTGTAAACAAAATCAAACCTCAGGACTACAGAGGTTCATTCTAGATTAATGTTGTTAATATTATTCTGGAGCGGAAAACGAAAGTAAGAATTTCCGATTCAAGAAAAACTTTTGTATACGAACAAATACTATAAAATATACCTGAGCTGATGAGAAGACCTTCACCGAGCCAAGGCTTGAAGAGTTTGTATTCGGTTGCCTTGTCTATGTGAACTTGGCTGTTAAGAATAACTTCGACGTCATCAGGTTCGGCAAGGAAGATAATGAGCTTCGAACCGAGCCATAAACGGACGACGTCGCCAAATTTTTGCGCATAATCTATTCCTAATGTAACTAGTTCTGAGAAATAAAACAAACAAAAATTGTTGATATCTACAAGTTAACTGTGTACTATAATTTATGTTTTTATTGGTATCAAACATATAATTGGTAGTAAAAAAAACTCGTATCAGTGTGCGCATGTCTTTATACTACACTCTTTGTTGCTTTGATATGATAAAACAAAGCCCTCCGCTGAATCTGTCTGTCTGTCTGTTCCTGATAAACCCAAAAACTTCTGCACCGATTTTTATGTTGTTGTCACTAATAAATAGAACAGTTTTTGGGAAAGATTTTAATATATAATTTGTCAAGTTTTTGTATACATTGGCTAAAATATAATGATATTTGTTGGAGGTGTTGGAACAAAATAAGCCGTCTAGGAGCTTTTAACGAAAACGCTGCCTAAGTAAGTATAATAAGTATGGTGGAATTGTGTATCTTATACAGTTCTACAGAATAGTCCGGGATGGCATATGCCTATCTCTTAAGGATAACACACTATATCCATTTTAATACTTAAAAAATGGGCAATTATAAAACGGTAATTAAAAAGCTATTTACACAAACACGGTATTAATCCATATCATTTTAAATAAGTTAGAGGCTTTAAGCATTTTATGCACATTATTTTACTCTTTTACACCATATGATTCAAACGAATATCTTACGAGTAATTGCAAATAAATTACAGGTGCGAGAATAAAATTTAAGACCCTCTATTTGCTTGATGCAACCACCGACCCCCGCACCGTCTTGCCTACGGTTTAGCTAAGCCTAGGAGGAAGCAATTAAGATAAAAAAAATAATCGCAGAAATGTATTGTGTTCGTTATAGTCAGGACATGGTTTGTATAAAGAAAAAAAAACGTATTGTTTTTTTAGTCTCGTAATATTGAATAAAAGTGAAATAATGGGATAAAAGACTATGAAGAATCTATTTTAAAAAATTGCGAAAATAATTATAGAATTTTAAAAGTGTTAAAACACTTTTAATTAAGTAGAGTTATAAACAAGTTTCAGTCAATAACCGAAAGCAATAAAAAATGGAAAGGATATTAGGTATCGTTCTATTGATCTTAACGAATTGAAGTTGGAAGATCGATTCGGTTCATTATATAGCTAATCAACATGTAAAAGAAAAATACAAATCGGTCAAACCGATTTTGAGTATTAGATAGAATAAAAATCATCGATTATAGGTGAAATGAATTTCTTTCATTAAAGAAGCTATCTTTTCATTTGCTCATATTTTTATTGGTTTTTAATAATGATCATTAATTATAAAGTTGAATGTAAATGGATATGATTCACATCTGTCGGATGTTCGTTGACGGTCAGATTATTTTTATGGTATTGAAAAACTTATATTATATGAAGTTGTAAGTTTATTGTATTATTGTAGATAACAATTTACTCACCACTGGGTTGCTTCCGTACTACTAACAGTGAATTTCCTAAGATTGGTAAAGCTCGTGGTCCGGGGAGCTTTTCGCCGAGTTTGAAAATATGTGAACTTTGCTGCCATCTGTATATTATCCAAATACCCGACGCAATGAAAAGTAATGGGTAGAATATAAAACGTGGACTAAGGTGGAAACCTTGGAGGTCGTCGACAACCGTCGTCATGTTCCTAAAATAAATATGTTAAAGCCATGCCAAAAAAAATTAATGTAATATTAATTAATTCATTAATTGCAATTATACGTTGTAGAATGTAGAATATTATTATTGTGTCCAAAGGTTATAAATAAAGAACGTTCAAATAATTCTGACTCGAATAATATTAAATTCAATACATTCGAAGTGATTATAGCTCAGTGGTGGTGTGTACGGATTCCGCGTCAAAGGACGTGAGTTCGAAACCACCTACAATGAGCTTGAGCTTTCGGTGAAGGAAAACATTGTGAGGAAACCATAGTATGGTGGTAGGGCTTTTTCTAATGCTCGTCTGGCGCAACCTCCCTCAAGTTAAAAATCTGCCGCCAAATACCAATAGGTGGGTTCCGGCAGTTACACTTGAGAGCCAGTTCCTGCACAAATTAAGCGTGTCTACCAACTTGGGCTGTATCGTCACTAAAGATCAGGTGAGATTACGGCCATAATGCTAAACTTTAACAATAAAAAAAATGTCAAGCATAATATCAACTGCACGGTAGGTCTGGCGGCTTAGGCGGTCGCCGCGCTGACGCGTATTGGGGCTTCGATCTTACATGGGACTATTATTTAGGTAAAAATAATTAAGGTGTTGTGGTCGTTGCTAATGTGTTTATTCTCACTTGACATTAGTGAAATTGTCTATATACGAAGATTCCGTAATATAAAATAACGTAATATCGATTGATTAAAAAAAAACCTGAAATATCTATACTACAAATTGTGTCAGTGTATTAATATCTAGTTATAGATATGTCAGAAAAGTATTTTTCTGTGTATCAAATTAACCGTTTTTTTTATTTATTTCTTCACACTGCAGACTCTTAGTCCGGACTATTTTCAATTAATTGTATTTAATTATTGTTTATATATATATGCTTTTAAAATATGCACAATACAATGGATTTTCTAATTTGTGGTTTTTTTTTTATATATTATAATTGATTTGAATTTTAATTTTATTTAAAATTTCCCATCTCTAATAGACTTAGTTAGGAATCACATTTTGAAAAATACCTTTCCAAACTATGCTTAAATTTTATAACTTTTTCCTTATTAGATTATGTTGTGTTACAACGAGTTACAATAATGCTGTCGTATAAAACAGTTTTAGGGTCGTCACCAATTACCTCATATTAAAATTAATGTTTAACGTATTGAAAATTTCGATATTAAATTTAAACATGTAGCGATTTAATTAAATATTCAGCAAATGATTAAAAGGAAATTAATTCAATTTATTAAACTATCATGAATGTCGTAAATTGTTGTAAAATTTTGAAATGCGTTTGTTTAGGTCAATTCTACCGCTGGATCTCTTAACGATAATGACGGGCATGAGAGGTCACACTACCTGTAACCAACCTCCGTGGTGCCGCCACCAATTTGATATAAAGAACAGTTCAAATAAGAATTCGAAGCGTCTCCACGGCGATCGTCAGTTCGTTGGTTTGTCGGTTGTTGATTTTTTCGGAAGAAGTAAATAAAATTCGGCTGAAGATTTATATACGTGTTATGTTCAAATATAATAAAAAATAGCATTTATGTACACTAAACTGAATAGTAATATATCTACCGAGCATCTGTTTAATATATTTTGTTAGGTTTTATCCGAATATTTATAACAAGCTGAAACCACATATTTGTGCATGGCGGACGGTGCTGGGTTGAATTATATTGGGGCCTACTTCATCATCTGGGAGCTCAGACCACCACCAGGTTAGTGAAGGTTTCCTTTTCCTCGGTATTCGTGAAAGGGGATCCAATGGTGTAAGTCTGGCTTTTTGCTGCCTATCCCGCCGTGCCATTTAGGTCGGCATAGCGGTGGCAATTTTAATGAAATGATAATTAGTTAGTTCTTACGTGTTAATAAGAATGTACGGCTGGTAAAATAAATTCAGATATTTAATTACTAGTTTACGTGTTTATGTGTTTGTTCCCAATCTAATCCTTCAATGAATTGAAATTTGCGGGAAGCAAACCATGACGGTAAAACTACAGCATGTCATATTTATTTAATGCTTTTTTACATTTTCAAACTCAAAATCCTTCGCCAAACACAGATACGCGTGTTGCAGCATTTTTATTTAAGGACGAAATAATTTAGCTTAGCATGATCGGTTTATCACAATTCACAGTATAATCGCTTAACGATAAGTGGATTTATGATTAAAGGTCTAAACTTATAAATTATGATAAAATATTTGACTTCGCAGAGGACAAGGGATGTAAGATTTTCCAGGTAGAGTGTTAAGACTAGTGAAAAAATTGTAACTGCGATTTGTAAATTCTCCTCAGTCTGTCCTTTCAACAATCTTACGTAATTATAAGATTGTGTCATATGTTAAGGCAAAAAATACAATCTGATATTATAACGAACAACACTGATGGTTTTAATATTACAAACGAACATCAAGCATTGTCAGCTGTTAATTGCATATGGTTTTATTATATTGATGGACCACTACCTAATTTATTTACTCTATTTTATGCATCAACAATCGTTATGCCTAGTTTATATGTAATAAAAATATATTTCTTTAATTTTATATTAGATTGCATGCCTTGTCATAGCTGGCCATTGTTGAATAAATATAAAGAGTATCGAAAAATGTCACAGCTAAAGAAATAAAAGAATAGAACATATTATTTAAACGAATTTATACAATATTGGAAAATAATCTAAAATTGTCGTTTCTTTTGTTATACGTAGTATAATTATGATAAATGTGTATAATTATAATATATTATGCGATAACAATATACATACCAATTTTATAAACCCTGGCCAACGTTAAAATAAAATAACTACTCTTATTTCCTGAAATTGCCAAAAGGTAATGACTTGTATAATAACTATCATCAGGTTTTATATATCGACTTTGGGATGTAATTTATTGTATTTATGTGTGCCTATCGTAATACGAATGTTTAAATTTAGGTAATTATATAAATGAACATTAGCATACTGACTATAAGCATATCATTAATGTCATTAATATTAATAATTATGCAAAGAGAATACAAAAGGGATATAAATATTTATAATTTAGAATTGGAATTATTATCGAATATAAGTAAATAAATATTTTGATGCCTTTTATTATTTATCATTGTTCATGCAATTTTACAATATTAATTTATTTTTATTTTGATATATTAATTTGAAAATATTTTTTCATTTTCTCAAGACATTATTATTTTTTTAATTTTATGTTGATTATAATAGTTTTTTTTTTTTATCAAATTGGTTTTGATTATTTCATTTATTTAAAGAAGAACCCCTCTGTAGTGTAAAGGCCTGCTCCATTTCTGTCCATTGTTCTCTATCTTTCTTGTTTAATTGCCATTTAACTCCTGCTATATCTTTGATGTCGTCGGTCCATCTTTTATATGGCCTGCCTCTTTTTATTTTTCCCATGGATCCTTTCTATAGTACGACAACTCGTTCCGTCCATCGACCATCCGTTCTAGTTATATGTCCTGTCCATTTCCACTTATGCTTCACAAAATGATCTCAGAAATCTATTTGTTTTCTTCTTTCTCTTACCTTGGTCTGGCGTACTTTATCTCTCTTTCGTATCTCTAATATGGATCGTTCCACTGCGGCTTGGGAACTTTTAATTTTGATTTTTGGTTGATTCGTGTATGCCCAAGTTTGCTAGACGTATGTTAGGCAGGGAAGGATGCTACTGTCAATTACTTTCTTCTTCAATGAAAGTGGCATGTTCCCGTTCATTATTTCCTTTTCCGGACACTATTTTTGTCATATTGTATCTACCCTTCTAGTTATTTCATCAAAGTTATTGTCCCAGAGAAATGAGACTTGTTTACCTAAGCTCAGCTTAACAAAAAGCTAAATAACAAGCAAGCTAAGTTTATGTGTTCTGGGTTTTCGTTACCTATCTTTGTTGGTGATTTTAAGAAGTTGGTCATCAATTTAGTTTTTTGCTTTTTCATCTCTAATCCTGCGCATGGGGTTTCTGTCTGTAGATGTTGTATGATGTTTTCTAATTGTAAAATAAGATTATTTCGTCGGCGAAGCGCAGGTGGCTAAGATATTCATTATTTATTAAGATACCAAGGTGTTGGCATCTAAGTTTCTTAAATACCATCTCTAATGCGACAATAAAGAGCTTTGTGTATAGTAGACCGCCTTGTTTTATGTCACGTTTGATTTTCATTTTAGGGCCTCTTGTTTCAAGGCTAATCCTACTTATACTTCTTTCATATACGATTTTTATTAAAGTGCAGTGGGTGCCCCATCTATGTTATTCTCCTTTAATGTCTCCCATATTGAGCTGTGTGAAATGAAATCAAATGCCTTTTGGGAGTCAATACAGGCTAAGTAGAGAAGTCTTTGGAATTCTTTGTATTTCTCTACTATACTCTTCAATGTTTGTATATTGCCGAAGCTAGAGAATCCACTACGAAAACCTGCTTACTTTGCAGTCTGATTATTGTCGATTTTTTCCAATGGTTTGACTTAAAATAAATTGGGAGAATAATTTGTAGAAACATGATAGAAATCTGATGGGCCGTTAATTTCCAATGTCGTTTGGGTTTTCTTTCTTCTATTTATGTACATACATAAAATAAATCCATAATTTTTTTACAGATACTGTCGAATTATGTATAGCCACTAACTAATAGCGCGATGCAGGTTATTATGTCAATACTTATTATTATATTATATAATATGTAATATTATTAATCTATATCAATTAAAACTGATTCATTTATTTATATTTTTATTAATAAAAGTTATTTCTTTTTATTATCAGAACAAGAAGCGTAAATTAACCGAAAAAAATAATAAATATCATTTTACATAATAAAACTGAGTATAATCTGATATATCCATTTTTCTAGTTCATTGTATAAGGATGGGCCTGTATATGTATCAGATAATTTTAAAGATTTTATATTTTTTCCAAATTTTCAACGTAGTAACTGGCTTCAATTTTATTTTTATAAGGTAAATAGAGCATTTGTACTTTATACGACTTCTTTTCATTTATCTAATTGCTATTTTTGATCTGACCATTCTAAGATCTGATGGGAACTTGACGTTATTCAAAACATGTACATGATCTGGTGACTTTCATTTCCATTTTCGACTAAACTTTTTTTTGTAAAATGTGTTCATGATGGATGCATTGTATTCTTGAGCAAACTGTATTAACAATTGACCTCTATAGATTCTTTTGCCAATCACAAAATATCCAAGAAGTTTGTTTGCTTCGGTGTTTTCTGTCCTACTTTTGCATTAAAGTCGCCTTTAACTATTGTATTTTTACTTGAACTTTTATGAGCTCAATGCAGAGTATCATAGAATGTTTCAATTTCCGCTTCATTAGACTTTTCAGTAGCTGCATATACTTGGATAATAGTGATCGGTGTATCGTTTACATTTATATCTAAGATTGCTACTAGGTCGGACAGAGCTATGAATATATAACCTATAGCCGCAAGTTTTTAGGTGCTCTGTTATAATAAAACCGACTCTATAACTTCCTTTTATTTTTACATTGTAATATATAAAATCGCCATGCTCGTCTACCCCATATCTTCTCATTTTTAACAATCCGTTGATATCATATTTAATACTGTTAAGCGCGCTCGTAAATTCTATGAGATTGGCCGGGCTTGCTAAAGTTCTCAGGTTGTATGTAGAGGTTGTTTTTGTTATTCTTATTGTTTAAAATGTCTTCCTGTTTTATTGGAAGGTTGTAGACAAAAGAGGAACGGAAGTTCTTCTTCTTTTCTACGGTGACCAGCCCCTTATTGGGTTTTTGGATTGTAGAGGGGCATATATTAATTGCTAGGGACTGGATATAAGGGTTTTATTTTTTCTGAATTTCTCGGAATCATTTCTTTGGCTTATAAAGGCTGTGATTTTATTCTTTTTCAAGGCTTGGTTTTCGTGATATGTTCTATCTTGCTATAGGGAAATGTCTAGATTACGTTCCTTTAAAATGTTGTTGACTTCGAGTAACCGGCGAGGCTCTGGCGATTGTAAGTCGCACCTTTGGTTTTGGTCATGAAGATTAATCATGTAATCCTTGATCCGTCATAGCTTGCAGTTGGGTTATTGCCTGACTTTTTAGTGAAACGAAAGAGCTCGGTGCTTTCTAGTCAGTTTTATAAAGTATAAAGTATAAAAAGATTTCAATAGAATATAATATAAATCATTAAAAAAAACAACGTTCAAACCGTTTAAGTAGCTAAAGGAGATTTTGAAGTGCATAGGAAGGCTAGTAAATTTCACTAGTATATTAAAAAACAACAAATATTTGAATCATTTATTCACCAGGTCTATCAGCTTAAACTTGTTTACTTTAAAATAAATTTGTAATTTAAAGTTATTTGTATTAATTTGAAAGTCTTTTTCTCTTTACAATTGAAATATTAAAACCATCAGTCCTCTTCAATATAATATCAGCTTGTAATATAAAATTTTCTTCCTTAACATTCGATACAATCTTATAATTACGTAAGATTGTTGAAAGCAAAATTTTTAATTTCAGCATGGCGTACTTACGGCCTGTAACAATATTTATTATCATAATACTATTTAAGCACACAATGTATTATTCCTTTTTAAACGTTATTTATTACGTTATTATCTACACATATAATAAAACTGTAACGAACGAAAATCTGTACATTTTTTTTTATAATCGCAGGGTAGGTACTCTGTTATCGATGTAAAGGCTAAAATGTTTTATTTAGAATTTTCGTCAAAAGTTGATGATATGCATATGACTGTTAATAATTTCTTAACATATCTAGTAATACATACTACTACTATTAGTACCACATACTAATAGTAGTAATGACTCTATTTTAGAAATGATAGATCGTCTGCTTACTTGTCGAACATTTCGCTGTTTCTACTTAGTCTTAATTACGCCAAAAAAACAATGAAATTTTTCATTAAATAATTTGGTTGAAATTGTTTTAATACTATCAGTTTTGTAAAACTGAAACTGAACTGAAACCCTACTGAAAACGAATTTACTTACCTACACAACTTCTGGGTCCAGCGCTGAAAGGTATGTAACTATAATAATGCCTATTTTGTGTATTCTCTGGAAGAAAGTTATCAGGATTGAAGATTTCGGGGTTTTTGTAATGTTTTGGGCTTCGGTGCGCCTTATATGTGCATATTACTACAGTAGTGTCAGCAGGCAAAACATAATTGTTAGAAACTGAAAAGTTTAAATATTATACATAAATTAATCTAGCATTTTAATGAAAATTGCTCACTATAGCAAACCTAAGCTATAGTAAGTATTAGTCCTGTAAGAAAGAAATTAATACCAATCTGTGCGTCCGTATTTAATTTTCTAGCAATAACTGGTACAGGTGGATAAAGTCTTAAAGTTTCGAGAATAACTCTTTCAAGATATTTCATACGAAGCGTATCGTTAAAACTTGCAGGTCGATCAGAATCACCGAAAATTTCATTCAGTTCTTTATATACGTTTTCTTGAATATTTTGGTAGATTCCCAGTAGACATAAGACAAAACTTGATCCTGCTGCTGTAGTATCATGCCCCTGCAATGTTCATAAACCATTAACATAAATGTGAGATTGATAAAAGAGTAACATAGGTATATATAAAGGAATTTATTTTTACCTCAAACATTATAGTATCGACTTCTTCTTTAATTTCTTCATCGCATATTCCACTCGTTTTGTTTTCAGTAGATTCAATCATCAAATCTAAAAATGCTAGACGTTTTTTCTCTCCTATTTAATAAAAAAGATATACCTAAAGTTGATCACAAAAATAAACAGTTTTAAAATAAAAATTACCGAAATTACTTGCAACAACTTACCTACGTTATGATCGTCAAATTCTAAATCATCATTACGACGTCTGAAAATGTTATCGGACCTGGTTTTATTTGGTACTATATAATCAGTGTCTGGAATTTTAGTTAGTTCTTCTTTCATAACGGGTAGTACGCCTCTACTTTTGTTTTCTAAATATGTCACTCTTTTTGTTCTTATTACCTGCAAATTTTATTTTTAACGAGTAAAAAGTGGTTTTATGTGTTTGACCATTATTGTTCCAGGTTACCTCTTCAGTTAGTCCGTGTATTGTTTTCAAAAGAACTATCTGCTGTTTGAAGAATGATGTCAATTTAAAAATTGCATCAAATCGCAACCAAACTTTGATATGTCTGTGATGTATAATATCACACATTCTGAAATATTAACATCATTGACGCATGAAGCCTTATTTTAATTTACTTTATACTATAGGACATGAATAAAATATAAAATCATTTGTAATACATTTTGTATTGACTTACTTCATAACAGCCATCGCATAATCAAAGCCAGACTCCTCTTGCTCTATTTTTGTTATACCCATGACAGTTTCTTAAAAAAATAACATATAATAATAGTTATAAATTACATTTTTTTTTTAAGTGTAGTATTACGATGTTCAGAAGGACTAAAATAAAATGTGCCTACCTTCATAAGAGCTTGTTTGAACAGTACTAATCTATTTTTGTAGACATATATTTTGTTAGTCAATACTTAGTTGTTTTGCATTTAACACAACATATAATATAATAATTGCTTATATTAAATGCCTATTATTAGAAATCATATTGAGTAAATATATTCAGAGTAAAATAAATTATGTAACAAATAAAAAGTTTGTATGTATCATGGAATAATGAGTCTACTGAACAAGATTTATTTATTTATTTTTCAATTTAATTATTTATTTTAATCGAGAGCTGTAGAATCCGGTGCCTGAGTCTCATTATTTACTGAACGCTATGATGTTTTTCATAACTAATTTGCAGTAATAATTTTGTTCTTTATTTTTGTTGTTCAAGAATGATTTGTTCTATTACTTACAGAATAATAATTATGGTATGTTTTAAAATTGTACCTAAGAGAATATCCACAGTAACGCCACCCATATACTCGTGTACATCAAAAGTCTTTCCCAATTCACATTGCATTTGATGAACAACATTTCTGCTTCTAGCATTAAAAATGTCAATGAATGACTTTAAAATATTAATATGAAACGTCGGTGCGATCAATTTCCGATGTGATCGCCATTTTTCACCTGTAAATATATTAAGTTAAATTTAACTCCTTTTTACTTTCAACTATAAATTTAGAACCGCCATTCTGTCCATAGAATATGTTATCTTCTTCACCACTTACATATACATACATACTTATATATACATATATAAGAAGCAGTTACAATTCATTATTATAGTAAGTATATCAATATACGGTACCTGTGCTAATAAGTAGACCGTCCCCTAACCAAGGCTTAAAAAATTTATATTCTGCAGATTTGTCTATGTGCGTTTGACTGTTGAGTATTATTTCTATATCGTCTGCATCCGTAAGAAATACTATAAGCTTGTATCCAATCCACCCACGAATAACGCTTCCGTATTTTTCTCCATAGCTTAATGCAATATTTACTATATGTATGAAAAGCAAAAATATTACTATTGCTACTATAAATGTATTATTATTCAATTTCATAAATAATGTGATTCCTATTCAAAGTCTTTCGTTGCTTTACCATTATTTTCTTTATATATTTTTGTATTTTTGGTTAGCGGGCATTGTGTATCACATTGATTTTAATGATCCTTAGATACATATATTTATTTTGATGCTTACCTTTATTGTTCTTGCCGATGGCCAATAGAATATTTCCAAATATTGGCAATGGAGTTGGTCCGGGAATTTTGTTACCCAAAACATACGTTATAGATGATCGTTGTATTAGATGAAATATCCATATTAGAGTTATACACAATAGTAGTAAAGATAGAGTTAATTCGTTATAATAATAATTAACATAACCTACAATATAGGCCATATTGCTGAAAATTAAATTTCGTTTTATTTCTGAAGGTCAATCATTTTTGCGTCTACTGCTCTACTTAGTTTTATTAGGGTTAGTATAAAAAATGTACTTTACAATTAAATAGATTTGTAAAATGTAGGTCTGATAAACATACTTTTGAGATATTATAGTTTTGCTGTCTACCAGAAATCTTATTCTATAATTCGCTAATATTTGCAAATATATAAGGGTTCCTGTAGTAGCACCATGGAGAAGAAACTATCGAGTTGATGACATTTAAAACCGACAATATGTCACAGGTTGGCGATAAAAGTCTTTCTTCGTCTCAGAAAGAGGCCTGTGCAATAGCATTGGGATATAGGGTGATATTATTGTAGTGTCAGTAAATCATTGTGTATATATAAATGAATCGCCGGAATCTATGTATGCGCAAAACTTCCGAAAAACTGTACCATATTGGATAATTCTTATTTTATTTTATTATTAGGACACGGTTTTTATTAAAAAAACACACACAAATTATTTTTTTAAATTGCATAATATTAAAAGTAAGTCAGTGAATGGGACAAAAGACTTTGAGATATCGATAATCCTATATATAACAAAATACATCGCCGTTCGTTCGTTTCACTAAAACTCAAAAACGTTGTCGGTGATATAAAGTTAACCGGGTCAGCTAGTGTTAAACAATAAATTTTTGACTTTCTGAAATTAATAGACTACTATAAAATAGAGGTACACTGAGTTATTATTTTGATTTATAATTATATTGGTATTTTAGTTTTTTCTAATACTTAACAAAATAAAAATTGTATGTATTTTAGCTCGGGAATATAAAATTCAAACTAATTCTTATACTAAACTGTAGTAAGAAAGAGAAATCCAAAGCACTATTTGAACCCTACTACTATGTTATGTAAGTTATTTCCTTCAAAATATTTATATATAGTAATACATTATTGCCGACCTGAAATTTCTTTAATATATTTATGTAAGGCACTGAGAGACACAGAGCTATTTTTTTATGTAATTTATACTAGTATTACTAGTTTTTACTATTACGTAGCAAATTAAAAATTAAATATAAAATTGAAATAAATTCTTATACTAAACCGTAGTTATGAAGAAATCCAAAGCACTCTTTGAACCCTATTCTTACGGTATGTAAACTATTTCATTCAAGTAAGATCAGAAAGTGGCAATTTTTTAATATCTAGATTGTACAGAATATTTTATAATGAGTTTCACAGTACGTAACTTTAAGATTACTGACTACTCATTAACAGTGGTGCTGACGGCTAGTCGCACCTCCACAACAGGTCTTGGGGAAATCGTTAATTGGATTAAATAATCTACGTTTTCTTCAGTTGAAGGTTCGGTATATTTAATAACCTTCGGTTATGTAATTTTACGCATCATTTATGCTGCTGCAGAGTTACTTTTCCTTTTTTATAGTAGTCTAATATAAGAATAGGTGATGTTTCCTTTGAAGAATATTGTATTTTCAGTTCATATTCATATTGTAGTTTCAGTAAATTTTCAGTTTCATTTGGATACACATACATACAAGATTTTTTGTGTTATATTCATGATCAGCATTCTTTTTATTCAATACACATTTACTAAGACATTGGAAAAGATACGTGTACAAACTGAACTTTATATTTATTTATATATAGATATGTTTATTTTATTAATATCTATATATAGATGTTAATTTATATCTATTATATCTATTCGAAAAACAATAATTGTTTGTTCCATACGTGTTTAAGTATTAAACATAATTAGCAATTTAAACTTTTAGAATAATAAAGTATGGCATTATGGAGAAGGTAACTATAATTATTGAGAACAGGTATTTTACTTGCTGTAAATTATATCTACAGAGCAGGAAATTAGGTACAAAAAAATCCCTTACTATCGCGCTACGATATTATCACGATGTTCAATTAATTAAATTGTTTTTGTAGAAAGTATAAGAGTAAGATCGAAACTAAAAGAGTAGGAATTCGTCAAAAGACTTATTTAGTTTTTTTTTTTTTTATTAATAATTTTTTTACAGCTCATTTGTTGTAATGTGTAGTTAGGTATCTTCCATATTTATATCATCAAACTGCAGACGGAAGCTTCTTTCTCGGTTCTAATTTGATCATGAAACCGTCGGTTCTTTTTAAAATGATATCGCATTGTAAAACAAATTTATCTTCAGTTATGTCTGACACTGTCCTATAGTTGCGTAAAATCGTTGATAGCAGAATTTTCAGTTTCAGCATAGCATATTTACGACCTAAAACAAAATGGTTTTTATTAACAACATTCTTATAATATGAGTTTTAGTTAATTTAAAATCGTTAACTCACCAACGCAACTTCTTGGCCCAGCGCTAAATGGTATATAACTGTAGTAATGTCTATTCTGAGTGTTTTCGGGTAGGAAATTATCAGGATCAAAAACGTCAGGATTCTTATAGTACTTGGGGTTTCGGTGTATCTTATAAGTACCAATTACAACCGTAGTGTCCGCAGGGATGACATAATTATTTGTTACTACGAAAAAAAAAAGATTAACTTAGTATAAAATTTCTTTTGCACAAATTTTGATGTTACTATGATTATTTTAGTTATGCTATTAAAACAGTTAACAAAAAGAACTTAGAATAGTAATTACCTATTTTTACGTCTGTTTTCAGTTTTCTAGCGATAATTGGTACCGGAGGAAACAGTCTTAATGTTTCAAGTATTACCCTCTCGAGATACTTCATGCGTACTGTATCAGCGAAAGTTGCTTTACGATCAGAATCACCAAATATTTCATATAGTTCATTGTAAACTTTTTCTTGGATATTCTGATAAACACCCAATAGGCATAAGACGAAACTTGATCCTGCAGCTGTTGTATCATGACCCTTGAATTTAATTATTAATTTATTTTTATTTTGTTATAAATTGATTTAGTATACTAATTAATTTTAATGTGATATATGTACGTATTGCGTATTGCGGAATACAAACAAAAATCATTACCTCAAACATTATGGTATCTACTTCTTCTTTGATTTCGTGATCGCTTATTTTATTTGTTTCAGCCTGAGCCGATTCGATCATTAAGTCCAAGAATGCAAGACGTTTCTTAGCTCCTGTGAAATACGAACCAAATTGTATAGTTTTTATATTTAAGACCATTAGTAACCGAATTATATTAATTTTGAAGTAATTATAGCTCAGTTGGTAGTGTGTACGGACATCGCGTTGAGGAATGTGAGTTTGAATCCACCTACAATGAGCTTGAGCTTTCGCTGAAGACAAACATCGTGATGCAACCATAGCATGGTTATAGGGCTTTTTCTAAAGCCCGCCTGGCTAGCTACCACCTATAGGTTGGAAATCTGTTGCCAATTTCTATAGGAGTGTTCTGGTAGTTGCACTTCAGAGCCAGTGCCTCCACTAGGCTTAGCATTTCCACCATCTTGGGCCATATCGTCACTTAACACCAGTGCAATTGTGGCCATAACTCTAAACCGTAAGTATAAAAAATCTATATATTAAAGTTTATTTTTTGTGAAATAACCAATTTGTATCCAATTAAAACTGAAATAGGTTTAAAATAATACCTCGAGCAAACAAGGAATTACTAAAAACGATAATGAAGAGATTAGTATTACCGGCAATACATAAGATTACAATTTCTGTACATACCTATGTCATTATCATCATTGAAGTCTAAATCATCACGATATCCATGGAAAACATTATCAGAAACTGTTTTTTCTGTCACGTTAACACCGTTATCAACAGTCTGTGTTAGTTGTTCTAGCGTCGGAGGTATTATACCCTTCTTTTTATTTTCTAAATACGCTCTCTTTTTATTTTTTATTACCTATAAATTGATAATGTTAGTTAAGAAACAGGTTATACAAATTTAAAAATAGAGTTAGTTAGAATTAGTATAGTGTTACCTTATTGGTTAATCCATGTATGATGCTTAAAAGTTCGACTTGCTTTTTATGGAAATTCGTCATTTTGAAAATATTGTCAAAACGTAACCAGAATTTATAGTGCCTTTGATGAATGATATCACACATTCTAAAAAATGTGTATATAAATTATTCACAGTCTTAGAATCCAGCTTTGAAATATAATAGTAATAGTTATACGGCAAAAATGAAAAGTTATGTTTTCTATAAAATTATTTTTAAATATTTATTGTACAATTAATTTGACGAACTTACTTCATAACTGCCATAGCATAATCAAATCCAGATTTATTTTGAGTTTTTCTAGATATTCCCATAGCGGTTTCTGTGACATCAAAAAATAGATTAATTTAACCCTTCAATAATAATATGCCAGTCTTAACCATTTTATGATTTTTTTTATCTAACCAAATATTTTTTCATGAAAGCCTATAGCAAAGAAACAAAAGAAAATAAAAAATAATTATGCTAATAACTTTGTTAATTATCCTTATCTAATTTTTTTGATATTAATTCAAATAATAAGTAAGCAATACTTACCAAGCAAAATATCAACTGTGACACCACTCATATAGTCGTGAACGTCGAATGTTTTCCCTATTTCAGATCTCATGTTGTTAACAACATTCTCACTGTTTTCATTGAAAACATCAACGAATGATTTTAAAATGTTGATGTGAAATGTGGGAGCGATCATTTTTCGATGAGAACGCCATTTCTCACCTAAAAATAATTTTCAGTTACATTTCCTATTTTTTTTTGTATTATTGTGAACTAAAAGCAACGCCAATTAAACATTTTGATACTTAATTATAATGTTAGGAGTAAAACGTATTGATGGGATTAGCTTAAAACAATATGTTTTAAAAGAAACAGCTAGGAACTGCTATCTCTCAGCTAAAACAATATTCTTACATACCTGTTCCATAGATTGGTGCGATAATACAGGTGCTTACTCTGTTCTAGTGAAGGATGTTTACTTTGTTAGAAAGTGATATAAACAAATATCACTTCATAAAATCCTTTACTCTTTTTATTCCACAAAGTTATTACTAAACATCAATTTAATATTTCTACTAGCAGTGTACGGTAATAGGGCTTTTTATGCCCACCTGGCTAGCTACTACTCTCAAGTTGAAGATCTGCCGCCAAATACCGGTGTGTTCCCACAGTTGCCCTTCAGAGTTAATCCCTCCACTAGACTTAGCATATTCATTATCTTGGACCACATCGTCACTTAACATCAGCTGAGATTGTGACTATAACACTAAACCTATAATCAATGAAAAAAAATGCTGTGTGACGTTGCACACTTTGTTATGTAATAATTATATCTGAGTATTTTTACCTGTACTTATAAGTAAACCTTCACCGAGCCAAGGCTTGAAATATCTGTACTCAGAAGCTTTGTCTATGTGATGCTGGCTGCTGAGAATAACTTCGACGTCTTCAGCATCAACTAAAAATACAAGAAGCTTCGAGCCCATCCATCCGCGTACCACGCTACCATATTTTTCATAGTAACTTAACGCAATATTTATTAAATCTGTAATTGATGATAAAAAAGTTGTACCATAAATGTGAATTAACCTTAAATAAGAATAGATTCCAGAAATATTTAAACTGCCTATTTGTTTCTTGTACCGTTTAAAGTTCAATTATTCTATTATGTTAAACAATGTATGGTCATCTGATTTAATATAAAGTTTTTATAATAATAAAAATATCAAATGAATTTAGTATACCGGTAGCCAAAGAGTTAAACATACATATATTTAGAAACATTAAACATTCAGGCAGAGAATAAGGTTTATCGCATAAACTCTTTTTATGATTAAGTAAATCCTAAACGACATGTAATTAATTTGAGTTTCACTCTGATCACAAACTCTATCATTAAATTAACAATTTAATTTATATATCTAGCGTAGACCTTAAGTCTGAAAGTAATTCTTAATCAATCATGGTAACAGACGTAATAAGTCATTAAATAAATTATATTTCTCTTAAAACTGTTTTTATGAGTTTCATAAAGAGTTCCTCGTCGTTGATATATATGAAAAGGTTTTGATAACAATCTATTTGAATAAGATGTTTCGTTTTCGGCTTATATACTTTTATTATTATTATTTGTCTTATTATTTGTCTTTGTCCTATTTAAGAAGAGTCATCATAGCACTTTTTTCCCACTTTATGACTATGTACATACAATTAAAGTGTATTAGTTTTTATATATTATATTCTATATACTTCTCTGATTCCCTTTTGTTCTAGTAATGTTCATTCTTCATAAATAAGTAATCAGAAATTCATACTGACTTCAGAAAGTGATTGACCTAACAGGTATTAGTAAGAATATGAACTTTCCGATAACAATGCATAGTAGTTTCTGAATTGTACTTGAGATTTCTACGACACTTCACAGGTAATGTATTACGAGTGATAAATCTTAAAAAAATTAAACCAATTAATTGACTTACCTTCAGGTCTTTTTCCCAACGCCAAAAGGACGTTCCCAAAAATCGGTAGTGCGGTAGGGCCAGGTAATTTGTTACCCATCGCGTATAGCCTGGATGACTTTGTTCGTAGGTGGTACATCCATAAGAGAATGAGTGGTATTAGTAGGAACGATAATATCGTTTGTGTTTGGTATATAAAGGAGAAGTCTATCAGCATCGTCATTTTGCTGCGAAATGAACGTTTGAATTGCTTATTATCTCGTAGTTACATTTAAGCCTTATCCTAAGCATGAAAAAATCGAACATGTAGCGTTACATGAGTAAAAAAAAGACATTACCTACAAAAGATTATATTTGTATTAAATAATGTTAAAGGATGATTTAAATATAAAGTGTTTTAAATTACTTTAATAAAAAATAATGATAATGATACATACGCATACATTACGAAGTTTGTAAATAGACAAGTTTACTTTAAGACTGAATTTTTTTAGGCAGTAAGGGAAAAAATTAATATAATATTAAACAAAATGTCACCATCGCAGGTTAGAGTTGCCAAAACAATTGTATTTTGTTGTATTTATTACTGAACATATTTTGTAAATTATTATACCAACACTTGCAGATATATAGTTTAGTACACTACTATAAAAGAATGTAACTGAATATATAATTGAACTTTTAAAGAATTAAAAATGACACACTACCTAAGTAATATTCACTGTTTACGTGGGTACAATGATAGTAATCACTTTACCTTTTATGTTACGGAGCTTATAAGAAAATTTTAGTCTCTCGTATGCTTACTTATTTTTGTTTTTTATTTAACTCGTTTATATGACTACTATATGTAGTATATTGGACAATTACATACAGTTGGGTTATCGTGCACTAGTAATGTGAATTAAAAATAACTGGACGAGATTAAGATATATAAAAAAATCTTAAAAGTTCAAAATAAAGAAAAAGAATTCATGAAATAAGTTTGCCCATATAATAGCCAAATTGGGGAAGAAGGAACAAGAAGAAGGTTACTTTAAAATATCTGGATTTATTATAGTAAATCTTGTAAGAATAATATTAAAAATTGGAAATATATCCGTAGGACACATTAAAGTGTAACTTATAACGCTTTTCAAGAACAAAATATAGTCAATAACGCCTGTAAATGAAATTTGAATTGTTATTTATACATATATAATATATGCAGTATCGGAAAGTTCGATAAATACTTTAAATCAATTATATACACTTGTTACTGTAGACAGCTTACATTACAAAAATAAACTTAGAAATATGTGGAAATGGGCGATACGATGATTTAAAAATATTGTACTTACATTTAAAAATAAATAGCAACTACAAAAGCTTGGTTAAAATCTATTCTGTTGTAATCAATTTACTGTGAAGTAAACGCTTTTATAATAGCCGATTTTGTGTCGTGGTATTATAATGAAGGTGAATTAAATTAACATCATAATTAATATTGAAGGCGTTAATATGTAATATGTATTATTGAACACAGTTTAACTAATTGTAAAGTGTTTTAATTATTTGTTACCAAAAAATGTACAGAATTATTTTTTTACTTAGTAGGTTTTATATTATGGCACAATCTTATCTGACGTACTTGCGACGATGTGGCCCAAGCCGAGTAGAAGGACTTATTCTCAAGTGCAACTACCGGAACACACCTACAGGTATTTGGCGGCAGATTATCATCTTGAGGGTGGTAGCTAACCAGGTGTGCATTAGACACAACTTTACCACCATGCTACGGTTTCATAACGATTTTTCCTTTACCGAAAGCTCAAGCTCATTGTAGGGATTCGAACTAACGTTCATCGACGTGGTGTCCGTACACATTACCTTCTGAGCCATCATCACTTCAAACTTATCCCAAAACGTGACATGATAATGCTCAATACTCTTTTGTGTTCTAGAACAAAACCGAGAATGCTTTCCTTTTAAAAGATTATATCTCACATTTGTATCACCCTGACACGTTATAAAAGAAACCCTTATTTGACTGTGCGTCTTCCTGTTTGTGTGCTTATAACTAAAAAACTATTAACTTCATTCATAATTTTTTTTATATATCATAGATGTTTTATTGGGTAGGTTTGAATGTATGTTTTGTAAAGTTAGGTAATATATAGACAATATGATAAGGGCAATAGTAAATTGAGACGACATTAGTATACAAAGCACCATATTTCTTGCAAAATTTTAACTAAAATATTAATGTATGCTTTATCATTTACATGCGTATGCGGAGTCCAGGGCATAGCTAACAATAAGTATGCTTCTTCCAAAGTTTTAGAAATTAATGTTGGGAAAAATTGATTCCACTCAAATCGAAATCCGGAAAAACAGTCCACTCTAAAAAAAAAAAACCAAAACGATACGATTAATGATAACTTTGATCGGTATTTAGGTATAACGGCAATAATGCTTAATAACTCAAAATGCATACTACCTGGTGCCCGCAACTACCTCTACGTGAAAGTAATTTTGATGTGCATAGGAAAATATAGATAAACCTTATCTGTTTACATTACTACTTTCTTGGTTTATTATTGCTGTCTAGCTACCACGAGAAAACTCAATAGTATGTACAAAGGTCTTCTTTCGTTTTCTATATAAGTTTAAAATTATACTAAATTTAGTTCGGAAATTCCCAAGTGATGTGCGTATCAATATAGACAATTACCGAGTTATTTAAAGGCTGCTTTTGGTGCACCATCTTATTTATGGATTGTTTTTTTTTCATGTTCATCTCTTTGCCTAGATTCCACGTAAAGTAACGTTTATTCATATCAACCGGTTCGGACCGTTCAGTCCGTACCGTTCAGTGTTTGTAAAGGGCTGTAAAAACTAGTTCAAATTTATTATTAAATAATAAGTTCCGCCGATGTAAACTTATTCAATAATTATTTCTTTATTAATTATATATTTAAACAAAACAGAAAAACACAAAATACAACACTATCATATTGTAACAAACTTTTTACTATAATCATTCATGGATATATATAGCTATCATACAATAAAGTAAATACTCTATGATGTAAATAATTATACTTAATTAATTTATTTCAATAAAAGGTGTTTAATTTGTAATTTAAGATGACCTTATTCGAGTAATACCTGCTACCCGTTGTAGCGTCGCAATAATTATACGATTTGGAATGTATAATTAACACGTACCTATTGTTTGCTTGATCCTTAAAACGCTGAAGAATAATACAGTAATACCTATAATATTCAACATAATATACTTGGAACTTGTGTTATATAAAATTACTAGCTATGTCTTTATGTAATCAGTCATGTTTTTGTAACCTATTTCAATTTACCTTTGGTCCTATTGGTTATAGTGTGATATTAAATAGCCTACAGCGTACCTCAATGATTATTCTATCAAGTACAAAAATATTTTTTCATATCCGACTGGCAGTTTCTAAGATAAGTGCGCTTAAACAAACAAACTTTTTGTTTATTTCAATGCCTAAAGAATTAGAATTCAGGATAAAGGGACAATGAAACAAAGTAACCTACAAATATCTACGAATATTTCCGCTAGAAATGGTTATAATCCCATCGTGATAAGTTCAGTAGTATTGACGTGATTGACAGTCAGAGGAACTGTACACATTGTATATATTGTATATCTTTATAAATAAAAATTTCGTGTCATGTTGTTTGTCTGCGATGAACTCCTAAACTCTCCACTTTACTATTCTTATCTGTATACTAAACTACTACAGATTTAAATCAAATTTTGCACACTGTGTGCAGTTTGATCTAACTTGAAAGATAGGATAATTTTTTAACTTGATAAGTGATCATAACGCGACAGATGTGGCTGTAGCCGATGTGATTGACTACTCGAAAAGGCAAAACAAAGTTTGCCAGGTCAGCTAGTATACATACATATTTATCACCTCTTACGTACAATAGTCGTAATCGAGTCGGTTACAGGTTCCTATCATCGCGTTTCATTGTTTGATATACACTGACTGAACTTAGTCTCAGAGTGTCTCAAAGCCGGTGGTTACACTTATTATATGCTGGTCGCGATCTAGTCTAACACATTTGTAATATCTTATCAACCTAACTCAGAATATGTTAACAATATTGTAATTGTCGAATGTACCTAACAAATACAAGTTTAAAGAATGTAATGATTAAATATTGAGTGTTCTTTAAAATAATTTAAATTGACATATAAAGCTAAAATTTAATATATTAGTAAAATATTTCATACAGTCGTATTAGCGTGTGGATGGATATATTCAAGTACATTGAAGAGCGGCATCTTCTATATTATCTTTAATTTGTTGAATGTGAAAAACGCTTAACTGTTCGACGGTCTGGGTGAAAATTCTTTTACCTTAGTTATCGATTCTTGTTTTATGATCGCCCTAGTATATAGTATCTATACTTTAAATAATCACACCAACATATATGTACATGTATATACTAATATGTAAGGACAAATCTTTGCATCCCGTTTTAAGTATATTTCCCACAAAGAAAAGAGTCACATTTAGCATATTAAAAGTTAGTTGATGATAACATAAACAGAGAAATGCATATATTTACAAATCATTTATGTAAAACGACAAAATTAAAAAAATGTACAATATCTTTATACATTAATTTCTTTTATTACTAGACATTTTTTTAAATTTAATATTTACTAATACTGTATAGGATTAGCGTTTGATCCCACTCTCACTAGATGTGGTCTAAGCTAGTACAACGATACGCCTTGTCCAGATTAACTTCTCAAAGCGCAAATTTCTCAAGTGTAATTGCCGGAACACAGTTATAGGGATTTTATTTGGGCGTGCTAGGTAGTCAGACGTGCATTAGAAAATATTCTACCATCATGTTTTCCACCAAAAGTTCAGAATCGTTGCAGGGATACGAACTTATGTTATTCATCTTTATGTCATTATTCATCCATGCCGTGTGCCCGACAGTCTGCTATTTAACCAGCACTTATTTAGACACGCGGTAGCATGTCAAGCCAACGGAACTGGCGAACAGCACCATGTGTAATATTCCACGAACCATTTGGAGCCACTTTTGACACCCCTATAACTCAAAAACGATTTCACATAAACATGTCAAATTTGGTTCATATATTAAGAATTGTGAGATACATAAATATGTACTTCAAATCCGTACATCCGTTTTGCAAGTCTCGGGAACTGTTCGTAGTTACCCTCTCTGCCACACGATGTAGCCGGCACCCTCACGGGTAATCCATACATAGGTAGCTAAGAAGCTCCTCTCATTTGAGATGAAATCCTGGGTGAAACAGTTATTCAAAAATAACATACAAAAATATTTAAAAATATACATGGACCTTCCGTAGATATCAATTCTTATATGATTGCCAGTAAGGATTTCAAGCTACACTCGAGAAACCGGCTTGTGGACACTATCACAATTAATGATGGATACCAAATGTAGGCAGTCAGGCGCAGAAAATAGTAATGAAGTTAAAAGAGAAAACGTTCATGTAAGCAATAGTTGGATTGTGCCGTACTCTCCAATATAGTCCAAGGCTTTTCGGGGTCACATCAATATAGAATAGGTACTTAAAAACCATCAAGTTAATAAAGTGAAAATACAAATAAGTAAAGAAATGCAGTTACATGGTCATCTTCTTTGTAACAAATGCAAATGGCGAAGTATCTCAGTATCAATCAACATTACTAACAAGAATTTGCCATGTAAGCGACTGGCTGTAAAAAAGTTTAATGTATACCGTAAGAAGAACCAACGATCAAGGGAAAATATACAGGAGAGGTTGTTTTGGTTTCGCGTACACAGATGACTCCCACGGATTTACCATTCGATGTTAATATAACGTAGGGTAATATGTTGAAATCTAAGATCTGACTTGGCTAGTTCAAATATACGAATTATATTATAATCTTCGCAATTCTTAAAGCTGTAAGTTCTTATTTTATTCTTCCGAAAATTTGTCTTGCTGGTAGAAACTAGCTGCCGAACGTTGGGCTTTTACATGACTGGTTTAGTAGGTACTTAATAATAATTTGTATATTCGAACTATTCAAGTCACTACTTAGATTTTTCTTTATGGAATAGGAGGCAAACGAGCAAGCGTGTCATCTGATGGTAAGTGATCACCGCCGCCCATGGACACTCACAACACTAGAGGAATCGCAGGTGCGTTGCCGGTCTTTATTGGAGAGACTGGCTCTGAAGTGCAACTGCTGGATCACACCTATTGTAATTTGGCGGCAGGTTTTCAACTTGAGGGTGGTAGCTAATAGCGGGAATTAGAAAAAGACCTACCACCATGCGCTCAATATATTATTCTACGTTATAAAAAGAAATAATATTTAAGTAGTTATAAAAAAATTAAGTTGTTATAAATAAATTTCAGGACTGACCATTGAACTTGGCACCCGTTTAGATCTCACTTCATTTGTCGTTGAAATAAACAACCAAGGCATATATCATAATATTGAACTTGGCTCTCATTTCACATTTATGTTTTTGATGAGATTATTAATAATATTATTGTACATGCTCCACTGATTATCATTTAAAACAGATTAAACCACATAAAGTTATATTCGATATATTATTCAGATGATGGGCCTCATTTTTTATGTATAAAGTTACATTAAAATACGTCACTCCACATTTCATTGTGTGTTAATCGAGTAAATTATGTTTTCATCGATTTTTTACCAATAAACATCGAATACTTATTTAAATATACAAACAGGTTGGTCTTAACAACTAAAAACCAAATTATAAACTTCGTTGTTTGCATAAATTATATGATATGAGCATTTGACTATATTTGTGTTGACGAAATACCTAAAGTAGCGGATATTAATTCGATTTAACTGGTTCATATATATTGCATCATAGTTGTTGAACACCAACTAATTCAAATTTAAGTGGAACCGTCGATACTGATAACATTGTATATTATAAGTGTACATAGAAGTAAAGTATTAGAAAATACTATCCTTATCGTTACATAATATTATTTACTTATATATTACGAATATTATAAATGCGAAAGTGAGTTTGTTTGTTTGATACGCTTTCACGCCTAAACCGCTGAATCAATTATGATGAAATTTTGGTACAGAGATAGATAGAACCTTGGAGACGGTGATAGGATAATTTTATTTCGCAAAAACTTATTGGAATTGGGGTAAAGGTAGAGATCAATTTTGCACGAATCTTTTTATTGCGTCATCCGATTTGGTAGACAACATCAATATTAACGCGAGCGAAGCCTCGGATAAAAGCTGGTAATATTATAAATGCGAAAGTGTGTTAATTTGTTTGTTTGGTACGCTTTGAGACCTAAACCGCAGAGTCGATTATGATGAATTTTGGTGTTGAGATATCTGGAATTTTCGAGCCGGTAATATACGCGAAAACTTATTACAAGTGGAGCAGAGAGAAGGGTAATTTTTCAACAATTTTTTTATTGTGTCATCCGATTTGTTTTGCCATATTTGTAATCCAAAATATAAAAAAAAATAGCCCGAGTGTTAAAGGATATTTTAAGAGGATAGGAAGGTATTACTTAGTTTTTGTTTAATTGCAATCGGTTCACTCTATCAAGACATATCAAGAGATATAATATTATAAAGTGGAAAAGTATGTTTTTTGGTTATTTTATTTTTTATTGGTTTATAATGGCAAACCTCTGGAACTCCGAGATCGATTTTTAAATTATTTTTACTTTAGATAAAATATTTTATTAGAAGTAACTAGGCTATGTATCATCAACATCAATAGGAGCAAAGTAGTATTTAAATTGTTACGAAAACGGTAAAAATATTCTTTGTAAAAGATTCAATGATATGCGCTGGCTCACTGGTTTATCTATACTATCTGTAATTAACCAGATAGCCATTCCTATTCAGGTAATCCAGTAGCTCGTATTATTTATTTGTTTTCATAGCATGTCTGTTTCCCATGGTACACTGAGCTCAACTAGTATTATTCTAGAATAAATAAATATATCCGGTCAGGAAGTTGAAGCCAAAACATCGTCTGGGATTTTGTAGTGCTTTTCATACGTGCCCATTAATAAAATACAGTCAGGTGCAGCACTCAGGATTAAGAAGGATTTATTTTTGGATCTAACATTTGAGCATTCTTTTAGAAAGTTGATTTGTCTTTTGTTAGTAGTCAATCTTCTTTGAGTTTAAGCTATTGAAAGGCTTATAGATTCACGTATGTTTTCAAGTATTATATTGTGGCGTATTAAGTTAGGTTATAAGTATGTTTAGGAAAGGCTCCTTTAAGTCTGCTCTATATTTAGTAATGATATGAAAACGTAATAGTTTTTAAGTAATCTTGTTATAGTTCAACGTTATGACAATTGTAACATCATCAATATCATATTCGATAAAATATACATAGTTCCACAACTAAATTTAAGCACAATTCGTAGATAAATATATACTTTTTCTGTTCTTTAAAACTACTCATAGATGTTTTGCTAAGTGTAAATTATTAGGCGCTTTTTTCTATAATAAGAGAATGCCTCGGAAGTATTATCGCACTACCATTTAACTTGTGTAATCCAAGTAATCTTTAAGTGGAGTACATAGATAAGGTATTTATTTGATAATAATATAAACACATGCTTACCCTGTACCAAACACAAAAGCCAAGAAAGAGTAATGATATTGATTAATGAGAGGTTATTCGGTCTAGATTATGGCAAACTTTTATGTTGTATGAAATCATCTACAGATTAACTATTCATCAGATATTTATTAAAATTAACTTAAATTATTCTAATCTTCACGTATAGTATTATTATAAATTAAAAATAATTTAATTAAATGCGCATGGTGGCACCACATTTACCTACGGGTGTTAGCGTCGCTAGTCACGGCCATCAATTTTAAATTTGTCAGCGAAGCACCTAGTATTGTATTCTGATAAACGTATTAGCCTCCTCCATTTCTTTGAACTCGCAACGTGCTCTCATTTCAGTCTATATAATATAAGTTAACATCGGGTTAGATATAATACTGTGATATCTTATGTATCGATAAAAAAAACAAGCATTAAATGCAGCTATATAGATAATATGTAAGTAGATTAATATCTGTAATTAGTTGTTGAACTTGTAGGTTGATTCTGTAGTATAGATAGTAGACTATTTTAATTAATTCGTTATAGTAGTCAGGATGGACCAAGTTAAATATATTTCTGGTATTGTTGTGCAAAAACGTTAGTTAAATGCGCAGTGAATAGAAGGTTAGATTATTTTGTTATTTCGAAATTGAAAAGTGACTATATTTCAAGTCATTCCCTTCTGATTTCGGATAAAGGTTATATGTATACTAAATAAAGCCTAATAGTATTTTTTAGGCCCACTACTTAACATAACCAGAATTTTATAACCGGTTCCATTGTATTTCGTCCAAATTCAATGCTAAAAGTTGAAACATCACATACATTTTTTACAAGTTGCGTTCGGTGCTGTCTAAGCGGCATCAACGCTTAATGATAAGATAAAGTGCAATCTCGTCGAGTGTTTGAGGTTCATAAGTCTCCAGATCTGACCATGAGTGATGCAGTGTCACGGGCACTTTACGACATGGAAGACGGCACGCTGTCGGAATTGGTGAAAATTAATAAAAATTTGACTGACAAAGAAATAAGTGAATTTAAACACGATAATGAACAAAATACGCCATTTCGTAGACAGGTCTGTGAATTCTGTTTTTCGTTTTTTAATGTTTTAAGTTATGAATATATTATGTGCTCAATACAAGTTTTTAGTTTGTACGTTAAATTTTATATACTTTATTATATAACACATATAAGATATATAAGGTAACTGTTGTCTTGAAAATTAGGTTATCGAGTTATTTTAATATGAAAAATTAAAGTTATAAATGACTAGTAAACTTTAAAAATGTGTGGAATAATAAATTGAATATTAAAATTTGTCTATCTAAGACAAAGGCGAATTTGATACTAATATTTATTCACTGCAGCTTAATAATTTAATGTCGTTTATTAATTTTAATTTTTGTTATATTTGCGTAAAAGGAATTTATTAATAATTTTTGTTTTAAATTCAAAGCAATGAAAATGCAAGCAATTAGTGAAACTGAATATAAAACGTACTTATTCGTTAATAGTTGTTTTTTGTTAATTACTCACCATGAGCTCGATTTTTGTTATATCCAACCACCTGTGTTAATGAATGTAATAAATATAATGAACTCTATTTACAAAGCAGTATTATCGAATTTAAAGAAAAAGTTGTTTTATTTGCACAATTTTATAGTTTCTTTTTCTACGTGGGCCTTTCGCTGTTCATTCGCATATGATAAAGAATAAGAATTTAAACAATTATAATTTGTTAAACTTATCTGCATATGATCTGGTGAACATATATTTTACAGTAATATTGTGCCAAGACATTGATGATTTATCTAATTTATTTAATGCTTGCTCTAGTAAAAATTTCTAGTTTCTAAAATTAATAAAAAAAAAACACGAATGACCATGAGAGAATTACAATTATCGTAAATAGCTTAAAGTATGATTTTTCTTTTCAATGTACTTATTTTCGCTGATACTCAATAAACAAGCGGTAGTCTTATCAGCACTTAGTAAAAATCTAATTCCCTCCTCAGTTGATATGGAAGATGTTATTTATTTATTTCACAATACTGGTTACAATTGCAAATTTTATTACAGTACTAGCTGTTTCAGCAGCCATTGCTCTGCCACTAAGTTACTGGATATCTAATTATTAAAACACCACAACATCAGTATATGCGTACAGGGTTAGCTTAAAATTATACGTTTTTGAAAAATATCTACAGATAATAATTTCATCTATCATCCGTCTAGCGGTATTGAAGTTTAGCATTTTACTATCTATTTTGGATAAAACTGTTCCTTTAATGGAAGCATAAGCACCTATATATTGATCTACAATGTTAGTTGTTATTCAATCCAATTTTATCAAAATCTTTCTTATAATTAAATAGTTTCAAAGTGATAGACGTACAAGGTGATAGATAAAACTTTTATAAATATATATTTATCTTATTTATTATAATTTTATTTATATACATATATCTTAGTAACTATATCGACCACAAATTACGTATTATATGTGTAGATATTTTAAATAATAAACTCGTTGTAAATGTAATCTACTCCATGTGAAACTAACATTCGTTTTATAAGAGAATATCTATATAATTACTCAAAGATGTAGTAAAATTGTCATGAACGAAACTTTGCACTGTTGTTGCTTAATGTGTTTGGGTTTTATGAAATGCTGATGTTGTGTAAATGAGCATGTCCATAGTGGACTGACTTGGAAATTTTGGAATTAGAAATTTGAAAATTTATGATAATATCGAACCACATTTTAAAATAAATTATGAGTTGAGTTTATAAATTATATCCTAAAAGTATATTATATTGAAATAGATTTACGACAGTTACTACGTAGATATACTATATATATTTTATTATGTCTTATTATTTACAAAGTATACATATACTTATATAAATACAGCACACAGTTGTCTCCGAATGCTTATTATTTAGAGTCGTGGTTAATATATGATAATAATTAGAAAAGATTTGTTTTACAAAGTTACTTGACTTGAACTTGACACCTTAAATATTTTTGGAAAACTGAATTTAAACCAATAAAACAGTGTTATAAATCAAAGTAATTTAATAGTATTTGACTATTGTTACAATTAATGACATTAAAGCCATATATAGATATAGATTAGTTGTCACCCGCCCGTTACGCTAGGCATTTACTGTTAATAGCAACCCTAAATAAAACGACGAATAAAAACCTACATGACATTGTATACAACACTTAATTGAATAAAAATACAAAGACACAATGGAATTCTAAACTAAGTACTCTAGAACCATCTACAGTAACTCCGTACCAAATGATTATAGTCTTATTGCGATAAGTTTAGTAGTTATGATGTGATTGACCGTCAGATGTTTTTTTCGATTGAACATACCATATGATAGTCTTAAGGGCTTTCACAACGTCACCAATCTTTGGGGGCGAGTACTAAGACTGTCATCTCGAGGCAAGAGCATAAGGAAGTCATGAAATGGCTGATTCTCGGCTCGGGCTGTTGCCGGGGACGCGAGAAGAAACCGCAATCCTGACTAATTCTACATAGGATCGTATACTAAGCAGAAAACCTACTCAGCTATAACGTGGATTAAGAGCTCGAACTGATCTCCTAAACTGGAATGACTGGACTGTACCTGTCCTATATACTGAACTATGACTATGACTATGACTATAACTTAAGAAGGCTTAAACATACAATAACAATAAAAAGGCTGAACCACATTCAGGACCAGGGCGATCCCTTACAGAACCGTGTACTTAACATGTGAGTTTGCAAGTCTGAAATGCAGTGTGGTGATGAATTTCCAGTGATCTTGGCAGTGTTACTGTATCACACAAGTAGAAATACTCGAGGGCTTCAAAGAAGACCGTCAACGAAACTGTCTTTTCCTTTTATATTTCCTTTATATATCCTTTTATGTTCATGTTCAATAAAAGGACACAAGTAAATAACTTACCGTCATAGAAACACTTTCGAATTTAACATGACTGTGGTCACGAAATAAAAATAAATCTTTAAGACGTCGTGAGAGAGTACTAAAAATATATAAGAATAATATACAATAAATAAATAAGTATAAATTTAAAGTAGAAAATAAAATTTCCCACGTTCTGTATAGTATTTATTATAATAGAAGACGATTAATATTTAATTTAATTTAACTTTGTTTAAGATGTCTAAAACAGTGAAACGTTACGAGTTTTTGTAAAAATGAATAAAATAATATTATTTCCTTTTCGGAATTCAGATTGATCCAAAAGTAAGAGATCGTCAAAGATATAATTTTAAAATTTGAATAAAAACAACTTGTATTCTATATTAAGAAACCTAAAAGGTAAAGTGACTGCGTTCCTCTACGTTTTGAGAATTATAACTTACACACTTTTATTTTAAAATATTTAAAACAATCTCAGTGTGTCTTAAAGTATTGAATTTTCTCACGTGAATCTTTTTTTCATTTAATTATGGCATCGCTTATGTAGATATCTTTGCCAATGTCAAGTGCAACAAGTACACATTTTAAAGTTCATTGTTAAGTATACAGTGTTACAAATTTTAACTTCTATACTTAATATCTAGACACGAAGTAGCGTGTCTTGCCAAGTTCAAGCTAACAGAACTGGTGAGCAGCACCGTGTGTAATATGAGACGAACCATTTTGACCCACTTTTGACACCCTCCTAACTCAAAAACTATTTCATATAAACATGTCAAATTTGGCTCATATAATACTTGCGAGATGTATCTCGCTCATATGTATGTATGCTTCAAATTTCATCAACACATCTTAAACAGTTATTTAGATATTAACGTCCAAAAATCGACATTTTTATCACTGACTGAGCTATAGATCTAACTCTAACACAGGTGACCTAGAGTGTTTAAATTTGGCATTCAGATAGGTAGTTGGTTATTACAACGGAATAAATCAGAAACTAGTTTTTTTTTTAATTTTATTACAATTTTTCAATTATTTAATTCTATTAGGAACACTTACTTATAGTATTGTCAAAAAATAATTCATCACGATATAAATAGATTCACGTGTAATGTTGCGAAGGAACATAAATGTCAGTAAGGGACTGATGAACGAATCCTTTGGAAAATTAGAGAACGTACATTAGGACGTTGACAACAGTATAGGCGCACGTGAAATTACAATACAATTTAAACATAATTTAATTTACGAACTATAATGAGTGAAGACCAAGTTTCAGATATTAAGTAATGTATATGTTCACGGGGAATAATTAACTATTTGCTTAGCATATGCTACTACTATCTACAAATCACGAGCACTTAGCCTTGACAACGCTCTTCTTGACATAGGTTCCACTATATTTAATAAAGTGATGGCTCACGTTGGACTCTCTAGAGTTAAAACCTTAGATGGAGTATATCTTATCAATTTAGATCCAAGTCAAATCAAGCCACAAGAGAGCTCTATTGTAGGGTACAACCGCCTGCAGCCCCGACTTGGCTAAACTAAGTATAAAAGAAAACCTATAAAAAATAAAGTAATAATTATTATAATTTTTCACGGATCTGCCAACACTGGCTTGGTAATAAGCCGTTAAAAGGTTTTTTTTTCCGGTTTGTTATTTTTAGAGTTCAATCAGTGTAAGCCAAGAGACGTCAATAACTGCTGCCATGAGATTTACAGATGATCAGTACTGCGGCTGATCTTTCGTAGTCAGCATTGATTTTCTATTGTATATTATTTGGAGGTATTGTGCAAGATGTAAAGTGCAATTAAATTGCCCTGCTACTATAAAAATATCTAAACCTATATAAAGAAGTTTAATAAAATACTATTATCCACTTTTGTACAATATTGAAGTTATAGTTGAATGTATAATTCGTTTTTATGTTATTGCGACTAATTAATTCAGAACTAATGAGTTTAAATCATAACTAGACATACTCATTAGATGCATACTTAGGCAGATCATGTCATTTTAACCTCACAGTTTAATTTTAAGACAGGTTATCGTCCGGTTTTTATTTATTGTGAGTACTTCTTTTTTGTTTTAGGCAATAATATCATTCGGAGTGTTTATGGTGACTCTTGGTGCTGGAGCTACGTCGGGTATTGCAGCAATATTAATACCCCAGTTAAGCAATGGAAAAAACAACTTTTCTACCGAACTGGTCTCATGGGTAGGTATGTGATGTATAGTAGTTTAAAAATATAAAAATTAATACTTTTCTTTGATTAGAGCTAATATTGTATTATTATTTTTCAGCGGCCATGTCATGTTTGGCATTGTTCTTTGGCAACTTAATATCTGGATATCTAATGGAAAGGTTTGGGAGGCGTGCCTCGCATCTAATGTTATCTGTTACATTTGTCTTCGGTTGGGCTGTTATCGGCTTTGCGAACGATAAACTTTACTTGATTTTGATTGGAAGATTTATAACTGGACTATGTCAAGGGTGGCTTGGTCCTCTAGGACCTGTTTTTGTTGGTGAAATTACGGCACCGTTATATAGAGGATTCTTTTTGGCAGCTTTATCATTAGGTATAGCAGTGGGAGTATTCCTATCACATTTATTTGGAACGTTTTTACATTGGAGTTATGCATCACTGCTTTGTGGGCTCTTTCCTCTCACTGGAGGCGTTATACTTTATTATGCACCCGAATCACCATCTTGGCTTGCGTCAACGAATAGAATTGATGATTGTATTATTTCCTTCCAATGGTACAGAGGAAGGAGTATTGTAATGAAAACAGAACTTGACAAAATGTTAGCGGAACACTTGAAAAAAGACCGATCGAAAGGAAAGTTACAAACTTTGAGAGAAAATATAAAGAAGCCCGAATTTTGGAAACCTTTGTCGATAATGACTACCTTCTTCATGATAACGCAACTTTCTGGAATTAATGTTGTATGTGCTTACACTACGGAGATGATGAGTGTACTTATTGGAAGTAATACAAATGAGTCACACAAATACGTAGCAATGTTGAGCATAGATATACTAAGATGTATATCATTAGTTGTGGCTTGTATTTTACTTCGTAGGTCAGGAAGGAGACCAATAGCTATATTTAGTGGCGTTTGCACTGCTTTGTCTTTAATTGGGTTAGCATCATATTTATATATGATAAATTCTGGTATAATTAGCAGTATTACTCCTTTTATATCATTAGGCCTAATGATATTCTACATTATAGTTTCTAATTTGGGTATTGGACCTTTACCCTGGAATATGGTTGGAGAGTTATTTGCTGTGGAGACTAAAGGTATAGGGTCAGGTATTAGTGTTATGATGACGTCCATTGCTTTTTTTGGAACAGTCAAGACGGCGCCATCAATGTTTCAAAACATTGGTCATCACGGGGCATATTTATTTTATGGAATATCAACCTTATGTGGAACAATATTTTTATATTTCTTTTTACCAGAAACAAAACAAAAGACTCTCTTGCAAATAGAGGAATATTTTAGATATGGTAAGAAAAAAATAGAGAAAGATACTAAAAATATAAACAATAT
The DNA here is from genome assembly GCA_039707435.1 of Actias luna. Classification (NCBI taxonomy): domain Eukaryota; kingdom Metazoa; phylum Arthropoda; class Insecta; order Lepidoptera; family Saturniidae; genus Actias; species Actias luna. Next base: position 12,233,934 of record JAZHAC010000034.1, on the reverse strand, counting down.
ATAATATAAACTTACATATTAGTTTAATGCGATATATATTAGATTTTTTTAATGTACAATACCAGTATATTTAGTATATATATAGTAAAATTTCGTTAAATCCATGTATTTAAAAATAAAAAAGCCAAATACAAGTTATAGTTGTAACAACTATTTTATGAACTATTTTTTTAATCTATAATGTTTCACAGACGCTAGATATTACGATAGAGAATTTATTACAAAGAATACTGATAATTTTACGTGTTACAGTTTTTATCGAAGTGCATAGTTATTGCATTTACACTTAATAGACGTTAATTAGTTTATTTTTCGTCATTTCTTGACATAGACAAATATTTATTTGTAACAAAAAGTGGTTTTAATGGTCATAATAGGTATATTAAAACCAAATAAAGTGTTAAAAACAACCGCAAACATAAAAAAATAGAATTGTACAATTATTTAATTCATTTGGTTGTACTAAGTGAGAAATTTTTGTATCCTACATGGAATTGGTGTCTCAATTTGGATTGAAATTTTGTATTCAAGTGGATCCCGATAGGTGTTTTAAAGAGACACCGAACATAGCTTGATTGCTTCGTAAATTTGTGAACATAACATCTGTGTTCTAATATATGTTGATAAAATGTTTGTGGAAAACATCCCAATAAGATAACACAAAGGTCGAGAGAGTTCACTCACTACATAGTGGAAGATTTCATGATATTATTTAATTATTTTAACATATTATATGTATACTATATAAAAATGTTTTTTAAGGCAATTCAATAAATTTTATGTTTTACTATGACCGGAAAATTACCTAACAACAATAAGAATATAATAAAATTAAACCTGATCCTAATTATTGTTATATTTATTAAGTTATGTTTGAAAGTGAAATATTGCTCTTTAAAAATACCAACATTAAAAACATGCTTAAAATAACGACTTAAAAACCAGTCTTCGTATTTTTTGTAAAGACTTGTAACGAGTTATCTTAGAGAAGTTATATAAATATAACAATATTATTAAATACTTTAACTAGATAATAGTAACGCAATTTCAAAGTGTTCTTGGTGTAAATTTAAGAGCCCAGGTAGAACTGCGAATATATAATTAAACTAATTTGTGTATATGATTTTCATATAGGTACATATGTGCATATTCTTTAAAAGATAGTGAGCTCGTGTAACTTGAGAATCGCTATAGCTAATTTTAGTAAGACCTGTGATTATTACTTAAAAAGAAATTAGTAAAGAAGTATAACTTACAATTAATATGAATGTTATTAAATGTAATTAGGAATATTAATGTGTTTTGTTAAAACGAAAGGCGTTCTCCTTCGATGAGCCGAAGGTAATAAAAACAAAAAGCCTATTTTACAGTCCGCTACACACGACAAGTGGCACGCGTCTGCTTTGAAGGAAACTCCAGTCCTCATACAAACCATTCGTTCACCTGATTCGCATCTGCAAACATTTTTATAAAAACCATCTGAAGTTCCCACGTCCGTAAACTTGTTTTTGTTTGTTGAGAAAAAATATCAGGATAACATCTGGTGAGTGGATATAGTTATTTTTGGCTTAGACCCCGATGTTTATTGAGTAAAGTGTGGGGAATTTGTTAATGAACGAGCGTACGTTTTGTCAGATGACAACAGATAACATTGATAGAAAGAATAGAAGAGTTACCGGTATCTACTTAATCCTAATGTAAACTCAATAGACGTAACGTTACGTAGACGGAATAAGGCAACAACCTGAGTCTAGATAAGAGCCGGACTGTCAAGAGTACATTAGTAGATATTTGATAACAGATATTCTATATAAATTATTATTTTTAGTTTAGGTTTTAGCGTTATGGCTATAATCTCAATAGATCTTAAGTGACGATAGGGCCCAAGTTGGTAAACAAACTAAACTTTTGGAGGGACTGGCTCTCAAGTATACCTACCGGAATACACCAATTGGTGTTTGACGGCAGATTTTCAACTTCAGGGTGGTAGTTAGCCAGGTAGGCATTAGAAGAAGCCGTACCACCATGCTATGGTTTCGTCATGATGTTTTCCTTCACCGAAAGCTCACGTTCATTGTAGGCGTATTCGAAAAAACGTCCCTTGACGTGGAGTCCGTACACGATACCACTAAGCTATCAATCATCGCTTCATAACTTTGGCTAGTTGTCAAAAGATTTGTATACCGGCATAATAATGTCGATCATCGATGGTGTTGATGTCTCGATGGAAGTGATTACTTTAAGATTACACATTACATTTTGGTATATACCGTCACGTACAGTGATGTCATTTCGCCATGCTGCGATAAACAGAATAACAATGGGTATATTTTAGAATAAGTATTCAACCGAACTGTCGACACTGTTTATTTAAAATTTAATAGTATCTAATTATAAAATACTAGCTAAGCCCGCGATTTCTTTAGTTAATACTAACAATTATTTAATCATTTTTGCCCGTTTTTGTAACTTTTTTAAATAGGCGCAACTTTACTCCTATTGATTCTAGCGTGATATTAAGAACCTGACGCCTTCCTAGATAAAACTGAATAACTAATATTTATATTTATTCTATCTAGATGGGGTCGGCACAACTTGTTTTCTTCTTCTATTATGCTCTATCAGATATCATCTCAGTATTCGCACGTGTTATACATATATCATTTCTAACAGAGTCCATTTATATGTTTTTAGTCAATTTTTACTACATTCTACCACCATCACATTTACCATTTTTCTAGTACCTTTCATCTCTCTTCATAACAATCCCATACTACCCATACTACGCAAACCTATTACTTCAAACTGTCACCAGCGATATTTCCATGTTTCCTCGAACATATATTTAATCATATTGTTAAATTAGATCTAATTATAATTAATACTTAATATAATTTGTGTGCGTCCGCATTAAAATCAAACATACCGACTGCATTAACAAATTGCCTTAATTTCCACATCAAATGGTTCCTGTGCATTTGTTTATGGTCTTTGCGTGTATTACGGAATTTAGGCCATGGACGAGTTCGGGCGGAACGAATATTTTAATAATTTACAATGGGACACGTGTCTGAACGGAAACTATGCACGTGCTATCAATTAGACGTGGAACACAAAAAACTTGACTAGAACGTTGGCTAGCTAGTCCCCTTTCATGTGGAAGTTTTGTGTGAAAGCGGAATCATAAAGAATATTATATGAATCTTTCATTTATACATCATAAATATCATCTTTTCTAGAGGATACTTACTGAACTATTGCTCCTCTTTTTTATACTATAAATTGTCTCCATTTTTTGTAGCAAATTTTCATTAAAAATAAATTTAAAACAAATAATTAAACAAAAACAAATTCTACCACACCTTATTACTAGATCTATTATATACAAAAAATATCATTGTGATAACGATATAAATCTTTATACACACAACCTACATCACGATGTTCATCAACGTTAAAGAAAATTTAAAAATATTACCTTTAAAGATATGATATTTTATACCGTCATAAGTGACCTTTTTTATGGAATAGGGGGCAAACGAGCACGCGATCCCGTGATGGTAAGCGATCACCGCCGCCTATGGATACTCACAACAGCAGGGGAATCGCAGGTGCGTTGCCGGCCTTTATTGGAGGGACTGGCTTTCAAGTGCAACTGCAGAAACACACCTATTGGTATTTGTCGCTAGATTTTCAACTTGAGGGTGGTAGCTAGCCAGGCGGGCATTAGTAAAAGCCCTACTATCATGCTATAGTTTCCTCACGATGTTTTCCTTCACCTAAAGCTGAAGTTCATTATAGGTGGTTGGATTCGAACTCGCGTCCCTTGACCTGGCGTTCCTACACACTACCTCTGAATTATTATCGCTTCAAACCGGACCTTATCCTTGAGGGTGATAGTTAATGTTGTGGTTGACTTATTGACCACTGGAAAGGGCTGAAAAAGGTCCGGTAGGCCAGCTAGTAATTCTATGTATATCACGTTTATATTTAGCTATCGAAACATTTTTCCTTATTACATATTTCTCAAAAGCAAAGCGATATCAAAAATCCTTTAATATTTGCTTTAATAAAAATAAATTCGTTTTTGCATCAGCTAAAGAGTAGCCACATAATTTTTCAATTTATTCTTGTTTATTTGCGATAATTTCTATTGCTTGCTTGCTATGTTATACTTTTGTGAAATATGTAATGTGCGGGCTGGTATGAAAGCGACTCTTCCCGATAGATAACTGATGTTTTCATGTTTGTGATTATTATTGATTTTACTATACGCACTATCATCATTATGCATGAATGCAATTCCTATCATTTATTATTTGACCTTTTTTATAACATAGTAAAATGGACGCAGCCGGTGATTAAAATAAATTGTTTAAGATTCAAAAGCTTCATTAATTAATTGTTTGTTGTATGAGACCTTGGTGATAATTATTTTATAATATCGGAACTAAACTCAAGCAAACGGTTCAGAATTTAATGAAGATATGGGTCTTTTTCATTTGTTGTTTTATAATACCAACTAAATTGCAACATTTTAGATAAACAAAACCATACGATATCTATATGATCTTGCTAGTCATTGTAAAGATTTAGATAAAAAGATAAACATGTATCTACGTTGATATTAAACAACTATGGTTGTAGTTTAGTTTTTACAATTTTATTTGAAATAAAATATCATACATTAAAATTGACGTCATTGGCTATTAACCACCCTCAAGTTGAAAATCTGCCGCCAAATACCCATAGGTATGTTTCGGCAGTTGCACTTGAGAGCCAGTTCCTCGACAGGCTTAGCGTCTCTATCAACTTGGGCCGTATCTTAACTTAAAATTAGGTATGGCCATAACACTATACCTTAACTATAAAAAATATGGTTCTCGTAACCTCCTGCAAGACTCTCGATAGATGTACATATACTAACTGGTCCCGAAACATATTAAATCAAAAGAGTCATACTGATGGGATTATCGCTATTTGAATAGTCGTGACTTGGTCAGGTCAGGGCTGATTCAGGATTATGTTGTGGTTCACTTATCCAAGTTGACTTTTTCTACAACCGTTGACGTTATGAAAAATACCAAAGGTTTGGGATGACATTCTATACATAAAATCTTGTGATCAGAGCCTTTTGGAAGCTCTAATATTCATGTACATTTGTAATATTTATTCCACGACTGATAGTAAAGATGTCAAGTTTTTATTACAAAGTACTTATAAATTTTAGAGTTGAAATATATCGTCAATTTAGTATTTAAAATGTAATTCTATAATTTTTTTTATTTCCTTTAAGATTACTTATTATAAAAAAGTTAACTTGGTCAGGGTAATCCAAAATACGGCGTAAGCGATCAAATCCGCTTCAACTGTTGTGTTCTACTGCCTTACAAAAAAATATTATTTAGTGAAAAATTGTATGTACTTACATATACGAATACGGAAATAATAGTGTAATTTGGAGTTATAAATATTGCTATACATATATTACAAAATTGTTATTTTTTCAGTTTGTTGTACGACACTTTGATTGTTATATATATTAATATTAAAAAGCAAAAAGATGAATGTTTGTTTGAACGTGCTAATATTAAGAACTAGTCGGATTTCATTCATTCAAATGTTTATTGAGCAATTATTGAGGAACGCTTTAGACTATTTCATATCACACTACCAACAACATAAGCAAAGCGTTTTTCTATTAAATGCCTACATGACAGTAGCGATTGGCGATGGACTGTCGTTCTCTCGATGGTCGCTACTGTTTTTGTACTGTGCTGTACTCAACATCAGGTACAGTGCAGACACTTTGCCAAGCTACCATAAATATATATATATATATATATAAATAGTTAAATTATTTATTTCAGGATGTTGGTCAATACTACCTTTATTGTATATGAACTTATCCAAAACTCGAAATTACATGAGATGACGTAACAAATGGGTTCATACAAAGTTTATCCCTTTCTGTACCCTACTTCCTATAAGTTTTTCGTGAGAATAAGGAGCCTATCACCGTCTCCTAGGTCCCATCTTTTTCTATACCAAAATTCACCATAACCGATTTAGCAGATTTAAGTGTGAAAGCATAACCAACAAACAAACTACCTTTCGCATATATGTATAATATTAGTGAGGATAAGGATGTATTATACGAGACAATGTTTTATTTCAACATATCAAAAATAATAATTAAATTGGTTATGATGGTGCGATATTTCTGTCACGGTTGTAGGTTGTCTCATTTTATTGATCGAACGATTTACTAAACAAGCGCACGCGATTGCGTTCTACGTAAATTTAAATTTTAATAAATATTTATGGCAGCAGAAATAAACGTAGATACCTTAATTACTGAACTAGAAAATAAAAGTAATTCAAATAATACGAACGCGCCGGTGTGTTCGTGAATAATTTACATTTCCACGACATCTGACAGAGGAAATAAGGTTGAAGTAGATGTGGCATATGTGCATTTACCGTACTTAACCGTGATTCCGGTTGCCGTGGGGGATGAAATATATTTAAACTTTTAATAATTATGTTAAATTTTAATAGTATATATCTAAATTAATATGTCAAATTATTGAATTTAAAGTTTTAGTTATTATTGTGACATGATTTATCTAAATATCTAGCATAGAACAAACAATTTTTATGAACAAGAAATAATTTATTTACATCGACTATCCCGCCACACATATAAATAATTAATTGTATATTGTACGTAATTATCTACTTTTTATACGAGTTTGTATTATGAAATTAGGAATGAAAGCTTTTCAGTAATCATGTTACAATGGTAAATTATTCAATATTTTTATTTGAATACTAGTTCCTTAGTATAATTGATTCTGTTTAAAACGAACATGTCACATGACCTTAACCTTGACGTTATTTACGTAAGAATATACGTAAAGTAATTTAGTTAGTTTTTTTTTGTTTTTTTTAACAGTAGGCTTTAAGTGTAAATTAAGATGAAGAAGGAGTGGATCTTATATGTCATAAAGATGTGTTCTTCAAAAACTTATACTAAAACTAACTGTTATCTCATTCATTTACATGTTGTTTAATACCATGACGATAAATGAAATTGGCAAATAAAAGTATTATTTCGGAACAAAATTGAACATTATGAAAATGAATATTGTGAGTTAGCCAGTAAAGGTAGATATGTGGTATTTCGTACTAACTTTTATGACTTTTTAAGAGAAACATGTCCTTTATACATTATATTCATGTAACTTCAACTACTTATTCAGTGCAGACAATAAAAGCTCTCAGACAGAATCATTTTTACTCGGTTTTCAATACTGATTTTCAGAAGAAGAAGAAATTAATGGTAGCGTAATGTTAAGTAGTCCAAAGCCTTTCAACAATAATTACGCTATAAAATGCAAAAATAATTTTTCATATCTTACCAGTAGATACAACAATTTGCGCGTTCCAACAAAAAAAAAATGTGTTCTATAATATTAGTTGAGATATCCAGCTTGGGTTAATTTGAGATATTTTATAATATAAGATAGCAAACATATTAGTAACCGTAGATCTAACCCTGAGTTATAATTATTAGAGCGAAGGGCAAATTTATGCATTGAATTATTAACCGTTGAAAAACTTAATTGCATCAAAAACGTCTGATAAAGCCTGAACAATTTGTGTAGAATGTTAAATTATTCATAATGATTTGAGTGATAAGATATGAGACACTATCGCAGCTACCATACACTAGATTTAACATCGACCTGGTAGGGATCTGTGTCTGACTGAGTCATTGTGACTAACTTTTATTGACACGTTTCGGGACAACCAGTGTATTTCAGCGGATAAGTGATTATCCTGCTCATGATCTTGGATGGCCTTCTTCTAAATATGTGATCATCATTAGTTTTTAATTGTACTGAGTTCGCCATCAAGTACAATGCCGTCATGCGTTACGCGTCTGTAAAAAAACCAAATAAAACGTTTATAAAGCTTTTATTCTCACACCGATTTAAAAGCGATTAAATTCCTGAATTAGCTTCGTAAATATTTATACCATAACTAGTTTTGTCTGCTAAATGGCAGTTTTACATTTGTATATTTTTGTAGATCATATGTTCAATATAAATAATTAGTGTAGATAGAAACCGAAACGAGGTATATGATCTACAAGCTTTTGCCCGCGGGAAGTTAATTTTCTGTTTCCCAGGTACAGTAAATTTTTCTTTATCCTTTTTTGTACTTGTGACAACGTGACAACATGATGATCGTTTGAGTAGTTAAAACGAAGAACAAATGAATACATACATAAATTCACGTTCGTCTTAATAATATTAATTACAATATTATACAATTGCCGCATGGTGCCAGTGGAGTAGAATAACCACATTGCATATCTTTCCGTGGGTATCGTAGAAGGTATGTAACAGAGTGTGGAAAAATACTGAACCTTTGTAACTTGCTCACCGCCATAGTATTTTATCTGTCTTAGTCTTTCTCCGGTCGTAAAGATCTTCGTTCCACTGGGTCCAGAAGGACATGGTCCCGCGCGTATATTTGTGCACGTTGATATATCTTGCGCAACTGACCGCTTTCATAGAAGGAATCTAATTTTAGAACGGAGTTGAAGGGGTCGCTGTGGCCGAAATCGGTCGAGGAGGATATTATCATAATTAAAATAACTTATAGGTTTACAAATCATGTAACTGTTCTTCGTTGTAAGAATAGTTTGTATATAAGTAGTATTGTTTCATAATATTCAAATTTACCAAATTTAATAGCTTCACTATTGAAAGTATTTATTTGGTGTTAATTTATTTGTATTTTAAAATTGTATTGACCTTGCTAGCTCTAAGGTCATATGAATATATAAGTGAATAATTTAAAAGAATGGGTCACTATTCATATAATCATATCATATAATATATATATATATATATATATATATATATACTGGCAAATATATTTAGTAAATAAAATATACCAAAAAAAGCCATAAGCTATATTATGTTTATTTAACATGATTCATAGTTATCTAAAGAAGTCGACAGGAAAATTCAAACACATCTAAATATAACGTTTGGATAGATTGATTAGGTTTTATCGTTTCTAAATAGTAGGTATATGGATAGTACCTATAGCAGACAGTGGTTGCACAATATGTAAATTGAGGGTAGATCCGTGAACTCCTAATAAAAGACTGCGTAATAAAATAAATATAATATAAAGTCATCTGAGTAAAAATCACAGGTACCAATAAGTATGTATCTAGACAGGTACCGAGTAAAATGATAGCGATCCGCCCCCCCCCCCCCTATCAATAACATGAGAACTGAAGAAAAGTCCTCAAATGAAAATCTTAGCAGTGCATCCATTTAGAGGACGCTATCATCTTAAGAAAACAGCTGAAAGTAATTAATTTTTAAAAGCGAATGATCCCATTGGGTGACGTTTATTTCAAGCGGTAGACTCATGACAACTTTGACTTTATCACTGATTTTGTGGGTAATTAATGAGTTGATTCAAATTTATAGCTGAAGTAAACTCATAATTTTGCAAACTGAATTCCCAATTTCTGTAAATATAAATTGCTGCTTGTAATTCGACTAAATCAATGTATCCGTATTTTGAATAATTGATTCACTATACTTTCCTATGTTCAAGATTATCTGTAAAGCTATGTAATTGAAATTTATCGTATATACGTGACCAAGGCTAAATTACACTAATGGGTTTTATTGTCTTTTTTATGAGTAATAGATATCTAGAGATTAGTGTAGAATATGATTTAATAGAGAACAAACTTTAATACTTTAGCAGTCAGGCGTCGCACTAACATATGTACATATCGGGCTTATGGCACCAATATGGATAAGATTATGAACGGTGCGTATGACGTAAAGGTGCACGACAGACTTCCCGGCAAAGACACATGATTCTGTTCTATTTTTGGTTTTTAATAAGGTTATACTGAACTTGTTGGTGCCCTTATTCTCGTTCGTAAAATTCATTCTTAGTAGGCAATAATATTATGCTTATAGGTATATATAGTGAAGTCAATAGGCCAAGTAGTTTTGCAGATTACATGATGGTCCAATCAGTCAGAAGTAAATTACATATATGCATATAGATTAGCAGCTATATACTGTTATGTTTTTTCTTATTTAAAAATTACGTACAATGTTTTATACTTTTTTATTATTATCCGGTATCCGGTATGAAGCGATGATAGCTCAGTGGTAGTATGTACGACTTCGCGTTAAGGGACCTGAGTTCGAATCCAACCACCGGTGAAGGAAAACATCGTGAGGAAACCATAGCATGGTGGTAGGGCTTTTTTTAATGCCTGCCTGGCTAGCAACCACCCTCAAGATGAAAATCTGCCGCCAAATACTAATAGGTGTGTTCCGGCAGTTGCATTGAGAGTAAGTCTCTCCACAGGTTTAGCGTGTCTACCAACTTGGGCCGTATCGTCACTTATGATCAGGTGAGATAATGGCCATAACGCTAAAACTTAAGTATAAAAAAATATTAAAGTATGTAATTTATAGTTATTAAACGATTTTTTATGAAAGTGTACAATCAGGTATGCACTCCATTCTTTTATTGCACCCAGCACCAGTCTGGTCGTATGAGAGGGCACTCGACAGACTACATAAACGATGCCCAGCTTGCCTTTGAGTCGGGACGGTGATCCATGCGACGCGGTGATTGCAAGGTGACAGATAACCATGTGGTTTTAGTGGATATTCGCGGAAATAGCGCTAGACGACTACCGCATAACTTTCTCTCACGGACTGGGAGAGTAAGCATCAATGCATTTCTTCACCATAAAAAAGTATACACATCAGTGATACTAGGTAGCCACTGTGAATATTGAGATCACTCAAAAATAGTTTGTTACTGAAGCCTGTTTAAACGACTCGTAAGTCGGTGGTTTCAAGCAAATCTTTCACATCTGTATCAACGTGGTAATACATTTGCGTTCGTAAAGATTTGGAACTGGAGTTACGGCAGTTAAATCATGCACACTTGAGTTACGTTCCATTTAGCATTTACAACGCTCACGATCGCAATTTTCCGCATTCCACTTACTTGCAAGCGTTACAATCATTAAATCAATTGGCATGGAGTATACATAGGTTCATCCTTGCAGATGGGTCGTTATGAGCTTGTGCTAAGTGAAAATAATGATACCATTACAACGTCATGATTTCCATAGTCGTAATGTAAATAGAACTGCTAAAGGCACGTTTGAACGTTGTCAACACTAAGTGGAACAAAGTTTTGTGTCACTTTCTAGCTCCGATTCTCTGGAAAGTAGGGCTTGAGTCTGCTGCTCGCGTGGTACAATTGTATTACCATTAATTAGTATGACTAGATAACACGGTGCTTCACAGCCATTCAGTGGCACTCAATTTTTTTTAAGTAATTAAGCTCATAAATATTTTCGTATTGCTCAATACTAATGATGTATTCATATATAGTTAGCTTGAGTGGTTAGTATTTTGACACCCTTGTGCTAATTACTTTTTGAGTTGAATGCCTACTGCTCTCGGCCTATAAGTTCGGTAAAGCTATAAAAGCCTTGCACACTGATAGCATAATTTAGTTCGAACAAAAAACATTGTCATTTTTGTAATTTACATTTGAAATTATTTAATGTAATTTATATGAATAATTCAATGAATGATGAGATAAAAAACACAATTATTTGAATTTCAAGTAACATCTTATTTTAAACTGTATAATATTCCAAATTTGCATGAAAAAACTATAATTTAACATTTATATACAGCATCCTGATGCGATGGTTTTTTATAGTAGTAAAATATATAAAGTAATAAAAGAAAAAAAGATAAAATATGCTATATATAACAAGAAATAAATCGTTAAACGTCATGATAAGATAAAATATTGGTGACGAAGTGTGGTTAATGCAGTAATACTATACACCGACATATCTGCGTTATTTTTATATAAAATATATTGTCCATAAGATAATGGGCAAAAAATTTTGAAATGGTGAAATAATTTCAAAATTGTAAAAAAAACAATTAAATTGAGACAACATTATTTTTGGTTGAAATTAAAAGAGTCGTGATTTGGTAAGAATTTCAAAAAGTGGTTATAGTAAAATATTTCTTTAGGTTACCATTACTTAAAAGCCCTATATATAAAAGAATCTATGTAAATTAATCTACTTTTTCGATAAAGCGATTTGTATTTTTTAGCTAAATCACTCAGTGGACTCTGAAAAAAAATACAGTGCTGAAAACTGAGCGCCTCGGTAATATTATGAGTTATTATTTATTAGTAAAATCAATTTTTATGTACCGGAACTAAATATTATTCTAAGATTTTGAACGCCGTCGTGTCGAATCTTTTTTTTAGTAAAAGATCTTTACCCAGCAGCGATATTGTACAGGCTGTTATTATGATAAACAAAGTATAATCCAAATACAACGACGAACAGTAAGCTATCTGTAATCTATTACCGTTATCAACATTTTGTCGACCTTTGAGTTTATTGGCTATATTATATGTTTATACAGGCTTAGCACTCACAATGCTCAAAATATGCCTTCAGGTGTTTCACATGACGACCATGGTAAATATAGTGGGCGTTAAGAAATTTGGTGCAATTTTAAAATGTTAAAGATGGTGAGAAAATATAACGTAATGTTTCTCCAGCTCGGCAAACATAATTTTGTTAAATAAGTTTATAGTAAAATCGATTTATTTATATTCAACCGTCATTTATAAATTTCTCGTCATATAATATAATTTAACTTAAGAAATAAACACTTAATCGTATATTTTTAGAACCTATTCTTGAATATAATAAGACCCGCCAGTATGGAAATTTAATAGCGAATTAATATTATAATTATTTCATAAACTTTGTTTTTTTAGATACTACGTACCAATTGCACCTTTCATTTTGTGATCATGTACATATGTGTACGTACTTGACATGGTAGTATGGCTTTTTGTAATGTCCGCTAGCTGTCACCCTCCAATTGAAAATACGCCGCCAAATACCTATAGGTGTTTTCCGGCAATTGCACTTGAGAGTCAGTTCCTCTACAAGTTTAGCGTGTTCACCAGATTTGGTGACATCGTTACTTAACATCAGGTGACATTGTAGCCATAACGCCAAACCCATAAAGTATAAAAAATGTAAATTTTAGTCCAGTATAATACACACTTTTTTGTAACTAATGGTCGACCAGTCGTCGGTAAATTCGACAATAATTTATTTAAAATTATAAATTTGAACATTATTAAGGTTCTGTTGTCAAAGATTCGTATTAATATTTAGGGGTATGTTTGACATTCAGTAAAGACAAGCAATATTAAACTATAATCTATTCTTAATTTGACCACATACTTCACGAATAAACAAAAGCGTATAAATATATGAGTGTGTGTCAAATACATGGTAGACAGTGTAATGTTTTTTTTTTTTATTGATTTAATGATTTTTTATGCATAATTTAAAAATATATTAGTTTCTGCACTCCTTCTATATATAAACTATAAGTGTGGGTAGGGTATAAGTGGGTACAATGTTTTTGCTTCACATATTAATATATGGATAACGTTTTTCAAGTAAATAAAATCAAGTTAATCCTAATTATTTCAGGTTTTTGTTAAGAAGTACAAATAGTAACTCCTGTTAGCTTTTGCTTAATTTTTTCAAACTCACTATTAGTAATTTTGAAATAAACGCTTAAATGATCCATATTTCATTCCATTTGAGCTAATGTTTGCAACGATTGTAAGCTAGTGGTACGGGTAAATGCGCAGGCGTGCGCATGAGCGTTGTGAGCGTTGACCGTAGCCACAACAATGAACTATTAAAATAAATATTAAAATATTTGATTCCTATTTATTCAAATCCACTAAAATCAAAATATACCATCGTACATTTACTACTTACACTAATAAATAGTAGATGTTTTTAATTTTATTTAATTAATGACTTATACAGACTTTCACATATAGTAATGGTAGTTTCATCAAAGATCAGCAGAGACAGCATTTAAAAAATATAAATCAAAATACTTTTTTTAAAATAATATTTGTTAACAAAAAAAAAACAATGAACACATAGATTCTTAAAAAGTAAAATTATTTATTTACCTACTAATCTCGTTGAACATAGCAGATGTGACCTAGTATGATAAAGATTCCTACAAAACAATTTGATTACTGGCAACATACTGGCCATTTCTTTAATGCCACATTCCTTATCGTGCCACTGTGACATTTATAACAATAAAATTAGTGTATTGCGGTTGCGATCCACTCAGGTATAAATGTTATGCCGTATTTTTTATTTAAATTTTAATTATTACTTAAAATACAAATACCGGCGGCTCACTGCCAAAACAAGATATGTAGGCATGTTTTAAATAAATAAATTCACTGTTCGTCCATTTAATTGTGTTAATTTTTTGTAATGGATATGAAAAGTAATATTAAAATATCTGTCTTTTAAAATTACCTAAATGCTGTCTATGAGTAATTCTATTACTATATGCTAAAACTGTTAAAAGCAGTAATGAAATAAAATTAATAAACTACCATTTATTTGTTATAATCAGTACACCGCCGATGAAATATTTTGACTTAAATGTATTTGAATAACCAGGAATAATAATTAAATATTTATTTCAATAATAGTTCATTATGTTTTGACTAGGTTGACGATAGTTTTGTCGGACTGAATCGCGACTACCATGCTTAAAGTGTTTATTTTTCTTCCATACTGTAGACTCTTGGTCAGCACCCTTTTAATATCTATTTTATTATTTACTAGCCATGCCTGCGACTTCGTTCGCGTGAAACTAAAAGTGTTTAATAATATTTGCCCGCTTTTGTAAATTTTACAATAAAGCTTTGCTTTGCTTTTGCTTTGCTTACGGGATATTAAATAGTCTAAAGCCTTTCTGGATGATTGCTAAAACAAGTACAAAAATATGTTTTTTAAATCTGACTCTGAGTCACTAAGATTAACAGGTTCAAACAAAATTATTCGCTGTATAATAATAATATTGATAGATATGTTGTAGATTTTAGTTAAACACGCTTACATTCACACTATGGGTCATCTCGGAAAATACACTTTTGGTAAATATTTACCTATTTATTTGTTAAAGGTATGACAAATCTATTGTTATGTATCTGCATTGTAATTAGTCTGATTCATTTAGAATGTTACAATGATTACACTGCGAGACATAATTATTACTAAATAAACATATGTATACGTAAACATGATCGTCATCATTATTTAAATAATAGATTTCTAGTAATTATAGATAAACGATTCATAAATAGGTGCAGTAATTATATATATCACGATTTTACTTTTAATTTCGAAGGATATATAAACCTCATTTTGAACGTATATAGTCAAATGTAAATAAATGTTCTCAAATATTTATATGAATCATATTTTATTCCGTTCTAATGTTTGTGGCCTTTTCACACATTATTAGTAATTTGTAAGTAGTTCTGAATGTTGGGTTCCGCCATTTATATTTCTAATCAACTGTGAATATGAATTAAATTACTGTGAATATGAATGCAAAAACGTAAATATAAAATATATTACGAAGAATATATATATCGAATAACTATTTTAGAAATGAGAATCGTAATCGATTCTGGTTGATTTATACCTATTGGTTGTCAATATAATTCATTGACAATACGAAATTGTCGTTTAAGAATAGATACAAAGGTTTTTGTCATTCAAATCATTAAAATTCATATTTTTTATAATAGATGACAAAATAAAATATAAATGTGACAGTTATTAAAATACTTTATGAACTAGTTTATTAGGAATAATATTGTGGACAGTTCGGCAGGCTACCTGGACGGGGCCCGGCTTACCATCGGGACGGACCTGTCGCCGGGGCGACGCAGTGATTGCAGGCACGAACTGCGTCGTTCCAGGAAGGTGACAGATCGTCGTGGGGTTTTAGTGGGTATTCCCGGTGGCTAGCGCCGGGCGAGTCTCACATAACCTTCCCAGTCCCCCCGGGTTGGGAAGGTATGCGTTAATGCATTTCCCCACGACAAAAAAGACGGTCAATATTGTGATATAGATTTATATATACCTATAAAAATAGTTTGTTTTAATTAACTCGTCATAGCTTAGTTCACACTAAGGTCAATAAAAATATTAATTAAAAATAGAGGAGGGTGTTGATTTTATATTGTAGGTGTGGTTTTCGAAACGATTCTCCACTTTTTAAATCTTAAGGTATGAAAAAATTTGTATGGCAGACAATATTTTCTGTCTCAGATTTATTTAAAACTTTGAACTAATGTACGTTATTATTGAAACACGTCTGTCTACTGGCGTTATTTGAAAGTCAATCTTTAAAAATTGAAACTATATAAAAAAAACGTTTATATAAGAAATACTATTATTCGCTTCGGACTTAATATTTATGGACAATTCTAAAGCTAGTTCCAATTTAACACCATAAGAAGTGTGTTTTATTCTATGTTAAGGTTTGTTTATATAAATTTATTGTACAGTTGATATATTTTATTGATTTTTATATGAATAGTAGCTGACCCGGTCAACTTCGTATAACCTATAATCGATGTTCTTTGTTCTCGCTAAAACCCAAAAACGGTTTGACCGATTTGTATTTTTTTTTTTAATTTTGATTAGCTATTATCAAATCTAATCAACCTTGTACTTCAATTCGTTAAGATCAATAGAACTGGTTATATCTAATATCGTTTCCATTTTTAATTTCTTTTGGTTATTGAATGAAATTTGTCTATAAATCCAAAGAATTAAATGTCTTTTGATAATATGCAATTTAAATATGGCTATGTTTTAGTTTCTTTATGTGGTGCGTAAAAGTACAGTTATTATTATCCGACGCTCGAACACGAGACATATATGTATTTGTCCTTTCACGAATCTGGGAAACTCCAAGCTGAGTACGCAAACTTCCAGCGACTAGTTTTGTTATTTGTTAATTGTCTACGCAATAGACAGTCGCCCGCGAAGTTGTAGTCGCTTAAAATCGAATGGCAAATGCATTGGAATCATCGGTAAACTCGAAATCGAGACAACCTCTTCTATATATTTTCCTGTGATCGTTGATTCATTGACATTATTTATTAGCCCTTTTTTACATCCAGTGTCGTTATATTTCATCGTCGTATTAGTAATGGTGGTTGATACTGAGATTCTTCGTCATTTGTATTGGTTCCAGCGATAATTTTCATATAACCTCCTTTGTTTACTTATTTACATTTCTACTTTATTGACTTGACGGTTGACGGAGTAAGTCTTTTACATTAGTGTGACTCTCATAAGCCTTGGACTATATTCGAGAGTATGTCATAAACATATTTTCTTTTAACTCTACTAATATTGTCTACAATTGATCGCCTACATTGGCTATCCTTCATTACTTTTTGGGTATCGCTTTTGAAACACTTACCCTCGATCATAAAGCGTGAGTTATAGTTGAAAACTCCGCATGGTCCATATATTATTTTTTTAAATTATTATTGCATGTAATTTTTGACCTGCTCTTGCCATATTTCGATTGCGTATAACATATCTACCATATCCATTCCTTAAAGGTTATTTAGTACCTCGTAGTACTTACTTTATACTTATTTTGTAGTGTGGTATCTTGGTATATTTGTTTCTCATGTTACTATGATAAGCTCAGTTATTGGAATTAATTTCATCTTGCTGTATTTTGTCAACTAATTACAATAAAATGTGCACATGTGGACGACCACGTTTTTACCATTCAACAGAGTTCTTACATTGAACAAAATCTACTTTTATTAGGAAATTGCGAGTTGGTAGTCTAGGCAATGCCAGTTAATTTAAAAATTCTGTGGGATAGTTCACTACGTCATTTTGGTGGATAATTGTGTTGACTGATTTGGAGAATAATAACTGAACACCAAGAAAATTCTGAATAGTCGCATTGAGATCGACAATTTTATTTTTGCTGCCACCATTGCTCATACTTTCTGAATTGTAGGGCTTATTTATCTTCTTAAAAAGTTGTTCTTATTGTGTTGCTCTAAACGACGTCGTTTGGATACAACTGTTTTATTTTTTAATGTTGGCCAAGAAATAGTTACAATCACTTCCCATCTCATTGTAAATTTCTGAACGCACGCATAAATATTTGACAATATTGCAATCGTTTTTCATTACTAACATTATTCTACACTTTTAAAATCTAAAATATGCTCTAATCTAATTTTGTATATATTGTCGATTCGAAACCTTTACTTAAATACGTACTTTAATTTGAGGGGACTGTTTACTGAATCGACAGGATGAACATTAAATGTTTGACAGTTATGAATCCGATGAACCTTTTTTTATGGGGAAAGGTTTTTTCTTTTACTTTTGGTTTTCGTAAATTTTCCAATGTTTTAATAGTTATTCTGCTATTCAGGACGGAGACAAATATAACAAATCAAAAACCATGCAAATCGGTACAGCCGTTCTCGAGTTAAAATTGTTCTAACAAACTCGACTTTGTTATATATATTGCTCAAAATAATTTACTTATATATTACTGTTATGTATATGTATATACATAACAGTAATAAATGTAATATATGTAATGGTGTAAATTTAGTCTGCAAGAGCGAAGCTGCTGATGGAAACTAATAAGTGTATTAATCTTAACAACAGTGCGAGGTTTACTCTGGAATAGAATAAATGTTTTAGACGAATAAAAAAAACTACGCTATCATTGTCGTTTCATCAAATACACACCGTTAATTTGTAGTTGTTGTACAATCTGGGAACATCGCCATATGGTTACGAGCACCATCGCATGCCGTATGGCGCCATACATTTGCTGGATCTTAGTGATTTGTCTGTCTAGCTAAAACGTATGTCGAATTCACTTTTAAATGTTATTCGATAGAATAATTCATATATTAAAATATTGCTCAAAATAATTTACTTTCATATACTTATTAACTTGAAAATATCTATTATTTACCCCGTAATACAATAAGATTATATTCTCATTAATGGAAAGAAAATTATAAATTGTGTTATTTTTTAAATTATTAAATTTGTTCTTCAATTTATCTTAAGGTTTATCGTGAGCTTTTATATATACAGTGATGAAATGTTATTCATCGTGACATTCTTTGTTGTATAATTATATAAGCAAACTTTATAGTCTTTTAAATTCGTTATACAATAGTCTACCTAGATTGAGGGTCTTCGCATAAGAAGTCGAGATTATAAATAAAATATACATCGGCCTAATCTCTGAACACGTGGATCGCATACGCGAAGTATGCGTTGAAAAAGTGCTTATTCACTTCTATACCCTGTTGGGTACTCCCTAAAGGTAAACTCCTTTTTTTGCCGGTTCCCATGAACCCTACGACAATGACGTCGACCTCGCTGAAAGAATCCACCGAGAAGATCTATGTAAGAATAAATATTAAATAACAATAGGGTAGCTTCTTTGACTTTGCTTTGGGGTGATTGCGTGATTACATAATCTTGATATGTTTAAATATATTTTTTAAAATTAAATTTAGTTTATATTAATACATTTTATATACTTTATTATCTATGCAATTATATACGTATTAAATCACATAGTCATACAACTGAATTATACTATGAATTATATTCTTCATCAATTCTTTTTATCAATACATTTTGTTATATGTAATAAAAATAAATATTTTAAATAAATATATGTTTGGGCCTATTCTACCGCTGGATATCTTATTGTTAATCACGGGGATAAGAGTATCACTACTTATAACCGACCTCCATGCTGCTGCCACAGATTTGAAAGTAGAAATATTTAAAATAAATCCCACTCCTTAACACTCAGAATTGGCAGTATAGATTATTTCCTTAGCCTGTCCTATTGGACGATTATTAATAATGCCAGGCGTTATCATAGCGACGTTAAATTGTTTTTGTTGTGGATTTTCGGCATAACGGATGGAGAATTTTAAATTTGTTTTGTGCAAATATCATGGAAAACTAAAAGTTACTATTATTAAATTTATATTACGTCTGTCTCACGGCTTGTCAAACTATTTTGTTGGGTGTTACTCTGTTATTAATAATAACAATATTATGTGTGTGTTTCGGAGAACGCTGTGGAGGAATTTTTGGCGCTGGTTTCTTGGTTTGACCACCACCTTGAGGCTTTCCTTTTCTCAATATTGGTGAGAGAAGATCTAATGATGTAAGCCCAGCTGCAACTAATTTTTTGTTGTCTATCCCGCCACGCCATTTTAGTACCAAATAATGTAAACGCCGATACATTTTTTTTTAATTAATTATCGTACAACATTCATGTAATTATTAGGGTCTGAATATAGTATTTTGTATAATTATATCATATAATATTAGTATGAATTCATTTTAAAGTAATATGAAAGATAAATTTGTCTATATATTTTATTTTTTTGAAGCGATCATAGATCAGTGGTAGTGTGTACGAATTTGCAACTTTGCGTCAAGGGACGTCAGTTTGAGTCCAACCACTTACAATGAGCTTGAGCTTTCGGTGAAGGAAAACATCGTAAGGAGACCAAAGCACGGTGGTAGGGCTTTTTTTAATGTCCGCCTGGCTAGCTACCACCCTCAAGTTAAAAATCTACCGCCAAATAACAATAGGTGTGTTCCGGTAGTTGCACTTGAGAGCCAGTTCCTCCACAGGTTTAGCGTGTCTACCACTACTACAGGTTAAGCCTGTCTACTACTACTTGGGCCGTATCGTCACTTAAGATCAGGTGAGAGTATGGTCATGATGCTAAGCCCTAACTAACTTATTTAGCAATTCGCAATTTTAGGTTAAATATGTAATTAATTTTGATTACAGCGAGAATTAATGAAGGGATTTTTTTAAATTAATATATTTACATTTATGTGCTTATTAAAGGAATATATAAACATTCGGGACTAAAATATGAGAATGTCTTAAAGTAAATTTCTTATATACAGTAAATACCTGAGATATGTAAAGTATCTTACCAATATACATTTAATCCCTTTGTAAAAACATTTTTTTCAAGTATCAAACTTATTTTATTGAACTAGATGTATTGCAAACAACAAAGGCCATAGCGTCTCGTAACGGACTTTTTACTGAATACCGACGATCGGGATCTTTTCCTTGTGAATCAAGTTTTATTATATTAAAGTAAATAATTTATTCCCACGCAATATAACACGTAAATAGTTTAAGCTAAACTTTTAGCTTCGTTTAATACTATGGTAATAAATATATGAACTTAAGTAATTAAGAGTGCCCATGGCTCATACAGGTATTCTGATGTGAAAGTATAATCGCCATCAAAGTAATTCTTCTTCAAAAACAGTTTATTATTCAATACGTTTGTATAAAAGTAAGCTACTGGCGGATATGCAATGCATGGTATGCATGAATATTTATAATCCTTACTACTTAATGTAAACTTCGAGGAATCTGTGATATTGAAATCTCTGAGCTATGAATTAATTATATACATATATAAAATAATATTAATTCTACTACGTCAGATACTGCAAGCATCATTGGAAATATGATAGTATTTATTAAATCAATTACTGATTGATTTAGTATGTAAAATTCATTTGTTACGGCTGTTTATTTACCTCTAAAGCCATTGTTTTAGGAAAATTAATGTATATAATAAGATTTAGGTATCTATTGCTTAAACTGGTATGAATCTATCAAATTATATTTTATACTTTAGGCTACGATCACATTAATATCAGTTGACGTACTAAAAAGTTTCATAGAAACTCTATTCCTCTCTTTACCCTACTTCGAATAAGTTGTCCTCGAATAAAAGTAGCCTAGTAACGCTTCCTGGGTCCCACCTATCTCTATACCAAAATTCATCGTAATCGATTCAGCGGTCTAAATCTAACAACTAGGTCTAAAGCGTAACAAACAGACAAACTCACTAACTAACTAACTAGTAAGAATGTTTATAAACAAAAGGAAATAATGTTTTAATCCGGTAATTTTAAGATTGAAAACAACAAAATAACTCTTAATAATTTTTCACCTATATCACCGATATATAAGTATTGACCTCTTTTCGCACAATTACTCCATCAGTTATTGCTTATTGTTTTCTATATGCTTTTATTATTATATAAAAGTTTATTTAAAAATAGCGTTTAGTTTACTTATAAATTAGAGTCGGGGATAACATTTAAAAATAGTTTCGTTTTCTTGGTTTCCTAAACACTTTAAAACTACTTGTTTCCATAAAACACTTGCTTCCATGTTCTGCAGCAAGTTTTAACCAGACATTGGTCCTTGAAAGTTTTAAGTACAGTAATAATCTTCACAGATAATGCACCTAAATAAGTGTCTTCGGTAAACGTATGCGTCTACTTATAATAACCCTTACATAAAGATAAGAAACCACTTGCATTAATGTCTGTAATGAGCGTTAATAATAATGTTTATATTAAAATCGTTTATTTATTTTTATGGACAATATTTATTTCCTTGTATAAGGAAACTAAGTAGTGTTGTTTAATATACTATAAACATTCCAAATTAACACAGATCATTTTATGTAGTATCAACAAATATATTTAACACATAGTTTTTAAACTCACATACCTACATCTGAAACTCAAGACATTTATTGCACAGCTGATAGTAAATCAATAATCCATGTTTTTAATACACTCTGATCACGGAATTTAGTGTCGTCGATTTAGTGTTTGTAATTTCACCCATACATTTTTTTTTTTTTCTTTGCACTAACAATTGTAGAAAAGGATAACTTGGTTACAAGGGCTGCGCGAAGAAGTGTGAAGTCTGTCCCTGGTCTCTGGCAATACGGCGGTTTGAGTATTGCTCTAAAAGCCCCTCTTGCTTTGGCCTGAAACCGGATAGTGCGGATTGCGGAAGGAAGTCAGTAAATGGATTTTTTCACAACGTTATAACAAAAACTGGGGCTGTACTTAGCTTATATTAACTTACCAACTACACTGTCAGCCTAGTTGTCTAAGCGGTGCTTAGAATACTGTGGTTTCGAACCCTATGCAGGACAATTAAGGTTGTTGCATTGGAGTCTGTGTAATTTACTTCGAATGCGGATAATGTTTAAAAAAAATCTTTTAAGTTTTAATAAGCATCTAAAGAGTAACAAAATTTAACCGATTTAGTGGACCGTCAAGAGACCGATCTTTTGACCTGACTAACGCTTTTGGTTTAAGCGATTTAGAACATTTTACCGGACTATGTATTAAGTATAGATGATTGTTACTTTCATGCTGGCATGCATAGATGGCATTTGACGTTCCTATTGAAGGTTTCAGTATTAAAGGTGAAGCAATTGAGTGATTTATGTACCTCTTCATATTACAAAAAAAGTAGGACATTACTAACTTTTTGGTTGCAGATTGTTGTGAAAGAAGAAAATGTTACGTTAACAAACTCTTTGGAATACTCGGCGTATACTTCACTTTATTTATTAATATTTAATATTCATAACCAACGTCGGTATAAGAAAACTACTACGTATTTTTTATCGTTTATATGACGTAATCATACCAGATATACGTCTGTGATCGTATTAGCAATGATGTCATATCACGAGTATTCTTTCGTACAAAACAAATGTTATTGTTTTGAATAATCACAATATTTTAGAAATTCATTATTCTTGTTGCGTCAATAAAACGTATATAGGTATAGTTATATTCACATGTCCATTAAAATGAAATGTACCTGTGTATATCTTTTTCTAATAACTTTGGTGTACACCTAAGCTTGTAGTCATATTTTGTGTTTATAATTTAATAATGAAAATCTCCGCTATCAGAGCTATCTATAGGCTAAAAAGGTATTCCTTTTTGAGAAAACTTTTTTTTAGGCATTAAAGAATTACTAAGTTTGTATCTCGTTATGAATTATCTATTATATTATGACTCTTTTTCTTTTTAAAAGCATAACAAAACGTTCTTGTGTGAAGTTGTAGAGAAAGTAATGTTATATCGTCTGTTCATATCGATCTTAATTTTGATGCAATGGCGCCGATCATAAGTTGTTAATATGAAAACAGCGCTTGACTAATGAAGCGGAAAATATATAAATTGAAATTCAAAATAGCGTGCGAGCTATCTTGCTGCATAAAATATGGGTGTAGGTACACTGATGTAAAAAAATTAAAGTAGAAATTAAAATTCTCATCGTTCCGGAAATGTGGGAGCGTGCGGAACGCAACAAGAAATATATAGGCGAAGTTTGTTTGCCAACATAAAAATATTTTAAATTCTATTTTAGAATACCTTCCGCAGACTTGGAAATTGAAGCCACATATGTCGTAATATTTTTCATGTAGACATATTAAAAATATTAATTTAAAGCTTTGAAATTGATCACTTTTTTTCTTAATTTGATTAGTATAATTGTGGATAAAGAGTAAACAGAATATAGGTTTAGGCGTTCGTAAAACAATACAAAATATGTATTCCATAAATCAGTGATACCATTTCAATTATATTATGTTTTCACGCTATAAAGTTATTTTGTATTTAGAATTAATTTTAATACAAATAAGGTGATTAAATTTTACCGATCTACATATATATCATTCCAGATATATTTTATTAATTAAATGCCATTGATTTCAGATTAGTTGAATTATCTTTTTATGGAAATGTCTAATTATATAAAAATATACTAAAATAAATACATATGAATTTTCATGGCGATATTATGTATACTGTATTAATGACATATACAATATTAATTAAGAATTTTGAAATTACAATATATGCCGGAAATATAATATGATATAAAATGCTAAATGCGCAAGGTAATAATAAGCCGAATTTATGTTAATAATTAGTTTTGAAGCGACGATAGCTCAGTTGGTAGTGTGTATGTACGACGTGTCAATGGACGTGTGTTCGTACCCAAATGCAATAAGCTTGAGAGAAGTGAATAATATGGTAACATGGTTGTAGGGCTTTTTCTAATGTCCGCTTGGCTGCCCATCACCTTCAAGTTGAAAATCTGCCGCCAAATACCTATCGGTGTATTCCTGCAGTTGCACTTTTGAACCAGCCCCTCCTTTTAGGCTTAGCGTGCCCACCTTTTGGTCCACATCGTCCCCTAACATCAAGTGAGATTGTAGCTAAAACGATAACCTATAAAAAGTTAGAATTTACGTTAAGTAAATTTTAGTATTCGTTAATAGTAAATAAATAAATATAATATAAATAAAATCCGAAAGTTATATTACCAATTCATAACGGCAAACCCCAAAATTGAACGTTTTTCGTGAGGGCTGGTTAATACTGGAATATTTTTTACTCGGGATAACGGCAGCGCATTACAATCATAATGGCGCTATCGACTTACCGTTAACGGCTGATGATCGAAGGTGGGTACTTAGTTAATCCGTTAATTGAGTAATTAATCTGTTGTTTTTAAAGTAAACCGTATATTACTAGTTAATTGTTGTGTTTACATTTGGAGTCAATGTACAATATTGTCATTTTTAGTGTTCGTTCATATGCATTAATTACTAAGCTATATCAATTTAACTCTACTAATTCGTATCTAACAACATATTCTATTATTACTATACGATATGATGTTTGACTCTTTATATTCCTACAAATTATATACAGTATACCTGTTTGCGTATGACATATGTATATCCCATTTATCATATTTTATCTGTTGTGTTGCTAAGTTAATATCCTCATTCGTCCTACATGCTTATGTTTGCTAATTTGCACTACATCCAATATTAATATTGTTTATTTTCTACTATATACTATTAAATGTACCGTAAATGCGTGTATATACAGTATAGTATTACAGTTACCGTTGCAGTATGAGTGAGGATTTGAACTTACCTATATCATTTAAATATATAACATACATCAACTTTTTAAATTATATAGCTATTTCTGAATTGTATAACATCAAATTTGCATATGGGATTTTTAAAAAGGAACGTTTAATTTAACCTTTTGTTAAATCTCTGCATCCGTTGTTACATGTTACCCGGACCGCATACTGTATACCGAATTTTAAGTAGGCAGATCTTTTGTCGTCAAATAATAATAAATTTATTCTCAATTACCATAAGTAGCAATGGGCATAATTTAGGGTTTCTAATATCAATAGATTATTATATCTAGGTATAAGATTTTAATAATAGTAGGAAAATATACGAAAATGTTTGTACGTTGTTTCACAATGTACGATAAATAATACATTTTAAATATACTAATATTATTTATTATTAATTAATTACATCTTAAGCTAAATCACAATGTTGTTAATTTCAAAGGCACTCAAATTCAAAATAATTGAGGTTGTATAATAACTAGGTGCCCTGTATTTACACAATCCTAGGCTATAAATAGGGAGACATAGTTTGGACAACATAAAATGATAAAATATTTTTAATCATATTTTTACACAATTAAGTATAATCATTGATTTAAGCAATACTTATAATTTTGTGTCTTGAATATAACTATACTTACAGTTATTTAAGAAATAAAAACGAGTTTAGCTAAGCATATGAAGTAAACGTTAGCAACGAACATACCTTTATCGCTACCCGTTACTACGCACCTTGCTCCGGCGCCGTAACTTTGGCACTCACAGCTGTATGTTTTATTTATATCATAATAAATAACTTGAAATAATTTACCTATGATTAAATGAAAACAACTATACCTTTACTTTTTATTATTACTTTTAGGGGGACGGATTTGCTTTGTTTTTTCTTGCCACCATTTCAGTGTCTCTTCAAATTGTTCTCTATCCTCGGCAGTGACGTGAATATCAGGTAACTCCTTTTTTAATTCCACGTCAGAATAATCATCGTTTTCTGTATAAGCCACATTCTTCTTAAATTTATATTGATTATGAGATAATATTAAACCAGGATCAATCGCTTCTAAGGGTATTTCAGTGTTATCATGATAATTATCATGAATTGGTTGGTTTATATCATCGGAATATTTAACTTCAAAATCATTTTCACTAATAGGCACGTCGGTTTCACTGAGATAATTTTGTTCGGGTATCACTGTAAACTGCTCTGAAGCACTTGGGAATGGAAAGTGTCCATCTAAGATATGTGGAGTTATTTCGTCTTGTGCTAGCAGATCAGATGAAGGTGTTAATGGTGGGCCAACGCCTTCTTCATCATCATATAAATGTGGTGTGGAAACCAGATGGAAAGTTTCCGGCACTGACAAATTAATGTAGTCTTGTTGATGAATTTGCACTACTGATCCATCTAACTCATCTTCATCAATTTCATCATCTTCCAATGCAGGTGAGTGCAAAGAGAAATAACTTCTTTCTTGGCTATTTTCTCTAGGCGATGAAGATGCTGGGGAAGGAAATGACTCCATTGATGGTTGATTGGTATTTTCTTTATCTGCATGACCTATATTTAGTAAACTTTCTAAATTTCTAATATATTCAACAGCCATACGAAGTGTTTCAACCTTGCTCAGTTTTTTATTAGGTCCTCTATTAGAGTTTGCACTTTCGAAAGCTGAAGCTACTTCTTCGGGTATATGTCGTCGCAACGCTGCAAATCCATCGTTGACTTGCCGTACTCTATTTCTTTCCCGCGCATTTCGTCGTGCCACTGCGAGCGGCGTTGGTGTTCGCACAGCTTCTTCTGTGCTATTCTCAAGCACACGTGACTTCTTTGTTAGAATGCCAGAAGGCTCAGATTCAGCAGTGCGCACCAAAGACGTCACCGATATCGTATTTGGTGACTGAATCCTTTGCTTTTTTCTCACTATAATAATTTCCCGTCTGATGTTTTGATTGATGTCATTGTTGGTTATATTCACAGAATTATTTACGGATTCCTGAAGCACCTGCGTCTTGCTGAGTGGCGAGTTGCGGAAAATAACGTTGATCGAGCTCATCTCGATACGATGATTTATGATTTTTACATGTTAAGATTGTTTGTCCTGTATTAGACACGGTCTGGCCTGCTGATAGAATCACGTAAGCAATTAAAAGTTTCTATATAATTTGTAGAAGGAAGTTAGAAGGTTTAGGTGGCGTCAGGGCGCCGGCCGCAACGGGAATGGCGCGTGCCGCGCGGGCGCACCTGGGGTGGCAGCGGGGGGATAAACAAGGGTACTTACATTTACTAGTTGCACACATGCCTTTTCCAAAGGGCGGTTTAGGGAAGGGTCGTGTTCAGTATAGCATACATTGCTGGAGCTTTTATAATCAAAATTAATTCGATAATAGTCGTAAAGTGTATGTCAGTTCGTTACATTTTCTTTCAATTCTCATTGCTTAACAAAACCTCTTTCTTGAATTGTAATTAAACTATAGTAAATTACTAACATGTATATTCTAATCTAATTATAGAATATATAATTGAAATAAATACATATTACATTGAAGCGATGATAGCTCAGTGGTAGCGTGTACGGACGCTGCGTCAAAGGACGTGAGTGACTTTCGATGAAGGAGAACATCGTGATGTAACCATAGCATGATGGTAGGGCTTTTTCTAATGCCCACTTGTCTAACTACCACCCTTAAGTTGAAATTCTGCCATCAAATACCGATACGTGTGTTTTGGCAGTTGCAAAATTAATTGCAAAACTGGGTCAAATATTTACTGTACCCTTCGAAATATATGGTGTTATAGCTAGTATTAATAAGCCGATAAAATTAATACAAATAAAAAGTTATCAATTAATTTAAATACTAAATTGTCTCAGAATGTGAACACTCGGCAAATAATTTTCATTGGGGTGTCGCACCCAGCCAGCGATGTCATTGTGTGCGTATAACTATACATGTTCTTTCTTTATTCACGTGACTATAGTAAGTTAACACAAACGTACAAATCATATAAAATTATACCCATACATGTTTATACTGCAATAGCTAAAACGTCTGTATACATTATAATTTGCGATCGAAAATGAAAAATGATGATGCGGATGCTGTACCTATTAGATGTTGTAATAATTATCAAGTGTTATAGTGTAGTTGAACAGGAGTTACACGTCCATTGATTTTATAATTTTTAAATCGATTATTATAGATATCCTCTTATTTTTAGAGAAAATAAGAAAATTTAATACAATTTTATGAACACCTTTCCTTTGTTTTGTGTTGCACTTTAGATTTTTTGACATTAGTAAAAGTGTGAACCTAGAACAGGTTCTCATACGTCTGTTATTATACTAGGATATACAACTAGGTAACTCATAACATATTTTCAACAATATATTGATAAATAGTAAGGTTTTTTATTTATTAATAAGTAGTTTATTTTGTAAAATCCTAAAAAAACTAATAAAGAAATATTGTAAGCAAACATTTTTTTTTATTTTTACTATTATCTATCTATTTCCCGTAATGCTGTTACAGGAACGCGTGTTGTGTGTCGCCTACGCCAGCTGCGTGCCCGTTAGCTTTTGTGCAGTGGCACGCGCCAGTATTTGTTGACCATTGTTAGTTATCTATTTTCTGACAAATTTATTGTTGCTTGCCTTATAATAAAAACCATTTTAATTATGTTAATTGTTATTTTACCTTTAATAAGAGCTATAATATTAGTCTATTTAGTAAAAAATAAAAAAAGCAAAACATAAGTTTCATGTATTTTAGATATATATTCGAAATTAATTTAAAAAAAAAACATAGTTATTGACTTAATTATCACTGAAACATAAAGTTTGTATAATAATTAATAAACACTAATATGTTAGTATTTTATTGAATTTTTAAGTGATGTTATTAATATTTATAAATGTCGATGAATTTAAATATACATTAAATTGTTTATATATGTTTGGTTATTTCTTTATTCATACATATAAGATCTTAATCAGGAAACGACGAAATGTAAGAACAAGGAAAAAGTTATTTGGCTGTAGCAAAGTAACTTACATGTAATTTAAAACATAATAATTGGAAAGAGTGAAATTTTAGAATCGGAGAAATGAGTATAATTAAATAAAGAATAAAAATTATATCTTTTAATTAAATTTATTCATTACTTTAAAACCAGGCAATGAGTTAAATTGTATGATTTGATTTTTATTCATTATAGCAGTTTTCAGATATCTACATATACTTGTTGCTCAGTGTAACAAAAAATATGAACTAAGTAAATGGTTTACTGATGAGAATTAACTCAAACTAACACGGATTTGAACTAAATTGAAATAACTCAGTTATTGCAATCGATGCGCGACGTAAACATCGAGGTAAAAAAATAATGGTCGGTGTTTTATGGAGTTATTTGCATTTAGTAGACGGACCAAACCTACTACAACAAAGTATGAATTATAGTGAAAATATAATTCATAGTCGTAATGATTTCAGTAGGATTCCTATCGTGGATATTCTGAGCTTACGACTAAAGTAAGAGAAACGTAAGCTTGTAGCAGAAAAAGCTTTAGTTATAATTTTCATTAAATCCAATTTACAATAGAAGTAAAATTGATAACATAGAATATAATTACCTACCGGTTCAAATTCTTTTATATTTATGTGTCTTCGATTTCTTTATTCTTTTATTTTCCGAGTGTTTGGACCTTTTACTCCCACAATCCTTGTGGTATAGATATTTTATTGTAATACCTAAAAAATCCCTAAGCAAATTATAGTGCGATAAACAAAAAACGCCTAGAGAGGTTTTAGAGCAAACTTAAACAATGAACATTATTGAGCGATCACATAGGCGTTACAACCTAAGTAGGTACTTCCAAGAAATATATCTTTCACTTTGGATCTATTTAAATGCTTAATATTTGGATAATTAATAATATGTAATATATAACTACATATATGTATAGTTACAGAATAACAAGATTTAAGAGCCGCAGACGACATTCGAGAATAACATCCATAATTCTTATAAGTGTATCCTGTAATACAAGAAGTATTTTTTCGCATCAATCCGCTCAGTAAGGTGAAGCTCACAGCCTCGCATCTTGAGAACATGTGGCAAACGTAATATCACCGTCATGGTATAGGCTACATATCCTATATTTAGCTTTGCCATATGTTTGTCTTTGAGGGGAAATCAAAGTGCGTTTCGAGACATAAGGTAGTTTGTCAAAACAATAAACCCCTTTTATTATATTCTTAAGAATATAAATTCCTTATAAGTTCATTCATTTAATAAGAAAAACATCTATTTCTTTAATTTCAACGTTGCTGACTGTGAAATTCCTGGTTAGCTTGTAGGTTTGTCGGATATTGATGCCCGGTAACGAACTACCGACTTTGTGGTAGACGTTCTTTTATTAGCAATATACTCTTTACTCTACTGTTTATATAAACGTCCATACGTATGATTTGATAGACTAATGAAAATACCATTTAACATATAATTTAAATAAAAAAACACTATTACGAAATCTATTTGAGATTATCGTGCGAATAAGTTCCTTTTATAACCAGCTGAGTTATGAATGGCGCTGTCGGACCGGGTTACGTCTAATGCTAACCTATCTCAATATAGGATGCCTTGCAATAGCTATGCTATTATAAGCTTCCCCGATCCAGACGTATTGTTTCGTTACAAAAAATATGAATAAAAGAGAACCTTCAACTTGAAAATAAAATAAGCTAAGGTCACTAGCACAAAACATCGTCTCACTCGCTTAGGACTGCATCTAGACGACTAGACTAGGCATTCATATTGGATTCTAAGGGGGAGGTATAATAGCATAATATCCGGGTTATTTTTTTGTATGGCGCAATTTTGAGGGAACACAACTAAAGGATATAAATATTAAAGTTTGTTTAAAAGTCTAAATACCCTAATTCAAGGTGAACTTTGAAATACAAGTAACTCCGTTAATACAATGAACTCTGTCTTTTTATGTTTTTCAGTATCTGAACTTCCTTCAACTGAAATATTTTGATTTCTTATTTATCTATATATTTGTATGCATATTTTATATTCAAATGCCTAATACTCTTTTATTAAGAAAATTATTTTATCACTTTATTCGTATTAAAAATATTTGATAAAAAATTTAACATGTCAAAATTTCATTTGAGCTCGTATTTTATGAAATCATTAATATAAGATCGAGTAACTTAAACATATGATTGAAATAAGAGAGTACATAATGACGGCAGAAACAGTTATTTCAAATTCGCACAGCAATAAAACATAGTAAAATTGACATTTACAAAAACAATTTACTGAAGATTGTATATGAATATAATAAAAGCCCATGCTCTTGACACCTATATTTACGATTGAATATGCTCATGACTAGGTTCAGTACCACTCTTCCTTTCACAATAATTATTTGTCGGTTAACGCAATGCGAAACTTGCTCGATCCCTTGAGACCTATGAACGCGTTGCATTCGTTTTCAATGAACTCCGCTCTTATTCACTTACACGTGAATTTTTATGCTGTGAAGTAACTTGTATTTCGATTTTGTACTTTAGCATTACGAATTAAGTGCTTAAATGCTTTCAATGAATTAGAATTAAAACTTGTTTCGTTGCAAAAACTAGTCCTTTCTTAGATTTGAGAAAGAAAAAATCGCTCTCGCTTTCAATAGCAAGACCGTTACATGCTAAGTATTAGCTTATTCAGAGTAAATAAAAAAGTCTGTTACCATGCAAACTTATATTTGCATCATAAAGACTTATAGCTTGGAGCGACAATGCGTCGAAACTTGACGTAATGTTATACACAGCGAAATACAGAAACAAGTGTGACCACTGTAGGATCTACAATTTATCATTGGTCGTATCATGCCTCCCTGCTCAAATATTTCTTTACTAGAATCTCTTACTAGAACTAGCTAGCTGGGTCTAGTCTCTGGTAACACGGGAGATTTAAGTGTAGCTGGGGTGTTTTTTAGGAGGTTGATTTGACAGTGCTTGTTACCTGATCAGTTTTGCCATATGCACCTCTCGCCTTGGCCTGAACCTGCGTACTGAATTTACGTATTCCGAAAAAGATTGTAAAATGATTTTTTCCATTACGTTATAAAAAAAGAATACAGAACACTAGCTGGACGAAGGTTCCACAGCTTCACATAAGACGTATAGACTTGTTGGTTTGTATTCTGATGTTGGCTTTTCTCTTTATTTTTATTCAAAAAGTATACATTAAGATTCTTATATTTTTCGATTAGCTAAGAATAAATGAAGTGCCTACATCCTAAGTGCTCGGTTTTAGTAAATTTTTCCTATAAACAGAATTAATCTCTAAATGAAGGGTAATTAAATTCTTTTCGGTATTATTATTAGTCCGAAGGCTAACTAAAATAAAAAAATATTCGATCCTGGCAGATGTTTAAAGTTCACGGCGGTTTATACACACACGTTTATTTATCGGTCTCTCTTTTCAACTTACAAATACTGCTGGCAGTGTGAAGAGGAGACTATACTAAAATAGGGGTTGCTTCGAGGGTTGCCACGTGACCTTATTCCCTGTTGTGTACGCACACAGGTAAACGAACCCTCGATTTTATTATTGATCCTGGAAAAAATCTCTGTGATTAATGCCATTGTTAGACGATACAGTTCTATAGAGTAAGTGTAATTTTGTGATTAATCAATGCATTGATTTATATTGTAATTCTCTTTATTTGAAAATATATGTAATTCCTTTTTAGTGCAGGAGTAATCGGCGCATGAGTACCGAAAAATATTCCACCTCAATTTTTTTAGCCCTACTGCTATAGTGACGTCACTTTTTCGTATTTAGATAAAAAGTATTGAGACCGAAGAGTCTGTTTACCGAGTTTTTCTCTCTGTTTTTCTTTCTATAAATAATAATAATATATTGTATGTACTTTAAATAATATTGTAATAGATTTAACAAAAATCTTTTAAATCGTAACTTAGTCATGTGAATAAGTTGACTACATATTTTGTTTTAATATAAAAGAAAAATGAATAAAATATATATGAGGATAAAATTTCATGCACGATCATTTAATTACAGAGTAAGATAAAACCATTTTCTATTATGGTGTCTGCCTAGCCTATGTAGGCAATTTTGCCATTGTCGGGTGTAAATAGAGATACAAGCTACGAACACAAAGTAACACCTAGACTCAGAATAATAATTTACACACATAGTTGTCTTGAGTGGGATTCGAACTCACAGCACTTCGGCACGGCGTCCGCATCGAGGCGACCGCTTAAACCGCAAGACTAAACGTGCAGTCGCTAAGCTTGTTTTATGGAAATTAAACATAAAATTATATAGATTTGTAACAATTGAAAATTATGTTTATCACACAAAAGTCAGTCTTAGATGTGTAATGAAGTCGTGAACTTTCTTTTAAAGGGTAGTACTTACTATCGCTGCGATACGTGACTGTATATGTAGCGTAATATATGAATACGAAGTTATATATATACATAAATTTTAAATAAATCTTTTGAACTATCAGTCGGATTTCAAAAATATTTATGTATGTGATAGGATAATCATTGAGGAAGTCTTTAAGTTATATAACATCTAGCCGCCACCAATAAGACCAACCTATATTAAAGAAAGTTACAAAAAAGACAAAAATATCAAATAAAATTTTAGTTCCACGCAAAACTAGTAGTGAACACAGCTAATTATAAATAATAAAAATATCTGTAATGACTATAAGAAGTCGCTTACGTAAACATTAAGAGATCCAACGTAGCTTCTTTAAATGCCCTATTATAGGGAAATAATAACATCAGTTCATTGGCTTCCGACAATTTAGTGTGTAAGAAAAACAAACTACTAGCCTCTTATATCGAGTTACAATACTTAAACTGTCGTCAACCGCCACCCACACGGTTCCTTTTTGTTTTTTACCGATCTTTTTACAAAACTAAATAGATTTCCTGTTAGAAAAACAAACATATACGTTTATTGACTCGAAATGTTTAGTTTAAATGTGTAGTTGCGAATGAGTGATGGATTTCGAATGACGAACGACCTGTGACGGAATGAGGCTTCCGATATTTTATGATACAAAATTACATATACAAAAATTCCTTTTTCGTTTTATGAAATATTCTGTTGTCTTATTTATGTGATCACATGAATGTTTAAAAAAAGTCGTAATGCTTTTTTATTACTTATGTACTTTGCTGATTTTCTATATCATTTGATCAGGAAATATCTTACTCTATTTTTGTAGTAAAGCTAATTTATTCGTCTCATGGATTTTAAAAAGTTTTCTTGGATGTCAACAGAATGTCAAAGTTATTTAATAACTGCTTATATAATTATTAGCTGCTTAGTTAACACGTAGTTTCAGAAACATTTATAAAATATATTGTGGTATTGTTATTACAGTGTACATAACATTTGCAAGTTTATTGTACATTTTTGAAGCCATAATAACTCAATTGCTACAGGTGTACATTCGCCGCGTCAATGGACGTGAGTTGGAATCCCTACGATGAGACTAAGCCCTGGGCAAAGGAAAGCGCCGTGATGAAATCATATAATGTTGGTAGAGCTTTTTAGGTGGTTTCAGGCTTAGGCTTATGACTTATTGTACGATCCTGGAATTGCATGTGAAAGACAATCCCTCCACTAGGCTTAGCGTATCCACCATCTTCGACTAAATCGTCACTCATATCAGGTGAGACTCTGGTCTTAACGCTAAACCTATAAAGTAAAAAGAAAACTCAACCTAGCGGCACTGAGAGGACTTTGCATTTTATAACGTTATTAGGACTTGTCGTTCAATGGATAGAAGATATGAGTATACGGAGAAAAAAGTATACCAACCAAAGTCAAGTAATTTTAACACTTTAAGAAGTTAGTCGTTAAATCGTATACCGTTAAATGGAGTTTGCACTTTATATAAAATACTATTTGGTGTTTATTGTCAAATCTAAAGGATCTATACTATCATTATTTTCCGTGGTTAACTACTCCATCACCAGATCTTAGAAAAGCTCTAAATACTTATACCGATAAAACAAATAGATTCCGTATGTTTTCAATCACTTTATTCGTTTTTTTTTATTGCATGGTTACTAATATACTAACAAAATATTTTTATCTAGAGAGATTAGACCCTAATATGATTTAATAAGAACAAATTCCAACACCAGTTAGAAACATTGCTATTATAAAAGATCTCGCAAGATAGAAACATATTTCTCTATATAATGGTAAATATTAAATAAAGAAAAACTGTTTCCTTCATAAATTTAATAATAATGCTTAAACAAATACTTTAATAGATATAATAATATATGGTTATATTTTTATAACTAATATCCAAGTTTAAAATAGATTTACATCGAAATTCATAATAATTTTTATTATCAATTAACGTTAAAGTTAATAAACATATACATTAAATCGTCTGTCGTATACTTCCCAAAAGTATACATAAAGCTAATATATACCTACTAATTATAAAGGAAAATTGAAAAGCTTGCTTTCAAACATTTATTACCTATACCAATATTTCTGTTTTAATGTATCAACGCTATATATATTTATCGGGTTACAAATATAAGGCCAATCTAAAAATTATCTGTGCATCCGATTGTGGTAAATATATCAAAGTTATTAAAATAACAGAAGCGAAGTTATCGGGCTGACGGGGCGTAGGCAGCGATTCCAATCGGTGGTCGACTGTACGTTTTAATTTCACGTCTCAACGATGATATCGTCATTGTAGTTTAGACTATTGTATTAAAAGCGATAAAGGACTAAGAAAAATACTTTAAAAAATCACTATTATTTCAAATGTTTTCCTTAAGATAAAAAATATTGGGTTTTCCTTTTAATAGTTTAACATATTTAACCAACAGTCCTTATAATGTATGGTTAATAAAGTAAATTTACTCCTTTCGCGCTTTAGACACTTACTTAGAAGTTTTTTTGCGATGATATGAGTTTTATGAAAAACTCGAATGAAGTCGCCGGTAAAAGAATTACTCAGCTCATACCTATATCTCAATATTTGTATAGATATATAATAATATACTAATAGTACTATTAACACATAGGGTTGGTAGACGTTGTATAGTACATTGCCAAAATAAATAAATAATACCCATAAATTTCAAAAATATTTAGAAATCCTTTGAGGTCGACATTTAAAGGATCATATATTCTATATATGAAAAATCCAAAAAAGTTGAAAAATTACCGCATATAACTACAGTTAAATACCATCTAACTGACTCCATAAACATACAAAAACTCTTGTTTATCGGTCAGGCCGTTTAGTGATAGAAAAATTACAAATATACACGCATCGGACTTAATATATAATCTATGTAAAATGACATATTTACGGTCTTTATTATTCTTTGTAAGCTTCGAAACTTCAAAGATATCTTTTGTTTTGATTTATATTCGACGGACACCTTTATTCGATATTTTATTCGGTAAAACTAAACTGTGTTAAATAAGTCGTGTTTTTGAACTACTGAATACGACAATTATTAAAAGGATTATTTTTCAAAGCACTTCGAAGCTACACAAGAGTATTGCTTACAATCAGATATGATTTCAAAAATATTCGTAAACAAAAAATGGGGACTACTGTGGACAAGACTTTGATTTACGGGAAATAAAAATTTCGGAGACGTTTTTAGCGGCACAATTAAAATATTTAACGAACCACCCTCAGTGGGTGGTGGACAGTTCTCACGAGCCTATTAAATATAATTTTATTTATTTTTTAACGATTTATTGGTTTGTCTGCGCCATATCTTTTTGTTTGTCGCCACAAATATTGCTATGCCATTTATTAGCATGTTTTTGACATGATTTTGAAAAGAGACGCAATTTTTTAACTTTGTTTATTAGACTGCTTTGTTTGAAGTTTTGTTGCTTTAATTTTATTATTCCGATATTTTAAATTAGTAAAAATTAAACGCTGAGTAGATTTCACAAATATATAGAAATTTATTTGGATACTCAGATTATCCTAACATTACTCGTATTACAAGAAAGTTGCGCGAATACACAAATGATTTCGAAAGTTTATGAATGGTATTGATGAATTTTACTGAATTAGAAAATGACAACTATTAATTTAATTTAACAAAAAAAGTGTTTAGTTCATACTTATAAATGTCACGCTATTAAAATTATATTTATAAAATATAATTACAAACATTGACAGTGAAGAATATCTTTAAAATCATGTAGATTAATTGCTTGATATTTAACAAAGAAACCCTTTCATAGAATCGTTTGTTTGAGTCAACATTCATAACCGCAAGATATTATCAACAACTCCACATACTTGTTGCACATCAAATAAAATTCCATTATAAATGATTTGTAAAATGCGTTGTCAGCATGATACTAACTGGATTTAGTGAAATCAACTTTTTTACTTAAAGGGTAATAATAGTTTTGTCCTATAGACAATAATATTGTGACGAAACGTCTAAATGATATCACAGCGTGAGACTGACGTGGCGCTCACCGTTTGGAAGCCACCTGCTTTAATATTCAAAATTAACATATTATAACTATTTTTAACCCTTACTACTCGATAGTAGTCGAAATAAGAAATAAGATTCGATTAGTTTATGTTCACAGTTTCCAGAAGCGGTTCATGTCACAGTCGTTTTAATAAATCCGCTCGTGCCCCAACAAGGTAAGCGGCCAGTCGCCTATAAATCACTACCTATCGAATGCGTCGGGTACCTTTGTCTCTATTGCAAATCATTTTCAAAGCGTTAAAACAACGCAGCGTAGGTCTGAGCGCAACGAGAACGATATAATTGAATAAAATTAGCCAATAAAGTGTAGTGTTCGAAAGATACAATGGCATACCGCCTGTGCATCACGAAACGCGTAAACAAGCCTTATTTACTGGTAACCCCTTTGGGAATCCACATTAAATTCTCCCAATATACTGCTGAGAACGCATCCATGACTAAGGCTGTAATAGTTTCTCAATTCCATTGTGACTTGAAGGCTATATCTTTCCAAGACATATTGTCTTACAATTTTTATCTATACGCGTAATGTTTACGCGAATCGGAATGAAATAATATGTTATTGTGTATCTAAAGATTATAACAATTAAGTTGCACGGCATATTTTTGTTTACTTTTATTATATTCTAAACAGAAAATAATCCGAAAATAGCAGTTACTACCTGTTAATCGGCAGCATACTAATATTCGTCGATATTATGTGGGCCTACAAGTCTCCCTGCAGTTGGATAAAAACTGGCTACTGGCTGACCCTGAACCGTAAAACGCCAAAAAAGATTCATGGGGTTATCACTGACTGTCCCGACCTAGTAGGTAAGAAATTTCTAGCATTTTCGCTTGACGACTGTATTACACCGAGTAATCCCGGAATGAAATACACTACAACGAAGTACACACCCAAATGCTGCTATGGCAAATGTTACACCTGGTGTCTGGTGGTCGCGATCTAGTCATACAAACATGTTATGACCTATTTTATTAAGCAACACCAATATAAAAAAGTATAAAAATATTTGTTAATTTTTTTGCCATTTTAATTCGGTATAAAAGTATTCTTTCTAAAAAAACAAATTAAGTAGTGCAAAATTTCCTTTTTCGTCAAATATATTATTTTCAAGTCCACTGTAATAATTATATAAAATATCTTGTACAATTATCGCTGTTAGATTATGAAAGTATCATGTTTTTAATGGAGAATTAACATCATAGATGTATTAATATTATCATGAAATTATTTTATAAAACATCCAAATCGTACGAGTTAAAGAAATTTATGATTATTATAGAATTATAATATAATTGATGAAATAAAACAATGTCAGCTGTAATTTAATTTAAGAGCGTGCGCGGAAGTTAGCGCGAGCCATCGGTCGGCGATCTCGATGCGCGCGCAGAATTTTAAACAGCGACCGTTTCAATTTGAGACCTGGTTCTCTGAAAATGCTATGCGACGATCCATCAAAAAAATATTAGACGTCTCAAGCGCACCTAATAAACGAATTCCTCACGCCGGTTTACCGATTCTTAAGCGCATTGAATTAACGAAAAAAAAGTAACGCAGTTTTTAACCGCTCCTGATTTTTTAACAATGTTGATATGATATTCTACCTCGTTATTTTACTGAATTTAAACGGGATACCTATACCTTATTAGCAAGTTGAAATTTCATTCGTAAAATTATTGTGGTTTATATGTGTAAAAAACCTTATTTGCAACTGCTCCTGTGACAAATGTATGGCGCTGGACGCTTTGTCGGCAGTAGTAATAAGACGCAGCGCAACAGGCGGACAAATTTATCTCATAAATCTAAGGGATGCGTCGATCCGCATCGTTAATTTACTATATTGGATGTCGATATTGTAATTCATTCATAATTATATTACATCATTTATTTAGTACGGTCATGCGATTATGAATGATTATATAATCTAGCCTATTTCTGTGGAGGTGTCTTCTGCACTAGAATGAAATCGGAATTAAACTTAAACATACAAATTGCATATATCATTGAATAGGTAGGTAGGGTATGGTGAAATCTGTTTATCTCTTCCTTATCTTCTTTACAATGATTCCAAACATAATTAATTTTATTGTGGATCGTATAAAAGGCTACATTATTTAGGATTAAATACCTAATATATTGTAATATAGTACAATCGAAAGGTTGTTATGGTTTTCGTGTATTCTGTCGGCTTGCGAACAAGCTCAGAGGTTGTTAACAATGGTGCGATATCGCTTATTTTTTATCAAACAAACAGAGATAAGAGCCCGACGAACTCAAAGATTTTCGAACGATTTTTTGAGATTTGCACGAAGTTGAAAACCTTTTTTTATTTAGGTGTTTTTAAGAATGACACCGCATAAGACTCACCACCCATGTTCTAACATTATTATCGGGTTTTGATCTTAAGAAGCAAAGAATTATAGGATATTTACACAATTTATTGCCACCGCAAAACAAGGGAATCTTTGATAAACTTCGTGTTTTGCGATAATAGTAGTATAAATAGATCAGATATGGCGAAATTTATATTTAATAACTTTAAAGGCCGCTGAATATTATTATTAGTTTTATTACGTTGAAGTATCATAACGTTTTGTACAAGAGTGAGTGTCGAAAAGATGTTGAATACTGATGGTCTGTTCTGAGGCTCTGCCGAAGCATGAGGGCCAAAATTTTACTGTAAATTTGAGTTGTGTAATACAATGTTTTGTTATATTTGCTTAGTAAGCTGCTAACTTGAATTTATTATTTTTTATCAAGCACATATCAGTGTGTTCTGATAGGTACACTTTAGAAATTTGTAGTGCATGATGATATGACATTCTTTAACGCTCACCTTACTAGGCAATATCTGCAAGTTGAAACCACTTATATGAAATGACTTATATTCTGGTAGGCACATTTAAAAGCCAGCTTACTTAATATCAGCATATCACTATCTTGGATCACATTATTATTTCAGTTGCCATTTTGAATAAACACAAAAATCTATAAAGAATAAAAATAAATATCTTCTAAATATATGTTTAATCATCTTGGAAACAATTGCATTCACTACAACTGATATTAATGCTGTGACTAAAATTATTAATTTACAGAGACATGTTACTTGTAAATGAAAAGATGCATTACCTGACAATTTTCGTATTAAATATAGGCATAAAATGTTTAATAACATAATTTATACTACAACTAATAATACCACAATGATATTTTTCAAAATGAATAAGCCAAGTTGATTTAAATTAAATAAAAATAAAGAGTGACGTATTAATCTATAATAATTAATTTATGCAAATGAATTGATAGGTATATAGGTATCTAATGTGTAATATATTAGTACTGTATTTTTATAAAGATGACACAAAAAATATGCTGTTGTTAATTAAGTCATTGACAACAGCAAAATATTGCTGTTTTAAATATTTAACGAGATATAATGAATGATATTTCACCGCTAATTGGCTGATATAATGACCTAAGTTGCATACGAATTGTCATTTGGTCTGATTATCAACATTCTAAAGATCATTTAGGAAAATGTATTAGCCTTTTGTCTTTGTTTTGCTATAAGCGTGACTGCATTAGGTTCTACGAAGTATATAATTATTAATGGAATATTATATTTTGTTAATAAAGTCGGCAAAAAAGTTATTTAAAAAGATATATATTTGTATTTTATATATCTCGATAAAATTAGCATACTTATTTATTATTATTAAAAATATTTATTACGCAGTAGACACAGAAATGTGTCACAGTTTTTTATATTTTGAAACGATCACAATGCACCTTGTAACACGTTTTCGTTCTGGAAACTTCTCAAGAATAAAATAATAAATAAATCTTACTATAATTAAAAACACGTAAGTAATTGAAAGACATAAATAAATAATTAATTATGTGATAATAAACAATAATCATAAGTAAGGTGAAATTTATTATTAAATTCATGAATAATATAACGTATACAATAACATGTGTTTAATAAATTATATTTTAATTTTATTCTAGAAACTATAATAAACTATTAGAAATATATTAGAATATTATTATAATAGAAAGTAAAATACCCAAATAATATATAGGATTCAAAATTGGTCCACTTATATCAAGTAATAATTTGGTTTAATAATAAAAGCATTGATATACCCATTGATATATTAATCATTGATATAACCAATGAAATGATAACAGTTTTAATTAAAATATGTCCCGAAAATCTTACTTATTGAACAACATTTTCATAAATACATGCTTATTAAAGTGAAAATTTTGCTTGAACGAGTAGGTATATAACTTACATCTAGTTGATCCAGCACTAACATTTTATATGTAGTTTATATTAGATTATTATAGAGAACTGAAAAAGTATGAAATACATGCAAGTTACTTTATTAATCTTAATAACCTTAATTTTACTAAAAACAAGTGTCACAAACACAAAAGTCACAAGCAAACAAGCATAAAAGCAATAAATTTCAATTTTAGATTAGTAAAAAAAACACTCATACATTCATACTTCCTTTGCTTATTTATTTAGTGAGGTTCTAGACTATAAAACTTCGTGCTACGGCATTTAGAAGTAAAAAAAAAACTTATACCTAGCCTTTATAATTTCTTCCGCGTTTACAATGTACTGCCAGAGATATGACATCGTAGACTGTTTTATAAAATAATTATTATTTAGACGAATAAGTCATCTATGATAATATCAAAAGTTACAAATCTGTCCAAATTTATAATAATTAATTGTACGTAATCAGTCCAACAAAGTCATTAATATGCGGTGGGTTATTAGACAAAATCTTGTATAATAAAAAGTATAATAATAAAATGATTTATTGACTAAAATTACTGTCTAATAATAACCGAAGAAGTATCTGTTACAGTTTTATCGACACAGTAATCCGATCTTTTATGTTGACCGTAAAATGCAGAGCGCGCTTTGACGTCTTAATCCAATCAAGCAAATTTGTTATTAGATTACACTAGTCTCGTTCAACAATAAATTATTGACATATCAATGGTTTTCGGACGCGTGGCTAAGCAATTAACATTAACGTAGGTCAAAAACGGTAGAAATATTTAGTAAACATTACAATAAATTCCACATTTTTATACGTTTCTTTTTTGTTCTGCTTAGAAAGAAGAGGCTTCAAGTGAACCAACTATCGAAATATATTTATTTTTGCATATAAGTAT
The DNA here is from genome assembly GCA_039707435.1 of Actias luna. NCBI lineage: Eukaryota > Metazoa > Arthropoda > Insecta > Lepidoptera > Saturniidae > Actias > Actias luna. Next base: position 12,190,251 of record JAZHAC010000034.1, on the reverse strand, counting down.
ATTGTAAGAGTAGTTTTGTACATAACTACATGCAAATTCCCTTACATATTTCGCAAAGCAATCTGAGAAATGATTAAATATGGGCTCCAAAATTGTATATTTGTATTATATAAAGTCAGTAATGTAGTCAATTGGATTTTTCCACTCTGACTCCGATATATAGAGATTTCTTTGAGTGCCTTTCTATTTGAAATCGGAAATTTATTTACGGATTTTAGGACGTTTTGAATCTGAAAATGAGCCTGAATTTTATTATAGTGAAACAAGTTTTCATGAAACATAGGCATTTTCTTTAGACCACCACGCTAGCTACCACCCTCAAGATAAAAACTTCTCACCAAACGTTTATAGATTACCTAATAGATATGTAATATAGATTATAGTAGATCCAATTGACAGCCAATTCTCTTCTATGTGGATATTCAAAATCCATATGATAAATCTATAAATCCTATATATTTAATAAAATGGAATAACTCACCGTCATGTTGTACAAAAATTACTTGGATACAGCAGTTGTGACTGACTAGATCGCGAGTACCATACACCAGGTGGAAACAACCGCCCATAGTTATGCGCTTAGGTTTATAGCGGTCTATGATTATCCAATAATCCAGCAATCAATCAGCAACACACGGCGTGTATGGTATCTGAACCCAAGCGTCGCGATGGTTTGTGACCATCAAGTACGAGGTCATAAATCCTTCATAGTGACTCTCTTTTGATTTTTCATATTTTAGGATCAGTCAATATATCTAGTAGCCAAGATGCTTATAGAGGGATCCTTTAATTACATATTTAGCAATAGCATAGCGATACCAAAACTCGCAAATTATCGGCAGAAAAGTGGCAAATTATGTTTATTTTTAGTATACTTTGGGTGATATATAATACGAATTTGCCATTTGGAGGCAAATAGTAATTTCTTTGCATCGCTTTGTTATTTCTAAATATGTAATTACGGTGCCGTACGATGACTCTTGATTTATTGCTTATTCCTCGATAGTTCTCGCTATTTCTGGATTGTATTCTACTTATTATCATCATAAATTTTGCCGCCAAGTACTTATAGGTGTGTTCCGGCAGTAGTACTTGAGAGCCAGTTCCTCCACAGGTTTAGCGTGTTTAGCTTGGTCCACATCGTTACTTAACATCAGGTGAGACTAGCCATAACGCTAAATCTATAAACTATAAAAAACTACCTATAGGGTTGTCACTTTACTGTACTGCTATTAAAACAAAGTATTGTATGAGTTGTACAAGACAGAAGGCAATTTATTGACAATGATTACAATTATAGCGATTACAATCATACGCGTTAGTACTTAATAATAATTATTCGTGTAAGTAATAATTGCATGAGTTGTAATATGTTTGTAATTATGAGTAATTTATGAATTTCCTTTCATTTATTTAAACCATTCTATTTTATTCATTTTAATACTGTATGAAAAATATTTTCATTTTATATTTGATGGTATAGTTTTTGTCAAATTTCGATACTACTTTTTTATATTTATCTTCAAAGTTTGTGAAAGGTATAGTGTTATCTAGTGATTAATATATCTCGGACGTGAAAACTTTATCTAATAAAAACCTTGACATGTCCTTTGGGATAATAATCATATTGTATTTCCAAATAGATGAAATGAAAGAAATAAAAAATGGTAATATCAAAAAAGCGTTTGTGTTTTAAGATTTATCTTTGAATATATCTATCTACTAGGGTAGGTAGAGTGGTAAAATACCTCCTCTGTACAACAGTTGCCACAAAAATAATATTACCTTTATTTCCTACAAAGAGTTAGGTTTTCAAAGTCCCTTTGGATGCAAGAGGTTAAGGTCAGAAACTTGTTATTAAATCCCTGTTGCTATTAACTCACAGGTTACAATAACCGTTAATCATCAGGCTAACCGGAAAATTGCTTACCACCTTTATTGTAAAAAACATTGTAGGTATTTAAAAATTTATTGTTCTGTACAATTTTGGTATCAATATTGACTATACATTTGAAACATTGGTAGCTCTGTTGGTAGTATGTACAAACGCCGCGTCAAGGGACGTGAGTACGAATCTACCTACAATGAACTTGAGCTTTCGGTGAAGGAAAATATTATGATGAAGCCATATCATGGTGATAGGACTTTATCTAATGCCCACCTGAACCACCACACTCAAGTTGAAAATCTGCCGCTAAACACCTATAGGTGTGTTCGGGCAGTTGCACTTGAGAGCTAGTCTCTTCACTAGGCTTAGTGTATCCACCACCTTGGGCCATATCGTCACTTGATATCAGGTAAGATTGTGGCCATAACGGTAAAAAAAGCGAACTCAGAGAAGCTAAGTCTAGTGAAAGGGCTGCATCGATGTGCGTAATTTTTTTAATAAATCTAAATAACGTTTTGGAAACAAAATTCAAAAATTGAATAAATAAAAACTGAAATTACTTTTTCTAAGAAATTCTTATACATAACCTCGAAACCATATACTTACGATTGGAATACTGTATTTCAATAAATATTTACTATTTTTAAATGTTTGTTTTAAAAGTTTTCAAGAAAATATGGGAAATTGCAAAGGACAATTTGCAATTTCAGAATGCAAATTATGTACAGACTGTAAAAAATATATATTTCTGTGCAGGTCATAATTAGACGATAATAATGATAAATTTGTTTGATTTTTTTTTGTTTTCATCTTTATGCTTTCATTACGGAAATAACTGAAATAAATGTTTTATGCTACAGATTATCTAATATTTGGACAGAATGGATTCCATTCCAGGAAAAAAGTATATTCAGAAATCGGTTTTTATTTTCATTTTGAATTTGTTTACACAACACGTAAATATATGTTCTTTCCAGAGCAGGTAACATAACGATAATGTAAGTGGTCAGCGTTCACACATACGGTCAACACGGACCTATTATTAATATATATATTTTTTTTAACCGACTCGTTATCTGACGCTGGAATCCTTTCAATCCATCCGTTCTATTGTTTTTGAACCACTTTTTTGTTGATATCAATATTTTTTACGATTGGTGTTACGATAAAACAGTGATTTGTTCCGAAGAGATATCGAACGAGATGCCTTTAGGGCTCTTATGATACGTTTATCATTAGGCGGCAACCTTTCTTTTGTATGTAAATATTTTATTGTTATACAAAAACTAATTTTGTGTGGGTAATGTAAGCGATAGTAAAATAGTTTTTGCTTCTTTGTCTATTCAAGTATAAATAGCTTCCGTGGTTTGGTATTATTTGAACGTTCTAGTAAAAGTTACATCTTCCAGTTAAGGTGTTTCAAAACTTAAGAATATATAAACAATTTGCGAGAAATATTTATGTTAACTAATAGATATTAATTCACGAATAACTAAATTTTCGTCCAAAACTTCACTCGCTTAGACTATATAATATATTTTTTTTCTTAAAAAAAAAAAACACAACTCCCGCTTGGGTATCGCGGGATTTTACAGTAATATCTAATATCAACGGATACAAAGTAGAATGAAAACTAAGAATAACCACTTACGGATCACAAAATTATTTGAACCCACAATATCTAGCGGTTATGTGATCGAATAAAATACCACGTGATCCTTGTATGCAACATTGAATTCTAATATACAGTATTGTGCAAATTAATGGAATCAACCTGAAGTTTTACATTTCTCTCACTTCAGAGCTGTCAAAACATTGAAAATGTAATCTATAATTCTCGGTCTGTTTTCAGGAATTGTTATTTTAAGTTTTAATAACACTTGGGAATATTACTCTTGTATAGTCTCTATTCAGTCATTAGTAAATTTGTGCAGGTCACCTTGCGGGATAGATATTTAGCCAAGGAAGCACGAAGAAACGGATTGGAAAAAGTGGAACTACATGACTGGAAAAATGCTTTATTTACCGATGAAATTGATTTCATAGTTCAGGGAAAGCAGTTCGGAAACGCCAAGAAGTTTCAAAGTAAAATTACTGCAGTTCATTTTGACCAAACTGTAAAACATCCAGTTAAAAAAATATTTTGGGGTATTGATGTTGGTGTATTTGGATGAGGAACTTGAAAAATGCCACCCCCAAAATAGAGCAATACTTCAATAAAACTGCTTCCTGCCATAAATCGTAGGAAATGATGAAGTATTTCAAGAATAAGGGGATCACTGTACTAGATTGGCTCGAGAATTCACCAAATATGAACCACATTGAAAGTTTATGGGTCATTTGTAAAGCCAGAATGAGCAAAATCGACTGGACTACATAAACAAAAATTTTCGGAACGGTTATTTGAGTGTGGTATCGTGGTTTGAGGAATCCATGCCAAAATGCATAAAAGCAATAATTGAAGTTGATAAGGGGCATATTTAGTATTAGTTTGCATAACTGTAATTATAAAATTTCTTAAAAAAATGTTTTTTAAAACCTAAAGACAATTTTTCTATAAAAAATGCCCTGGATTCCATTAATTTGTACTATACATTAATTTCCACAATACTGTACCTATATTTATTAATTTACAAATCTAAATAGAGATGTATTATTTCTATGAGCCATTTAGTGACCTATTTGTCATTGAATGTACTAATGAGAAAAACGAGTAATGTACATGTATATCAAAATTCAGAAGAGACTAAATCCTGAAACCATACTTATCACAACCCATTAAACTTACATTGAGTTTCCATGTAACTACATGCATACATCATTTAAACCTCTTATCTCTTATCTTAGATGTGAATCAGAAACAAGAAAATCTGTATCGAAAAGAGTAACAAAAACGAACAAAAATCATTAAATAAAATTTTAGTTTCACGTGAACGAAGTCGTGAACACAGCTAGTAGATTATATTTATGAAAATTAATTTTAAACGTTGCTATAAGACATCGATATATTATACTATACAGCGCTTCTGATTTGTCACTAAACGTGTATTATATATCTTATCTTAGTGATATAGGTATATATATACATCTTTTTAATTTATATTCCATTTCGTGTACGTAATAAGGTTACATACACATCAAATATCGATATAATATAAGGATTTACACTATGCACTTCGTAAAGTATTCCGATTATGTCCACAACTTCTGAAGGCTATTGTACATTGTAACATTGTTATCTTAATTCTATAGTCATTTCTTTATATTAAAAAATTAAAGAGATAAGCATAACTTCCGGAACTTATGTTTTTTTTAAATTCTTAGTTAGGTATCTTACAGAAACAAATATCTTTCTTGGTTTAGCGAATAAACGTTATTTGTATCAAATAATTTTCTGAAAAATTAACAAATATTACTTTGATAACAGATCACTTATTTATAATATAATATTATATAATCATTCGGCCAAAGAGTTCGTTTGTACGTGTTTGTATGTGATTTAATAATATTAATGAAATTATTTTACTGTTTTTATTTCTAATTTTTAATTAAGAAGTTGTGTTTTACATAAAACATCGCATATTCTCATTAGTTTTTTTCCTAAGAACGCGTTAGTAAAAAAGAATCTTGAACAGCCAATAAGCCTATCGATTATCCTATCTAGCACCTATATATTTTTATAGTTTACAGGTTTAGCGCTATGGTTACCGCACCTCATGTTAAGTGACGATGTTATCCAAGACGGTGGACTGGATAAACCAAGTAAAGGGACTGGCTCTCAAGTGCACCATTGCCGCAACAAAACTACAGGTAATAAGCGGCAGATTTTTAACTTGAGGGTGGTAGCTAGCCAGGCAAATATAATATAAGTAAACGTTCAACATGTAAACTTTGCCTTCATGAATTATCTGTCACTTGGTTGGAAACTACACTATCATGCTTATATCAGTACTATCAATAGCAACTTCCTAGCCACCCCTATTTACTAAAGTATAATAAAGCGTATTATTGTTGTATAAAAATATGAAATAGTTTCAGCAGATATATAAAATGATTAACAAAATATATATTTTAATTTTTGTAAGGTCCATACAAAGCTTCTAGCTTCTAATTTAGCAAATTCAATAAAAGTAAATTGCAAGTATTGCATTATTAAAATAAATAATTCCTGTATACATTTTATTAGCAAAAACATAATGCATTAGCATAAACATAATGTATATCTACAATATACCAATATAACATATTACTATATTACAATTACATTGAAATCACGGTTAATATTAAAATACAATTAATTTTCTTGTTCTTTCAATCGACAGCAGTATTAAAATATTTGAATATATTTAACGAGTATCTTTTAGAAATTTATGTATGATTGATATTGGTGTTCGTATAATTTCGTTGTGGTATCTTCACTGGAAATTAATAGAGATGTTTGTTTTAGTGGCGTTAGTTGGCAGTCGCCGCGGGCGCTCGACGTATTCCGCGTCGTAATGAAGTGTTGAATTTAGTGCTCTGCTTGTACTAAAGGCGACTGTACATATGATTAATCTACAAACGGTACAAAATATTGAAGTTTAAATTAAATAAAGAAAACAGTATATAATTTAATGTAGTGTTGAAACGAAATATATTATATCAAATGTTGCAATACCGTTGAAGTGTTTAAGTTCAAGTCAGGATGTTGTTTTTTTTTTATAAATAATATTTCAGTGCGTTTCGTAAAATTTGCATAGTATATACTAGACAGTAAAATAAAACAATTGTACCCGACTGAATTGCAACCACTATACAACAAGTTCTGGGTTCTGGGATTTGCAGCTGTATATCAGTATTGTAATCTAGAATTGAGCGGGGTGTAGTAACCCGCGATTTATTGTTAGTCTATAATATAGTCAAGAGCAATATATAATAAGAACAATATAGTCAATATACATACAAAAACAGCGGCTATCGTGGATAACATGTCAATTTCTTAGAAATCACCGTGGCTTCTTTATTAAAGGGTGCCTCTAATTAGGTATCTACAGTGCCGTCTCTTGCTACTATAAAACATAGGTACATTATTCTTGTATCACGTGTAGGTAATATAAATTATTAATTCGCCGTCCGGCCGATACATCCTATCTGCACTACCCTGGGTACCAGCTCGAGGAAAACTTTCAAGCTAAAGCTGGAGTATGTGTATATGTACGGTCGGATGTGTGTTGTCGCTGTCTGCACCTCATGGAGGACACCTCCTTCTCCATCTTATGGGCACACGTGGATTTCGGCGCTGATAGCCGAGTCTATGTGTGCCTTTATAGATCTCACAAAGGGGATTCAGAGACAACTCGGCTGTTTGAGTACTCAAGTCTGGCGACAGATGACGTGCAAGAGCAGTTCTCTACTACAGAATTGGTGGTTTTGGGGGACTTCAACGCACACCACGAACAGTGGTTGAATTCGGCTAAAACTGACCATGCAGGACGAACTGCTCATGCATATGCTCTCACGCACGACCTGTCACAGCTGGTGACCCAGCCCACCCGGGTCCCTGACATTGCGAGTCAAGTGCCTTCCTTGCCGGACCTACTGCTGACGAGTCATACTAATGAGTACAGGGTATCTGTCAGTGCCCCATTGGGCAGTTCAGACCACTGTCTCGTTGAGTGAGACATCGGTGCCGCGTTCCTTGCCTCGGAGACTAGGCGTAAGGTTTCCACTACTCGTCTGCTGATTGGGATGGTATGCGAGATTACTTTGCACCCTGGAGGCAAAGGTGCTTTAATGGGAGAGATCTTTCTGCGACTGCTGAGGCAATTGCTGCCGAGATAGGACTTGGAATGGAATATTACATTCCCTCGTCCAAAATCGTTAGTAATCGCCGCAGACGCCCTTGGTTTAATCATTAATGCGCATCTGCTTTCAGTCAGAAGCAGTATGCGTATCGTGCTTGGATCATGGGTTGCGCGAATAAAGATCCTAATCTCAACTTCCTTAAGGCAGCCTACAATAAGGTCACTAGGTCCTGCAAAAAGGCATACTCAAGAGCAGATGCACAGCGAGTTGCACGGATTGACCAAAAGTTGGTCCACCAGCCAACCAATAGTCGCGCCTACTGGGGGTTGGCGAAGGCCATCCAGACAAATTTCTGCCAATCCTCTCTGTCGCCATTGCGATATTCGGACGGATCACTGGCTCATGAACCGCTGGAGAAAGCCACCTTGTTGGCCAAAATCTTCGCGGACAATTCCCAACTCGACGATAGAAACGCGCAACCGCCCACAACAACCAACAGCAATGTTTCGATGCCTGACATCCACTTCAGACAAAGAGACGTGCGCCAGGAGTTACTGTCGCTCGATGTTCGGAAAGCCAGTGGCCCAGACGGTATCCCAGCAATTGTTCTCAAAAAGTGTACAGCTGAGTTGACTCCGGTATTGACACGCTTGTACCGCCATTCCTACTTCTCCGGTGTCGTGCCTTGCGTTTGGAGAGAGGCCAACTTGCAACCAATTCCCAAAAAAGGTGATCGTTCAGACCCCAACAACTACCGCCCAATCGCGTTAACCTCAGTGCTGTGCAAAATCATGGAACGCATCATTACGATAGACGATAGCACAGGTCATGGGTGCCACATCAATAAGCCCGGCAGTGGTTGGGGAGATAGAGAAAGGAAACGTAAGAAACTTGTTGTTGAACTTAATCAAGTCTTGACCCGCATATCCATATGGGGAGCAAGTAACTTGGTTGAGTTCAATGACAAGAAAACCCAGGTATGTGCCTTTATTTAAAAAAATCCCCTTTTTCACCCAATCCTACTCTTCAGAACACCCAACTTGCAATGCGTGACAGCCTAACTATTCTGGGAATGAATATTCGGAGCGACCTAAACGTCAAGGACCACATCGAGAATGTCATCTCCACAACATCTCGGAGACTCGGAATCCTGAACAGAGTGCGTCGCTTTTCCATGTCCGACCAGTTGTACCTTCTTTATAAGGCCCAAGTTCGACCGTGCATGGAATACTGCTCGCATCTCTGGGATGGATCCGCTCAATATCTACTCGATGCCTTAGACAGATTGCAGAAGCGGGCTGTCCGCATTGTTAATGAAACAGACATCACCAGCACCGTAGAACCGCTGAAACTACGAAGTGACATTGCTTCTTTAAGCGTGTTCTTCCGTATGTACCACGGCCAGTGTTCTGAAGAGCTCTTCAATATAATCCCCTCCTCCCCGTTGCACTATAGAGCCACGCGGCCGCGACTTCGGTTTCACAGCTTCACGGTGACTCCTGTTGAATCGCGAACTAAAAAGTTTGCTGATTCATACTTATGTCGTACCGTGGAGTTGTGAAACCGTCTTCCGGTCAGCGTATTCCCACCCTCCTATGACATAGGGTCCTTCAAAAGAGGCGTGAAAAGGTAACTAGGTAGGCCAGTATGACAACGGTGACTGATTGTGAATTTTGGATCATTCTCAGTCACCGTTGTTCTGGATTTTACTGTAATTAACACCAGGTGCAGTACAGTCACTATTATTATATAAATTAATAATATTTATAAAACGGAAAAGTTTGTTTCTGTTTGAACTCGCTAATCTTAGGAATTATCAGTCCAATATCAAAAATATTTTTGCTTTTGATAGAGCGATCACCAAGGATGGCTTTTTACTTCCGCGCGAACGAAGTTGCGAAAACAGCTAGTCACTTATAAAGTCTTTGTTTTTAAATAAATTATACATATTTAAGAATCAATATCTGTTATTCAGAAGTTCTATGGAAGAATAGTGGAGAGAAAAAAAATAACGTAATTTATATTTAATTTATTTATTACTATTAAGAAGGCTTAGAGGCTAATACAAACTTTTAAATAAAATAATTATAAAAAAACAATATTGCTAATTTTAAGCTTCTACCTACAAAATCCATAACGGGAATTATAATTATTTTTTCAGGTTTCATATAGTTTTGTATAAAAGGTGCACATTGTTACCTCAAAGAGCCTAGTTTCTTTCCTCTGATTCTTTTTTATATGTGAATCATATTAAATGCACTAGTACAGTAGTAGTACACTACTAGCTGTTCTTATAAATAAATAAATTTAGTAAAACTAAAATTATTTAAAATATGAAAATAATATGAGATGTATATATAGTTTAAAAATATAATAAAATATAACACCAGTGTAAAATCACTATAATATTAGGCGCTTCTGGATTAACTTTCATTTCGTTTAGGGGTAAATAAATATTTATATTGTGTTAATGATAAAAACCATCTTCTTTTCAATTTAATGGTTATTATGTTAGGCGCTTTCGTCCATACTCTATGTATATTTTATTCATTAACCGAATGTGCTCCAGTTCTAAGAATTGGGATGTAGAAAGAAAAATTATTGGATATTTTCGGATTAACCCAATTAATATAAAAATGTAATACAATAAACTATTTTATACGCAAATAAGTGCAAAGACACTATTACAGAAATATGAGTTACCAGCTTTTACCCGTGGCTTTGTTTGCGTCAATATAAAATTTGTGAAAGAAATTGGATGACGCAATAAAAAGTTTTATACAAAATTTATCCTTCTCTTTACCTGATTTACAATAAGTATTTTGCCAAAATAGCCTGTCAACGTCTCGCAGGTCTCATCTATCTCTATACTAAAATTAATCATAATCGATTCAGTGGCTTAGGCGTGAAAGCGTAACAAACGAACTCACTTTCGTATTTATAATATTAGTAACAATATTAGTAAGGATTTTTGGCTAAAATTTACAATCAATTCATAATAACAAACAGTGATAAACTTGCTCTTAATATAAACTGAGCTTAATTATTGGATCGTGAACCGCCAATTTTATGATGGTAGCTGTAGCAATTTTACGAACATCGCTCTGTCGCGGTGCTTATATTAATTTACGATTATTATACTAATGACATATCGGCGAATATACAGCGTTAAAGAAAATTGAGTACTTTATAAAAATCACACAGTATTTTAAAATGATATTTATATGTATCAGATTTGCTTATAGAAACATGGTACATTTTTTTGGTTGGTGGTAGAAGAAAGATTGACCTAGGTGATAATGTGTTTGAGGTATTAGTGCTTCTAAATGTATACCAGAAAGTTAGCTTTATGTGTTTATTTAAACAGTGTATCGTTAGGGCCATAATCTCACCAGATGTTAAGTAACAATATTGCCAAAGAGTGTGGATACGCCTAATGGAGGGTTTAGCTCTTAAGTGTAACTACCGAGACACACCTATAAGTATTTGATGGCGGATTCTCAACTTGAGAGTAGTATCGGATAAGGGGGCATTAGAAAAAGCTCTACCACCATGTTATAGTTACATCACAGTATTTTCCTTCACCAATAGTTCAGGTTCATTGCAGGGATTTGAACTCACGTCTATTGACGCCGTACGTGATATGTTAGTGTTTATGTAGCTTAGGCGATTAGATTTGCAGGCGGGCATTATAAAAATAACCACCGATGAACTTTTATCTTTCGGTAATCCACATTGTTTTTAGATAGTATTGTACTTACCAGCAGGTACTCTGAAATACTTCGACGTGCTTCTAGAAACAAAATCGAAAATATTTTACAAATTTCATTATTGTCATATCTTATATGAGCAATTTAAAAACAATAAATTATTTTACGGAATGATAAAAATGAACACCACATTAAGAGTAGTGCTGACATTTAGGATAAGGACAAAAACATAATGGGTTTATAATACCTCATGTATGAAGTACTAATACAGTTACAAAAATAGGATTTAATAAGAACCAAAAAACTAACTAATCTAACTAACTCACGTAAATAACCTACACGTCCTCTTAGTCTAGAAGTTGCAAGAAAACTGTCCTAGTTTACTAGCAATAGGGTATTAAGCGTCATTGGGTTATGATTTTAGTTGATATTTCAATGTAGCTTCTCATCTCATGAGACCTATACGCTTTTTCATAGCCAGCGAGAATATTCTAAGAAGTACAGAAATTAATTTTTTCAGTACATTAAACAAAAGGCCACGTTCAAAAAAGATGCACTCTTAATTGGCATTATAGACTATGCCTGATATTCTTTTCTTTTATTATCTACTTCTAATATAAAACTTATTTTAAAACAATAAAAACACTACTTACAGTAGCCACTCAAGTAAAGACTCAAACTCTTCAAGAGGCCCCTATTAAAATTTCCATAACATGAACCAAACCATAAATTAATCTAAAAGCGCACCTCACTCCCGTGGCTATCTGGCATGCATCACTACTATCTAGTAAACTCCTAGTTGCTGTGAAAAAAAGAACTTAATAATTCCAATTAACCCTAATAATAGGGTTCGAGTACAGTGAGGAGGCAGCACGATTAAAAAGACAAATTCTTTAACCACTAGACTACAATAGTGGCTTGCGAGAATTCCGTAGGATCGAAGTGAAGGATTTATTAATAGACCGGTAGCCAGTATAGGACCATATCAGTATGGTCGCAGTATGGCGCAAGATATGATTACCGCAAGTTTGGTATCAACTACGTGACACTGGGACTAGTTAAATACTATTGTCATTATAGATATGTCAGTTTATAAGAAACAGTTGTGGTATAGACATATTATCTAAATTTAATATTACCTACAAATTATGCATGTCTTAATTGTTTGTACTCTTGGTTTAACAAAAAAATATACAAGTTCCTATTTTTGTTATTGTTATAAAACACCATTATTTAGAAACAGTAGTTTCAATTCGCGAATATCGTTACAATTTTTGACTTCAGTCTATCCCTATGGAAGTTAAATGTAAATATATATATATTTTTTTGTCTTTTGCTTAAAAAAACTAGAAAACTTAAAAATGGTTCCTTTTATTATACACACTACGGGTTGATTTACCAAAAAAGGTTGTATTAAACTTTGTTTATTCTACATAATCATTCTTCCAATACAAGCTCCCTTTTAATGCACAAAAAATATGACTTACTCAGTTTTTTAAATAATAAACAAAAATTAAATATGATTTATATAATTTAGTTTATAAAAATAACAAAATTTGACACTTACGATAAGGTTATATAGCCTATGTAAATTTAGATTGGCAGTATCACCGTTATATCTATTTATGATACCAAGAAACTGCGTGCTCTACTGTGTCCCAGTCTTTAATATGTAGTTAACAACGTGTACTATCTGTTTGATTAAGTATTTCAATTCATTATTTAGATTTGTTTTAAATCAACAATGCTAACCCATAATATTGCAATTATAATTAAAACAAAATAATAAAAACACATTAAGAATAAAAATAATGAAGTCCAAACAAGGTCACAATAATAACTGGATACTGCAAATAGTATATGTCATCCAACTCGCAGCCAGTAGAAAAGTTAGGAAGAAATCTGGCGCCGCATTACCGCTTTAGTTATGACTTATCCATTGACGGAGATACTGGTTAACCTTCTGGTTATTATATGGCACAATGATCAAGGTATTCCTTAAATGATAGTAATTAATTAGGGAAGTTTATAAAAAGCGATGTTAGAACATATAGAATTTTTCTGAAGACTTTTTCCAATGGAAACATGGCTAGTTACTACCCTCGAGTTGAAGATCTGCCGGGCAAATAACTATAGAGGTGTTCCGGCAATTGCAATTGACAGTCAGTCCCTTCACTAGGTTCGTGTTGACCATGTTGGACCACATCGTCAATTAATATTAGTTGTAGTCAAAGCGCTAAACCTAAAAAGTATAAAAAGTTATAGATAAGAAAATTTAAACTTATTTCATTATTATAGTCTGTCACCCGTCCGCTACACTAGGCGTCAAAGCTCCAGGCAGCTTCACTTTTTCCGACATTTTAAACAATTATCGTCAAATTTTAACCAATTAATACATAACCTTGATAAATTATATACCTTACTCATGAATCACTCTGTCAATTGGTAAAAACTGCATGAAAGTTCATTCAGTAGTTTTTGAGTGCATCGCGAACAGACAGACAGACTCGACCTTTGTTTTATAACGAAAATGTACTAAGTAAATTTTATTCAATTGAAGTTTAAATAAATAAATGACTGAATTGCAAACTGACTCTAACAGCCCAGAGTTGGTTTCTACATATGTACCTAATGATCGGTATCCGTTAATTAAACGTGGCCCGCAATACATGGCTCGTGACAAAAACTTGCTCAAGAACTCCTCAGAGGTGCCACCGAACTTAATTGGTCTCGCTGGTTATTGAGTGGTGGTTATTGTGTTGTAGTGGTGATCAGCGGATAATCGAAGGTCACAGGCTGGATTCCTTTTCGTCCAGACTGTTCGATAAAACTTCACGTTCTATTTCGGTCGGTTGCAATGTTGATAAAAACACACCGTAAAAATGTATGGCACTCCATAAAAAAACTCCGAGTACCAAAAGAGGTATTTGACATTTTTATTATGTAGTTAGAGCCTTAGTGGAACTGATGTTTGAATGTTTATTTTCTTTACATATTATCGTTTGATTGATATGTTTTCTTTTCATTCAATTTTGTCAACCTTGACAAGTATTCAAAAATAATGCTGTATTACTTCTTTAATCGTCACCATTACTATTTAGGTTCTGCTTTATTCTGTTGTATACAGAAATAATACATAATATAAATTTTGCATTAAAACTCTCATAAATATTTCACATAATAAATAATGAACCAACGTTGAATTGCCGTATTAGAAAATTGATTTTGAAATACTTCATTTAGAGAGTGTAATTAATAAGTAAGTACTTAAGTTACTAGCAGTTTCGCTTTTAAATTTAATCTACGATATGAAGTTTATCCTATAAGTGAAGCGACTGACGATCGTAGCGTATATTAAAGGCGACCCATGTCAGTAGCGATGGCGCGTGGCGGTCCCGCGCACATTGCAACTGGTTCCTCAGGTATCGAGGTGGCAATTATTCCTAAATAAAAATAAATACTCGCATCCGATGACGACCATCAGCGATTCACTTCAAAATAAGCTTCCTTGCGAACCGCGGAGCGAGAAGTCGCGATCATTATTACCATATCATTGCTGATATCTTAATTGCTTCGAAGAACTCACTCGGCTCGGTCGCCTATTCGCTTAGGATAAGGACTTGACTATCAATTTATCAACAAATTACTGACCTAACTTATTTGGTTTATTTTTAACCTGATTTCTGATCTTTCATTTCTATCGGAGTATCTTAAATACAGGCTAAGTAAAATAAGAAATATTTCCTACATTCTACATTGAGATTGTGTGAAACTTAAATCATATTGTTTATTACACGAAACGATTTGGTTGAATATTACTATACACTAGTGTATGTTCATAATGTGTTGTAAAACGCGATGAAACATTATTAGAAATACCTGGACGGTGTGTTTCATTTTCTAGTAATTCACATTTCATATGGAAGTAGCAAAGTATACGATGTTATTCGTTTGCACATAACTTGTATATTCCAATCCAAACCATACGATAGGATGTCTATTATGCTTTTACATTAAGTGCATAAATATTATAATTCATACTACCGTTTAAGCGCCGAGAAATTCTTGTTGTATCCAACAAATGTTGGGATTAATCTGTTATTTTTTATTCATTTGCAAAGAGGCGTGTATTTCATTTATTTCTTAATAAGCGAAGCGGCAGTACGTCGGCCCTGGTGTTTAATTAAGAACTAGTGAATCGGCCTGGCGGCGCAGAATAAGAGTTTCTGCTGATCTGCATAGGTATTTGTATTTTAGTCACGAACATTATTGATATAATTTTTGTTTTCGTCGATTTTTAGATATCAATCATTTGCGAGGCAAATATGTATTTAAGTATATGCTATAATTTGATATCTGAATGTTTAAGTAATTCAAACTCCGGAGCATGGCTACCTACGGACAAGTCGATAAAGATTTTTAGGTTTCTTTAGAGACGCTGTCGAACATTACCATTATTTTACATTTGAAAAAGTCAACTATTTTGTTGTGGCATGTGATCCAATAGTTTAAAGTAATAGTTTAGTTTAAGAATATGAAAAACTGGAGTACATCGATCCAGTAAGGTTATTGCACCGATGCATATTAAAAATATGTTGGTATCATAAACCGGATCCATTACTGAATTTATTAAAACATAATTGGTATGAAAGTATTTCGTGATAAGTAAATAACTTTTAATTGAGTAACTTTATCTCTATAACTTTGTTACTATAGTGAATTTGTTTTCAAATGATCACTTATTAGTATTAATACGAGAGGGTTCCAAGTTTCACAACATGTTTATCAAGTATTCGGGTTAGTAAAAAGTGGAATTTCTGTACGTCCAACGTTGTTGTTCATTCAAGAATCTGTTGACAGGCAATTAAAGGCAAATCGTATAAACACATTCATATAATAGGTGTTTTATGATTCTAAGTTTTAGTTAACATATATCGAAGCTTATATTACTTGTTATTTGTCAATATAATCCTTCCAGTTATAACATCAATTCCATGTTAAGTCGGATCTTATTTGATATAATAATAATAAATACATAATCTTTATAGACGAGACTTATCTTTATATTTAAAAACTACTATTAATAGTAAGAAACTACAACTTATTGGTGATGTGCTAAAATAAAGCTGATCATACGAAAATACACAACTAAATTAAATTATTTAATGAAAGAAAATAAATGGTAACACTATTATATTTTTTCATTAAACAATTCTATTTTTATATTAAATATAAAATAATTTTTAAAACAATTCTTTTTATTATAAATAAGCCTTCATTTTAATTACTATTACTATGAATTATGATTTAAGAATACGTACTGTACTGCTGATTGCAAGGGTTTTTGCGTCTATACGATGGCTCTTCGTCGTAAGATACTTATAGTATTATTAATACTGTTTATTTGTCATGATGTTCTCCAGCGTAAGTGTTCCTATAAGCTAAAGATTAACGTGCCCAAGTCTCGTCAACTAGCTATTTTAATCATCATTAGCTATCTCCATTTACTACATCTATAGAATTATTTCTTGTAAGAGTATTACAATTTAAATATAGACTACTTAATGCGTAGTGATCAAGGCGTTTAGTATGGGGCAAGTAATAAATGTACTTAAGATCCTGACATGCGAAATAGCAATCTATTATATAATAATATATGTTTATATACATAGAAACACCTTCAGTAGCAGATGTAAAGTATTGGTTATGTTAAGAGAGTTAAAATACAAGTTATAGTAGTACGTTCAAATTACGAGTATTTTAGGCTTGTATGAAGTTTCTATCATTAGTCGCCTACACTTGCCCCTGTAACTATAAATAAATTATTTTTGAATTGACAATTTTGGAGTACAATACGTAACATAGGTATAGCACAACTGAATTCTACAAAGAAATAAACACCATAATTATAAGTACATACGACTAACTTCTCACAATTAAATTCTCATTTTTATATTAATTGCAAAAATACAGAATAAAGATCCATAATAAAAAAAAACAGTAAAAATAATAAATAAATTATACGCTTACATAAATCAATATTCTTTAATTAATATTATAAAGTGGAAAAGTTTGTTTGAACGTGCTAATCTTAGGAACCACCAGTCGGATGTCGAAAATTCTTATTGTAATTGATAGAGAAATAATTGACGAAGGCTATTTATTTAACATCACGCTACCGCCTATAAAAAAGTTATAACTTTTCTATACGTATATAGAAGTTAGCTATTGCTAATACAGGTTGTATTGAAAAAAGTTAGAAAACGGACAAAAATATTGAATAATATTTGATTCTACGCGAACTTAATCGCAGTCAGAGATAGTAAAATATATACGGCAAAGATAACTCCAATATTTTACATGCAAAGGAAATTTTATGAAAGCGTATAAAATTTTTAGTCCATATTCTTGATTTCATAGGCATACTCTTCATTTTATTTCCTTTTTTCCAGTTGGAAAATTGATTTAAAAATATATATTGACTAATGATTTCAAAATTAAACCACCTCATAAAGTACCAATTTACATACCGAATGTATCATGTCTTATATCTGCTATTTCACCATAGATCATACCAAAAAGTCCAGTTTCGCGTTCGACATCGTTTGATGTACCAATGATTTATTGAGCCCTGGGAAACTTATAACTATATTACAGTAGAGATAATTATTGGGTTAACAAATGCAAGCGGCAGCTTTTAAAATTAATGGATATGTGAATTCATGTTGCGGCGCAGAGTCGTAATGAAGATAACGTTAGCGTGGACGCGCTTCGATAAAGTTCTGACGGCGTTTCTGACTCTAAGATAAGTCTTTAATTATTTTGATATAACTTTTACTTATAGTTGATATGCAAATATTTGAAAATTATTAAGATTAAAAATCTGAGAATTTCACCTAATATGTGTAAATCTTACAATGCTTTCCTAATTTTTATACAACCATAAATATAAACTTTACATTAGAAGCACTTAATTTTATCTGTAAATTTATAAAATAGAACACGCAAATACGATTATTTTGTATTTAAGAGCTCAGGTCATTTGACAGAAAAAAGGAAATAAAAGTTTAATTGGTAACCTAATAAAAGTTAGGAAATATTCCAACCATGAATACCTGGCAGAGTGAACGATATTTTGCGTCATTAGAAGTCATTAATCTTAACTTCATTAGACATTGAACGCAATGTTCGGAAGTGAATTCCTCGTGAACTAGGACCGCCTTCTCTATACGCAAAACTGCGAAATGTGTTTATAACGATCCTTTTGTAACACCCACAACATTGGTGATATTTATTTCCTATTCTGTTTAAATTGATACGTATGATTGATTACTAAACTGACCGAAGGATGCAGGTCACAATTTTAATTATATTCGCATTATTTTATTTATATTTTACAACAATTATAAAATAATTAATGGTTTATAGCGTAAATATTAAATATTTTCCAATACAATAAACGGATATGACGTTTAACGAAGTAAGACACGGGATATCAACATCCGCTATCAATCTTAAATTTCTTAAACTAAAAACAATGCTTCGGCTTCATGTTTAATGCTGGATATTTCCCACATTCATCATTCATTGATTTAAAAATAATCATTACCGACACACTTAAATATAATGATTATTTAATTGTTACCGGTGAAATCTCTGTAATTATTTTATTCTACTTCGAAAACAATAAGGATGAGTAGCTTTTATTTGATTAAAAAAAATGTAATACTATTAATATCATTAACTACAAACAAAGCACGATGATATCTTGTATGCTATGTGGTCATTAAACATTGAATATTTTTTTTAATTAACTGGCAAACTTTAAAGGTAATCTACTTATAAGTCTTAAATGTTAGGCATCTCGACTATATTTATGTAGAAATTCATCCTATTGAATATAAAGGTCCATCAACATGAAAGTACGTAAACTTCAAATATCATACCTAACATTTCTTTATCAAAAAAAACCGTAGATAAACTCATAAAATATAACAATACTTCTATACGTGAATTACTTTTGAATGAATGCCATTACTTGAAAGTCAATTAGGTACTATATAATTTCGATGAAACATTAGATTACATATATTCTTCTTGCCTCTATTCTCTCTTGTAAGCCGTACACTAAAGTTAGCATAACATGTTTTTTTACTCTTTATCAGCTTTTATCCAAGTTTACTTTTACATATCATTCTTAATACAAGACATCCATTCAGAGTTCAATCTTTCTTTACTTGTGTATTCATTTACCTCGAGACTTTGCATTAATTAATAATTTTAAGGATTATATCCATAAATCATATTAAATATCAAAAACATTTTTTTCAAAAAATGCAATTAAGACAGCGATAAAAACAATATTTAGAATTTATTTAAAAATAATATACGTATCTTTAGAATGATCAAGTCGCAATCGACATCACTTAAGACGTCTCCGTGATATATCTCTTTGATTGTTCGCGTTGGAATAATCAGATGTTACCAAAAATGAACAACCGCGTTCAACTGCGCAGCGATATTACATTATTGGGTCTATTTACCTCCTGTATTACATCAGTGTTACTCCCTTCCTATAGAATGCAAAACAAATCTCGCGTTCTATACTGCCCCTCCTAAGTTTAGTAATAATACAATCTATATTAACATTGTATAAAAGTTAAAAAATACTTTACAGTAAATCATGAAATATAATGATAGGCATCGTATAAATTTAAAATTAACAATTAAATTAAGCTCTACAAGTCCAATAAGTATGTTCAGATTTACATCCCTTATTTCTACACAACTTTATACTTGGTTTATTCTAATAGTATTTTTTAATTATTATCTAAGTGCATATTGTATAAGTATAACAGTATTTTACTTTAATTTTTAACTAGCTTTAAATTAAGATATTGTGCAGTTTTGATAGCCTGCCTGACTAGCTACCATCGTCAAGTAAAAATCCGCTGTCAAATACCTACAGGTGTGTTTCGGCAGTTGAACTTGAGAGCCAACCCCTCCACAGGTTTGCCGTTTTCACCAGCTTGGGCCACATAGTCACTTAATTAATATCAGGCGAGATTGTATCTATAAGGCTAAACTTATAAATTATATATGTACACATTGGTACGTGTTGAAAAATAATTATATTTTTACTACGTCTTCGTCACAAATATTGAATACGAAATTATTATACGTAGTCAAGATTACCAATATTCTCTACATGGTAAATAAATGAATGAATTTTGTATTAAACCATCCCTACTAATATTATAAATGTGAATGTAAGTTTGTTTGCTATGCCTTCACGCGAAAACTACTTATCCGATCATCATGAAACTTTGTACACATATTCTTGGAGGTATTTAGAAGTAACAAGATTTTAATAAAAAAATATATATATTTTGACGAAAGATAAAAAACTTATTTAATGGTTTCAATGCGAGCGAAGCCACGAGTAAAAGCTAGTATGTTTATATTTTGTAACTAGTCTATGTTATCATACAATGCGCAACTATATACGTTAAATATAATTCGCATTTACGAAATGTTTACTTGCTTTTCTGATATCTATATCGTTTACTCCGACTGTTCAATTATTGAAACCGCTTCTGTACTTGACATTTATTGAATATATAAATTGTAACTTACTACCATAAAATTGTGTGCGCGCGTCGACGCAATTCATGTTAGGTGCAAACATTTACCAGAGGATTAACATAAACATTTTGCGTAACGAAAAATCAATACGAGATTAAATTTTTAATATTATTTTAAAGTAACGATATCTCAGTTGGTAGTGTGTGTGGACGCCGTGTCAAAGGACGTGCGTTCATCTAAAATGAGCTTGAGCTTTCGTTGAAGGACAAAATAATGATGAAACCATAGCATGGGCGTAGGGCTTTTTCTAATGCCGGCCTGACTAACTACCACGTTCAAGTTGAAAACTTGGTATTTGAGAGCCAGGTCCACCACTACGCTTAGCGTGTTCACCATCTTGGGCCACATCGTTACTTAACATCAGGTGAGATTGTGGTTATAAAACACTAGACCTTAACTATAAAAAAATAATTTTTCATTTGGATACTGATTACAGAGCATTTATCAGGTTAATAATAAAGAAATTGTGAATTTTATTACCGCGTGATGATACCCTTTTTTACCTGTTACCTAATTTGCAAGTTAACACTGTTTCGAGTTGATTCTATCATTTGTTTTGTTCATTTCAAGGACTACTTTACTGTGTATTTTTGTAATTTTATGTCTTCTATTGTGAGTACTTAGATCAATTTCATAATATGATCTAATTACTATAAGTAAAACGGAAAAAACAATTAAATGGAGGCGGAAATAACAAATACGAGATTGCATGTGTGATGCAAAATGCGAAAAGGATGAGACTTTACCAGTACAATACATTGTACATGAGTAATGTCTTTTGAATTTCAATTATTAAATCCCACAATAAATCGTTCGCTTTGTATTTTGTACGATGTTTTATTTGCGAGATTTAAATCGATATCGTAGCCCGCAATTAAGGGAATGATACTAGAGTAGATCGATGGCGGTAGTTGCCAGAGCGAATCGGTGTAATGGATACCATCGAGATATTTTTCATTTCCATCGAGAATTTTTCATATAAATGAACTTTATAAAATATACAGATACCTGTGCATAAAATAAAGATTTACTAACAGTTGTATAGATTTTGCATTTTTGTATAGGAAAATTAAAGCATATTAAATACCCACTGTGATCTAAATAGTTTTACTTTGAAATTATACTTAAAATAAAAAAGAGCTTTTAAAGGTAACTGTCCTTTTTTTGATTATAAATAATAAGGGCACAATTAATTAAAATATTTTAATGTTTAGTAAGTGATGGTTTTAAATTAACTTACACATTATATTTATTGTCACATTGTATTAGATGAAATGAAGTCAAACGCGAAACACATTAAGTAATTACAAATACAACAAAGTTAATTAAAAAATAGAAATTATTTTTAGTGATCTTAAGTGATTTTAACAGAGGTTAATTAAGTGAAAATATGAGTGTTTGCAATACGTGTATTATTCCACCCACGAAGATGCAAACGCTGTGGCCGGAATACTGGGATCGTCCAGTGCGTATGTCGCCCCGCGGCGGTGTCCGCGGCAGGGTAATTTTGCAGTTAATATATCTGCACTGATTACGAGGACAACCGCATGTATTTATTTACAACCTACCACTTAAATTATGACACGAGGAGTTTATTTTTAAAGCTAATACGAGTAGTCCGGCGCACTTAACTTATTATACAGACGTCTGCGAACTTGTGTAATTTAGGCTCTTACGTTTTGCACTCGAGGTTTTTAAGGATATGTTGTTGAAATGTGTGATGTAATTGCGCAAATAGTTGCATTTTCAAGTCAATAATTATTATATAAACCAGTTAAATAAAGCCAAACCCTCCAGAAAATACATCTTCGATTTTACAGGAATAGTCTGTCTTCTAACCTATTTTTGAGGAATAAAAATACATATTTGATTTAGGTCTTAAAAAGAATTTATGAATTTTGAAATAATACTTACTAGTTTATTAGTAGATTACTAGAATGTATTACTTGTTATTAGAGAAAGTATGAAATGGCACAGATGACAGAGAAGTTGAGGAGTAATAGATTAACCTGATGGACATGTTATGAAAAGACTAGAAAGTTAATTTAAAATAATAAAAGGAGCACTGAAAAAGGTATGGGAGTACTGTGTCGAAAATAATATAGGGAATAAGGGAATATATCCGTCATTGTTGTTTTAATTAGTAGTAACTGAACATTTATTGAAGTTCTTATTTTGGTGTTAATGTTCTAGCATGGTGCTGGAATGATCTCGATTTATAGATATGTGAAGTTCATAGTGAAGCATCGCTATGGTAAAGGGTCTTCTGATCCACTCTTTCGACAATACCGTTCGCTTCACTCTTAATAAGTTTGTAGCTATTATCAATACTGTTGTTAAAATTATAGTTACGCGCATATAAATATTATAAGCATATGTATTAAGGTCGATTAAATAAGAACTTAATTGCAATTTACTCAATTTCATAAGGTATTTGGGTATGTCGGCTACTCCATAACTAGCAGTTTTTGGCCCGAGGTGCTCCGGTGTAGCAGCCGATAGCGGATGCTTGAACAGCTTTTTGTTTGTACTCCTTTGTCGGTAACGCACGTAGCATTTTGGCTAATGAGCGGATAGAGGCCGGGGCAGTTATCGACCTTTATGATGCAGGTAATTACCGATGACTGTTAGGACTTTTATGTGATTAATAAGATTTTTTTTATCATTTAAAAATCTTTTGTTATTCATGTAGTATTTTTTTTTCTTAATTGTCTAGTATTTATATAACTCATCACAGTGTCAGTTTTTCACTAGGATTATCAGCTTGTTAGTATGCTGTACCATATTCTGACTTAACACCAGGTGAAGAGAAAACTTTAAGAAAATAAATGTAAGCCCAATAATATAACGAATAGAGAGACAGACGGAGTTATGTTGATATTTATAATATTAGTTTGGATTTAATGTAAGAGATTTTTGATTTAGGCGTGCTGATCATTATATTTTGTAGGTATTCAATAAGAATGAGCTGGAATGATCGGCTATGTAACACTTATTCGGGTAAGTTCGACTCGAGTCCACAACGGTAGTAAAAGAGATATAGTTAACACGCCACTGCTATACTCGCTCGGCGAGCATTACATGAGAGAGCATGACGTATCAGTTCTATTCGGTATCGATATAAACGCCCTATGTGCTGTGCCAATACGTTTTATTTTATATGCTATAGTTGTATTTAATATTATTAACCTCGCGTTGATGAAGTTTTCAGCTCTGTCGTGTGGTCTTATTAACAGTCCGTTTTTTTGATTGGTTATCCTTTTAACAAAATACTGGTTGGTGACCCTAACATTTCATTCATCTGTTGAACAAAAGTGTTATAATTTATATCATTTAATATACAATTACACCCCTTAAATCGCAGTGTTCTAATGCTAGTGGTTTATCAGCTGGAATAATTCAAAATGCGAAATTATTATACATTGCCCTCCGACCCTCTCTACTTCAGAACAATAAGGGGTAAGGCACACCTGTCCACGCGCATGCCACGCGTCGCGTCACTCTGTACTCGCGCCATATTATTATTGTTAATATTTTGCTACTTCAAAAATTAGTGCGGGTATGATTTGTAAAAAGAAATGAAAATTCTAGGTATGCTACCTTATAAACAATATTATTAATTAGCACCTATACATACACGTAATACACATGTTAATTATTACTCCATTAAAGTCGTAAAAGTTAGTAATTTTATATTATTATTATTCACAAAAATATTTTGTTTTGTGTGATGCGAAGATTTATTTTTGTTGTGACTATTCTTTTTAGATTAATATTTATTAGTTGGGTTATTTTATTATTGCTTAAATGTCTAGTTTAAACATATTTCATTTACCACACATAAGTTGTAGGTATTATTTGAGACAATATGATCCGTATACTTCTATCTATGATCTATACATTTTTGTGATGTTAAGTCATTAAAAATAGGGCATCTTTTACGTTGGAATAAACCCTATAACAGATCAGAAGTTGAAATGATTAAAATATTGTATTATTTTGATTAGAAATAGTCTTTATGTTTTGTGTTGTCTGCTTTGTTTAAATTAAATTCTAATATTAATTTACTAATATAAAAACATAATTTTGTGGCTTACGAATTCTATGCTAATAATAATTTAAACACCCTAAAAATGTTTTTGATTCAAAGCTATTGCACCATATCAATAACAATGCGCATAGCTTTACAGATTTCGAAAGTACGTTATGATCACCCTTAATACTGCTAACCGTTTTTCTACGACCTGTATGACCCATTGAGTTTTACCTTGTCCATAGATGATATTGAGGTCTGAAGTATTTGGTGGGTTAGCTCGTGCAACTTGCGACCATCGCGTGTCACTAAGGGTGCAGGACAGGTGTGTTACACCCTTATTTGAGGGAATTTAAGGCCACAACGCATAGCTATACTAGTGTACGTAATGGTAGGGTGACCGTTATAATTGTAGAGGGAACTCAACTGCCAGATGGCTTCTGATTTTCTGATTAGAATATATGATATGATAACTGGACACTGAACAATTTTTTACAATTATAAATATTGTAATTGACCACTTATTATCAGTGGGGAAACATGTACTAATATAATCCTTAATCAAATTATGAAAAAGCTAAGAAATATTCTAATATAATTAGATTATCTTGAAAACCGTTAGTAATAAAACTTCAATGTTTTTTATCTGGTTAGTGTAACATACATACATAGAATTAAAAGCTAGTTACCAATTAACCGATAATCCGAAGTAGCTAAGTTTTTTAATGTGTTTACTAAGATAGCAATGTTTTTCGAACGAATAACAAGGTTCATATATTCATTTGTGGTGACTAATGTTTATAAAGACTTTATTTCAATCGGTTTAAACATTGTAGACTTATTAGTCATAGAGAGAACAAGTTATTTGTACTAATCAAATTTATGCTAATAATTTTCGGAGATATGGATATGAGATTTTGAGCCTAGATATGAATATTTTTTAAGTGCGGATAATAATTAACAATATATTGAATTAAATTAAAATAAAATGGCATTTGAATAGTTTATGAAAAAATCGTATAGCATATACTTATTATTATGATTATTATAACAATTCTGTTTTCCTTTATAAATATTTTTAATTGTACCCGGATTAATATTAAAATACATTAACAATTAGATGGATTGAAACAAATAAAAGAATAAATATGAAAATTTGTAAATCCTTGACTAATAACAAAAATATTTTCATTGTTATAATAAGTTATATAAATCTATATTTTACGTAGTATATTAGTATAATATGCCAAAATTGTAAATCCTCAATGTTTTTAGAATTTAATATTGTATTTTCTCATTATACTATAACTGTATGAATATTACGAGGCAATGAATATAAGATACATAGTTTATAAATAATTTAGTCTATTCGACAAGTTAAAAATGGTCTAAAATAAAGATACTCTTAAAATTATATGTGTTACCTCTTTGGATTCGCAATGATGCCTAGAAAAACGTTCCAAAAGCGTGTATTAGCACATACAAAATTGCAAAGTTATTAACAATTAAAGATGAAATAAAGGCATTTCGTTTTTCGCCAATATAGCATAGATTATTAATATTTAAGATATTTCATAAAAGAGGATTTTTTTATATATACTTAAGGTTTAGCATTATAGCCATAATCTCACCTGATCTTAAGTGACGATACGGCTCAAGTTGGTAGACACGCTAAAGCTGAGGAGGAACTGGCTCTCAAATGCAACTGCAGGAACACACCTATTGGTATTTGGCGGCAGATTTTCAACTTGAGGGTGGTAGCTAGCCAGGCAGGCATCATAAAAAGCCCTACTACCATGCTATAGTTTACTTACGATGTTTTCCTTCACCGAAAGCTCAAGCTTATTGTAGGTGGATTCGAACTCACGTCCCTTGACGCAAAGTCGTACACACTACCATTGGGCTATCATCGCTTCATACAGGAGGAAATTTAAAGCGCCTGGAACTCTGTCTCCATTATTTATAATTTTAATTTAACTCTGAAAATGGGTCTCCGCGCGGCATTTTTAGGTTTCGCAATTGGTGTCAAATGTGAGCACGACACATTGATTAATTTTTTAAGGTATAATACATTTAGTTACAATAAACTGTTTTTACTATTACTATTGTTTTCATTGGATATTTGTAGTCCGATCCGATCTTTTAATAGAAACTGATAAAATTCAGTTACATAAATTGTATTAGTTATTTTTTATTCCCAAAGTGACACATAATTTACTAAAGAATTTTATATAAAAAATATGTACAAATTTGTTGATTTCGCACAACCCAATGGTTTCACACTACATAATAGATACCGCGATTGTTATCAGTAAAACTTTAAGAGATATCTACAATCTCTTTGCACGTAATGTTTAGACTGTTTTGACCGCAAGCTATTTCGTATTTCAATTTTGTCTTCGACCTACGATAGTATCAGCAATAGAAGCATTCATTGAAATATCACTTTTCGATATTATTGAAAGTAAGAATGAGTATTATTGACCGATCATTGATAAGAGTCATCTGTATCATCGCTTCAGTATCTGTTAGCTTTGAAAGAACGATCTTTGAATCTATTGAATAAATTGTCGTTACATTCGATATGGGTTCTATAGAGAATCACTGTTTGTCACTAAATTGTTGATGGATTTTAGAACTCTGTAAAAAATTAAAACGACCTTCTAATTTTATTCATTTTTCTTTTAGAAATATATATACTTCTCAATATATGGTATCCAATAATTTATTGCAATAGAATTTTAAACTCTGGTCGGCACTAGTTATTATTATTTTATATATTTGCCAGAAATAAATTTATTGTAACTTTATCTTTATTTATTTATGGAAAATGTAAATCATTTATAAATAGTCCATTGCAAACGAAAGTGTTATTAAATAAAATAAATAAGTTATTATTGTTCCAAGCTGAAGCGATTATAGCTCAATTGATGGTAGACACGGACGCACCGTTATCGGACGTGAGTTTGAGTCTCTGCAATAAGTCTGAATTTTTGCGAAAAACAACGTGATGAAACCATTGCATGGTCGTAGAGCTTTTTCTAAAGCTCTCCTGAATATCTTCGACTCTTAAGTTAAAAATCTGCCGCGAAATATCTATAGGTGTGTTCTGATGGTTACATTTGAGAGCGAGGCTTAGCGTGTCTACATTGTCACTTTACGTCAGGTGAGTTGTGCCCGTAATGCTTTACCTACCTATAAAGTATTTAGAAAAGGCATACCCAGGCTATAAACAAATGGCGGCCGGACTTTTCATTCATAGAAACGTGTAGTAATAAAACAATACAGGTTATGTATCACAAAATGGGTATTGATTAGAGGTGTAAAAGTAACAAAAAATAGCGTGCCCGTATGTATTCGTTACTATAACAATCAGTGCTCGTTACTATCGTATCGTTACGTTACTCATTATTTGTGATACCTAATAAAGAGCATCGCATCGAGTGGTGTTGCGTACGGTATGACATTGACATCGCACCGTTCGCATTTTGTATGTTCAGTACGAAAATACGAAAACATACGAGTAACGAAATGCATTAGTAAGTAACGTTTCGTTACTCAGTAATAGACAGTATACCCGTTAATTAGTAACGAATACGTACGGTTTGTTGCTGCTCTACGACTAATAAATAAAAACAAACGAATGTATAAAATCAAAAAAAGCAACCACTCGCATGAGATTTGAACCATATTTGCTATGTGCCATTACAGTTCTCGACGCTCTACAAAAAATGTTATCTCTGACACGTTATTTTTCAGCACCCCAATGTCCTAGAAAATGAAACAGTTTATAATTTTAATCATGTTGTCAGCTAGTGAACATAGAAATTAAAAAAAAGGTCACCGAATTTTATTTAGTGCAAAATTTTATTCTCTGCAAGCAATTCCAGCAAACGTTGCTATACCCTTAGTATGAAAGAACTCGATCATAACAAAACTATCGTGTATAGTAGGATAATCGTTTTTTTTTATCCAAACGACACACAAAAGTTCCGGATAGCAATAAGAATGAGCTTGTAAAGAGATGAGTTCTTAATTTCATTATAAATTCTTATTTACTCACTTTTCGATTTTACATTTGAATAACAGGAGAAATAAATTGTACATTCTAACTTTTTGAACTAACGAACTGTATATCGTACTATAATGATCGTGACATAGTTTTGTAGAGAATTAAATGCTGTACATAAAATATCTGTTATAATTTTTTGATAAATTGGATCCTTCCAAAGTAATTTAAAGCCAAATCTCAAATTATATATTTTTTTTGGTTAATCATAGGAGGGCCATGTGTTCCAGAATTTGGAATCGTGACTACAAAAAGGTTAGAGTAATTAAAATAAATTCATTATGATTATTGAAACGGTATTGGAGTTGTGTAATTTTTATTTTTGTATATACAGATTAAAATATAACTTCAGATTGCATTTTTAGTAGGAAATATGTTCAGTTGTTAAACAGAGAGTTGCGGACACAGCTAGTTTACAATATATCCTTTGTATAATATATCCTAACTTTTATCCTCAATCTCGATAATTATTTTGTTTTGTAGGACAAAAGTTAGTCCATATTTTGATTTGTAATATTACTTATAACCACGTCAAGTTTTATGAAAATATATCCGTTAGCATAGATTAGCACCGTACAAGTAGACAAACTGACAGATACAAATTAAAAAACAATATTTTTCAGATCTTAATCGATAACAAAGTACATTTTAGTTACTATTTGTAAAAATTGTTTAATGTAGAGATTTCAATACATTTCTATTATATGTATAAGACATAATATGTAATACGGAATGCTACGAATGAGAAGATCGAATTTTAAAATGCAACGCCTCTTTATATTAATGACCACGTACTAACGATGTATTGTTTCCAGACAGTTAGAGGAGCAATATTAGTGCTGATTATATAATAACCTATTCTAAAGCAATTCACCCTCTAACTACCGATTTTGCGTAAGATTATTACGATGTGTTCTGGTTAGGAAAAATCGTAAGTATGAAATTATACCTTATCATTGTAAATGATGAATACTTATGCTAATCCTGCGTATTAATAATTTTCCACTCAACAAATTGTTGTCGGAACGTTTTTAAAGAGCTCTGCAACATAGTCATTCGTTTAATTTTTATTTCTAAATAAATCGAATCGTAATTACAGTTTACTTCATTCCCACGGATGCTATATGGCATTCGCAGTGCAAAATATATGCACATGTATACCGATGAATATTATTCATCACTAGTATTTTTTCCTTTTAATTGACACTACGGGTTTCTACGTTCAAATATTAAAGTTATGATATAGTTAAAGCAATTAATCTGCCGCGGTTGGTGGTAAAATTCTTAGGAGAATAATGAGACGAACTCTTTAGATGTTCTCTCTACTCGCGTGCCAATTATTGATGTAATTATTTTGAAAATATTGCCATCGTTTTATGTTATTTAACACAGCGATGTGGTGATATTTTTTAATGAGCCATCGAGCATTTATACAACGGCAGCGAAGCGTCATGCTCAGATTTTCAATGAATCTTTATGAATGATACACGACGTCGATACTAAAACGTGAAAAAAGGACCAGGGTGCGACAGAAAAGTTTAACTTATGAATCAGATATTGTATTTTTCAAATATTTTACTTTTACAACATATAACGTTTTGCAAGAAGAAAATATGTAAACTGTAGCTGTGGATTTTTTTAAATATAAATAGCCTAAACTCTATAGACATACACTTCTATTTAACAGATAAGTCATTAACAACGTAAAATTTACTTAAGTATGAGTTATATTGTTACCCGTTTAGTGAAACACAGTACATAGGATAGGAATATCTCTTAACAGAGCAAGATTATAACATTTAGACCTCAATATTCATATTTTTCAGACAGAGTTGCAAATATTTTGTGCGTAAATAGGAATTTTATAAGAGGTGTGTTCATCTGGTGGTTGTAATTGCCTAGTACATGTTTGTATACCGTACTTATAGACTATCTGCGTTGTCTTTACATTATTATAGTTATTTGTTGCATTGTACCTTAAAAAATAGTCAAAATTAAAACCACGATTACACACATTTGTAAAATCACAAGTAAATTATTATGGTATTTTACTCCTCATTTAACAAAAGCTCTATATATTATAATAAAATATGTGCTTCCTTTAACTTTATTAACATTAATTTGGACATTGATTTTAACTAGTTAATCGTATTGTTTTCCATTTCATACCGACGCAATAAAACTGATTTAAGACATACAATAAACAAGACCTGACGTGAAAATTAAAATGTATCCCTTAGTTATTTTTGATATTAAGTACCGCGCAGACTCGCCATAATGAGATTGTAAAGTAATATCTCTCGTTGTGTTAGCAAAACCCACTTCGCAAACTCCGATACGGCAAGTTCGTACCGGTATTATCGTTTCTGAGCGACAACTGAAAAGTGGACTCTGATTACTTCTCGTTCACACCACGAGCCTATTAGGGAACGCCGAGTAAAGCTGAACATTTATTTCGATTATCAATTAGTGACCAACACCTAAAGCGATAACACATTCAATTCTAATTAAACGTATATTTAAATGAAAAAGCAATACGCAGTTTGATGTTAATGAAACTGGAGAAATGTACTCGTTGGCTATTTTTCTTTTTCAAGAATTTACCACCTGTAACCAGTATGTCGGGAATACTAGGATTTCGCGTCGTATGTTTCTATTGACTAGAGAATCTCGGGAGGCGCATTAAACTGTCCCGTGCAGTAATGTATTGGATATTTCGTGCTTCGAAGGTCGCTTTAAATTAGTGTACAAGTTAAAAAGTTAAAAAAGAATTTTTACGCGCAAAATAATAAGTAAATACGAGTAGTACTAATACGATTAAATATATATTGCGATTATATATATATTAGGGTGCTATTTTGACGACTAATTTCTTTTTCACTCTCATTTCGAAATAATGTGAGATATACTTAAAGAAAAATTCCCTGAAAATTTATAAAAATATAATCATTTTCCATATAAAATACACGTAAACTTTGATTTACTTTACTACTTTGAAACTTGTAGAATTTTGGTCAATGATACGATTTCTTTAGAATTGAATGCTCTACAACAGTGTCTATTGCGGCATAATCGTAACTCGAACTGGCGGGATAGTAGTACGGGTCACTAAACTTAATTTTTTGATGAAATTCTTGCATTTTTAACCCTTTCTCGTAATTGACTAAAGTTACAGTAAAAATATGAATAAATACCTTAGAATAAAATTCCTTATAAGAATAAAATTCCTTAGAAAAAAGTACAAGAGCACCAAATTGCTAACATCGATATTTCTTGAGATATTGAACTTCTAAGTTAAGGTAGTATGTACTTTAATGCTGTTTGGACAAATATTATTACCGACTATTCGTCCTCAGCATAGTATTTTAAAAATTGGAAAAAATCGAAATATTGATGCAAGCAATTTGGTGCTCTGGCTTTTTGTTAATATATCCCACAATATTTTGAGACGGAAGTGAGGAAAAAATTAATTGTATATATATATATATATATATATATGTATGTATATATATGTACTAGGAATTTCACGACTAAATCATAATGACATAATGTTTAATATGTATTTTTATTTTTCAGTTTATGAGATAAGTTATTTTTTTACTAAGTAGCTTGGCGATAGCAAACATGATAAATTTGACATACAAATGGATACAATATTATTGACATAAATGCCAGCAATCTATAGTTGTATAGACTTGTAATATATAGTAAGTATTGCGAAGTAGTAGAATATGAGAATTTGCGACAATAATATAACATACATAGTGGCACCCTTAGATACAGACGACTGCTGATTTCTCCATGAACGTATTTAAAATTAACGTAATTAAAAACGTATTGTTTAAATACTTTCTAAAAGAGTTATATTAACAGCGATGTCTAAAACTTGACACTGTTTCAAAAAATCTGTATAATAAACTGTAACTTCTGACGTGCAGTTCTATGCTTGACAGTTTTTTTTTTTACAGCTATTCTCTTATTAAACCATGTTGCTACTTTGCGCTTTAATGGATATTTTGATGGTAATAAATATAATTATAATAAAATAACATCTTATAACACAATGTACTTAATATTGTTAGCAAGACACTGTATGTCACGTAATGCGTAACAACTTCTTTTTCTGCTTTTCTCAATAATTCCTAATTACTGCCCTTGAGGTGTCCGTAAATGAATCAAGAAGATGGTTTTCGTACGGAAGCCATTTTTGATATTGACCCTCAGAGCCTTGTCCAAACAATGTAAGCTGAAGAAAAATAGAGAGCGTAGAACGTGCGCGCCGTCACATCTGCCGACCACTATCGAATAAATCTACTAAAATAATATTTTTATTTTGATTACGCGTTGCACGGGTTAGGCAGATGTTAGAAATATTACACACTGTTCTAACGACCTGCAAACAATCATTTTAGATTTATTTATTTCAATTTTATATTTAATTTTTAACTGTAAGAATTTTAGGAAATAAGATCAATAGTTGAATGAATGATTTACATATATTATTTAAGAACACTTTTGTATAGTTATTAAATAAAACTATACTAGAATGGTTTTATTTTTAATTAACTGCATTACTTTTGAATTAAAAAATGAGACTATATTGTGAATTATTTTGTTTTTAAAGTAAATAATGTTTACGTATAATGACAGTCGATTAAGATCTACGATTGTTCGCCAAACTAGATTACCGAGTGTCATATATTTTCTAAGGGCTGTTTCAAGTCGCCAGTCACTGACCAATATGATATGGGCTTTAATAGGGTACGTGCATTATCTAGTTATTGACCGAGTACAAGGTGTGAAAGAGTTTACACCCTAAGCTGTTGGTTTAATTTGACAATATCAAAGTTATCGATTTATTACTAAAGATAGGCCAGATAAAGTCATGTTCTGTTAACATACGCAAACGGTACGATTATTTGTGTAATTTTAAAATTATTACGATTTAGGAAATATATTAATATTCACAATTTATATTTAAGATGATCTGAATTTGATATATATTGCCAACTTTAACATTTTAAAACTAAGCATGAGAAACTATAATCATTTTAATACATTATTCAATATATACCTTATTTTATCTCATTGACTAATTTTTGATAGTGTTTTTTTAATATACGTACACAGAAAGATTTCTATTAAAATATTCATGACTCATAACAATATTAAAAACGAAGAACTTTATTATTATTCATACATGTTTTGTTAATAATAAAAGGAAGGAAAATAATTTATTAGCGCATTCTGAGGTAGCTTTGCTTAATAATTCGTGTAGGTACCAGTACGCTGCGAGTAAATTTTAAAGGTTCTGTATATTCGTTGCGAACATGCTTTTTTCTGGTAAAATAATTTGGAATATACAAATATTACTCAATTGTAAGATAAGTATAGAAATCACTATAATCAATAAGAATTTTATAGTACATAAAGATTATTTCGTATATTTGGTATATGACATAGCTTTGTTTTCCTATGTCGATATTTGATTCCGTTCAGTAACTTAGATTGAAACCTTTAAAGCTGATGAATTTTTACACAAATATTTATTTAGTAATTATAGTAGAGTTTCTAAGCTTTATACAACACAAAGCATTTTTTGAGAACATTGACATACCTATGACGTTTTTTCAAATTACGTTTTATATTTTTAACATCTTAACTATGTTTTACCTATAGTACTACATTTGGTGCGTAATATATCAAGGATTTATAGATAGATAAATATTGAAATGTGAAGACAACTAACTACCTTTCAATGTGCTGAACGGTCCTGATTGATATTTGAGCTGAATTATTTGTCTATATACTCTTTGATTTTAGTGATCTTTCACAACACTGTCCGCATAAAATATTGAGCCAGCGCCAGTTTACTACATTAATTATTTTTTGCACATCGTTTGTGCTAACCTTGAAAATTGTACACTCGCTCTATCACAGATTATGTGTCAACTGCAGGGGCGCGTCTGTTTCGCGTAAACGTACTCACGTCACAACATTCTTGCGTGATCAACATTTAATGTGCATTTTGTCATTGCCTGTAATTAACCTCATGTGTAAGTAAAATATTCAAATGAACTACTAACTAATTATATAATACGAGTAATCTGTTGATTTATAAAACTCGGTTTATAATCTAAATATATATATATAAATATATATATATATAAATGTATTTTTAACGTACGGTACTCTAAAACATACAGATTCGTCATCCGTCGCCGACACAAAAGCGCACCGCCCACTGTCCAACGAAAACGTCGTAGGTACTTGTACTATTCCGCAATTTGACATCTAATAAAAGATACTATTAATAAAATTAGCATCGTTCCCTCTGACAATGATAAGTAAAAGCACGCCGCAGTTTAGGTATAGCCAAGTAAGGCCTTTATAAAATTAAAAAGCGAGATTTACTTTTAGATTTATACCTACATAAAAAATAAATAACCTACTAGAAATACTAGTAAACCTATATATACTAGTGGTCGCCCAGTGGTTGAAATTATATCATAACTAATTTAAATTAAAAGTTC
This sequence comes from Actias luna, assembly GCA_039707435.1. NCBI lineage: Eukaryota > Metazoa > Arthropoda > Insecta > Lepidoptera > Saturniidae > Actias > Actias luna. The sequence goes on along the minus strand of JAZHAC010000034.1, from coordinate 12,154,589 downwards.
GAACATTATTAAGGTTCTGTTGTCTAAGCCTCGTATTATATATGGGGTTATGTTTGACATTCAGTAAAGACAAACAATATTCATTTATAATATATTATCAATTTGTCCAGAGACTTTAACAATAAACAAAAGAGTATATATGCGTGTGTGTTTCAAATACATGGTAGTGTGTGTAATTTTTTTTATTGATTTAATGTATTTTTTAAGCATAATTTTAGTTTTTTGTGAAGGAAAAAATCATGAGGGAACCAAATCATGGCTTTAGGGCTTTTCCTAATGCCCGCCTGGCTAGCTACCACCGTCAAGTTGAAAATCTGCGCCTAATATCAATACGTGTGTTCCGGCAGTTACACTTGAGAGTCAGTCCCTCCACACACAGCGTATCTACCAACTTGGACTGTATCGTCACTTAAGATCAGTTAAGATTATGGCTATAACACTTAACCTTAACCTTAACTATAAAAAAACACTTCTATTCTATAGCTGTTTTAATAACGCTATTTTAAAGTGAAAGTTTCTTTAGGTGCGCTGATCACTTTGATTTGTGTTGCATGAGACGGAGCCGTCCTACTCGGCTATGTGACGCTCATCTGTTAAAGTCATCTAGAATCGACTAAAGTAGCGAGAGAGTTATATCCAATGCGTCACTATAGTACTATTAACCTCGCCTTGATGACGTTTTTACTTCTTTCGTGTAGTCTTAAGCACAAACCGTTTTCAAGAGTCTAAAAAATGAATATTATTATTAATGTATAATTAAATAAATAAAAATACAATTCATTTGTAAACAATACATAAAATACGAACTCGCAGTTTGGATTTTATATTAGTCTAATATTAGCTTCTTTTTTGCTCATAGGTGTAGGAAAAAGTATAAACGTGTGAAAAAATAAAATGAATAACATTAAAGAGCCACACATTTTAGAAGTTTAGTATTATTTTAATTTTATTCTATGTAACATAAAATAAGTTGTCGTATACTAAACATTAATTTATGTTAATAATTACATCGGATATAGTAAATTCTTATAACTACAGTTTCACTTTACAAATAATTTAAAATCAAATATAAATCGAGACGTATTTTAATGAGCTTTTTCGGCTTCATTAAGTAACTATTTTATTTTAAAATCCTGATTAGTAATATTCATAAGACATGATTAATTTACACTAGCGCAGTATAAATACATTACATAGATCCAGTTATTATAACATAAATAAGAAATTGCATGTATATGAGTATCAATAATTTTTAAATACGTTGACGAATTTCAATATGTGCAGAATTCAATTATTTAATTAAATAGAGCATTTTTATAACGATACACCGTAAATGAGGTAGTATTTGTTATGTCTACGTATACCAAGCTTTTCTCTTGAATTTCATCGAACAACTCTGTTAACTTCGAGTTCGCAATTCCTATTTTCTTTTGGTTTACAATTATTGGCATAACAATAAACCAATTATGACCAACGTTTTCATACGCTAAAGTACACTTTTACATTGTAAGCTACCATAAACGTAAACTTCTTGTTGTTAAACGTTTTTTATGTAATGCACCGAATTGATGATTAGATATTGTGGTAGTTCGGTAGACTGTAAATTGCTGTTATAAAATTAAAAAAACAACGATGATATTATGTTGTAATTTTAATTGAAACTTAAACGACAATTTGTTTTATTCGTAATTTCAGTGTTATGTCTGTAAGAGTTGTAATTTTAAATTTTGCTTACTAAGTTTTCGAGTAAATCGCTGGTTCAATATTTTTATGTCAAATCATGTACAAAAATATAGCAGAGCAATATGGTAATACTCTAGTTTCATAATACTAGAAAGATAGTCTAGTTTATGGTTGACGCGAGGCAACCTTATAAAATAAATTGTATATTACTGGTAAATCAATAATTATCCATTTTATTCATATTTATTCAAAGCAATGACGATGCCCGCGTTTTATTAACATATAGAATAAAATCCATTGGCCTAAAAGCATGGCAGGCGATATAAATCTTTAACGCTTCGACACATTTTGACCACACGTCAGAATTATGATCGGTATAAAATACCTGGCATTGTATAGTTCTGCCTTTTATTCCGCTTCTACAATGGACATAACGTCTAACTTATAAATTTTGGTGCGAACAAAGGCGCCTTATTGACAGTGTATCTGAATGTAACGTCAAACGGACAGCCGTACTGTGATATTAAAATATATCGGCCGAGAGATCTGAGTAAATCAATAAGCAAGATGACTTAAATCATCTTCGGTGAACCGGTCAAAAAGTTGTCTCTCAATCTTACGTGAGTGCTACCGAATGTCAGATTACCTTAAGTGTTCCTGTGCTTAAATTCAAACGAGACGCACAAGAAGACTTCCGCTGAATTTCCTTCGAAACGTCAAATGTTTGCTTACCGTAAAGGATTTTAAAATGCATTGGGTTTTTATGTTCATTCTGCAGCAGTCGTATGCAAAATAATTTGCTAATGAATCAGTGCTATTGGCAACTACGTTAACCGAAATATAAAACTCTATTACAGTTTACTTACATAAATACAAATTTATCAAATAAAGGTTTTCATGGGCTGTTTTTTGAATTTAATAAATTGTATTTCTCGGTCTGCACCTAATTTAGGATGGCGACTATATAAAAAAAAGTAAAGGAAACAACCTTTTTTCTTTATTACATATTGTTATTTCGATACCTATGTGCTATACCAAAGTGTATGTAAGACTTATAGTGCTACAAATAATTCAAAGTATGAACGTTTTATACTTTTTTGTTGGCCCAGGATGTTCTCTGCATTGTTATCATATCAATTACTTTTTCGTTCCTTAATTTTAGTACTGTTGTAATGCTTATAATTCACAATGTCTCTCACTGGGGTAGTCGTTTACGATAAAAAAAACCGATGATGCAAAATGCTAAACAGGTGAAATACAGCTAGATATCTATTAATATTCACTTGAAATAAAATTAAAGCTAGTAGCAAATATAGGCATATTCAAATCTAAAAGTTATTTTAAATGTAATATAATAATATAACCAGTGATTCTATTATTACAGGTTTTTAGTTTTATAGTTATAGAGAATATATAGTATATATATAGTTATAGAGATGGCGCGAATTTTTTTTTGGAAATTAAAAATGAAACTAATTAAACTGATGTGAACTACTCCCATTATTAACTTGAAATGATGATGAATCAATGGTATCGTGCACGAACATTGCATTGGTAGATGTAACTTAGAACAGCTGTAATCAGTGTAAGTTATTACTGAAGAAAAATGTCATGATAAAACTATTGCAACCTGCCTGGCTAGCGAACACGTATAAGTTGAAAATATATCTCCAAGCAGGTACTTGAATAGATATTCACTAGGCTTAGCATATAATTAATTAGGACTTCACATTTAGGTAATCTCACGCAATATTTTGACCAATTACTAAACATATAAAAATACTTTTATCTCTGTTTTCTTGTAACACAATTACATGTTGTCATGAATCCTCGAGCAATCAGAAAAGCGTCAATACATCGCTGAATGTATACTAGGATATTTTAATGTATCTGTTGACTAATAATATAACAATACAATGTATCAAGACTTTGTAGCTTTAGAATTAGATGCCAAAGACGACGTTTGATTCCATAGTTTGCTATTGGCTATGGTACAATGGAAACTATTTGATTGCTTCATTATGCGGAATGGGACTCGGTTCATTGTATATCATTTCGCATGTTATATCAGTTTGTATCCTAATTTAATCATCTTGAAGATTGGACCACCGGGGAAATTGATGTAACGGGTGGCCTCATCGATTTGCGATTGAACTTTTAAGATAGCTACGTTTTAAGGCACGATACAATCTAAGTGACATTATGCGTTTACAATTTGTTTATTTTGTAATGAATGTATTTGCTTTCCTTAAATATTTTGTACGCTACTGCAGTTTCATTAAAAATCTTTAATTATGCGTTATACATATTTCACCCAATATCATCAACAATATTTTTTATTAATTATATGTCAATGTTACTCAGGTGCTAGCATAATATTGGAATACAATAATGACGTGATGGGCTAACCGATAGTTTATTAATATGCTAGTAATTGGTTTAGCATCAAAATAATCTGTTAATAATTAGTTAACCCTTTTTATGATTTCATTTTACTACAGCAACTAATTTCAATAATCTGTATAATATTTAATAAATTATCCCTGTAAACATGTATTTTTTTCTATAAATAATCTACGTAATTACATTTGGCTATTGATTTTTATTGATAATTAAAACTTGATAGAAAAGATGAGAAGACATAACTAAATTATAAATTTATGGTAAACAGTTGATGAAATAAAAGAATCCAGGAATACAAAATTAGCGTTTATGGCCATGATAGAGAGCTATAAATATGAGAGTACATGGAAATAGTGGACTATTTTCGGGAAGGCATCTAATAATGACAGAGAGAAATTAGAAATAATGTTCATCGAAAAAAAACTAATTTAAACGGATTTTAACGGGGTAAAATTTTGATGAATAATATTCGCGTAAACGTAAGAAATCAGAAATAATGTTGTTTAAATAACTTTTCACTTTGAAACCATTAAACATCCTATACGTTTTATAGGTGTTTTGTTCCATTCGACAGTTGCATCTGAGTCGTGTTTAGATTTGTTTATTCGAAATGCAGAATCGGTCAATTCTAATGCCTTCGCGAGCTTTCATTCATTTTAATCCGTTTCAATTTGCCTGACTGACGTCTTATTTTCTACGCGCTGGTGGTCTGAATGACTGCTGGGTATCCATACATTTGTATGCAGTGATTTGATGAACATGCGTGACACATTGTTCAGTTAAGAGAATTTGACGTCTTTTTAAAATATATAAGAGATCGAAGTTCGTTTTTTATTTGGATGTCTGTAAAATTATTGTATTATGTTAAATTATATGAAACAAAGGAAAAGCTTAATTTTTTTTTATTTAGCATAATTTAAGACGTCATTGATATTTAATATTGAACGTTCAAGTAATAACTCTATTTTAATTATAATTAAGAAAATATGCGGAATTTCAATATCCGCATTTTTTAAACTTTAGTCAACATATTTATTAGCCGTAAAGTTAAAAATCGAAAATATCGGTGTATCTTTCATAATATTTAGTAGCAATTATATAATTTTCTTAAGAAAAATCCTTACTAATATTATAAATGTGAAAGTGAGTTTCTTTTTTTACGCTTTAACGTCTAAACAGCTGAATCGATTATGATGAATTTTGGTATAGAGATAGATGGGTTCGTAGAAACGGTGATAGGCGACTTTTTCTCGCGAAAAACTTACAGGAAGTGAGGTAAAGAGAGGAATAATCATTCTATGAAACTTTTTATTGCTTAATCCGATTCAAACTTTAGAGAATAATTGCTTATTTTAATACATCAACGCGAGCGGAACCTAGGGAAAAAGTCAATAAAATTATAAAGTAATAAAAATACCCTGCTATTTATTAGAAGTCTATCAACTAAAATGTAGATAATAAAAATGACATACAATAATAAAAAATAATAGTAGCCATTAGTACTGAAATTAACATCATTTACAGTTTTAAAAAAAATCTGTATAATAAAATCTTTCATACTTTGTTCACTGTAAACCCAAAAAAGTGTGTCAATGGGAATATTAGTAACGTGCCGTGAAAATGTGTAACATTACACTTCGAAGCGAGCACAACAATAGGGTATCGATTCCTCGAAGAAAGGAGTCATGCTAAAGTTGCCGACACGTCTGCAACCATATCTCAAGTTAAATTTAGCGTTAGTGATCCCATCTACATGTATTATAAGCCTGAGAGCAAAATCTTGCACGTGGATCAAAGAAAGTAGTGAATATCTATTGGCATATTTTTTCTACAATTAGATTTAGATTAGATAGGTCATTGTGAGCTCAGCAAGGCTGAAAATAATGACGTCATTAATGACATTTCGCCTCAACTAAAATGACCGTGGTCGTCATGAAGAACGATTGAAAGCGTACGTATTTTGAAAGTTGTGAACGCTATATGGAACGTAATTGATAAGTAAGGTTTTTACTAAATGTTAAGTTGCTATGTCCGTGACTTCGTACGCATGCAACTGAAAATTATTTACCAGTTTTTGCCCGATTTTGTAAGTAGTTTCAGTACCCCTTTGCTCCTTTTACCAGTAGAGTGAGATTAAGTAGCCTAAAACCTTCCTCAATTATTGCTCTATCAAATATACACTTTTTTTTAAAATCGGCTGCTAGTTTCTTAGATTAGCGCGTTCAAATACACGAACAAACTTGTACGTTTTATACTGTTAATATAGATAACTTTTTAGAATTAAGATAAAAGTTTAATTAGTTAAAAATTATTAGAACAATTTTAGTGCGCGATGGAACGATGGACGCGATGAAAGGCTATGGACATAATATAACCCTAGTATAAGCAAATCTAAAAGTAATTGTCATTTTTTAATTATGTAATATCCTTTAGAAAAGAATAAATTATATACTATTTATATACGGTATTAAATTTTATAGTATCTATTTTAAATGAGACGGTAATTAAATGATCAATTGACACATAGTTACAAATTGTAACATATTGAATTAATTACCAATATCAATGTTATTGGGGTGATTTTATAAACGAAATATATTTAAATTCCAATCAAACACTTCATAAACCCTTACTACTAATTTAGTGAGGGTATCATAGTATATTTTTAATGGTAATATGTGTACATGTCTTATATCAATATAACCACCTGTTCCTCAGAATTTACAACTGAAACGCATACATACTCAACATGGCAGGTGTATATTAAGACGTGAAATAAAATTAAAACGTAACTGTCCATCCACATAATTGTTTTATTCAACCAATATCACATAAAAAGTACTTGCCGATAAGTATTTACAGGTGGTAACGGACTTAAGTAAAATTGAATCTTAAATTTTGGCGCGTGAACGCATTATACATTTTATTGACCTATAATTGAAATCAAACGTTTGTCATTGGCTGAGTCCTGTTTGAAAATATGTCTCATTTCAAATTTTTAGTTAACCCACCGTTTCCCATCTTCCATGAAATAAACGCCAAATGGACATGATATTTTAATATTTGCTGTTGTCTAAAAATCTTATTTATTATTATTTAATTAAATGTTATGCTACTTTTTTACAATATGAGATATTTTCTTTCTAATTTTTAAGGAGATATTGTTATAGTGATCATAAAGTACTATTATACCACTTACAGTGTAGAAACTACGTTTACGCCATCTTGACTTTGATCTTATTAGCCCTAAAATGATTAGCAAAGGAGTCCAGAAATTTATTTATTGTATGTAGTTATATTGTAAAAATGTTCACCTACATTTTCAATAAAAAAAGTACATCGTCAGAACAAAAAAAAATATTATTTTGTTAGTATTTCAAAAAAAGGCTATTACGAGCAGTGTAAAGCAGAATTGAGGAACACAAAATACAAATTTATATAGTCATTTAATTGTTAACAATGCTTCGTGATAAATATATTCGTTCTTTACTCACATTGAACTTTATTTAACTTATCCATAGCAGTAAGGGTTAAAAATTGCCGTTACAATTTCTTATGGAGATGTTTTCTTTTATGCAGAAAGAAAAATGCTCGAACGAACCCGTAGTATTTTATTAACATCGGCAGGTTTCGTAAAATGCTGTAATACATGTGTTATTTGTTGTAATTGTTTAAGCAATTTCAACGAGTGATATTGAATCTATTTACATTTTATTATGGGTAAGTATGTAACGAGTCAGCGAGTTGAATTCCATTACTCGTCAACCAGGAACAAATTCTTATATTGATATAAAAAATGCATGTACAGTAGTCCCGAGAGATGTTCGCTCGGGAAATCTTTGAATGGCATTGCTTGTAACATAATCTTTTGAACTTAGTAACACTTAGACACGAAGTAACATATATTTAAAATGTTTTTTTTTTACCTATGAAAACATGTAGTGATGTCATTTTGATATGTATGGTTAGTCAACTTCAAATTCAAATTCAACTATTCTTATTGCGGTCACCTAGGAGGTGTTTGATTTATTTGTTATAACAATAGAATTATCCTATATAAGGTATATTTACAAAAAGAAAAAATAAATAAACCGAGCACAGTTTAGTAAGAGGAATAAAATAATCGAATGTATTGGAGACATTTTATATTTTCCAATAACAACCTTGTCATATCACGCGGCATTTCTATACGCGTCTTAACATCGGCCGAATTAAAACTGGACGCGGTCATATTACGTCATAAATATGACGAATAGGCATGTAAGTACGCCTGTGGCTTACACGATGACATCGCAGTTACGCGCAAGAAAAACTTGTAAGACACCTAGCCAACGTCGCTGGTACCACTGATCAGATAGTGGTCTCACGCGCTCGCCCATTCATCTTCGGTATTTATCGGCGTGAGTCGATGCCACACGGCTCCTGAATTTTAATCCGTGGAAAAGTTGTATAGATCTGTTCTTTTGATGCTTTCGTCTTATACGATCAATTGTCTGCTAATGATTTTTTTTTAACTAAAATATAAATGTGCTTTGAATTTTGTGTGATGAGTTTTTGATCATTCATTTTGTTTATGATCTAATTCAGTAATATGCTATGGACAGAAAAAGTAGAGGTAGTACTGTTTAGTGTTATTTTTTAAAATACGAGCATATGTTTGACCTCAAATTAAATAGGTCCATAAGTGAAACATGACTTCGGTGATGGATTGCTCTGGCTCTACAGATGTTTAGTCCTTCATTTCTGAAATAGTCCCAAGTTATATGTTAAGAGTTCATAAAATACCAAAGCGATTTTCACTCTAAATAAAAAAAGATAAACACTTCATACGAATAGGCAAAAAAATGCTTACGGATAAAAACCTTGACGTCTTTCGTGAAATGTGGTATTTTTTTTGTAGTAGCACGGGTGACGCCACTGTACCAGATGGTAAATATAATGCAAATGTTAAAATGAAGGTGACCACTGAACGATAAATAGTCAAAGGTAGTCACTGTCATGGTATGCCTTTCTAGGTTATAGATCCAGTCTGTTTCAATAGAGAATATGTACCTACTAGGTGATTCTGGAACACAACACACCCAATCGTGACTGTGTGGTAGGTTGTAGGTATATAAGTTGTATAGTGGTCGCGATCTAGGCGGAATTAATAAGAGGGATTGAATTCTGAAATTCTTGCACACAACTTTGGAAGAATAACACATCAAGAGGTTAATTATTCTACTACGATGCTCTTGACGGACCATTTATGAGACATGAAGTTTTTTTTTAATTTTATTTGAGAATTTAATTATACATATTTTTATTTATATATGTGGAATTTAACGTCTTTAATTAATAAGTAAGTAAAATATTACTACATGTACGAAAAAAATTACTTTGTAACATATTTGAGTAACGGAGGGTCGTTGACAATATTGTATATTAAAAATGATATCTTCTTTTCTAATTAGACACGACGCTTGTATGAATCGGTCGGACTAATCAACACGATCTTGTTACCTTTAGATAGTATATCTCTAATACATGCTTTCTAAAAGATAAAAGCCAAATTTAGATTATAAAGTACAATTGTGAGTTATAAAAACTTGATTTTATTATGCCATCAATCTTGTAGGTCGGCGTTTTGAAATAACCTTCCCGTACCCGGACTCTATGAGAATTAATAATAATAATTAATATTCAATGTTATTTTTTATTTGTAACAGTTAGTATTTGTTTATAATTCTTATTGTTTGTTATCTCATTAAGAACAAGTAATTACTTATATATAATAAGACAAATCAACGTTTTTTGTCCAAGATTTTACACTTTATTAAGTAGTAAAAAAGAAAAACTTAATATAACTAAGTTACTTTTACAACAACAATCAATATACACATACTTAAACGAAATACGTACGGACGCCGCGTCCATGGACTTGAGTACGAAACCATCTGCAATGAACTTGAGCTTTCGGTGAAGGAAATCATCGTGATGAAATCATAGCATGGTCGTAGGGTTTTTTATAATGCCCACTTGGCTAGCTACTACCCTTAAGTTCAAAATCTGCCTCCAAATACTTACGGGTGTGTTTCGGCAGTTGCACTAGAGAACCAGATCATATACTAAATTAAGCGTACCCACCATCACGGGTTATATCATCACTTAACATTAGGTAAGATTGTGGTCATAATGCTCAAACCTATAACCTATTAACAAATGATAACTTCAAACTATCAGATCTATTAATTTGAAATTTGGCTTGTATATTACTTTTATGGCGTCCACTATAAACGGATTTTACAATCAGGCGCGATTACACGCGAAAAACAAGGACAAATTTGAGAGTATCAGCTAGTTTCAACTAAAAATCCGCACTGGCTCATAGATCAGTGCAATAGCATATAGTATTTGCAGTTATTTTAATTAAAAAAGTAGGTAGTAGTACGAACATCATAACAATAAATCCATAAGCTAATGCGTATCGAAATATATTTTGTCTTTATTATTGTGATGAAGGAAGTAAAATACGTTTATTTCCGTTTTTTTTATATCAGTTATATCAGTTTCTTTTATATTGTATATGAATTCAATTTCGAAATATTGAAACTACTACTACTTACTACTACTACTTTTTGTATTTAGAGATCAAAAATATCAAAAGTAAGCTGTTATTTTAATAAGACAAATATCTGAGCAACGGAATTTATATAAATACAAAACTTTAGCCAATTTTTTTTTTTTATTAAGGTTAAGGTTTAGCGTTATGGCCATAATCTCACCTGATCGTAAGTGACGATACGGCCCTAGTTGGTAGGCACGCTAAACCTGTGGAGGAACTGGCTCTCAAGTGCAGCTGCCGGAACACACCTATTGGTATTTGGCGGCAGGTTTTTAACTTGAGGGTGGTTGCTAGCCAGGCGGGCATTGGAAAAAGCCCTACACCACCATGCTATGGTTTCCTAACGATGTTTTCCTTCACCGAAAGCTCAAACTTATTGTAGGTGCTTGGATTCGAACTCACGTCCCTTGACATGAAGTCGTACACACTACCACTGAGCTATCATCGCTTCAAATTATACGAGATGCCAATAACGTTTATACACGAATTCATCACCTAATAATATTATGTTTTTAAATTAACTTACAGCATTGTAGTGACAATATTACACTATTATAATTTTCACTGTGATCTAACCATAACTATTAATGTTTCACTTGTCATCATATCATTGCCTAACATCTCTCCCTGGCTTACCCATAAAAGATTTTAAAATGGAATACAGTATTTTAATTACAATCATAAATATTTTAAATACAATAATTTTTACTAAGCATATAATTATTTCAGAATTTAATAATTTTACGTATTAATTATAATTTAATACTACAGTTTAATAGGAATTCATAGACGTGTGGGAAATAAGTCCCCCGTCGTGATTGTCGTTGGCCGCGTATCGAAAGTGAAAACGTGTTGACATTTACATAAATGAGAATGTTTGTTTTCCTCCAAAGGGTAACATACCATCATATGTAACTTTAGACTCTTTTTCCGGGAGCCGATTCTGTTAAAGGGTCGAAAGTTGTGTCTATTGACATCCGTCCAAACGTTAGCTTGTTTGGTTTACAACGTTCTTAGTTTGTTAATTATTTTCACTTCGTAAACGTTATTACGTAATACTAGCTGACCCGACAAACGTTGTTCTATCCTATAAATTATTTCTAGCAAATGCTTTTGTTGTAATAAAAATGGGTAAAGGTTGTATGTATTTTTTAATGCCACATGATAAAAATATTTCTTTTGTCAAAAAAATAAAAAATCAATGTTTGGGTTGGACCACTCTTATCACTTAAGGGGATGAAAAAGAGATTACGACCGACTCTCAGACTTAGAAAATATGCATATAAAATGTCATAGAAATCGGTCAAACCGTCTTAGAGGAGAGTATGATAACTAACTTTGTGACAGGAGGATTTTAAATATAAGAAGATAGTATTTAAAATAATTATTTTGTCAACTGACACATATGAATTAAAGATATCAACGTAAACTATTTTTTGTTCGAAAAAATAATATTTTCAGATTTTAGTTTTCTTAATTGTCTTTTAGCTTCTAACAAAAATCTCAAGGAATGACCCTTCCGTTTTGTTCCAACATAGTGACCTGCTAAACCTTGAGAGTCTAGCTATCACATTTTCCAGGAGACGAGGCGAGATGGCGTCAGTTTAAGGATGTGAATGGTGCTTTCGCTTCCTCTACTATTCTCTCGTTCCACTTAATATTGTTTTTTTAGTTCAAATATAAGGATACGATGGACGGCATCTTTAAAAATGACAATTACTGGTGCTTATGCTCCCCATATCTCGCACCTAAGTCTTTACGAAGTAGGCTTGTGAATGTGAACTAGTGTTTTAAGAGTAGTGGAGCTAGTTACATCAAAAGTAGGATACATCAGAAAAAGTCATACCAGTAAATGTTATAGTTTAATTGCATTGTTTTCTGTGATTATGAGCTCAGGCTTATCAAGAGGTTTTAAATCAAGTCGCTCGAAGCGGTGCGAGAATACATTACCAATAAATAACTCGTTTTAAAATTAAGTAAATTGTAAAAAAACTTGAATCGTACAGAGTAAAGAGGGCTTATACTAGATGCAAAAGAGTAAGTCAAGGAATTAAATACAATTGCGAGGATGTCTGTAGTTTAAAATAATTCACATTCCTTCGTAGCTGCCACGCGACTTGGGGCAGTTAACAAAAACTGAAATGTCATTGCGCAAGCTTATAATAAGGCCCATTCACACCACACCCCGGTAGATGTTTTTTTCTCAATGTCGAGCAGGGACGACCATGCAATTTTGTATAAAAAACGGCAAAATAAATAATGGTTCCGTGCACGTGTTGTCGATGGATTATAGATTATACTTTTGGAAGATTTTCTCAGCGCTGAGTTCGTATGGCGCGATGGCGGGTCAGGTACATCGATGGTAGAATAAATGCAATAGAGCGGTATCCTTAAAATAATTCTAGTTTAACAGAAATGTCAAATTAAATATTTATTAATTGATACATTTATTCCACATACACAAGGACCGTAAAATTACTAAAATGAATGCTAATTAATAAATAAGTTTCATACCGCTTCACAATCAACTAAATATAAAAGCAATTTTACTACAATATTTAGTACTTAAACAATTTTGTTGAATAAATATATATGTAACTAAATAAATATGGAACCTAGCAAATCTTCCATTAATGTAATTACTTGTTTTAATATATTTATAAATACTTCTGAAGTCCAACAAACTACGGGCAATTGTGCTCATCTCTTAAAATCAGACAAGTATCGAACCAGCCACTTTTCAGTTCAAGAGGGTCGGGTGCTTTCTACCACTGTGTTGATATTTCAAAATTATATTGTTTAATTTGGTTTTTCAAGCTTTTAAATGATTTCTAGCACGTTATTTATATTTATAATGAATAAAACACTCCATGTATTTTATGTCTTATTCTTTGATTCTTACTCGGCACAAAGAAATTCTATACAATTATAACGGCCAAAATTGTAACTGTCTTCTAACAAAACTCAAACGTTGCGTTCCTTTTGACGTGATCGTACAATAGCAGGTAATTTTATAAAAAGGCTTTATACTCTTAAGAAGACGTAAAAAAACGTAAACATCTATTTTCACAAAATATCGAATGCAGATCTATAATAAATAGGTCATCAGAGTGGATAGCAAAATATGTATTATTAGCCTTTCGGGAAAGTATTTTATAGAAAATTTATTGTTTTTAATCAATACATATATCATCAAAATCTATGACTTGAGATATCTAAATAGGTTAAAATTATAGAGATAGTATCTGTTTTTGCTGTTTCAACTGGCGAGTTCATAATTACGGATATTAATTTACATTCAGGTTTTTGATAAAAGATCTTATATCGTGCGTTAGTATGTTACCCGATTAATTTTGCAAAATAAATTGCTTGACTCTGAAGGTAATACATAATTATGTTTTTCACTAAGATGTCGTTATTATGCTTGGTAAAATGTATTCGGAAGCCTTTGACTCACCGCAATATTTGTATACCGATGATGATTATAATTATGAAAATGAAAATTACACAAGATGTTATGTTCGATCATACAGTTTGGTCGAGCCATATTAAAAATATTTCAACAAAAATCCTTATACGACTCTATTACTTTTTTAATAAAAAGTAATATTTTTTACAGGTATATATTTATTAAATACTTAACGGTGAAATTTATACATAACTTCTCCTATGACTTTCCTTTTGTTATTGTAGGTTTTGTAAACCTTAAAGTTATTTTTCTATTCTTCAAGTAAAACGTTTTGCGCTACATCCGCCTCTTTAATTCTAAACGATTTGTATGCAAAGTTACAAGCAAAACCACATTCGTTTTTATAATTTCGATTAGGACCGAATAAGATTCCAATATTTATGACTGATATTACAATAATATTATAAGTCATACTTATAAGAATACCATACGTATCTACCATTGCAACGTATACTGGCCAGTTTTAACTAATATTGTAAATATATGTATATAATGTAATATGAGTTTGTTTGTTACTTATTCATACCTTAATTAGTAAACCGGTCACCGTGAAATTTTGCAAACAAGTGTAGAAAGGGACATAAGTATTTGCCAGCTAGAAAATATAGTAAAGTGAGGTGTGGTATGTAAAAATAACCTTTACTTTCACGCTAACGAAATCGCGGGTACAGTTGGTGATATATAAAAAAGAAACATTGTGTTAAATACACCTACATCTGCAGTAATAATTCAACACGATAATATCAAAGTTTGCAGTCATAAAAAATATATCTACAGGATAGACTACAGTAAGTTACAACTAAGCACCTGGTACGTGTGCTTGGCTGATTGCGACTTGCTACCTTTGGGTATTAACCGGAAAAAATAAATTCAACTTTATCACCGAGAATACTAGAAATTTCAAGTCGAACGCAATAAACTTTGACTCTCTGCCTAAATTAACCTATTCGATCAAGTTATGCTCGTAATTCGTTGTTAATGTGACTATAATTCGGAATTTTATTTATCTTTACAAAAACCTTTAATGATCAGAATAAACGTTAAACTTAAAAAAAGAAGCGCTCTTTAAAGATCATTGGGTTGAATAACGTATGGTACAATTAACATTACCAGTAGACACAGTTAAAGTGGTTTTACTGTTACAGTAATTACGGAAAATATCACAAATCTTTCATTCTCTAAAGGTTTCGTAGTTTACCAACCCAACAATGTTCATAGTATGTATTAGTATCATGTTCTTTTCTCAAGGTGCTATTTTATTATGGCTTTTGCTTTTGTATTTAATTTTGCTCGTGTCAAATGTAAAATTTGCGCCTTTTTTGTTAAATTTGTGAAGGGAATATTTGTAACAATTTAAAATAATTAGATTTACTTCTGTACAAATAAAAACTGTATTATCAAAAACTACTAAAATTCTATATATATATATATATATATGTATATTTATAGTTAAGGTTTAGCGTTATGGCCATAATCTCACCTGATCTTAAGTGATGATACGGCCCATGTTGTTAGACACGCTAAACCTGTGGGGGAACTGGCTCTCAAGTGCAGCTACCGAAACACACCTATTGGTATTTGGCGGCAGGTTTTTAACTTGAGGGTGGTTGCTAGCCAGGCGGTCATCAGAAAAGGCCCTACCACAATGCTATGGTTTCCTCACGATGTTTTCCTTCACCGAAAGCTCAAGCTCATTGTAGGTGGTTGGATTCGAACTCACGTCCCTTGACGCGAAGTCGTACATACTACCAACTGAGCTATCATGGCTTCAAAATATATAATATAGAAGATAAATAACACCCGTAAAAAAATCAAAAAAATATTATTTTAGTTATTTTAGTCCATATGATGTATTATCTAATCTATTCGTATTATAAATGCAAAAAATTGTTGATTATAATTTTTTTACTACTAACAATTTGAGAGCTTATACAGATTTTAATAAAATTTACCATGGACATCGAGACTGTCACGAAATATGTCATTTCATAGTTTATAATGATAAAATAATTAAATACGTATAACGCCCAGCTAAACAGCTGGTTATCCAATTATAAAAATAAATGTTACAGTTTTCCTTGATTTATACTTTGAAATTTAAATCAAGTATTTCGTAATTCTACGAAAAAGGTATTTATTGCCTATATACTTCTTCATCCTCATTGGTAACGTGAGTGAATGCGAATTTTGAAGAAGTTAAAAAACAGGTTATAGCAGTTTGCGTGCGTCGCATCGCAACCCTGTCAACGGCGGCGGCGTGGCGCGGGGCGAGCACAGCGACTTTAGCAATAATCGTGAATGAATTGTAATGGCGTCTGGTTTAATTGATGCGGCGGCGCGGCGCGGTCGCCCCGCCCGCGTCCAGACCTGTCTCCGACTCGGAGGACGAACTGATTCACAAATATCTATATTTTGTCCGATAAATCAAACATAATTGCAATATATAAACAGAGACAATAACCTACATCATAACTTAACATTTAATAAAATTACACTGTTTTAATTAGACTAATAGTATTTTTATAGAACCCTTAGTAATAGTAATATTATAAATGCGAAAGTGTTTTTGTTTGTTACGCTTTTATGCCTAAGCCGCTGAATCGATTGTGATTAATTTTGGAACAGAGATGGATGGGACCGAGGAGACGGAGATAGGCTACTTTTTCTCGCGAAATCTTTGTCGGAAGTGGGGTAAATAGAGAGATAAACTTATTATAAAACTTTATATTGCGTCATTCGATTAGTTTAACAAAATCGATATTAACGCGAACGAAGCCGCACGTAAAATCTAGTATAATATATTTGTGATTGTAAGTTTGATTATTACGCTTTCACGCCTAAACCACTGAGTCGATTGTGATGAATTTTGGTATAGAGATAGATGGGATCGATGATACGCAGATATCGCGTTTTTTTTTTGTTTTTCGACTGGACATACGCTGTTAGCCGGAGGGGCTTTTACAACTTGGCAGGACTTTTTGGGGCAAATGCTGAGGGCACTCAGCCCCGAGGCAGCGAGCACAAGGGTGCCGTTGTGGCTGGCCCTTGGCATGGACTGCTGCCGGAAGAGAAAATATTATATAAAATAGTAAGGGCTGGCCCACTGGAGTAGGCCTTTAGATAAAAATACTAATTGTTAAGTGATGCAAGGAAGTCGGTGGAGTGGATTGTACTGTATTGTTCAAGTTTGAGTTGTCGGAGTTGGAAGGACGTTGTCTTAGCATCAAAACGACCATAACCTGTATAAATCTGAACTGTAATCAAAAGGCAAACAACTGGCAGGGCCACAGGTTTTTGGTCCCTTACAGAACCGTGTACTTAGCGTGTGAGTGAGCACGGGTGGTATGCAGTGTGGTGTTGTACTCTCAGTGTTGTAGAGTGTCACTGTATCGCGCGAGGAGAGTCGCTCGAGGGCTCCTTTCCGGAGGATCGGACCTAGGCTCGAGCGTCTGCAGAGGGAGGCCGCGGCGGGTGTGCGGGTGTGAAATTAACCGTAAGGCCTCGGCGGCGAGACCTGCGATTACGCGGGCGTGTGCGCGGACACGAACGGTTTGAAGAAACGGCTGGAAGGAGCGCGTTTTCCCTAGTGATGTCGTCTACGGCATCGGTGAAGCATTTTCGTGGCCGGCGTGCGAACCAAACGGCTTGAGGATTTGCAGTATAGTTGACTGCTTCTACTATTATGGGATTTGAGTGAACTTCGGCTTTTTCAAAGATCTTTTTGGTGAGTTCGCGTATGTAAGCGTATATGGACGGGAGATTCATGTCCTTGTGGAGGTCTATGTTGCGGGCGTAAGGCGGGGCTTGGACCATTGTCCGTATGAATTTATTCTGGAAAACTTGTAGTTGTTCCAGGTTTGTTATTGCTGCATGGGCAAAGACTGGGCAGCTGTAAGTCAGTATGGGGCGTATGCAAGTCTTGTAGATTGTGAGCTTATGTCTGAGTGACATTTTGCTTTTTGAGGAAGTGAGATTACGTAGCAGGGCCGAGGCGGTGTTGGCCTTTTTGATTACGTAATCGATATGGTGGTTGAAGGTAAGGTGTTTGTCGAGTACTACGCCTAGGTATTTGGTTTGATTTACCCAGGCGATATCAACACCGAATAAGTGTAAGGAGCCTTCGAGTGTCTTGAAGTTATGGAGATCGAACATGATAGCCGAGCTTTTATCTGGATTTCATCCTATGCGCCATTTGAGGCACCAGGATCCGAAGGCGGAGATAGCTTGTTGAACTCGATGTATGAGGATGGCTCTGTTCCTACCCGAGCTATATATGATAGTGTCGTCGGTGTAGAGGCCTACTTGGACTTTATCGAAAATTGGGATGTCGCTGACATATAGATTGAACAGACAGGGCGCTAGAATGGAGCCTTGGGGGACTCCAGAGCGAATAGGATGGGGTGAGGAGAGAGCTCCGTCTACTTTGTAGCAGAAAGAGCGATTTGATAGATATTGTATAGTTAAGTGGACAAGTCTGTCCGGAACTTGGAACTGGTGGAGTTTATAGATAAGTCCTTCGTGCCAGACCCTGTCGAAGGCTTTGGCAACGTCGAAGAAGACTGCGAGAGTGCGTTTGGGGAGGCGTAGCTCCGTAAAGTTGGAGACTACGTGTTCCGTAAGGCGGAGAACTTGGTGTGTGCATGAGTGTTTCGGCCGGAAGCCGAATTGTTGGTCCGGAAAAAGATATTTGTCGGCTATGACGGCTTGGACGCGGTTTAAAGTAATCCGCTCGTATATTTTGCCTAAGGTGTTAAGTAGGCTAATCGGACGGTAGCTTTCTGGGGAGCAGGCTTTTTTGCCTGGTTTCAGGATACCTATGACGGTGGCCCTTTTCCAGACGGCTGGAAAGTGGCAATGAGATATGGCCGCATTGAGGATGCAGACCAGAAGCGCTATGAGTTGTCAGGAAGAAGCTTTAGGACTTCATTCCTGATACCATCAGGACCGGGAGATTTCCTAGGTTTGAGTCCTTTAATAATCGAACGGACTTCGTCGGTGGTGACCGGGTCTAGGAGTTCTGATGGGGGGGTCTCCCTTATTAAGTGTATTGTTCGGTTTATCCTTTCCCAGTGTTCGGGATCTATGTCCTGATATTCGTAAAAGTTGGGGGAGCATTGTTCCTCTAGAGTGTTAGCGAGGAGCTCCGCTTTGTCTCTGCTCTTGAAAGCAGGGGGGAGAGTGGGGCCTCTGTCTAGTGGGGGTGTGGTTGATGAGTAACTGCTCTTTTGTTTGCGGATGAGCTCCCAGAAGGCCAGGGATGAGATTGGGATACGGTGATAGGCTACTTATTCTCGCGAAAAACTTATTGGAAGTGGGGTAAAGAGAGAAATAAACTTTGAATGAAACTTTTTATTGCGTCATCTGCATTGTTTGACAAAATCAATATTAACGCGAGCGAAGCCGCAGGTGAAGCTAGTATTTATATAATCTTTTATAATTATTCTATAAGGTAACGTTTGATAAAATACATCATAGACATATACTGATACTAATGTCGACATAAATTTATCAAATGAGATAAGACTAACAATAGTCCTCTTGTATTCTTACATTTATCGGAACTGCTCATCTCCGAGTAAATAACATTATTCCGTTAAAAACTAGTTGACATTAGATGATTAAATATGAAATCATATTTGATAACATTATCGTATTCTTATATTACTATTCTCCAGAATTTTTCATGCATTTATAAGACGAAAACGCATACTGGTTGGCCGAGGAAATTTTCGCTATGCATCAGTTTTGGAGGAGTTTTGGAGGTATGCGTGGAAGGCACTCAACTCAAGAGGCAACGAGCGCAAGCAAGCCATGAAGTGGCCGAACTTCGGCTCGGGCTATTCCCGGGATCAAAAGTAGATACCGCGAGCCTGACTAATTCTAATTGGACCCGAAGCAGCTAACCTACTCAGTTACGGCAAGGGTTATGTACGCGAATCTAAACCCACTAAACTAGGTGATTGTACTGTCTTTGTCTCAGGTGAAGTGGGTTTTGGGACGCTTTTAAATAGAACGGATTAAATAGGGATATGAACAACGGTTAAAGGATGCGATGTTCGTAGCCATCATTGCTTCAAATGAGTATCGCGAGCCTTGCAGCTTGGGACGATATCTGTGATGCGATTTTCTGCGTAAGAAAGTTTCGGACTGCATTTTAATTAACGAGTTTATTACTTTACTTCACGCTTCTTAACAGTATGATAAAGTACCAGTATATTCTATGTATTATTCGCTCTTCCATTCAAATATAGTTTTTTGTTGTAATGGACAGTAAACAGGCAGACGGACCATCTGTAAACGTTTACCGTCACCTATGGACAGCCGCAATACCAGGGGTATTACAGTCATGTTGCTGACCTTGACGAAAAGGACTGGTTCTCATTCACTATGCCGGAACACGAAAGCTCTTTATTGAACCTTTATTTTGCGGCAGTCTATACCCAGGGTGGTCCCTATCCAATCGGGCAATAACCCTACCACAAAGCTGCGACAGATTAAGTATAACATGGTTAACCATTATAATCAAAACAAAATGTAGGACCTAGATCGCCATAGCCTCGTCGGTTACTCGGCAGGGTGCACCGTGTGCAGATGAGGTTGGCTTGCGTAACTCAGACGGTATCCGATACCCCTTCATGCCTAATACATTTTATTATCATCTTTTTTATCTTTTAAACCTTAAATTAATTAAACATTAATTTAATAAACACTATTAAAACTATTTATGTTGGATATTGATTATTTTAGCAGGGAACATGGAAAGAAATCGCTGATGTATGATCTGTGTTTATTAGTATTAAGTTGTAAGGAATGAAATGGAGGTAATTAAACGGATGTCAGTGTCATTAATACAATTCTTATATCTTCCTTATTGCTCTATGTTATAAGCCTTTAAAATATTCTATATTAAGATTCTAAATTTATATTTATAGGTACATTAAATTTTGTTATAGAACCGTATGCATCCTATCCTATATATATATATATATACTATAATACTAGTTTCATTCACAAACCCATCCATAGCGTATGACTCAACAACGTCCCGTAGTCAAATTAATCTTACTCACAAGTTCAAGTCTATTGACATCGGCCAAGGAATCCTTGACACCCAATCGGAAGTTGTGCCAATTGAAGACGCAATTCTGTGCATAACATTTTGAACCGAAGACAATTGCATCATCGAGTGATGCGCCGAGTCATCGGCCGGCCACTTACTGAGCGGATGTTGTTAACCGAGCCTTGATTAGCCGAGACGATGTTAAACAGCAGCCCGGGCCAGTTCAAACAATTAACTGTACAGAAGTGTCCGCCTCTAATGAATGTTACAGACTTGCTCCATTTCATTATACAAACACCGTGACAAGACGAGTCTTACAAATTGAGATTAATTCATGTGACTTCAACTCTAGGACCGTTTAAATCACAATGGTGTTAATAGTAGTTTTAAGTCTATCTAAAATATATTTTAAATATATGTATATGTATATTATAATATCAATTGTAAAGATTTTGAGTTAGCAATAGTGAATAATATTAGTTATATTTTCTTTTAATTAACCTTTTATCTTGTACTATAATTCAAATTATATTTACTGTGTATGCAATTGTTTTCGAGAAATAGACTGTATTAAACATTATAGAGACTTTAATAAACGAAAAAGGTAATAGGAAAAAGAAAGTTAATTTTATAATCGGAGTAAGTCTAGTAAAATATTTTCTGTTTTAAGGGGGCATCCATTAATTACGTGAGGTGATTTTGGCAATTTTTCAACTCGTCTTTCCCGTTGGTGAGATGTCGCGAGGTTTTGCTCGACCCCCCACACCATTTTCTAATCTCACGTAACATTTTTCAAAATGCATATGTTAATTCAAAAACACTTAATGTATGTTTATTGCGTTGGATTTAAGAAGAAAAAAAAAACAAATTGATTCATTATTTTTATGTAAAACTAATTACGAGTAATTTTAAATATTTATAAAACAATTTAAAACTTTCTAACAAAAATTATATTCTTGATTTGGAAAAAACAATTTTAGATAAACAAGTTGCCAGTTTACATCCAAAATTGTTTTTTTCAAATCAAGAAACCTTTTGTTTTCAGTGTAGCCGAATTTTCTCGAAATTTTGAACTGTTTCCTGGGGGAAAAAATAAGGTATAATCTGCCGTGGCCCCCTCTCCCCCTTGTGAGACTGGGTGAAATTGGGCTGGATTCCCGTTCCCTAAACGCCTCAAAAATTAATGGACGCCCCCTAATTAAAAAGCAATAATAAGATTAGCTTGAACTACGAAATCAAAAACGAAAATTAATAATTACACCTTTAGTTTATATGAGAGCACTTTACTTTCGGACTAAACAGTTGGACTAGCGTTTAACGCAATTACCTCACTGCAACCGCCACGCCAAAGTGTAGCCATGTGGCCATGAATTATGTTTATAGAGTCCTTCTCACGTGACATTGGCGAAATTGCTAACATAGGCAGATGATAATATAACTTATGATATGATGATATGATAATAAATATAACTTTTTCTATTAAGTGAACAATTTTTTTCCTTCTTGCGTGTATTTAGTTTGTCGAAAACTAAAGCCATTTCTGCCAAACCAAATATTTCAGTTTCCAAGTTTGACATTATAGGTGTTTGAAATTATCAATATATTTAATAACTTTTATTATTTCACGTTACAATTTATGTTAAAAAGTAAGAAAATATTTATTTTCTACCAAAAGAATGAAAATTATTGCCTATTTAAAGGATCATGTCAACTTTTAAAAAGTTAAATTGACCTGTTTTATTGAGTTGTTTTATTGTGGTTTACAATCAAATCAAAGGGTCGTCTGCCTGTTTGCTGTCCATAAAAAAAACATTGACGCTGGCAAATATTTCTACGAAGTCAAAAACGTATTTAATGAAGCCTGAAAAAAAAATGTTGAATAAAAGAAATGATTGAAGGGAAATTAAAGTTACTGTGTTAACATATAGATACAACTTTAAAAATGGACAAAATATTCTGGTCTTTAATTATTATACGTGGCTTATATATAATGTCGGATTTAGAGTTAGCTCGACGTCATGAAGACCTTCTGAAGTTTCCAAATATAACTATAATATTACTTAATTTTAAAGTTACCTCACTATATGCAGTTTGCAAATAACTGTCACTTAACAATAGGGCACTGGTATTTCGGCCCACAAAATTTAAGTGTTCCTTAGTGTATAAAGGCACCTAAATGTTGGTGAAAAGCAAAAACGTATAAATTACCCCTTAAAAGGGCTAAGGTATCACTTAAAAATAGGGATTGTTGGTGAAAACGGGCTTATGAGTAGCTTCGTCTAAATATTGAATTTCATAATCTATATTTTCATTAATTCAGTATTAATAATAGTGGAAGTCAATTATTTACTACGATTTTGTATATATTTAGAAACAAGTAAATAATTAAAATATTGCATTTTTTTTTAAATATTGTGACATTTCGTATAAATACAAAATAGGAAAATGTGTAATATTTTAATACCCGTACCTATAGGATAGGTTCGTCAAATACATATGTCGGCAAAATTTAATCACAAAGATATAATTTAAGCTATTACATATTAGAATTTATTATACTCACATATATAGATACCGTAACAGGTGTTTTCCGGTGTAGATCGATATTACGGCAACGTTTATCAGAAATCTCTTCTTACGGTAGTCGAAGTTACTCTAAGATTACTGTGTTCTGAACGATTAAATATAGTGTAGTGAGGAAATTACAATCTCACTCTATAAACAAAAATATAGTATCGATCATTCGATAAAGAACACACCTTTTGTTATGTCAATTCGAACAATTAAACTAAGTATATTTTATTCCTTGTGTGAGTAAAAGTTTTTATTTTTACCTATATTTCCGTATCCCTAGAACACAAACTGTTTTCAGATAGCAGCATGATGGCTAAAGTTTAATCTTTTATTTAGCTTTTATATTTTATTTAAAGCATTATAATTATAAGCTCTTATAAGTTTTTAAATTAGTTATACTAAAGTGAATAATATTGTGGGTGTTATATCTTCTGCGTAATGACTGTAATCTATCTGTTTGGTAAGCTTTATGATTTAAACGGTCGTCTTGTTGTTTCCGCAGCACTGAGGGCTTGGGTTAAAATTCCATACCGGAAAATTACTTATGTGACCCGCCAATAACTGTTAGTTAATCAGTCAATTATTGGTAAGTGAAGTCGCAAGGAAACAGAACTTGACTACCTTTTTTAACTTTAAAATGCATTATCGTATCCTCTCGCAGTCCGGAGGGACTGAGAGGGGTATGTGGGACTCATACTGGGACTGGGACCGGGAATACCCACTAGAACCTCACGGCCATCTGTCGCCTTCCTGGTGCTTGATGATAAGTCAAGCCCCATCCGGGCAGCCTGGCGAGCTACCCTTGCAGTCAACCGGACTGGTGCAATGGGAGGCAGGAAAACTTGACTCTAAATGCTCGAGTTATATAAAAAAATCCTTTGAGACATAATTCTATTTTGCTACCATCGATTAACGTTGTATATGTAGCGGTGAATGGTTTTTCAGGTTTCTAAAATATTTTATAAAATTGTATGTTGATTAGAAAACAATGAGAGTGTATAAAATTCATTAACATATAGTACTGAACTTCCTTTGAAATATTATTACTATTTGTAGTAAGCAATAAAGAGCAAGAAATGTTAAAAAATATTTTTGATGCCTCAAAAACCTTCCATGGCGACATAAACAATGTAATAAAAATTACATTTATTTTATCCTATCCTTTTTGAAATGTCTAACAAGTAACAAAATGCTACTTTGGTACAGAAGCTTAGTAGTAAGTAATTACGCGAGGCCTTGTAATAACCATTCGAGTGCACCTCACAAATGTAATTTATTGTTGAAGTATTTATTATCCGATCGCACGCGCGGTAGGTACGTGGAGCACTTTTTGTCGTCAAGCCTGTGGATTTTGATTACACGATTTTGATTGCTATAGATCTACACTCACACCCACGCTCGGTCAATATTGATTTGAGATACAAGCGTACGATACCAATCCGCTTCAGGGAGTGTTACTTAGAAATTTAAACTTAGGTATATCAGAGTATGGTTATTTATAGTTAAAAATATTTTATTTCAACAAAAATAAAAACAGTTAATTTTATTTCACAAAAGACTACTCGTACTTAAATATTTATTTAATTAGTTACAAAGAAAGCGCCAAAAGTGTTTTTAGGTATTATATATTCACTATAATCCTTTTTTTTTAAATAATATTGATCAAAGAAACTAATTGTATTCAAAATGTACAAATAAATAATCACAATCAAGCATTATATGGGCAACATTAACATAAAAAAACGAAATATTATAGAAGATGTTGTTCATTCATGTAAGTAAAATAAATAACGATAATAGTTGTAAAAATAATTCTGCAAATATACGATCAAGGAATGTATTACAAATAAATAAATTAATCGATAACGAAGTAGTTTTCAATTTTATTTATAAAAGTAGTAGAATGTCGGCTGATGTAATATTAATTTAACTGTATAATAACCTGTACATTTACACACCAGGCAAGCTTAACCCTACAAAGTGGTAGGAAAAAAGTTTCATAGATCTTCTTTTGAATATGACCTAGTAATGACAGTGTTGTGCTTTTCACGTTATCTAAAATAGTTCTAGATCATTATAGTAATAAGCGAATCACCGAAGTAACCGTTTGTAATTTGCGAAAGTCACTAAACATTGTGTCATTATGGTTGAAACGATAACTCGTGAATAGTGTTGCTCAAATGCTAAACTTAAGCCAGTCTTGGTATTGGTCTTGCGTCTGGTTAATTGGTCAGGGTCTTAGCATCAGTATTGCAGCAAGAGTCTCGCAAATCTTGAAATAACCTATTAGCCTATTGCTATATATTTAATTAAATTTACTTGGGCACGTTTCCTGCAGTATTTTATGAACCTAATAGCTACATAAAGTACCTAAGATAGAAATTTATGCATAGCCAATGTGTGTACAGTCCAATATAAAGTTATAATAATATTATTATTACAATAAATTATGTAAATGTCAACCTATCTTTACGACTACAATATAATCTGACGACATTCGTTCTGAGTTCCTGGAAATTAATTATTTAGGGGTCTAGTTCTTTAGGGTCGCTTTTAACATGAAAGTGGCGTCGATAAAACTGCAATGACTATGATATAATACGCTTGTTGCACAGTCTTACAATAAAGCGGCGTCTTTGTCGGCAAATTATTATCACCGACGATGCTGTGTGATGATTAATTAAAATATCGGATAACGTAAACAGATAGGCTTGACAAAACCACGTTTGAGATAAGTACTGTCCTCTGTATAAAGTATTTTTAAATAATGACAGCGGATATTGTTAGAAATATAAACGAAAACCTAACTAATATAAATGAAAGATTTGATATATGCTTCAATGCTGGCTGGCTGTTTGCCTTATAGAATGTATTTTGCAAAGTTTGCAGAAATCTTACTAATTCATTAGGAAATGGTGTAAACGTGACTTTTCAAAACTCGACATCACATTGGTTAATACTATTACTACAGTACTTATAAGATATGAATAGCACGAACCTTGAATTAACTGCGAGCCCGCAAGAGTCTCGCAGGGCTTAGTCTTGTGTTGCTAAAGTCTTGCAGGGTCCAGTCTTAGTTTTAGCCTTGCTAAAATTAGGCGGACGTGGTATTGGCATTGGCCTTGCGAAAGCGCTAGAACAAGACCAAGACTGATTTTAGATAACACTACTTATGAAGTATTAAAAAATATAGTATTTTTTTTTATTTGATTTCCAAGATATATTTTAAATTTAGAATTCTGTTTCTAAACTTTAGTAATATTGTTGATTATTGGAATAGTTAAATACCGTAAGTAAAGAGAATAAGAAAATATATTTGGTGCGGAAAAACATAGGTTGCAGCTTATCAGGTTAAAGGTACTTATATAATATACATAATATAGTACTAATTTTGTTTATAAGCAGTGGTACTATGAATGACTCTAACAGATTCCTAGACTCTCTTAATTTGTAAAATACTTTTGCCATTACGTTATTCATTTGAAATTATAAGTTTCACAGCGCCCATTTATCACGATGTGTTGGCAATCGGTCCCATCTGGGAGGCAGATAGTAACTACTTTGGGTGGTCGAACAAACGAGCGCAAGTTATTTTATTCTTAGATCCTAGAATACTAAGTGCAGGTAATTGTTTAAAGAGTGAATGAAAAAAACATAAAAGAATGTTATTTATTTTCAATTCACTTTTAAATTTCTGTAAATGCTAGGAATAGAAGATATTTCGATTTTTATTTGATAAATTTATAAAAAAATGACTTAAATTATTGACGATGTTTCTAATTGATTTCTAAAATATTTTATATAACCTAAAACAGATTTATTTTAGGAATCACATTTAAGTACACACGGTTTTACACACAGTCTTTATGATACTCTGATAACAAACCTTATTATTGAGCAAACGTGTCATCAGTTCGCACCCAACTGACGCGTTACTTATGTGTGAAGAATATAATTGCGATGAATATGGCTGGAAATTAAATATATATAAATAAGCAAAGATATTTTATCTTAGTATACACCATTTTATCTTCTCTTTGTCCACTGATTATCTTTTTTTTTGTAATTTTTATACAGAAAGTGAAGACAAAACAGTTCAGTCCTATTTATACACTCTCTGTCGCCTGTTTTTTTTTTATTATCTATTTGCTCAGGATTATCAATAATAAACTTTTAATGCTACTTACTTTCCATCTTTGCAGAAATTACTCTAATTTTTAATAATGATTATAGATTCATTGCAAACACTGAGTGAACTGGATGAACACTACAAATATGATAGTTACTTATAAGTTAAAGAGTTTTAATATGGTACTTAAACAATAATGTGTGATATCGTCTCCCATATTAAAAAAGAATAAAGAATATCAGAGTTTCATATACTATAATATTAATCATGAATTAAAGTAACACAACGATCTATTTTATTAAGTAATATTCAAAGTATAAGCGAAACTGGTAGCGCGTAATTTTAATCAAAGTAAAGGCAATGAATAGGTTCACTACAAGTGAAGGACCGTCGTGTTGTACTAATACATTTTCTTTGTCATATGGTACTTCACTTGTCACGCGACAAAGTCTATTCATTTACAATTTACATTCTTGCCAATTAATTAGAAGAAAGTTATAAATACAAAAGTTCCGTTAACGAATAAAATAACAACAACCAACGTACTAAGATTCAAAATCGTGAGAAAATATCATCACCTTTCATAAATTCAAG
The DNA here is from genome assembly GCA_039707435.1 of Actias luna. Taxonomy (NCBI): domain Eukaryota; kingdom Metazoa; phylum Arthropoda; class Insecta; order Lepidoptera; family Saturniidae; genus Actias; species Actias luna. Next base: position 12,126,073 of record JAZHAC010000034.1, on the reverse strand, counting down.
GCGGTATCAAAGCAAACATAACGCCTTCAAGTTGCACTCCCTCTGGGGAAGAAACAATAATTGTGAATAAATGGTCAACTTCACACCACAATAGTTGAAAAGATAAAGGATGAATTATACGGACATCTAAAGGCGTGATCCATTGAATTTGAAGAGCCATTACTAGATGACAATTTGTAGGTCGGATGTGTCCTTCATTGTTACATACTTGTAAGTTATAAATTAAAATCGCAACGGGAGTACCAGATGTTAAAGACAATTAATTTGAAAAATGCGACATACACCTACGTTTTCTCATTCAGCCACTATAAATGAAACAGCTGACTTTTACATCATTTGTTTACATTAGTATTCCGTAAAAATAGTTGAAAATACTTTTTTGTTCCTTTTTATATACTTGGTACGTTTTAACGTGTAGCTAAAATCTCACCTGCGCTTAAGTGTCGATATGGTCCGAGATGGTGGACAATATGTGCATAATATGGGGAATGGCTCTTAAGCTCTTCTACCGTAACATATCATAAATGTTTGAAGAGAGATCAGTAGCTTCAGAAGAAGATAGTTAATTGACCAATTAGACACATCTCTATACATGAGTCAATTTTATAGTCATCGTTTTTTTTATAAAATATTATACATTTATCGTTATAGCCATAATCTCATCTGATGTTCAGTGACGATGTGGCCCAAGGACAAGTTAAACCTAGTGGAGGGACTGGCTCTTATGTGCAACTGTCGGAACACACCTATATGTATTTGGCAACAGTTTTTGAACTTGAGAGTGGTAGCTAGCCAGGTGGGCTTTAGAGAATACCCTACCACCATGCAAGATCGTTTTAAAGGTTTTGCAATTCAGGCATTAGTTATATATACAAACACTCGTTTTTATAAATTAAAATAAAATCACAGTTTTATTATATATTAAGTTATGTTGCCAACTATCAAAAGTAGTAAGTAGGCTTAAATTTTTTTATGATTTTAATTTCTATTCTCTATTCTGGAGGAACCCTTTTATGTGATACACAATAATCTTCACAAAGATTCATAAATTAAACATAACCGTGTCATCTTTCATTAAAATATATGATGTACTTTAGAATAATACGCGTACCAGTAGATAGGCAAACAGAAAAAGAAAAAAATTGTATTCCTGTATACACTGTCTGTCTGCCTGTATACACCCTATCAATAATTTAAAAAAATACTGATATGCCTCAATTACAGTTTTATTATATGCATTTTCAAATTAAAAAACATACACCTCGAAATTGGTAAACTTCTTTTAAACAATTAATTGAAAGTTCTATTTTACTTACAAAAGACCATAAAACCATCAATACAAAACATTGTTGCAACATAACATAATATAGTCAATATACTTTCAATCCGTAACAAATTTTATCCGGTCGTATTGAAATTATTGTCATCGGTTACAGGAAGTAGACATGCAATAACTTTAGCGTATTCAATAGTAACAGTATTGTCAAATATTTATAATTTTTCATCTATATGACTGCATTAAATCAATACAAATTGGCGTAACTGAACCTTTTGCATTTTATAACCTTGATTTACAAGTAAATAATGTTTGGACGGAAGAATCATTTCGAATTCCATAGAATGATTACAGACAAGCCGACACTGTTATATTTAGTCAATATGATGCCTATGCATTTATGAATGCATTATATCGGGACGTAACCAGAAGTTGGATATAAGAAAAAAAACTGGAGCATAATAAAAACTCGCATACATTTATTATTATGGCAGCATAGATGAAGATGTGCTTCCTCATTAACCTGGTCCAATCATCGCCGCTCTAAGAGCTTGTTGTTATTAATTTATAGAAAGTCATCGTGGGCCCATTAGAGGAGATAACCATATTGATCTGGCGGTTGATATTTCGAAGTATGGGCATCGACTCTTCGTGCTATTGTGTGTGATTGGCCTAATGACCACGTGCCGCTCGTTAACGGCGATCAGTAGTCATTATTATCAACGATTGATTTTGTATCATAGCCGACGGTATCGTTAGATTTACAACTTTCACAGCTCTTAATGGTGCAATTATGATTACAATTGACATCAGTTCTGGAGCGCGTGCAGTAGTTATATAGAGTTACGTCGGTGTACATAAATAAATTATTAACGATTAGGAAGTTATTTATCATCGTCTGACAATGTTTCGGTAATTAAATCACTCAATGGAAATCGGAAGTCACTCATTAAATGATTCAGTGAAAAGTTCCCTATCAGTTTTATCGTTTCGATTTGATTATCTACGAGGAGAATCTAAACGATTAATTTTCTAACACCTCATTAGCGTCAAATGGTTGACCGTTAAAAAAACCAAATGCAAATTCGATTGAATTGTGTTCGAGCATTCATTCTTGACCGTCTCGGTCCAGCCAATCAACGTATGTAAGATGCTCTATTTTAATGAAACTATTAACCCGTTATGAAGTAAATAAATTTTGTTTTGGACGGTATTAGTTCGGCGGCTTTGTGCTTAGCGGCTGCGACGTCGTGTATTCCGACCGGAATGTTTTTTTATTTTCGAACACTAAACATCTTAATTGGGGTTTAAATGTTTTACGATAAGAATTATTGTTACTTACATTTTAGTTTTTGAGAATGTTATACATCCTGTACCTATATATTATCATTTTTGAAACAACTCGAATATTGGGATCAAAAGTAATAAAACGGTGTTTTTCTTATTTCTTATAAAAAATTTCTATTTTAATAATCGACAATGGGGTTCTGTATTTTATAATAAAAAATCACATAGGCATAGTTGTGGTAACTTGAATGAATTAAAACACATTTACAAATCATTGTTTCCAATTAAGTTTTCTGAGATATTACGTAGCTGATTGCGTTTCGCTACTTTATTTATTTTTTATCAATAAATGAAATCTTCAATGTGGTATGATTTATAGCGTTATGAACATCAAATAAACACTTAGACATTAACATGTCTATTTCTAAACTACTACGTTGTATTACCAATCTATATTACATAATAAATATGAAAGGTTTTTCTAATTTCACGGGTAACATCACCGTTTGTTTATCTTTTCAGCCGTTTCATTAAACTAAATCACTAGACATGTAAAACAATACAATATTCCAATCAAACTCAACAGGATTATCTAAATACAAGATTATTACCTACATATTTAGATATATTCAAATTTAGATATATTCAGGCTCAGAATATAGTGATGATGATAATGAGAATGATTATGATAATGAGAATGATAATGATGATAATGAGATGAATTACAATTGTGTCGACAGGTCGTGGATTCGATTCCTGCCCGTCGCTGACTTTTTTGAATTTTGCATTCGTTGACCTAGATATTCTATATATAGATTAATGTATAATATATCAGTTGTTTAGCTACAGGTTTTTATTAATCTGGAATTAATTACCGTGTGTGAATTTTATCTAATGTTACACTCCACTGTAAATCATCATATCTTAATATTTGTAGTGATTTTCAGCTAATCAAATAAAAGTGTAAAAAAATTGATTACTACTCAGTAAAAAAATATCTTAATATTAGTTAAATATTAAGATAACTGTTTTGGAATATTAACGATTATCATGTCATTATTGAAAATTTTCTTTAGGGATTAAGCTGTTTTCAGTAAAAATAAAATATATACGTATATATTCTATTTACTAAAAAAATACTTACGTATTTATAATATTATGATATTATAGTGTCAATTGAAAGCTGTATGCAGATAAGTATTAAATATTTTTGTAAGCACAAGTTTTATTTCACGGACGAAGGTACATTAAGTTAACTAAAATATTACTGTTCAAAACGTGGACAAGTTTATCGGGTTCAATAATAGTAGCCATAATGATCTTTAATAGGCCTAATGGGTCTGATTGGCGTTATAAAATCAGGGTAGGGCGATTTAAAATGCCCATCTTCGTTCTTCGTTACTAATATAAAAGAAACTAATTGAATTAGTTTAATAGCTACCTACATTAAAAATTTAAAACCTTGTATCCAAACTGCAGCAGCTACAGGAATTAGAAATACAAAATATAAAATAGTTCCGCCGTGCTATACGAAATATTTCTACAAGTGATTAAAAAAAGCTAATTCCATTTCATTATAAATTTCATGTTTCGTAATTTCATAACACTTTCGCTCACTAGACTTTAAAACTCATTTAATATTACAGAGTCATATATTAAGGTTATGACGGTGCTATAAATAATACCGAAATAGACGAGGTTACTTGAGTGACGATGAGGTCCAAGATAGTAACACGTTAAGCCTAGCGAAGGAATTGGCTCTTAAATCAATCTGAAAGGTGTGCTTCAACATAGATTTTGAACTTGAAAGCGGTAGCGAACCAGGCAGACATTACAAAATGTCCTACCACCATACTATCTACTGTCGTTTCATTATGTTTTCCTTAATCAAAAGTTCTGTATTTGTCGCATCCCTAAATTCGATTCATAATTGTTTGGAGGAAATTTTTATTACATACTGCCATCAACTTAAACAATGTGTCAAATATATGTGTCATTGTATCAGCATTACAATATTTAAATAAGTTTTAGTGGAGTACCTAGAAAGTTTGTTAATATAGATATAAATATCTCAGATTTAATTTTTAAACTGTCTTAGATGATTATTCTATTAAGTTTTTAAACGGTATTTTATTGCTCTGAGGTAATAAATTTTGTACAAATTTCGCGAGGCCGTTACCTCTATCGGTTTTAATACAATATTGATACACTTTTGTTGCGTGCGGTGTATATCAAAGACGGCACCTGCACGCCCCTTGCTGTTAAACAAATAAGAAAAAAATAAACGTTTAACTGTAACTATAAATATTAATAACGTGTTTCAAAAACCGTTAAATGCCCAATACGGTGACCAAAAATTTGTAAATACTTTGCTAAGTAAATATGATTTTTAAATATAAATATTTTTTTCGTAGTTAAGGTTTTAGCATTATGGCCATAATCTCACCTGATCTTAAGTGAAGATACGGCCCAAAATGGTAGACACGCTAAACCTGTGAAGGATCCGGCTTTCAAGTGCAACTGCCGGGACACACCTATTGGTATTTGGCTGCAGATTTTCAACTTGAGACTGGTTGCTAGACAGGCGGCCATTAGAAAAAGCCTTACCACCATACTATGGTCTTCTCACGATGTCTTCCTCCACTGAAAGCTCAAGCTCATTATAGGCGGTTTCGAATTCACGTCCCTTGATGTGGAGTCCCTTACACAGTACCTCTGAGCTATCATCTCCTCATAATCTTCGCTAACAGCTATCCGTAATCCGTAATCCGTAAATATAGTTTGAGTTATTCCGTCTAGATTTACATCAAATGTAACTCTTTTGTTATTCATTTAATACTGTAAGAAGTAGTAAAACACAAGAGACAGAGATGCGAATTTAAATATGAATAAGTGGTGTAGCAAAAACTTTTACACTTAGGAGTTATGAAAATTAGCGGAAACAAGTTGATTAGTGATGTATTAGCACTATATATGCATGTTATGAGTGGCGAAGAAAATATTGAACTACAACAATTTCAAATGTGAAGGTGGATAAATAGATTAGAATAAAACGAATAAATATAAGTAGACTATGTTAGGAATTATATGTGTATAAAATAGGAAAACATGTTGTGTCGATACTACTTACATAGATAGGATAAGGACGAGAAGTAGCAAGTAAGCCAAAATAATGTTATATTGTGTCAATAAAGAAAACTATAGATTAATTAACGCTTCATTATGATTATTAGACGTTAATTTGTATTCATATAATTTTCCCATGTTTCCATGAACATCTCAACATTGTCATCCGTTACGTTTTAATTCGATCTGATAATTCAGTCTTGGTTTGGTCAGACCCAGCTTCATGTCTCACATTTGTAATGAGCATTTATTTTTTAATATCGTAATAAACATCATTATGTTTGATCAAAATTTAAGTAGGACTCGTTCGATGATCTTTAATGAGTTAAATTATAAGTATGATTGCCTTTTCCCGTTGCTAATAATCAATAAAGAATATCTAATTGAACGGATCAATTCTAAATTCATTTCACTTTTTACCATGATTTCACTATCAGAAAGATAGACAATTTATATACATTACAGATGTATGTTATGTATATTAAATTGTATTTACAGTATTATCTTTGTACAAATAATTATTATTAACTTTGCACACGTATAGTATTGTAAATTTAATGAGATTTTTTTTAATGTTTTATTAACCACATTAAAGATCCTTAGAAGACGAAAGTACGAAATTTAGTAAAAAGTTCTATAAGTATGGTCATCCTATTCAGTTGAGGTATTTCGTGTCAATTTTGACAATATGCAACTCCAATTTCACATGCAGTGTCTACCCGACTTGCCCACAAAATTAATCAACGCTCCATTTTTTTTCAGCCTGTTAGTTTTTAATATCCATAATCATTTCACCCATCTTTTATTCTTGACCGCTAATTAAGATTTTATTCCTATTTTTGTTTTTAGCGAAAAGTTACAGCAAATAATTTTAAACCTTTTTTATGTATATAAAAAAGTTTCTTCTAAGGATTTGAATTTATTGATTTATTTACTTTGTGACCAAATAATGCAGGAAAATGAATGCAATATTTGTGAAATTATATTCATGCTAACTGGATCTTCGGGAAGGTGTGGGTTTGCTTTAATATTTAATTTTTTTATTAGATTTAGGAGATAATAAAATTTTTTATTTTATTTTATAGATCAAAAACCACTCGTGTGTACACCCCTGAATGATTGTGCGCGATAAATAATAGTTGACTTTACATAACAATACTGGTATTGGTTTGTAATATTTCACAACAATACGACGTGTGTCGATGGGAAATAAATGCTATAAATTTTATTAGTCTCGATTAATTTCGGCAACAATTAGCCTCGAAATCAAAACTAGAAACATAGATATATATATTTTTTATTTATTACTAGTTTATATCCGCGGCTTCGCTCGCGTTAATATAGATTTTGTTAAAGAAATCGGATGACGAAATAAAAAGTTTCATATAAAATTTATCCGCTTCTTTACCCCACTTTCAATAAGTTTTCTGGGAGAAAAAGTAGCCTATCACCATCTCCAAGGCTCCATTTATCTCTATATCGAAATGCATCATAATCGATTGAGCGGTTTAGGTATAATAGCGTAACAAACCAACAAACTAACTTTGTATTTATAATATTAGGAAGGATCACATCTGCTTATGTAGGCAATTTCGTCAATGTCAAGTGTAAAGGACTTTCTAGCTACAGTTAACGAACACAAAGTTGCTACCGAATTCACAACAATTATTTATGTATCACACAAATGTTAACCTGTGCGACCCCATAGGACTTCGGCACAGTGTTTGTAGCGAGGCACAGCTTTAACCGCTAGGCAAACCATACAGTCAAAACTAGAAAGATCAAAATACTCCATTATATACAAATATACACACCTACATGCATAATGGATATATTGATACAACATATAACAGTTGATATCATGTTATATTCAAAATAATAAAAATAATAATAGAGGTGAAGATACAGGACATAGAGTTAAATATGTCATCATGTTGTTATAGTAATTTAAACTTTCTTTTCTATGGACTCCTGATTCGAAGTAAATCCAATGACATGTAACAACGATTCGTTTACATATGTATGTGGTAAAAAATGCATTTAATTATTACAAAAATTAACTAATGTTAATGATAATATTGTATAAGATAATATAGTATTCTAGATAATTGAATCATGTTTTATAGTATCCTTGTAAGTATAGATGTCCCTTTATTTTAAATTGCCAATATGTTGTATACTGATGCGGCTATTAAGCAGGTATTGCTTCGAGATGAGTTGTTGAGTTGATAGACATTTACAGGTTAATATTATTTCATCAGTAAAGAGAAAGAGTAATCGTTTTTAAAGCGAACGGATAATATAAAGAATATTGATACTTAACATCTTAACGTCCCAGGCAGAATATATTAAGCTAATGACCGACGTATATATACGGAAATTATACTTTAGTTGTCTTGATAGACTGATATAGAATTAAAAAGAAAACTTAAATCCAGCACTTTATTCTAGACATTTTTGTATTAAACACGACAAAATGAAATTCAACATAAGTACAGTACAATCCTAATACAATGATGCATCTGAGTATTTGGTATTTTTTTGGCACTCCTTCCTATAATGCTGACCCATAGCATTACAGGATTACTTTTTTCCCCCCGGGCTGAGTACCTTCAGTACACGCTCCCCAAGTTCTATGGAGATGTGAAAGACCCTCAGGCTAACAGCATTTGTCCATTCGAAAAAAAAAAACATTTACAGGATCTAATTCTGAAATATAACAAATTTAAGGATAACCGACGCGGCTGATTTGAATCAATAGCAGCTCAGTTGTGGTATATACAGACTTTCAAATTCCTGCAATAAGCTTTCGGTGAAGGAAAACATCGTAATGAAACCATAGCATCGTGGTAGGGTTTTTTGTGTAGCGCGTCTAGCTAGCTACCAGTCTCAAGTTGAAATTATGCCGGCAAATACCTGTAGATGTGTCTTGGTAGTTGCGTTGGAGAGGCAATGCTTCCACTAGACTTAGTGTGTTCACCATTTTGGATTACAATGTCAAAAAACATTAGATGAGATTGTGTTTCTAACGCTATATCTATAAACCAAATTAAAAATAACTTGTTATCACGTGTAGCATTTAAGAGCTAGTGCCTCCACAGACTTAGCTTATCGACCAGCTTGGACAACATTGTCACTTAATAACCATCAGGTGTGATTGTGGCAACAACGCTAAATCTATAACACGGAACACCTAGGCGTCTTGCTATGGTGGGTATACACTTTGTGTATGGTGGTGGCAGCCCAGCCAGTCAAAATTTCAAACCGTAATGTATAAATGTTAAAGCTTAGTGAGTCTGTATTTGTCAACAAACAGGCGACGTATTGTAATAAAACATGTTCTGAAGTATCTATATTTAATACATCTGTTATTTTACAAAGATTTCTTTAAATACAAAGAAACTTAAACATAAAATTTTATTCTAAAGGTACCACATTGGGCTTGCAAGGCAGTGTACCCAAAATGCAATTGTTATCATCTATTTATCCACTATTAATAATTAATACGTTTAAAAAAATATTAAAAGGAACATATGATTAGTAAATTTACTGATCATTTAGCCACTATCGTAAAAATTACTTTGAAAAAAAAAATACCTTTATGACATTACAATGTTATTTCTGGGACCTCATCATTGGTATAATGTTAATCAGATTGCGAATGCCATCAAGGCGTTTGTCTATAAACAATGTACAAAACACGGTACTTTATAGGGCAGCTGTCCCTGACCACAGGGGCAAAAAGTGTACAGATACGATCAGGTCGAATTACATTCGGCCACGGGTCCCGTCCCGCCGGTGCAGTGGTGAACGAAAAAATTCACATAAAAAAAGAGTAAAACTGCCGTCGCCGCGGTGTAAACAACTCACTGCTTATGAGAAATTATAGTTTTTGTAGAGACTGCGAACTCGAAACTGTTTATATTAATTGTGTAAATACGAAGTTACAGTGTACTTTAATAGTTACTTTTCCAACTTGACATTGGCAATAGTTCCGACAAAGACGTAAGGCATAATTAAAAAAAAAACATTTTTCCGGGTCCTTTATGTCAACGATCACGGTCAATTAAAATATAGAGAACCACGAATATTATTTACGATATCTGAAAGTTGAAACGCCTTATATCATCGATTATATACGTCGATTTTAACGGTTTCTGCGTATCCCGCATTTGTATCGCGAAATAATACGATCCTAATATCGCCACCGCATTCGAATCGCGAACAATACGCGTTTCTCCATGGCTTTTAAACATCAATAGGACGGTATTTAGATGATATTTTTTTCAACTCATGTACGCACTGTTCTCTTATTTGCCTTTTGTCAGGTTGTGGGCGCGACAAAGCCACAAACATACCACGCTGAGCGGCCGACAGATTTTTTTGCGAAAATTTCGTATTTTATTTCATTTATAGAAGAGCCTTACGTAGAAAAACTACACATAGCTACATATACGTATGAAGGGCAAAAATGTAATAGAAGATACACCGTGATGTATTGCCTCGTAGGTAAAGTTCCATTATGCATAAGAGCCTTTTATAGTTGTTAGGTTGATGCGTTTTCGAAATTGAGTACCATCGAATTTTAACGCAATACAAGTTAGAATATTATTCTGTAAGGCCTATATCTGACATACTGAAATTCAAAAGCCATAGCTTGAAAACAAACATTGCACATGTCGTTAAATGAAAATACTTATTAAGCTCTATAAGCCTGAGCTTTCGATGAAAGAAAACAATATGTCGAAATCGTAGCATGATAGTGGTGCAATTTTCAAGGCCAGTGTTGCTGGGTACCAAATGTATGCCAATTAGTAAGCACATGTGAATGTGTTGCAATAGTTGCAATTTAAAGTCCATACTCCCACGAGATTATTCGTGTTATTATTTAGGGTCATATCATCACAAAATATTAGACGAAATCGAACTCAAATGTTGAAACCTAGAAATAATATTAAGAAAGGAAATAATAACAACACATTAAGTGATGTGCTAGTCATCTCATTTCTAACACTAGAAATATTTTTAAAAAAGATGGGGGAAGTTATTTTAGATCATTTTTTTAAACTCCTACGATGGTAAACAAATGTATACGTCACCTAATGGTATATACGGTTACCGTAACCTGTAGACGATTATAACATTATTAAGGTAGGAACAATGTAATTTGGGTGAAAACTTCTGTAACACGAAAATATCTCACCAGTCAATGCAATGAAAGAAATCTTCAATGAAATTTCTCTGTGCCTTGTCTGACTTATAATTATAAGTAACTTTAAATAATAAAAAATATACTGGTGATAAAATTGATTCTAATTATAGCATATATTACCACACCTTTGTAGTAAATTACACTGCCATTCTCAAATTTGCGGTAACCTTTGGGTATTATTATCTAAAGGACAGTTATATATCCATAAATTACTTCCGATCACGGAATATTTAAGCAGCACCTTGAATTATTATTCTTTCCAACAATTGGACCTCCCGCGTTATTTCGACCAATTTGTTATATATCAACCCTTATGACATTATTAGGAAAGTAAGATATCACCTTGTGTGGGCAATATTACCTCCTGCTACCTTCCTGTATCACGCAGAGCGATGGACATAAGTTTTGACACCATTAGAGATACGGTGAAGATAAAAATAATCAGGGCTTGACCACAATGAGATTGTACCAACGGCTTTGTTACAACTTAGATTTTGACGTAATTTGAACTTTAAAGGTACATATGTATGAAAGATTTTCGCATGAAAGTTTCGAATAACCATGTATCCCATTTCGCAAACAAAAATAATTTATCATTCCATACCCAAATACATTCCATACTATCTGATCTACTTATGTTTTTTATGCAGTTTGTTATTTCTTATGAAGACCGCGTTTTTGTTTCAAATATCAAAATATGTATGTGTAAATAAGCTGAGATACAACTACGTCGGTAACTGATTTATGTTTTTACCCAATGCAACTAGAAAAATATATTTCAAAAATATATTCCTATTTTTTTAGCAAACGAATATATGAAGGTTATTAAAAAAATTAGGTTAAAAATATAGTTATAATTTTATTATAATAAAGATTTTACGTTTATTGTGTTGTTTAAATATAATCATTTATAATAGTACAATTAATACACTAACGACCAACAAACGAATAATTTCAAAGAAATTAATATGATACAGAGGAAGTTACACAGTAGCTATAAGAAATAATACATTGCCTTCTTGGTGAAATCACTATTATTTACTTTCGATTTCAACCGCGATTAAAATCTACCGATATCATTAACGAAATCGAAACCAACGATGCGTTATGCTACTGAATGTCCTGCCTACAATGGTCGCGGGACAAAAGAATCCAGACCGCAATAAAAGCGTACCAATAAAAAGTAAAATCTGAGTAAAGGAAGTGCACGGCGCGGTGCGGCGGGCGGAAATGCAAACTCTCATTGTGCGAACTTGCACGTGTTCCGGAACGTTTTGTGCATGCCCCTGCACTGTGGTCAAAAGGCACCATGAAAGCCTACGCTTATATACGTAAGCATATTTCTGAAATAATTTACCTAAACTGTACATTCCAAAGTAGGTACTACTTATTTAAATATTTTTATACGTAATAGGTTTTTGGCGTTAAAGCCTCTCCTGATATTAAGTAACGATGTGGCTCAAGACGGTGGACACGCTAAGCCTAGTGGAGGAACTGGTTCTCAAGTATAACTCCTTGAATACACTTATAAGTATATAGCGGTAGATTTTCAACTTGAGCATGGTAGCCAGCCGCCAGGTAGGCATTAGAATCCCTACCCTCATGCCATGGTTTCATCACGATGTTTTCCTTCACCGAAAATTCACGCTTATTGCAGGAATTTTAACTCACGCCCATTAACACGGCGTCTGTACAATAACTAAGTTATCTTCAAATCAAGTCCAATATAAAATCTTTATTCAGTTTAGGCCCTAAGAAGGCGCTTATGCATGTTATTACTACCGGTTCGGAAAGTAACGTAGACATCGAGAAGAACCGGCAAGAAACTCGATCTGCATCTTTTTTAATCGCCTCTAAATTTATAATTAATATGCAACTAAAAAATAATATTAACTTAAATTTCAGGAATGTATGAGTGAGTTATTTCTGACTAAGTAAAAGAAAGACAATAAGATACAAATATAGAAGAAACGGTGTACGGTTGGCCTAACTTTTAAAGCTAGCTTGCTTTCTGCAACCGCCTCGCCGTAGTACTGTTACTTTAGGTCCGTTAAATGTATTTACAGATCCTTCACACTTGACATTGGTAAAATAGCCAAGATAGGTATATGCCATAAGAGAAGAAAAGAATAGAAGAAACAAAGCTGGCACAATATTGTGTTGTGTGAGGGTGAACGTTTACTATATTTTTTTTATATATGTTTTTATAGGTTTATCATTATGGCTACAATTTCACCTGATGTTAAGTTACGATGTGGCTCAAGATGGTGGACAAGCCAAGCTTGTACTTACTTGTGGCTTTCAAGTGTAAGTATCGGAACACGCCCATAGGTATTGGCGACAGATTTTTAACTTGAGGGACGTAGCTAGCCAGACTGTCGTTACAATATCCACACCACCATGTAGATGATTCTATATATAGTTCCCATATATTCAGTAGGTTTGAAATATACGTTATGTTATGTGCTTAGCATAAAAAATATAGCTAGTTTTATAGAAGGAATATCAAGGTTGAACCATTTGAAAATATTTTAAACGTTTAAACTAAAAACAATCTCAGTAATGTTAGTAAATTTGCTTTTCTGTTAAAGATTGTATTTTCTGTTAAATTATAAACAATGTAATTTGAGCTTTACTAAGAGAAGTAGAGTTTTGTCGGTTATAAATATTGAGTTTCTCGTTCTTACTGTGTAGTTTTTTTTTTTTGTATAAACGTCTAATTTTTGTTACTTCAGAATATATAAAAATTAGTTAATTCGAATTACCTGAACAAAAATTAAGAATCGCTGGACTCATATAATAAATTCATGGCACAATTTTATAAAATGATATATATATGTAAGAAGATGCATAAGAAAACAAACTCCCTAATAATAGAATTAGAGTGCTTTAATAACTATAGCAATATTAGTAATAAAATTTACCAAATACGTTCAAAAACTAGATTTATAAAATTCTTTCTGTTTTAGCTGTACTATAGTAAAGTCTAACACAATGCAATGTTAAGCTTACTTCTCGTGTAACTTAGGCTGTGTTATGGAGATTTACATAACTGGCTTTATAACATTTTCTACCATTTCTCATATCCCTGACAATGGCATGTCATCACCAGGCTGTACCATACTCACAGGACCGGTGGTGTCACCTCATTATCGCGCATATCTACCAAAAGATATCATTCGTTAATACCATATTAGTTTATAAACGTGTGACCGGTTCGTTAGCAACTCTCAAAGATAATATCTTGCAATACATCTTAGTTCGCGGACGGTGTTCATATTATAAGCAAATAGGTTTTATGCAGTTAACTTACACTTAACTGAAGATTTATTCGTCTTTATTATATACTAGCTTTTACCCACACCTCCGCTTCTGTGCATATTGATTTTGTCAACCAATGTTGGTTGTCGTTCGATACAGAAGTTAGTTTTTTCTTTCAAATGCTATTAAATTAGTTATTTAAGTATGTTGGTTAATACAGGTAAATATGAACTTACTCAACATTCAAATTTATAAGCAATTATTTTCTAACATTGGAAGCAAATTGGGAAACGCAATAAAAAGTTTCATATATTGTTCATATATATAAAGTTTATTTATCTCTTTCCCCACTTCCTATAAGTTTTTCGTGAGGAAAAGTTTGATTTGATGGGTTTTTCTATGTTTAATATTAATTTTAGCTAAAAGATATACAATTCGTTGATAATTTTAGCTTTTTTTATTTTAATCTCTCTACAGTCTTTATTATTTTTGGATTGCCTGTCCTCACTAATAATTAACAGTGCCGTTTCTTTGCCGTGTCGTGCCACAAAAAAGATGTGTTTCGCGGCTCGAAATGGAACGCCGCGCCGACGCGCGCCGTGTCGTTGGGAAGTAAGGGCGCCGCAAGTCGCTGCATTTACTGTTCCCTTTTTTTTTATACAACTAAGCTAACAAACGAACATACGAGGTGCCTAATAGTAGGCGGTTATCGTAGTCTACAGACACTTGTAACGCCAGAGTTTTTGACAAGAACTTTGTCGAACATCAGCTTAAATTCCCGATTCTGCTAGTATGCTATGGAACTTTATTATCTCTAATAAGAGGGAAACATGCAACATTTTTATTTATTTTGTAAATTATAACAGTATTGTTGTAAATGGCTGTATGCTCTGATAGGGCTGGCAAACACTTACGAGTAAAAGCCCTGTAAAAAACAGCATATAATAAAAGAAACTTAAATCCAATTACATACTTTATAAAATTGGTTGTGCGCACCAGATTTTTCACTTACCAGGATAGTTATTGGCAATCAGGTATTAGAAAATGCTCTACCGCCGTGAAAATATATTTAACAGTTAAAATAATAAGGAAAAACTCTGATAGCGCAATGAAAACCTCATACACCTTTCCTAAAATTATTAGGTTGTGATAAGGTTTACATTTTAACCAAATTTTCAGATGCGAGTGACATCGCGTCAAATCTATGTAAATTCTACTGCAGTAGCTGTCTGGTTTCACTTAGAATATCAGCGAAATATATAATCTTTATAGAATATTCATCTTTATATGAATACCATTAAGAATCTTCATCGTAGCATTTAATAGTTTGTGAGTTCGTAATGCGTGTAATCAGCCCCTGATTGGTTTGAATTAATCGCAGCGTGGATGCGTGACCGCTACCATTCAAGTTACCGCTCGCGAGGCAGCCTTTATGAGAAATTGTCCATGAGTACAGAGTAAATTAAAAGTAATTGCGTAATTAAAACACGTACCTCTTTGTGCGTGAAAAAGTGTTTTGAATTTGTTTTGATTACATTTACGGTATGTCTTATTCGTATTTGTATTTTCTTTTATCTCAATTGATATTTTATACCTGACATTTGTATTAATCGATCTTAGATTGGATAATTAAAATTCAATTAGGTTTTTTTTACCTTTGGTATTAATTACGAGGCATTCGGAATTTAATTAAGTAAGGAGTTACTAGTGACTGGCGAAAATTTAAACCTTTAAAATATACTTATCCGGTGCAGTATTAGGATAAGTTTATTTCACCGAAACTTTATCTTAATGTAAATGAAAAAGTTTTCTTATACATTAGTATTTAACATTTTTCATTTTCTTTCGGGGGATTTTATACTATATTAAAGTCTGAATTTATCGCGATCACGTTATAATATCTTCCGACTGATGAATTTCTAATTTAGGAAGAACAAAAGCAAAATTCGCAAATAGACAACTGTTAATTGACAAGTTAGGTTTATTTCTGGTACACCATGGGTGATACATAATACGAATTTGTCATTAAGATGCAATTATCTAGCAATTTTTGCTGTCGCTTTGCTATTGTGAAACACGTTATTAGGGGGGCGATCTTCTTTATGTAATACTCCACAGAGTGGCACATTTAAGTATGACGCGTTCCGTGCTTAGCCGATTATATCAAGTAGGCCTGTATGCACTGCGATTACCATACTCGTCACAGTTACATTTTTTTCGTACGTTACGTTTCAGAATTAACCAATATACACTGGCTTATGAATATCTTCAGCTGTTGGCAGGCTGTTGACAGTGACGACTGTCGACTGATTACTGATCTATCGGTGGTCGCTATTGTAATTAGATTTTAGTGTGCTAAATATAGGTACAGCGTCATCACTTTGTCGCTACTATATTGAACATCAAAAATTAAGGAGAACTGGTAAAAATGGTTAGGGGTAAACATTTAAATGTTATTTTTATTAAATTTTCTCAAACACATTTGTTTATAAATATAAAAAATACACTAAGTACCTACTTACTACGCTTTATCTAATATTACGTGCTACCTACCTTGATATTACGCAATGGGTAGCATCCAGTTATTAGATTGAAAGTTTTGTTGCCTATAGTATAGCAATAAAGCCATTAAAATAATGTAGCGGTCGACGGTGGAATAGTCATTCGTCACTGCTATTAGACCGAAGTGAAGCTTGCTACATAATTTTACTAACACAATCTTTGTTTCAAATATTATTCAAATTCAATCCTCGAATAAAGTGTTAAATAAAAATACGCGTTTATAATATATACCGTTAAAATTCATTAAACTAATTTGTAGTGTTTACTTAAGACATTATAGATTAATTTGATTTATAAATATGTCATAGCTATAAGTATTTATATCACTTTATAGTGTTTTGTTCAAAGTAGTTTTGTAATATATTTTATTCACCAGACCTCGCGAACAAAAGTGTTCTGCAAATATAATCTTAATATAACTATTTTCAATAATTATATATTTCCAATTAGCCTTCACCGTTTCTATGAACATAAATAAAGTATAGAAAAGTTTAATTGTACATAATAGAAAAAAAATGTTTGATAATGAAAAGTATTCGTTACATTGTCGATTAGTTCCGTGACGTCCGTACGTCTGAGCTTTGATTGTCTCATTAGTTATGCAACTACTGCCCATTAAGTTGCAGCTACTGATTGCATCGAATTTTACACGGTTTACCACCTACCTTCAGTATAATATTAACGACAATCATCATTACAATTTGACGCAGTCGATTTAAGAATTATCCGCTGGAACTTTCAATATTTTATTATATCTCAATTATACATCAGAAATTGTAAGTGATATAAGATTTTGTATGTACATTGTCTTAGTATAGGTATAATTTTTTTTTTTTATATTTTACGTTATGTATTTTCCATTGTTTTATCGTCGTGTATTATTGTCATATATATTAAAAAATCTTATAAAATAGAGTATTTGGTTTTTAGTGATAGGGAAAATATCACTTACTTATGATATTTAGCTTTTAAGGGAATCCTAAAGCCATATTTCCTTTTTTTAATATGGAAACTTTGTACTCTTATATTTGTGTCAGTCATTTTGATCGTTTTGCAGGGTTAAGCCTAAAAAACGGTCATTGGCTTATTAATACCGGAACTATGCTCCTGGCAGTCTTCCATTTATCCTTAGCAAGTCGTTTTGAAATAACTCCGTAAACCTCCGTAAACGTAGGTGGTCTTCCGATAACTAATTTTATTTAAAGTATTGAAATGTCTGGTTTTGGTCTCGACAAGAATTTTTCAATTTCCGCAAACTATCTTAGAGTGTTTAAATTATTATATTTGATAGGTTTCTCGGTTGAGTAACGATGACTCGTGCCATACCTCCGTTTACGCAGTCAAATAGAAAATTGATGTGGTCAAAGAACTCCTTTCAGACAAAGACTTGTTACTTAGAAATTGGTAAATTCAATGTCAGTGACACTGTGATCTATTATTCTTGGTATATTAACACTAAAATTGTAGTCGGAATTACTCAGACCATTTGGATATTTAAATCTGGATTCGCATAAATAAATACACAAAGGTGCTAATTGATTCGTTCTTTTTATTGAATGCTTCGCGATATTGACTATGTTTTTTATAGTTTATAGGTTTTAGCATTGTGGCTACAATCTGGTGCAACTGATGTTAAGTGACGATAAGGCTCAAGATGGTGGACACGCTAAGCCTGTCGAGAAAGAGGCTCTCAAGTGCAACTACTGCAACACACCTATAGGTATTTACATACGTAAATACATAATATCAAGCTTCTCTCCCATAAGGGTAGGCAGAGACCACACCCGCCCACTTGCTACGATTCTGACATACTTCTTCTACTTCATAAGCACTTTCATACATGCTCTTCAGTTACGGGTACTTTTGACCTTGCCTTTCTCCAGAACGTCCTCGGCCTAGGTCAACCCTTACCAGCTTCCCCAGTCACACTCGCCTTGTAAATTTGTTTTGTCAATCTTCTTTCATCCATCTTATCTATATATCCATACCAATTAATCATCCCTTTCTCTATCATTGTCACTACATCCTCTACCACACCACAACGTTCCCTTATCACACTACTCCTTAATTTATCTATCATTCTTATGCCAGCTATACTTCTTAGACTTCTCATCTCTACTGCATTAATCTTGCTTTCATGTTTCTTCTGCCAGACCCAGCACTCACTTTCATATATAATTGTAGGGACTAGCACACCCCGATGCACAGCCAAACGTGCCTTTGTAGACACATTCCAGCTGCACATAAAGTTACGCAGGGCCCCGTTCACTGGATTCCCTAACACAACTCTTCGCTTAATAACACGGTCACACTCTCCATCTCTGGTAACCATTGACCCAAGTATACAAACTCTTCCACTTGTTCCAATCGTTCTCCATCAATCAAAACTGCACATTCTGTCATACTTTTTTCCTTTCCAAAAATCATTACTTTCGTTTTACTGGCATTCACTTTCATTCCTTTTCTTGTTACGGCTCATTCCAAAATACTGACTATCGCCTGCAACTACTCCGTTAGTGATGCGTATGGTCATCAGCGTATAGGAGGCATTTGACAGTCAGACCATTAATTTTAAGTCCATAATCACTCTCTTTCAAGCAATTGTCTATACATAGATTAAACAGCCATGGCGACGCTACACATCCCTGTCTAACACCTTTATCGATACTAAACCAGTCTGTGTAGGCTCCGTTAATCCTGACACAAGCACCAGAATTCTTGTAGAGTGACCTCAGTGCTGGTATCAAGTTGCTACTCACCCCATATACAGACAACGTCGCCCACAATTCATTCCTCACCACACTATCATAAGCCTTTTCCAAGTATACGAAAGCACAATAGACCTTTTGACTGTAAGTAAAAAAAATTTGGCTATGGTTCGTAAGGAAAAGGTTTGATCCATAAATCCCATGCCTCTCCTAAA
This sequence comes from Actias luna, assembly GCA_039707435.1. Lineage (NCBI taxonomy): Eukaryota > Metazoa > Arthropoda > Insecta > Lepidoptera > Saturniidae > Actias > Actias luna. The sequence goes on along the minus strand of JAZHAC010000034.1, from coordinate 12,106,426 downwards.
ACCCGCTTGTAAATCCAACATCTTCTCTTCCGTCTCATTCATCAAAATTTTGCATACAGTTTGCCGACGGCGCTGAGTAGGCTGATACCCCTATAGTTTTTACAGTCTTGCTGTGACCCTCTTCCTTAATAAAGTGGTACCATAAAGGCCTTGCACCAGTCTTCTCGTACTTTGCTGCTCTTCAAACACAGATTGAAAAGAGTACAGATGACTAGCAACTACGCTACTACGTATTTCTAAACTACGTATATCTACTACTACGAAGATATACGGTAAAAGGATACCATTGTCTCGGAAGAATTACGAGGAGCCAGTGGTAGCTCGGGAGGCAGGGGTCGCTTACCCGTGTATCCAAATCAAATAAAGTATCCTTGACCTATAGGTATTTGGCAATAGATTTGCAACTTGAGAATGGTAGCTAGCCATGCGGGTATTAAAAAAAGCCGTACCACCATACTATGCTTTCATCACGATGTTTTCTTTCACCGAAAGCTCAAGGTCGTTGCAGCGATTCGAACTCACGTATTTTGACCTGATGACCATATACGCTACCACTGAGCTATCATCGCTTCAAAATTGTTGTTGAATATATAAATGGACTAATATTATAGAAGCTTAATTTACTCTTAGTTTTCATAATCATAATCTTTATATCGCAAGTATTTCTAGTAACTTACTTGATTATTAATATTTATATATGTATGGTGCCTATAATATTTCTAAAATGTATAAAGTAATATTATAATTTTATGGAAGAAAATAACGATATTCTTCAGCATCCTACGCGTTTAATAGGCAGTATGTCCTTATGTCTCATAATTGATTTCTGTGTTAATAATTTTGGAATAAACTACAGTCTCTAATATATCCTTGCATACAAAAAAATTTAACATCTATTAAAGCATTATTGAATATTATTATAGCCAGACGATTTAGGAATGGCATATAATTTGAAATAGCCGGTTGTGAGATAAACCTAAACAGATTTGTGTCATAAACACTTGGGCTCAGGCTTCTTTATAATATAATAGTTGTACTTGCGACTTCATTTTCAGGGAACTAAAAATTATTTAACATTTTATACCCGGTTTTGTAACTTTTAAATACAGCGTTTCTTCTATTATTTGTATCGTTATGTTAAGTAGACTAAGCCTTCCTCAATGATTACGCTATCAAATACAAAAGTAATTTTTGACATCCAACTGATAGTTACTAAGAATAATGTATTCAAACAAACAAACTTTACCGCGTTTTAATATAGATATCTATCACGAATTTTAGAAGTAAATAATTCTATGTACAATCTAAATTAGAGATATATTATGAGCATTGTAAATGTACATAAATTGTTATTAAAAATATCATTTGATTTCTTTATGGAATAGAAGGCAAGCAAGAAATCGTTTCACCTGATGGTAATTGATCACCGCCGCTCATGGACACCCACAACTTCAGGGGAATCGCAGGTGCGTTGCCGGTCTTTATAGGAGAGACTGGCTCTCAATTGCAACTGCCGTTTCTCACCTATTGGTGTTTAGCGGCAGACTTTCAACCTGAGGATGGTAGCTAGCCATGTGGGCATTAGAAAAAGCCCTATCACCATGCTATGGTTTCCTCACGATGTTTTCCTTCACCGAAAGTTCAAGCTCATTAACAGTTTCTTATCATCATAGCTTTCATAAATAGCCTTATTAAGTATTTAATATTGATAAATTAAGGACCGCGACATAAAATATTATAAAAGCTTTATAGGGGCTGCGATCCAGATAACGTTATCTCAGTTTGAGAAGGCAGATATATGAAACTTGATTCGAATTAGTATATCCTGTACGTTATCTACACACACACTGTTAAATGTTTCATTTTATCAAATTTAAAATCCAAAGTAGCATTATATAAATTAAAACGACTGGTTAAAATAATGATCAGGCGCTACCTTTTAGAAATGACCATTAACAAATTGCTTTTAGAAAGATATTTTTGTAATGTTACTTCTTGTTTGTGAATGGTTCTATCTTTAGTGACCAATTTTTCGACTCGTTAGTGACTGATAAATTTGATTCGATTGCTCTATGATTATAAAGCAGTATATCAAGATTAATACCACGATAAACATGGTCAGAATGTCCTTTACAATATATTATATACCGACTTGAGTCCTTTTTATACACATGTATAGGTAGTATAACTACGCGTAGCATGATTGCGTGGCTATAGATATAAGTACATATATGTTTTAATACGATTACTTTGTACTTGATTGAGGTTCATAATCGAGCATTTATCGCGAAAGGCCAGACATTTAGCCGGTAACAAAGGTAATCAATGCTTACCTGGACCAACACGTTAGTGTTAATGGTGGTTGGTATTATTAAGTATTTAAACTCCGCGGCGGTAGGAAGCTGTACTGAATAAAGTGCCAGAGCATTTGTAATTTTTGGTCTGCATTACATTTAAACTAATAACCGTGAAAGCAGAAATTAGGTGCACGTTTATATCGCTGTTTGATTTATTATACAGAAGTATACATGACTCCATATATTGATGTGTTTTGTGCATGTAAGTGCTATGAAGTCATTTACTGCAGATGTTCATAGCCTTTTATTTCGACTAAGTAAATTTCGGCTAAGTATTAGAAGAATATAAGCAGAGGCAAAGTAAGAAATAGATCGTAACGCACCCACAAGTGCACTTTTTACAATATACTTGGAGATTACGCTTATCAAGTAATTACCAGCAAAATTATTCACATGAGTCTTAATGTATAATAATATTTCTTGTAAATCGTAGAAAGAAAAATAAAACCGAGCCCGCTGGAGGTGAATAAGGCTTTTTTTAATTATACGCTACCTATATAGTATTTTATGATGCTCGTTAGTGTTGCACTACTACACGACACGTAGAAATGATTCTGATTCTATTTCCACGCTTAGGTAAATTATATATAACGTAAACTTGAGATTTTCTGATGCTGATATTAATGTGATTATTAATATATTACTCAAACTAATGTCTCATATAAGTTACTAACAATGACGGTAGAAATAAACAGAAACGTGAAATAGTAAAAAAAAATAATAGTATATACTAAATAGAAATGTCTTCATATTTTTATGTGGATAAGTGACAGTTTTGTGGCTTTTATTTATTTGCTGGCTGCCGCAACTGTTCTCTATATAAGTGTACATTTAGATTCTAATTTATGCAGGTATTTACAAGTTTGAAACGTTATAGTAAGAATTTAAACGTATTTATTAAACACTTTAATAATTGTTCATTAGGGTTACAGAACCAACCAAGTCAAGGGCATACTAATACCTAAATATAGGTAGAAGCAAAAATCATTTTTTTTTATGTTTAAAGTAGATTTAAGGATTAGGGTTGAAATCAGACACAAGAAAATACACTTAAGACTAAAGTTATATATCACTTTTTGGTTTAAGTAAAATTCGTAAAACAATACCACGTTTTCAAATTATATAATTAAATTGTAATGATAACAGTCAGTTAAATTAATAGGTATGTGATTATGTTCCAATATAATAGTACTTAATAATGAGTTTCTCTTAGTTATTTTCCTGCAGATAGGATGGGCGATATTGTAGACTTACGGTATTTACACCTTAATTCTAATTATAGTACCTATGATATCAAGGTTTTATCAAAGGTTCATAAAATTGGAAGGGTATTATTAAAGATAGTTTAAGTTCATATAGAACCGAATGGTAATTTCTTCCGTTTGTTAATAGATAAGTTATAATATTTACTGTCACTCACCACCTGGTTAGGTCATCGAACCGACTTGTCATGTCGAATCGGAGGAGCGTCAAGTTTCCATTTTGATCCTGACAAGCGTATCTTCCGAATTTGGAAGGGTAAATACTTAATCGTCGTAACCAAAATATAGTGTAAGTACGTTTTATCGAGAATGTAATGTATGTGTTTATAACTTGACATATTTATTACAGTTTAGTGATTGTATATGTTGAGTATTTTTGTGAGTTACCATATTACCATATTTTTATTTTATTAACTTAGCTATTTTACAATTGGTAATGGTTCAGTAATAAGTCACTTAGGCAACACATTGATTGATCTACGTTAGAGAGAAGTCCAAGATGGTGGACACGGTAACCCTAGTGTGAAGCCTGGCTCTTAAGTGCAGCTGCTGGAACACACCTACAGATATTTGATGATAGATTTTCAACTTAAAAATTGCTAGCTAGCCAGTTGGACAGTTGTAGAAAATACACTACCATTCTGCTATGTTTTCAACATGATATTTTCATTCACGGAAGGCTCTGGTTCCTTAATTCTAAGTTCGTACATGCTACCACTGAGCCATGTATGTAAAGCTTCAATTTATGTAAAATATTATAGCAAAATTATAGCATAACGGTATGTAATTTACTAAATCTCACCTAGTCAGTTGAAGCCTTTAATTAGGATGTTTGTCGCCAAGCACCTTTCAGCGTATAAAATGTAACCGAACTTACGATCCAGCTTCTTTCCTAGGTATATAGTATAGTATGTTAACATCGGTTGCCTCAATGACGCTTAACTTTGAATACGATTATCAAACAAAGTAATAAATTGTTTAAAATGCTGAATCAAACAATCTTAAAAGGAGTTGAATTAGTATTAAGATCAATCCTTTATTGCAAATCTTTTGCTAGACGATGTAACTGTAAATGTCTGGAAACAAAAAACTGGATATACTAATAATGGTATGTTTCTTATGGTGCGCGAGTCTCCACGGCCATTTTATGTGGTTTAATTCGATCGAAGCCAGTGGCGGTATCGAGCCTAATTATTTGAATAGCGCGACACGACGTCCCTTTGATTAAAGCCGATAAACTTGTTCATCCAGTCAATGAGTGGAGATGTTTTTCAAATTACCTTATACATTTTTAGGCATACTTCTATTTCTATTCGTAAAAACTGTTTTTTGGTCTATTACTTTAAAATATTTACTTTATCAACTTCATTTCAAATGTAATTCTGTTAAATCTTTTTCAGATAAAAGTCATTGTCATCTATACTAAACAAGATATTTAAAGAAGTTATGTGTTTATATATAAAGTGTAAACTTGAAAAAAGATATTTGTTTTATTGAATTTATAGCTTTGACATAAATTAGAAAAATGTAATGCTTAGTTTGACTAACGTTTTAAATAAATGATACAAAATTATACTATATATTTCTAGACTAAGACGAAACGATAAGAATTTGCGTGTTAAATAATTTATAATATTTATGCTCACTTTTTATTAACCTTGCATTTCTTGGGGAAATATTTAAAATATTTTACACTAATAGGTTCTGCAATTAAATAGGACATTTTAGGGAGGTCTCATGTCTCCAATGACATGAGGCCGTGACAAGTCGCACCCATTCTCAACATCATTGTTATTTTATAAGAATTCCAGTCGGAATATTTCAGATTATTAGGATAAATCTACCTGCTACCGAGTTCCAATTCATTAAAAGCCATTAATGAATTTTATTGCAGGTTAAATTTATTAGTATTGCTGTGCCATTTGATTGATTAAATAGTTAATAAATAAGACAATAGATAATGTCGGTTTTATTGGTAACTTAGTTTTTACCGATTTTAATATATTCATTCTATAGTAAGTACTATTTATTTATTTTTCCTTAAACAAAACCTTTGTCTTTAGGATTTACTTTGGATTTAAGACGCTGTTACGTACATCATTTGCTTTTCTATTTGTATATTAAGATATATTATATACGAATAAGTTGATTTATAACTTAATTATGGGTTAATCCACCTTTTCCATCATGCTTTGTTTAACTCGTGACGAACATATAGTCTTCAATAAAATACATGTAGAAATGAAGAGCATCCAAGCGAAAATAAAGCGAATTCACTTGAAATATTAATGTTAAAAACAAAAACGCGGCTGTAAGACCGCGACCGTGTCGAAGTCGTAAGGGATTTAGGTCACACGTTTATTGCGGACTCTGCTACACTACACTCGTGGCCAAGGACATCTAGCTTTGGGATAAGTTCGTAATATACGATAAACGTTTTGGAATATTTTGGCTATCTTTACAAACTATATTTAGCAATGAACGTTATAGTACGTAGGTGTATCATTATAATATATATAACATTATAGCCTAGCTGTAAAAATAATTACTTTGTATTTTTATATAGCTTATAGGTTTATCCTTATGGCTACAATCTCACCTAGATTATGGACACACTTGTTCTAATGAAAGGACTGGCTCTCAAGTGCAATTGCCGGAACACACCTACAGTATTTGAGTGCAGATTTGTGACTTGAGAGTGGTGGTTAGCCTGGCGGTTATTAGAAACACCCTAGCACCATGATATGGTTTCATCACGACGTTTTCCTTCACCGAAAGCTCAAGCTCATTACTGTGGTTCGAATTCTCACGGCATCCGTACACACTGCCAAGTGACCTATGATCGCTTCAAAATTTAAATTTTAGAATTATACTTTTAGTGTATGTAGCTTAGTACGTAATATATGCATTACCTCACTACAATAAATACTATGTATAGATGCATGGAAGAATTTTTATTAAATCCTTTATTTTGTATTTTATAAGTTATTTTACCAACAAATTACATAACCGACAGCTATAAAATCATAAAGAAAAATCAATGTCTGTAATCTACGCAAAATCAAAGTAAATATATAAATAAACTTGACACATTTTTAGTATCTACGGCATTATTTGTTTACACATATAATCGCAATGGCGAATCGATTTTCAGTGACCTTCAATCCAAAAAAGGATTCCGATTTGAGGGCAAAATTTTACGATTGTATTGTTTGGTAAAGCTGCAAACAATCAAATACACTCAAGGTAAACAGGTCAGTAATCAGATTTTTCATAAGCACTTCTTTGTAAGCACAATAACACTTTCATGGACTACACAAGGGATGGTGAAAATTATTATGTAAAATATTATCGGATATCTAACGGGCCGTTATCGAATTTCAATTTAATTATGTTCACCACAGAAAAGTACTGTATATCCGTAAATCATACATTTTTTTATATTGTAATATAATTACTACTACTGCATCACAATTCCTATACATAGCCACTAATGTGCAACATTCATAAATTTGTTAAAAGCTGCTTAAAGTTAAAATTATATGGGGAGTGGACACTTCTAGAAAAGCAGGTACGGATTCGATTCTGATGCAGGTGGCGGCAGTGCGCGTGACGGTCGCGTGCCTTGCGAATACACCGAGCAGAGCCGAGCGAGAACGAAGTGACCGCGGAACGTATCGTTAACAAAGAATACAAGGACTTTTTTGTATTCAATATTACAAATTACATGTAATCTATTTTTAACAAGAAGTTGTGTTTAGCTACAGTAGAACGTATATGAGGGTATACTAGAGGATTTATAAATACTATGCATAAAATAGATCTACAAACGATTTATGTCTTGCAGACCAAAAACGTTTAAATGTTCGTTTAAAATATACAGAGTATTAACTCTGCGGCAAAATTTATACAAAGAGATTTTTAGCACGTACATTTTTAGGGCTGTATGGAGAGAGAGATTTTAAAACTTCAACGAGAAATTGAAATCGTACTGTAAATTCGTAGGTAATTTTTAAGTAGTAAATAGATAAATAAAACGTACCAGAAAACGTTAACTTAATTCACATTGAGTGGTATAAGCAACATAATATTTTGAATTTTAATGACACATATTTACGTTACATGAAACACTAAATATTAAATTCAAATATCAAATTAACTTATTTATCTTATATAATTTTATTATCAAAAACTATCTACGACATTTTTGTTATAAAACTGTCGCGGCTTATAAAATACCTATAAGTTCACATTATCATTAGTTTTAGTTTCGTCGTCTTATATTTTATCAGAAAGTTAACCTTTCATTATTTTGTAATGTAACTGAAACAGGTTTGTGTTAAATCAAATAATTTCAGTTTTTTACACTTAGGTTAGCGTAATTATAAACTTACGGTTAAATAACAAAGTTAAAGTGCGTACCTTAAGATATGACATTTAAATTAAATTTAAATACTTCAATGTTTTTTTGTCACATCACAGCAAAAATTCTATACCTGAAGGAAATTACAGTATGGTTTAGAAATAATGTATACCATCGAATTACAAGTAATTCATCGACGGTCGCTACTGTCATATTGGTACAGATTCCTATCCTTTTCATCATTCAGTTTAATCGCAGTCGGTATCTTTTAAACAAATTATCACTTCAGACAACATCAAAACGAAAGATTTAGTACATTATAGTGGTATTAGTAATTTACCGATCTGGGACAAAATAAAGTATTTATAGGTTTGTAAATTGCAGGGAACAAGTAACTAGAAAAGCGACAAAACAGTTCGAAACTCCCCGTGTGTGTTGACATTGTCGTATTGTACAAAACAAGTTCAATTAATAACATCAACGGATATACCCGCCCATAATGTTTCAAGCTTCTCTTTCATTATCAAAAATTACTATTGCAATATGATTTCGATGGGCGTGTAAAAAGATACGTGATCCTGTTTCGCGAATTGTCTTTTTCAAATTAAATATGCTACAACGATCTTTTGTTTAGGGCCCCTCTATTTTCTGTGATTCGTACATTTTATTGTTGTTCTTTTTTTGCAAAAATGTAACCTGAATTAAGGCACGTGTGGCAAAAGTACTTTGTTATTTTATTTTAATGTTGCAACGTCCTGTCGAATATTTTGTTAAACATGTGTAATGATTTAAGTAAATTTTATACCTGAAATCCAATATATTAAAGGATTCTAATCCACATTTTCTAACCATACAGTTGTTATGAAAAATGCATTAATATGTTCAAAGCGACAATAGGTCAATGGAAGTTAGTTATACAGATTCCGCGTCAAGAGACGTGAGTTCGAATTCACCTACAATGAGCTTGAGCTTTCGGTAAAGGAAAACATCTTGAGGAAACCATAGTAAAGTGGTAGAGCTTTTCTTATGCCCGCCTGGTTAGCTACCACTCTCGAGATGGGAATCTGCCGGCAAATACCAATTGGTGAGTTCCAGCAATTGTACTTGAGAGCCAGTCACTCCACAGGCTTAGTGTGTTATTAACTTGGGCTGTATCGTGACTTAAGACCAAGTGGGATTATGGTCGTAACGCTATATCTTAACAAAAAAATAAAATTAAATAACGGATGATGTTAAATTGTTGTTAAGACCTAGTAGGGCTAGTACATTATTGACTCGTGATTGCATACTATAAAAAATTGGTTATAATAAGACTGATATTTTTAAAAGAATAAATATCCCCAAATAGAAATAGGGATAGGTATACGAAATTAGTTTTTCAATATTTTTCATAATATTGTTATTTTAATTATATTTACCCTGTACTCTCAGTTTGCCGACAAACTACCTTTAAATTTCCTTTAAAAAAACTAAAATAGTTTTATTATTTAAAGTATAATAATTATTATAGTTTCTTTTATTATACGAAATATTAAGAGTGGAGTTCAATATATATTGCATCTAATACTGATTGAAGTACTATGCTAACCTCTATAGAGTCATTTTATAAAAAGTGGTATGTTCATTGTTTTTTTGGTTTATATTTACTAGTATATTGGTACTGGTAATTGTTACTGGTAAAGATATTTTTAAGCAACTTATTTAATTTAATTGTTTTTCCTTTATTATCCAATTTTTAACAAGGCCTATTTTTGCTTTAAATCCTAATATAGTAATATCATAAGAGAGAATTTGAGAAGTGTGATTGTTGCGTTTTAACACCACTCTCAACTTAAGCGATCTTCGTTCACGTTATAAGGGTTACACAAAAGGAAAGAGTAGGTATTCATCCAGAAAATAAGGACTGTTATTAAAGTAATAGAAAGTTAACTTTTGTATTGATGAAACTTACATTAACGAGAGTATAACCATAGGAAAAGCTAATAAACTAAATAGATTTAACTTCTCTATCATTTACGTGTCATGTTTAGTAAAAAAATTAGATAGAAAAGTTTTCAATATTTATAAAAAGTTTTAGTAATCTAAATGAAAAATAAGCGTGGAGTATGTATATTTATAGTATATTTTAACTATTAAATAATTAAACTGAGTAATATGAAATAAAAATCAGATATAAATATTGTGAAATTGTGTAACACTTTTATTTATTTTATTATAACTATTATAAAGATATTCTTCTTGGAAAGTCTAGATGAATTCCGAAATAAAAAAAGTTCGTTAAATTTCATAATTTTATTTACAAAACCGTTAAAGCGGTTAATTGATGTTGATTTCTTAAATTTAATTTAACTATTTCAATATCTTACAGTATTTAGGAATCTCGCTTATGGTACTAAATTATCTATTTACATAAAAAGTCTTTGTCTCATTGGAATTCAAAGTTACTTGGAATATTTTTACATATTAAACTATTCTTATAATATTAATGACTAGATAACATTTATAAATATAATCTTAAAAATAAACCTTAACTGGAAGCTATATGTAAGGGCTTTACTAAGGCACAGCGTTATTTCGAATCACTTATTTTAAACTAATTGCTCATGTGGAACAAAATAATGTTCATTTCAGTCTTCGTAGTGCTATTCCATCGACGTATGAAATGCAGTAAGAGTATTCGTTCGGTGTACAGTCGCACGGCGGAATGCATCGATGGGTTCGTTATAGTCCACCATTATCCACTTTCATTAGGAATATACTGATTGCGCTTAATTAGAGGTTCCCTCAGAGTCCCTTGCGCTCCGTCGTTCGGATCTCCGTTGAGAAATACTTATTTTTTTCATAATCAGCAAGCCGCTGATTAGCTGCACTTTGATTACCGCACATATGGTTCCTGAGAAAAGAGAAAATAAATTATAACACCTGTTTACGTAGCTATAACTTTTATTTCAATCATACAAATAAATTCTAAGTTCTGAAGGAACGTAAGAATTCACATGAATACTAAACTGATATCAACAGATGTTTGTATAGTGCTTAGCAAATATTGTAACACGTGTGCTATGCCCGACGCCCTTCTATTTCCTCTTGAGATTTCGTCTTCCGGTACAATAAATTAATAGTTTACGAAGCCCTGTTTTTTGCGATCGTAATTCTGTGTTTTTTGATACGGCGCTACCGGTTCTAGTTAATCCATCAAAATGGGCCATATGGTGTAAATTTTAGCACAGAATTTGAATAAGTGGACAGAACTATTGAGCACATCAACGATAAAAAAAATATATATTCCCAATGGCTGTGCATTAGACACCTTTGACAATGCTTATTATTAGAACGGTATTTTATGTGCAATTTTCTTGAGTGTATGCGGGCGGACCACAAGATAGTTAGAAATAATTGCACTCTGGCTATCGGAGCAAACAAGTGGAATGAATGCGGGCATCTTCATCAAACTTTATATTTGAAAAAGAAAGATAAAAAAATACTAACAACCATTAGTTTGTATAGAGCGACACATTTTTAAGATTCGCTATTGTACGAGACACGCATTGTGTCCTTTTAATTTCACAATGAATAGATAAAGTCTAACTTATGGTTCAATGTCTAAACATAATAGACACCAGACCTGTTTACTTTTTGCGTTTGGGATAAACGCGAACCTTCATTCAAAATTGTGCAACATAAAAGATCCGATCCTGTAGGTAACCGTGACTAAATTACTTTAACTAGTAAAAAAAATAATGTTATCCAATACCTGTATTTTCTACGAAAAATCGATAAGCGTGAATAATCCCTGACAGTATATTTTATACTTAAAAATTGTAAGTGATAATATATATTTCTTTAAGTTATTTACTGAACTCCAAGAACTGAAAATAGAGTAAATATCTTAATATAAAAAACTTTACAAATGACGCGACGTTAGCAAATAAATTGATAAGAACTTTGTTATCAAAGCAGTCATTATAATTTAAGTGGTGTTTAAAATTCATTTATAAATTATCTATCCACGAATCATATTTTTTTGTTGTAAAAAACTAACTAAACTTACTTGTTGGATCATTGTTGCTGCCACCACGATATGACATCTAGAAGTTCTTCGTCTTCTGGACTCATCGGCTCGTAAGAATCATAAGTATCCTTGTAGTTAGGTCCTAAAGACGCTTCCGACACTAGAGATGGGGCTGGAGAATGTGACTCTTCAGATGACGGTGGAGTGTGTGATCCACTTGTTGTCATTTCTAAACCAATATGACTTTCCGAGCATCCGTCTTCACTTTCTTCCAATAAGCGTTTTAAACTTTTTATGTACTCCACTGCCAATCTCAAAGTATCCACTTTACTCAATTTCCTCGAAGATCCCCTACCACCGGCTAAAGCTGCAGTAACAGCCGAGGGTATGTGTTGACGGAGTGCTGCAAATCCATTGTTGACTTGCTTTACCCTATTTCGCTCACGAGCATTCCTTCGCGCCACAGAAGCTGGTTGAGCTGGATAAGGCTGGTGAATGTATGTTTTCTTTTTACAATGATTTTTATCAACAGGGGCCGGTGCCAGCCTTCGTGGCACATGAGTTTGAAGGTGAGTCAATTTCTGATCGACACCGAGATTTTGATAAGTATGGATCGCCGCCATCGGCATCGCGTAAACAAGACAGATTAGATAAAGAGCACACGAGTGTGTTCCACGCGGAGGTCGCCGTTGGATTGGCGGAGGTGGCTCGCACCCCCGACGCTAAGTAGCGCTAGCGCCGGCGGGCTGCGGGCGGCGGTCGGCGGGCGGCGGGCGGCGGGCGTGCGGCTGACGGCGGTGGGGCGCGTGCCAGGCGCGCGCGCTCTCGCACGGGCCGCCCGGCTCGGAGCGGCTGCCCGTGCAGCGTGTTGCTCGCGATTCCGCTCCCCGCTCTACCCGCTTCGCTACTTGTTGCACCGAGATGGTCAAAATACGCCGGCACTTATTATGCCATAGAGCAGTAAGCTATTGTTGCACGTCGTTGCGCGTAATTATCCCGTCCTTTACCATGTTGGGCAGAACGATCTGCCCTCGTCGTCTATTTAGAAGTCGTTAAGGAGAATAGGCGCTGTAAAGTGATCAGCGACTATATTGTATTATTAATGTCTGGAAATTTTTGTTTTGTTATATGAGCCTTGTAATCTTTTTATTTAATAAAGTAAACTATCTACAGATATTGCGTAAATGGGATGGAATTTTTGCTCGCAATCGTTTATATTTCTTATAACAAGAGCAAAATTTTTATTTAAAGTACTTTTTATATTACTTCTTTTTTTTTTCGAATTAACATTTGTGTCAGTATGTGTAATCTTATGTAGTGTTACCGGACCTACGAATCCAGTAATATGTACCAATTCTACTTGAACTTTATATGAAATTTTAATATGTTGCATGGTTATTTTAGTGCAAGAGATAACATATATTCTAATGAAAATTTATCTTTCTCTATACATTTTCTTTAACAGTAAGGAGTAATAAATATGTGAAGAAAGGAATGTAGCAGGTGTTCTCTTCCATCATCCTACTTCTGCGAATCAACTAAAGTATTTTATTTGATTGCTATCTCTTCATGATAATAGGTCATTAGGTACGTAGGTGTAGTTAATTAGATTTACTGTGTATGGCAACAAACACAAAAAATGTATGTGAATAGTTTGAGGACAAAAGAATATTTAAACTGAAATTGCGTTTAAATCTTTAGTATTAAAATAATTCTGTCACTTGATTGGCCACAGTTGATGTGGATTGGTCTGTATTTCCACAAAATGGATCATTACAGGTTGATGGCTGATTTAATAAACATATTCACAAAAAGTGGGATTTAAATTTCATGTAAAATCCATATCGTATATTGATTGTGTAAGTTGGCTTCAATACGAAAGCCTATACCTAGGGATATCTCGGGTTTACTTATTAAATTTCAAAATGATGTTAGAGCATAATTTGAAAATCACACACTTTTACTTTTGACGTGTGTGGAACAACAATTCTTGGTTAAAATAATAGTTTGTCAAAAGTTGTAACTAGGAAAGATACAAAGAAAGTACCTACATCGTAATCGTAGATCGTTGTTTTTCATGTATTTTGACCGTGTACCAAGTGACCATATATATAGTTTATATGTTCTAGCGTTATGGCCATTATCTCACCTTGTCTTAAGTGCCGATACAGCCCAAATTGGTGAACACACTAAACCTGTGGACGGATTGGCTCTCAAGTGCAACTGCCGAAACACACCTATTGGTATTTGGTGGCAGATTTTCAACTTAATGGTGGTAGCTAGCCAGGCAGGCGTTAGAAAAACCCTACCAGTATGCTATGGTAACCTCACGATGTTTTCCTTCAGCGAAAAGTCAAGCTCATTGTAGGTGGATTCAAACTCACGTCCCTTGACGCGGCGTCAGTACACACTACCACTGAGCTATCATTGCTTCAAAATATATACTAACGTATATTCGCTATATATACTAACGTTAAATTATACCCTAATTTTTAATACGTTTATTATGTGTACTGTATTTCTGTTATCATATATTTAAAGATTTTTTTAACGTAGGTTCTCAAAGAAACCGTAATGGCAGAGATGTTTTTCGAATTGATTTTTTTAATATCATTCCTATTTTGCTACGTCTTATTAAACAACATATTTACAGAAAACACGTGTCAATCGATCAAATGGGATTCCTTTTTTATTATAGCATTTGCATATGCTTAGCATAGGCAAAGAACTTATTAAACACAATTAACAGACAATGGGTAACAACAAAACTCACGACAGTTATTTGTGGACACCATAAATGATTATCCTATCCTGTGCGGGACGCAAACCTACAGCACGTTATGCTCAGTATATTTTCAACTTGAGGGTGGTAGTTAACCAAGCGAACATTACAAATGCCCTACGATCGTGCTATGTTATCATCGTAATGTTATCCTTCACCGAAAGCTCAAGCTCATTGCAGGGCACGAACTCACAGCAGGTGACGCGGTGTCCGTAAACGCTACCATTGTTTCGAAATTGTAAATAATAATTGTAATTAAATAAATTATTTTATTTTTAATATTGTAGCTGACTTGGCAGACCAAATCCCGCCTTTTTCAGATAAAAAAAAATCAAATCTAAATATTAAATTTAGGACTGAGTAGCCATTTATGAACATTAAACTACCACCGGTTCGGAAAATAACCCAATTAACAAAGAGAACCGGCAAGAAACCCGATCTGGTTATATTATATTTTTAACGTAAATATGTAACAAAAAAAAGGTGTAATAAATTTACAATAGTTATAGTGGATACACGGAAAATTTTAGTTCCAGACACTATTTCAGTAGTCAATAACTCGACCACAGCGCTACCTGTGACCTACGGAGAGCAGTTCTTATATATATATAAACTATCGTATCGCCTATGTTCGACCAAGCAATACATATATACAAAATTCTATTGAAATCGGCTGAGCGGTTTCTGAGACTAGCATAGGCGATCATCGCGGCACGAAATGTTTATATATAAACCCACGTCAATTTCGCTCGCAAAATTGTTTTAATAATAGAAAATATAATTATTATCAATAGAAAGTTGTTACAGTTTAATATTTATTTTAAGGAGCAATAGCACCTTAATATATAGTTCGACTGATTTTCGTGGAGCACACCAATAAAGCCTCCAGCTGCTATGGTTTTTTCCGACTTCCTCGACAATCTTCGTCATATTCCAACTTACTTGCACAAAACTTTAACGAGTTATACACATGAATCTTCCGCATTAATCATTCCATCTACTTATAAAAAACCTGTATGAAAATCTATTTGGTAGTTTTAAGTTTATCGTGGTCAGACATATGTGATATGGGACTTTATTTTATAACAATTATAGATATATAAATATTTTTATATATTAATGACCATTATTAAGATAATGTTATTGTTCAATTATTGCCATAAGACTGTAATTCTTATTAAAAATTTATTTCAAGTGATCCTGTAGCAACATGTTATGTTGAACATTCACCCCTGACATAAGCACTATGCGCCATCTACAAACAACCCCTCAAAATATTTATAACAAAATCAATAGAAACAGAATCAACCCCGAGGAAAATATTTAAAACCCAACTAGATGGCGCTGGAGTAATGACTATAGTGGGTTGTAGATTAAATCACGTTAGGGGTAGTTTTGCTATGGGATGCGATTTTGTATTGACTGATAGCTACAGGTGGCGCTTGAGCCGTTTTGACCAGATTTTTGGCCCGGAATTTACTTGCACTGTAATTCCTTTCATGTTTCTTTATATAATGTACATACCCCTAAAACGAGCCAGTAATATTAATGAAACGTATTATTTACATTAACTGAGAAAGGTATACTTGTATCTAAGAAAAACATATATTATATCTGGTATTGGTATATTATTTGATATAAGATTAAGAAAAGTGAGGAAATTATAGATGAACTGTGAGAATTACATAATAAGGTATAAATTGTATAAAGATATAAAATATTGAGATAACAACAGGTGAAGCGGAGTAGAAAAGGAAGGTTGCACTGACCTGGTTCAGAGTAAGGGTAAGAAGCAGAATTATTTATTGTTATATCGATTAACGAATTCATTATTTATTGTAAATTGCATTTTAATATTGAAAATCGTCTCGATATTTTTATTTGCATCTCTCTAGCCGTATTACTATTATTGAGTGAGTCAATTTAAAAATATAATTAAAATGTCCTTAATATTTATGTTCAGAAGTCACTCGAAAAGTTCTGAGATACTTAACTTTTTAGGATACAAAATTTCATGATCATAATCATTTCAATAGAAGAAAATAGTGAAATAATGAAAAAAAAAACATTTTCGACGACTTCAAATAATTCTATAAAAATTTGTGCAACATTATAATTTTTTTTAAGGTATTCTTTGGAGGGGGCACTTAAAACATGATAAACTAAAATAATTTCGTAAGATACTTCAAAATATATTTTTTTTGTACCATCCTTTTATATATATGAAGCACATACTGCTTAAATGACAAAAAGATAACTTTCAGAACTAAGGTTACATTCATTGCGTGTCACTGCGGACAAAATATTTACATAAAAGCATATTTTGATCACGAAGCCAAAACATGTTGATTCTTCTCGGCTCATAAAAAATAAAGAAACAAATCAAGGAACTTGTACTGCAGGTTTTAGTAGTGGAAACGCACAAATTGATTCTTGACACTTGCTTGTTGTTTGTTTTTGTTCATTACCATCATATAATATGATATCCTAGAATTATTTATAATATACTTGAATATGCTAAGCATCTACATTCGGAACTCAAACGAAAAATATTCATTAAGAATATAATAAAGCTCCATTCAAGTTACCTCATTAGGTACCGCTTAATTACGATCGATAGTATCTATTGAATTTTATGAGCGAAGCAATCGATGGACAATCATAAACCTGTATTGTACCCGTATTTACACTAATTTGATTTTCCTTAATTAAATTTAGGCGTGAGAAAATATATTATAAATATTCGGATTAGAAAATAATTACATAAATACAATATACTTATAGAATATAAAAGTAAATAAATAGGATTCGCATAATTAGTATAGAAAATAATTTAAACTTGAATATTCCAATTATTGGGTATTTAATGTAATGGGTAGTTATAAAATGATACTCAAATAATTTTTTTTCGTTGTTATGCAATACAGTACAGTTAATAACTGTCAAATAGAATGATAAATGTATATTCCACATCGATACCATAATGTTAAATTTTCTGGCAGAATCATGTAGGTACTGTAGTGCTAGTATCTAGACTCTAATGACCATTTCTAATAATTGTACATAGCATATTGTTAAGACTTATAAAACAACGTACTAAAATAATGTGTTTTCATTTTTGCTTGATAAGTATACTTTATTTAATTCTCTGCTTATACTGCGGTTAAAATTGATGTAAAAATTCAGCCATGGTGTAACAATTTGTCTTACCATCATAGCACAATTCAATTAGATTGAGTCATTATTTAATAAATGTGACAAATTAATTGAATTAAGTGACCTTGTATTTATATTGATGCAGCTCTCCGATGTAAATTACCTGTCTAACTACATTTTTTTTGTTGAATTACGTGTATCAATTTTGCAAAATAATTTTACTAAATGCCAAGAAAATGTTATTAAAATTAATGATTACCACTTGAGTTTGATAAAACTCTCCATGTTAATAGTTATTTTAATACATTATTCGATAAATTATATAGTCAGCTAAAGTTACAAGGGGGTCTTAGTCACGGCTACAAGCAATACAAATGATAATACCGCACGCTTGGACACAGACAGATTCTGATTGTCATCGAAACAAACGTTGTCCGATGCTTTCTCTGCATAAATAACGCTAGGCCGCCGATAACTCTAGCCATCTGGAGGAGTATCATTTACGAAATAACAATCGCAAATAAAATACGATGTGTACACAGGTATTAGCTGTGTCGGGCGCAAACAGCGCGTTCGAGTGTATAATTTCGCGTCCGCTGACACGGAGCCTCTTCGGCGGGGTTGCTATACCACAATATATCACATGCTCGCGTACGCCCGCTACGGTGTATAATTCGTGTAATTTATAGGATAGACCCGACTAGTAGCAGTACGGTCGTGGCTGACACGGTTAATAGCACGTAACCACGCGACAGGCGTATACGTGTACACTCGCGGCTGCTGTACCGCCATGCCGTTCGCCCCAGGCACGTCTCAACCACTACCTCAGATGGGCATTTGATTAAACGGCTTTACACGATAGCGTAACGATTCATCTAGAAGCCATAGTTAAACTAACTAGTAGTTAAAGTAGCTATGTGTATCTACTTATTTCATTTTAAAATTTCCGTAATTTAAATACTAAACCAGAATATTACAAACCTTAGCAGTCATGAAATAAAACGGAAAAAAAATTATATATAGTTTTATATAAATTACGTACGAATATATTATTTAAAATATGTTATATAATTTGGTAACCACGTACAGGCATTAAAAGCTTCGGGGACCAGCTAGCATTAATCGTCATTTTAATAATATTAATATCGCAATAAATTTTAACGGTTGACTGTACTGCACGTATGTACTATGGTTGTATTTAAACAACTCTGTGTTGTTTATTTTTATACTATAAAGTTCACACACCATAGTGCTGGAATTTTATTTTTATTTTCTGATCATCGTACGCGATAATTCATTTATCAACCAAATGGCGGAGCTCTATCAAAGAATATCCTGTAAATATATTAAATAACGGATTTTTTCGTGATAATTTTTATATTCAAGTACTAACAAATATGTTTTTAAATTAGAATATAGAGTTAAATTAATAAGAACTAATTATTGCTAATTTCGTTACCTAGCGTATTTATTAAGTTAAGTAAAAAGTTAGCATTTATTTTTGCATATAGAAGGGGTATAGGAGATAATATTAAACATTATAGTGTATGAATAACTCTTTTCTAGATTATTATTCTTATGAGGACTAAAAACAAATATTGTGTATAAACTTACCGGTACTAAGATTTTTTTTGCGCATGCCATTTTGTTTCAGTATACAGAAAAAAGCTATAAATATAAAGTTATAATAAGGTTTATTTAATACAAACTACATAACTTAATTCTTATCAGCATATTTTTAAAGAAATTAGTATTATAATTTGTTGTTGAGTACTTTCTTATTGGAAATAAATAGACCAAGCTGTATATTTTCTTTTTCGAAAATTAATTCTAATTTCTTATAGAAACGATAATTTTAATACCTTGATTATAGTAGGCTTAAGTTGCTTTATATAAATAGGAATGTATGATGGTACGTAATGTAAGTTAAACTGTAAAACCGTAGCTAAACTAGAATACCGTTACAGGCGTAGCAAAACCAACCCATTGTTGCTCTAAGCCTCTTATTGGCTGTTTTTCGGCCTTTCTCTATGCGTCGCTCCAATCGCAGCATAGAGTGTATCTGTCTAACAATGGATTTGCTATTCGATGTTTAGTAAGTATACTTAGTGGCATTTAAATTTTCTAGATTGTTCCTGTATTTTACAAATTAAAATAGTGTGACTTTCATATCTAACACAAGTAATGCTGCACGCAAGCTGCATGTATTTCTGTACGTATTTATGTATATCTTATTGGAAAAGTCATCTATAGTTTAAACAAGTTCCAATATGTCTGTTTTATAGATTTATAAAAATATTTTTTACAGGATCAATACTTGCATACCGTATAATACATTTTGAAGCGATGATAGCTCAGTTGGTTGTTTGTACGGACGCCACGACAAGGGATCTGAGTTCGAATCCACCTACAATGAACTTGAGATTTCGGTGAAGGATAACATCGTGATGAAGCCATAGCATGGTGGAAGGGCTTTGGGCGAATGTCTCCCTGGCTAGTTACAACGCTAAAGTTGAAAATCTGCCGCCAAATACCTATAGGTATGTTCCGGCTGTATAAGAAAGGTACAATAATGGCGTCAATATAGAAAAGAAATCCATTATTTTAATTTAATCTTCTTTTGTTATCTAACTACACTATCTTAAAATATAAAAAAACACTATTTACGTTAATATTTCTTTATTCTGATGAATCTGGAGTTAAACACATATATCATAGTAAAACATTACAAAACCAATGCACGTTCACACTTTTTGTTCTCGGGCAAACAATAAAACCTTGGCGCCGAACGGTTCGTCACAGATTATAATAACACAATAATGACCGGGAAATTATCCCTACGTGACGCTCCACTGTCTTTGTATGAAAGCAAAAGTTCCAGCTCTCGCTCCATATTAACACGTATTCGGAAGTTAAAATTATTCACGTGACTTGAATGGAAGAGACAATATCTTATGAATGAAATGTTTCTTGGTACTCGTGTTCTTTGGAATTTATGTTTTTTGTTATGATCTGTAACATATGATTTATGGATGTCTTTTTTGACTGCTCCGTTTCACATAGGTATATTAGCTTCCGCGCCTCCCTATGTGAAAATTAATAAAAATCTTAAATATAATGTGCTTTTTTACACGATTTATATTAGCTTCACTTGTATGTTTGTTTGTATGTCTGTAACCGACTCCTCTGGACTTGATTTTGACCCACTTCAAACGGTCAGATGAATTTAAAATTGGTAGGCTTATTGAGGACCGATGACAATATACTAATTTGATAAGATTATTCCATTTGCGGAATAAGATTTGTTAGTTTATATAAATTTCATTTATAGTCGATAAGGCAGGAATTGATCCTAAATATAATTTCCAATTATTATCTTTAACCGATATATCTAATATATACGAATATTCGAACACCAAAGAGAAATTTAATTCTACAAAATAAGCAAGAATTTAAATTTACAATTTTGAAGGAAAGAGCCTTATTCGCTATTGTAATGAATGTTTATTGAGCTACTGATAATTTTGCTTTAATAAAAATAATAGTTAAAAAAGAAAGCTAAGAAAACATGCTTTTGTAGAAAAACAAACTAAAAAAGAAAAAGATGTATTACATTTTAAAAAGCGTGGGGTCCTTTTTATGATATTATCAAAGTGATAATCCTTCTACTCATATCTGTCAATAAAATATTTATAAACATTGACACCATGCACCCAAGGTTCTTTTTTTAATAAATTAATTTTTTATCTTATTTACACTATTATTAGTTTATATTTATAACAAAAATATACACCTTTTTTTTATTATAACATTTGTCTTGTGAATACGACAAAAAATAGGAAAACAAAAAGAAAACGCATGACTAAGAGTTAATATTCTAGCGGCGTTATAATTGTATTAAGAAGTTTATTTCTAAACACTTTGTTTGTTATTGTTAGTAATCCAATATCGTCATAAATCTCATCTTTCAAAAGATTCTTAAATAGATTCTTGCGTATAGCCGTCCAAGCTCCAAGTTCCAAGTTCTTATGTCCGTAATGTAGATCTCCATAAAGAAATGGATCATCCGACCATATATGCATATATCAAAGACCTTACAAAGAAATTCTTCGAAAAAGCCGAAGTTCATCCCAACCCCAAAATGGTACACGCGTTAGCTACAATGCCAATCCGCACGCCAAAGGCTTCGCGCGCCGGCCACGTAATTGCTTCATTGATCCCGTCGATAAAATAACAAGATTGAACGCGCTTGTCCATTTCGTCTCCACCAATCGTACGTGTCCGCGTCCACGCCCGCGTAACCGCCGCCCTCGCCGCCGAGGTCGAGCGGTTAATTTTGCTCCCGCACACCCGCCGCGGCCTTCTTCCGCAGACGCTTGAGCCTAGGTTTGATCCTCCGGATAGGAGCCCTCGAGCGACTCTGCTCCCGCGATACAGTGACACTCTACATCATCACACCGCATACCATCCATGCACACCCACACTAACGATAAGGTCGTGCTAGGATCACTAAATTAGTAAGTTAGGACCTGTTGGTTAGTTAGGATCGCTAATCCATTCTTTACTTTCCGGTTCGGTTCTTCAGGTTCAACCATCTTGGCACCCTTGCGCTCGCTACCTCGGAGCTGAGTGCCCTCAGCTCTAACAGCGTACGTCAAGTCGAAAAAAAAATCTTTCAAAAGGGTAGGATAAAGTTGACATCATTATTATATCTTTTAGTAAGACGATATATTTTTGGTCGAGGTACCTGATTACAACAATGATCAATTAGAAAACTTTCCGTATGTATTTCCCTCATTGAGACATCTCACAAAAAGTATTTTAAAAACTACATACTTGCAACGAAATTCCACTTCAATTAAACGTGCAGGCAATTACATAAATTGATACGACGCCGGCCCACCCTAATTACGTACCGCAATGAAATTCGACAAATAGTAATTTGACAATCGCAGCGAGAGCTATTGTCAATGATGTGAAGTCGGCGTGATTTAATTCGTCGTACTTACGTCCGCCTGTTTTTAAGGAGGTATAAGCAATTCACATTATTACTGTAAATTAATTGTCTGCGTTTTGAATTTATTACAAAATTAATGTATGGTTATTATTATCCTTATTACAGCCTGTGAGTGATGTAACAGCAACTCCTTAATAATGATAACAGTATTTTCTTTCTTTCTATATTAGTGACTTAATTACACACAATTAAAAACTGCAACTATATTGTCAAACTTAATAGCAATTAAACGTTGTCTACAACCTGTAGATGGCTGTTAAAACGTAGATTTTAAATAGTGAAATATTTTTTGGAATCGTTTCAGTGGTTGTAGATATTATTTAACAATAACCATTTTTTTATAATTTATCTGCACTAATATTATAGCGAGCAAAGATTTGTATTTTTATGTTTGTAGCAAATAAGCACCAAAATACTGGATCGATTTTTAAAACTATTTCATCATTTAAATGCTGCATTATCCCTGAGTAACATAGGCTATATTTATTACTACAAAAATTACTGATACTGTAACCCAAGGTGTAAAAAAATAGCCATAAAATGTGAAAATAATGAAATAACTTTGGGAATATAGATCTCGGTTTATGGTTAAAAATATATAATTTTATAAGAAAAATATAGACATATTTTTTTTAAATCTACTTACATTCTACATAAAGATACATTTAGTCTACGATTAACCCGAAATGTGTTAAAAATTAAAGTCCACCCATGTGAATCCACGACAGGCTGCTAGTTATTAATATAGTATTAGTTATGTGAACAGTGCTGTTTATCAAGTACACTTATAAGAAAAGTTTTAACACAATACGTAAATAATCGTGATTTTGCTCTATAATAGCTTATTCTGTTACGGATTTCAAAAAACCTTATTTGAAAGTAATGCTTAGCTACTACTTTAAATTCAAGTTTATACATAATAAAAATAAAAGAAAAGAATAGTAGTGAAAAGGGAAAGTGATCTTTAATTTTTGTTATGTGGTTTTTACATATTTCTTTAGAAGATATAAAACACACTAATGTTTGTTAACTTTAAGAATCAAATGGAACACTACTACATTTTATTTTTATTTTCAAGTTTGAATCAATCAAGAGAAGTAGTAATCAATATCTGCTATAATATAGGTACTTGTTACGCAGTATTTATACCTAATTATAACCACGTTAACCCAATGAGATTATATAAAACAGATTTGATATAGAGATAGAATATAGATTTGATATATTTGTTTTTAATTGAATATACCAAATACGAAACTCATAAAATGTATATTCCAGTAAAATAATCTTACAAACATAGACAAAACTTTTTATCCACTATAATTTAGTTTTATTGTAAATTACGTTTTGTTATTATGTGTTACAAAAATAAATTTCTGTTCTTCTATTGATATTGTATTTGTTTAGCTTGCATTTTTAAAATACCAATAATCAATTAAACATTTTATTATTAAATAACATAGGTCCAACTGGTAAGTTTTAGTACACCAAATTATATTTTATCGTTCTGCAATACAACTCCTTTACTATACCGTCAATAATTTTAAAGTATTTCTAATACGCGTTTCATAAAACAGAAAATATTATTTGATTACCTCAACACAGTACGATCAACGGTAGATCATCACTGCCTTGTCACTGAAATAAAATGACCATAAAAATTAATTAGCAATCTATGTTTTATGACATAGTAAATAAATAAAATGAAAGCCCAAGAGTTAGAATTGATTTTACCTTTAATTTAAGAAACCGTGATGATCACTATGCCCCAATTAAAACTTCGGTTAGTTTAGAATACATAAGACATAAATGTGTGTGAAAAAATATAACATGTTTAGAGAGTACGTGGCATAATAAAAAAAAAATATATTTTTTATGGTGTGAAGTGATAAATAGACATTAGGTCCTCCTCTTGATGTTAAGTATTGGCTACAGCATATACTTATTGGTAATTGTCTTCCGAAACGACTGCAGACGTAAGTGAATGCTGTCAATAACAAGTGATCTCCTGTAGCCTGAGTGCCTCTTGTGCCAGTGCGTGTTGTAAACTACACCCTTCGGACCGGAAGATAACTGCGTGGACATTGCTTCAGAAATTAGTTATTTATATAAAACCCAAGACCCGCACCAAATTTCAAACCCTGTGTCGTGGAGAACTCTACACTCATACAGTTAACGGAAAATTTGTGAATTTTGCGAATTTGTGGATCATACAAATGTTTATTCTGTATGGCATTCTAACCCATACTATTACGACAGACCTAACCATGAAGTCAGTCAATGCAATTATCGTCTACAATCTCTTTCAAAGTTTTATAGTTTCTATTCAGAACATGCTTAGGAAATATAAACCAAATGATGGATACTGTAGTAATGTAATGTTAGTATATCATAAAGATGACGATAAACCTATAACGCTCTTTTGGTTTGTTGCTTTTGAGGAAGTGTCCGTTGCTAACTTTCAACAATTCGATAGTGAATCTCATAGTGAAATTGACACATATCATCCCCCATGTATTTATATGCAACAAAGTTCCATATCGTACGGTACGGAGTGAAGCTAGACAAATCGAAATAAAGGTTTTCCGTCACTACCCTTTCTTTAGTGTGTTCTGTATTGCATTGTATTTCTATACTTTAGACGGTCATCCATAGCGCGTACGTTATTGGCTGTGCCTAGTCTTAGGTGCGCGCTCATTAGTTCAAAACAGCCAGTAAGTTCTCAACGGCTGCACAGATACTGTTTGTACACGTCATACGTCAGTTGTTTCGTAGCATATTATATGTAATATATAAATTGTATGATGAAGAATAAATGTTTGTTTTCACAACTAGAACAAAATACATTAATTACGAACTTTTCTACCATACCTTCAATTTATTAGTTATCTCTGCATTTCATTTAATTGCTCTCAGACGCTAGTAATACATTTATTTGTATTCGTTAATCAATAATATAATGCACTTATCAATAATAATACATTATATAAAAAAAATCATTCCAACCGAGTGTTCCACGTTACTCACGCATTTTTTCACCTATTTTTACTGTATGCTAACAATTGTTAATAGTCGGCTACAGACAATGTACATACATATAATATGTATACTAGCCGCTCGCTAGTGAGATATATTATATGAGTGACAATTGCCGCTGAATTGCTTATCTCACAGATGTCACCATAGTTTTTTCCTGAGGTACTTTAAAAAGTTTCACTTTATTAAAACATATTTAACTATATCTATCAATATTTTCCGATAATTGATGGCAAAATTTTAATTTGATCTTGATTATAATTAACCAAATTCGTTGCCATGTCATTATAGGAGGTCAGATATAAAAAAAAACAGAACTATATAACAATGAAGTATTAATGAAACGTCGATCAATTAACCTGATGCCGCGCCGGGGTTCTCAAGTTCTAATACTGATGCATAAATAACACATTTCCCTTAATCTACAAAATGGTCGGGTTGTATGGTTAAAAAGCAAGCGATAGGTCGTAATGCACGCCCCATGATATCGGTCCCGGTCAGCGGGGTGTTAACATGCCCATGTGATAATTTACTATCCATTCATAAAATTAATACTAATTATAATATTTTGCAACTATACTTCGACGAGTAAGTATTTTTAATATGAAACAAGAATTATACTACAGTATGCGATATGTGTACAGTAAATACGGGGAGGTAGGTTTTTTTAAATCGTTTATACTTTTAGCGCTATGGCTACGATTTCACCTGTTGTTAGATGACGATGTGGTCCAAGATGTTGGACTGACTCTCAAGTGCAACTGCCGAAACATACCTAAAGGTATTTGGCGGCACATTTTCAACTTGATGGTGGTAGTTAGCCAGACAAGCATAAGGAAAAGCTTTACCACCATGTATTATATTATTACACCATATATAACATAGGATGAACCACGGTCCTCACCCGAGCGTTGTGAACGCTGTTGAATGCACCTATAAGCACTTTTATGGTGCTTGTCATGTTTGGCTTCCAAACTGGTCCATAAAGAGATGATGGTTTTATGGTAGCTTGTACAGACGCCGTGACAATAAACGTGACTTCGAATCCCTGCAATGAGCGTGACCTTTCGTTGAAGGAAAATATCTTGATAAATCCACACCCCGGTGACAGGTTTCTTTCTAATGCCCGCCTGGCTAGCTACCACCCTCAACTTGAAAATATGCTCCAAATACTCATGTGTTCTAGCTGTTGCTACTATATATAAAAATAAAACGATGTCATACATTTCTTGGTAGATTTTAAAAGAATTTGTATTCTAAAGGGTTAACTTTTTATCATTTAATATTGAACCTGCATGTAAGTGAGATAGCTCAAGTAATTTTTTATTCAACATACCGAGATCGGTTAATATGCCTAACGAAATAAAGTACCAATGAAATTACCGGATCGCTTAGTGGGTATGCTTACCATTATATGGATATAAAAGTTCTTCACTTAATAAAGAAGTAGATTTTACACAGAAACCAGATATGCAACATGTGCAAGTCCTGTTCCAAAATAATCGCCAGTAGGAATTTAAATAAGGTGCCAATTAGAAGAAGGGTTGCGAATGTACTGGGGTTATTAAATGTAATCTCTTTTAATATTTTTATGCCATCGACATTAAACCTTTGACGTTTATCGCTTTATAATAAAATGTTGGTAGTGGTTACGTTCTCGTTTCTTTAAGCTTGAAATAGTTGATAAAGTTTGAAATGTTTTTTTTTTTAAATTCGACTTTAATTTGGCTTAAAATTTGTATCAAGAATAAAAATCAGGGAACAATGTTTATTAAACTTTTTTCAACTTTTTCCTTTAACTGCCTTTCAACAATGGGAACATATTTTATGATAACATTGAGATAGTTAATTAAATAAGTAAATTTTAATTTAAGTAGAAAATAAGTTCATGATAAGTAACATCCTCATTTAATTACGTTTGAGATAATACAATAAAGGTGAGAAGTACAAATATCTTCAGAGGCAACTCAAAATAGATTTACTACATACCTTACTAAACATAAATGAATAAAGGGATTTAAAAAAGGGCGCCGTAATGGTTTATGGTATCGAAGTCATGGGAATTAAAAAACCAAATGCAATGTACATAAAACTTTGCCGAGATATGGACTCTATTGAGTAAAGATAGCGTCAGGTAGAATTAATACTTACCAAAAATTGATTCGGCTTTTTCGGTATAGGTATCTGAAATATATTGTGTTTTATTTCTTATGTTAATATCTTAGCCTACAGTCCTGTTCGAGGTTTGTTTCTAGAGCTTGATAAAATTGTATTGGTTAAAAATTTGCTAACTGATTCAGCTCTCTAACCAATACCAGTCGAGTAATACAATTATAAAAGTTATATATTTATACATAGTTAAATGTTACAATCATCAAGATAGTATGACGGGTATTATAGTAGATTGGTGAAACACGAAGGTTGTGTTCACGGTGGTACACTAAAGCGTGATGCGTTCCGGATTCTGCCATAAATGTACGGTTATAATTCAGCGGGGTATTAGAAATTTTTATCCGAATTGGCTGCTACCAACATGTATATGGTCACCGTCACATTGATATTCTATACTTGTGTGTTATTTTTGCATCGTGCTGAAATTAATATTAGGCATAGTGCCATCTGTTTGCTGTGCTGGTTCTAAAAATAATCTGAATTGACATATGAAATTTATTTGTTTCTACACATGAAACGGCTATCAGAATAACATAATGGTGAACGTATTGGGCATAAATGTTATTTATATACGATACATTCGCATCGACTACAGGCGAATATTAAAATTCCAATATTTCTCTCTGGCTTCATATAGTATAATTTGCATGTATCGAGTCAACGTAGCCTGTGTGTGGTATAATGCAAAAACCAACTTCTGAAACATGAAACAATAAATCAAAATACAAAAAATACGTGTTACCTCGAACCGTTGTTTACACATATGCAATGACATTGTCGCAAGACCTAAAAACATTGAGACTTCAACTTAAAGTATTTAAGTAGAAGACTTTCGTGATATATGGACATAATAATGGTTAAAAAGTATCTTTATTGTGTCAAATAAATGACATATTATTAAGAAAACTATTTTTATCATATTAAGCAATAAAACAAAGATAATGACCCGTAATTTGAAGTGTACATAATAAATAAATATAGTATAAAAAGCAATGCGCCTTAAGAGTTCAACGTTGTAATAAATACTTCTCTTTTCTCATTACCTTACCGCCCAAACCGACGACATGTAGAATACAAAAACACTAAATGACATACGCCAATATACCAGGAACGAATTCACTTAGCGAAATTGAGAAATAAAGAGACTTTTCTTTCATTCAAAGAGTACTCTAATTGATATTTTATTCTACGCTTTTGCTCGTTGGGTGGCGGAATACAAATATACCATTAATATACGCAACACCAACGTCGTCGACGCGGGTCTTTTTTTGCAAATTTAACATAAAACTGGAAATTTCTAGAAATACACATTTATGTAATTAATACCAGGCACCATTTGCTGTAAAACGTATTATAATATATTACCTCAGATACACGCAAGCCGAAGAAGCAGATGTTGCATGCACAATTAAAAATAATAACATGATTGACTTTTATAAAAACAAACCCTTTCATCAAAACAATTGATTTGATATCTTATTTGGATACCGTCTAAATTATCCGTTTCACTTTATAATGTTGCGTATTATTTAATAATCTCTCCGTAAATACTAGTAATTGTGTGTGGTATTGGAGCGTAGACCCCATAATTGCTTTCGTGACATTCGTATTAATATTATTATGGGATATCAAATCATATAAATTAACGAGTCGACTGGGAGCTTGGTCTCTTCGTTCTTTATTTATTTTATCGTAAAGATAATCGCATGCCTCATAATAAAAATTCATATCAACCCTTTAGGTCGTACCGATGTATTTTTTGTATTAACGTCTCAAATAGAACTGATTCGATCAAAGTTTAACAGTGACAAAATACCCTGGGTAGAGATTCTTTGTCGTGTCGTTCGGTTTTGTCTGTACATCGAGATGTGTTTCACGATATTTAACATCGTGTCATTATTAAGACATCACTTACCCGGTGGCTCCCGAGATTCCCTTGCAGATAAAATTTCGGTCATTAATATAGAGGTTCGGTAAATGGACGAAATAAACGTGACAAGTTTTACATTGTGTTATGTTTATAGAAAATATTTTAATTAAAATATTTCTAAAATAGATAAAATGCATGTTTCTAGAACACATTTGGAGGTGGAATGAGCATGAACTTTATGCTATGAATTAATCAAATAGTTAGCCGAGGCAAACATTTTTTCGGTTAGCCGAGTAATATATGACGGGTGAATTATACGATTTATGATAATCTGAATTAAAACTATTTAAGATAAGAGTCCACCTTTTATGGAAAATATATGTTTATGTAAACGACTATGATAATAGAGATAGTTTTTTACATCCCTACATAATAAGATGTAAGAATTAATTCTAATTAGGCTTGATATTATAAAAACCAAACCATACGACAATATTTTTTACATAATATATGTACAGCATACATGTTCTTCTTATCCAATTTGACATACTTTACGTAGTAACTGTAAATAACTATATTATGTCAGTACTATTTATGGAAAAGTGAATAAAACATGTAGAATGGTTATATTGAAATAGCTATGGACTAAATTTTTAATTATCTTCAACATATTTTATAATTTCAAATACAATCAGTACGGTACAAGGAAGTTAAAGAAACTGAGACTTGATTTAAATTTTACTACTTGTATTCTGTACTAGTACTGTATGTAATTTTTACTATATGTATGAAAGAAATCAAGAAATAATTTACTAGTTACTTATTATCCCGTACTATTTTCTCACATTCTGTAAAATAAAATGTAATGAAAAAGATATATTTTATATACAATTCTCGTGTCACAATATTAGTTGCTATACTCCTCTGAAACGGCTTGACCTATTTTCATTAAATTTTATACGTATACTCGGTAGGTCTGAGAATCAGTCCTGATCTATTTTTTATATCCCTAAGTAATAAGGATGGTCCACCCCGAACATTTTAATTGTATTTTTTGGGCAAAATTATTTATGCTTATTTTTTTATGATGTGGCAATAAAATACATACAACTCTAAATTTTCACTAGAAATAATTTATAAGATAGAACAAAGTTTTCCCAAAAACTATTTATTTCAAGAGTTTACAAAAAAGGTAAATAAAATCTGGAAACGATAATAAGCCTAGAGGTAAAAAAGAGAGAAATGTCATTCAAACGTCAACAGTATTTGTGCAATGGTCCATGAAAGTATCAGAAAAAACAAAACGGCCGACAAAATAATGAAACAAATTAATAGAAATACCTTAATTAAATTGTAACGTCTCAGCGAATTTGCGTGGGATCTCACACGGTGGTCTCAACAGATGACAATGTTTATGTGAATTACAAAGCACGGGTTATAAACGTTACAGTTTTATGATATTAACAGAAAATAATATACATAATTATAGAAATTAAATATTACTAAGGTCTCTGATATTAAATATTTTCGTTAAATTATTACGCATTACGTAGGACAGTTTTATTTTGTGACGAATTAAAAAGGGAACAGAAGTAGTATTCGAAATACTATAACCTTTACTGTAATTGAGGTTAGCGGCACTGGCAATAAAATTACTTTTTTATTGTCTATAATATAAATTATTATGACTGTATTGGGTTCGAAAAATAGATGGTCAAACATTAAAGATATTAAATTGATGAGCGGCAATAACCTTTAACAAAAAAGGCGTTAACTACTATGAATAGATTCATATTTGTGTTTAATTAACCAATTTTCATGCTATAAAAAGCGGAATCTCATTCGGCGAACAGTGAAACAAAAAAAAATCGATGAACGGTGAGAAATATACAGTTGTATTATTATTTTTTGTCATCGACAAACTACATATCGAACATGAGTTACCAAATTTTTGAACGCACGTTTCTGCTAAAGCCAATATAATAGTCACATTAAATAATAATTAACTATCACATCATAGAACAGAAAATAGGAACCAAGTATACAGTATTGAATAGTTAATACCCACTTTCATTTTTAGCCTTTATTTCTTAACGAAGGAAAGAAACACGTTTATTTAAGTTTTATAAGGTGTGTAAAACCTCATTATTGACATTACACATGATAACTAATATAATGTTTTATATATAGATCAACTGAATTACTTACTTTTACTACTTGTTTGAACCGACAGTATTCATAAGATACTAGATAAAATGCAGACAAATACGCGCTTGCGATATCATGATGTAAATAGTTTGTTTTGAAATATTGTAGCATAAATTTACTAGGTATAACTTGTAATCGTAATCATTGTAATTAATATAATTATAATATTTTTGAAACGAAATTCCCTATCGTACGGTACGGATGGAAGCTAGACAAATCAAAATGTAATATTTTTCCGTCACGACCCTTTTTTTAGTCTGTTCTATGTTGCACTATATTTCTATAGTGTAGGCGGTTATCCATAGCGCGTACGCTATTGGCTGTGCTCAGTCATAGGTGCGCGCTTATTGGTTCAAGACAGCCAGTAGGTTCTCAACAGCTGCGCAGATATAGCTTGTACACGTAGTACGCGTCAGCTGTTTCCTAGCGTATTACATATATTATAAATAATTAGATCAATTGAACGATGTTGAAGAAAATGTTTGTTTTTACAACTAGAAAAAATACATTAATTACGAAATTTCCCACCATACCTTAAATGAATTTTGTAATTTAATATGTTTCATTTAATTGCTTTCAGATGCTAGTAATTCATGTATTTGTATTTGTTAATGATAAGTTTATCAATAATAATGTACTACATAAGGAAATTCGTTTCAACCGAGTGTTCTACGGCACTCGCGCATTTTTTTATATTGTTCTGTAAAATCAAATTTTATACAATCAAAACACTGACTGACGTGGGATATAAGTTTTTATGTCCTTAATTTTGAAATGCAGTGACATGAGTAACTTCCCGTTGCCTCTGTTTGGATGCCGCGGATTAACTGTATCTAATTTTCACAGCGAGAAATGCGTCATGCTGTGTCTTTGTCAATGCAACATCATTAATCATGGTCAAATTAAAGTTTCTGGCCATTTTTAAAGGAACTCTTAGCATTATTTCTTTAAAATTATTCTTGATAATAAATACAAGTTAATTAATAGTAATAATAAAAATATTTTTATAATACATTTATATAAGTTATTAAAATCGGATATATATTAAATAAATACATATGAATATTATGAATTTTTTATTTGATTATTTTTAAGTGTTAATTAATGTACCTATTCAGAAATGAACCTAGTTTTCTGAGTACAAAATTTCACAAAAATCGGTCCTACCGTTTCTGAGTTTAATCCAGACATACAAACAGATAGACTGTTTTAGTAATAACATTCGTGATCAGTGTTCTTTACAATATATGCCCTTTAGAACATTTGGAAAAATATTTATGTATAGGTAGCACTACATATTTAAAGTTATAGATACGAAATAATAAAATAAAAAAAGGATACGTAAAATGTATGGCAATTATTTTAATATTAAATTGCCTGATGTATTATAATAGTACTGATACTAATTTATGGCACTAATTACAGTAATTACATTTAGCGTATGATAAAAATACTTTATTGAATTATCATCCTCATTACTTTAATGTCAAATGCAGTTGACTACACAGATAGCGTAGCGCTTAAATAAGTTACCTTAGCACTGCCACCGCGCTAAATATTGCGAGTTCAAAACACGTACAGGATAATTGTTTGATTCACAAATAACTCTTTTAAGTTTTGTGTGTTCTTTATATCCGTCAATTGTATATCTGTAAATTCTTCGCATTACAGAATTACATTCCGAGGAGAGACGTTGTCTTAAAAAAGTTACTAGTCTTAAAAAAATATTAGTTATAACCTGTCAGTACTTCAGAATTTAAAAAAATCCTAGTTAGAATCGTCTTTACATATATTACTTTACATATATTACATTACAGATATTCCACTACACCAATATAATTTATCTTGACGATCTAATAAGATACTAGGTAACCTATGTACCTACATATGAAAACGCCTGCATATAATACAATCATACATGGTCCAGAACAAGTTGGCCGACGATATCATAGGTGCTCATTATATTGGAAATACTCGCGCATAGAATACTAATCAGTTCTTCCAACTATTTTAGAACGTACCATCGAGAAACTGGTCACATAATATTATGTTTAGTCTTTGGTCGTATTTACGTTACTTTGTCGGAATTAAAAATATTAATAGAAAGAGTAAACGGATAATATAATGTGCGAGTGCAAGAGAGATATGTGCTTGTCAAAGCAGATGTCACAACACATCTGCGCGTGCGTATTGACCGGCACGTGCAACCACACTACGCTTTCAGGAAAGTTATGTGTTAGCGCCGTGTAGGGAAAACCTTAGGTATGTTTGTAACCGAAAATTGATTTTGTGGACTTTTTTAATGATTTATATACATATTTATTCTTGCTTGCCATCATACAAGTCTCATTTTCAAGTTAATAAAATATATCATAGTGACGCTATATTGAATATGATTGAATACGATTAATACGACTGCATGTAAATAGTAATACTGACTAAGACGTGAAGTAATTACTTACTTTGGACTACCTTCATCCATATATTAATACGTACAGAGAAAACTTTGTAACCTTTCTTAAGCATAATTTGCTATAAATTCATTCAACTCAATAAAATATTCTTTGTTTCTGTTCAATAACAATCATATACAAGTTTGTGATCAAACAGTGACCCAGAGTAGAGATTATCCCTGAAGTATGTTAATATTTAACAAAATTGAAGAAAATTACATATATACTTAGATAGTAAAGGTACATATACTACTTACAAAAACAGCATTGACAAAGTTTTAACTTCAAAATTGTATAGATTACGGTAGTAATTCAAACCTAGTAAACCTTAATTATATTAACCTATTTCTATATGATCTTTGTTCATTTGTTGTTAAAACATACAAGTAATAAGATAAACGCCCTCGCATGTCATCTTGTATGATAATTGAAAAGTCGTTTTATATCTTCCTATAGTATTATTAAACTTCGAGCGCTTGGCACGAGCGGTCGCCAATTTTATAGCCAATTTCGAATACAGGAAGCGTGCGTGTATCAGGTCGATTTCAATAATAAATCGATGCCTTCAAAGTACACCCGTGGACACCGTTTGTCCGAAGTACTATCAAATTATCGTCATTCGAACAAAATGTGATGGGCGGGGACCAACGGGTTCTTTGGATTTTGCTGAATATTATATTGGTTGCGAGAATCATTAATTACGGTTACAATAAAGTTATATATTTAGACGATGCAACTGGAAATTAATTTTTTTTAATTACTTTTAAGCATGTAGATTTTCTGATGTCAGGTAGGGATGGCCATTCTTTCTAAACAAATCGATTCTTCTATTGATTCGAATTGAAATCAATTAAATCAAATCGCAAATAATCGATATACAAAAGATCGATTCATCAAAAATGGATTTTTCATATAAAAGCAATCATAGAAAACGAAAAGAACACCACGATAATTAATTTAATCATTTATTATTTCAATAAATGAATCAATACAATTGTTTCAAAAATTATCATTTCTATATATGTTTGGGTGAAAAATTCAAATAATTGTAACTAATGTTGTATGAAAATAGATAAGGATCGAACCTGGATTTTAAGGGAAAAATATTGATTTAGTAGATTGAGCTAATAATAGATGTTAAATAATATTTTTTACCCTTTTCGTAAAGCAATGTCTGCAACTTACAGTTATTTGATACAAACACCAAATTATCCACATTCTTAACTTAGGGCTTATTTTCTTGGTACCATTGTAGTCCACGTTCAGGGTGAGGAAGATTTCTGTTTACGCATGTCATAGGGACTGCATGCGATAATCGTTTTCATTAGTCGATAGAGCCCGCTTGCGGCTTGATAGATATTCTTCACCACACATTTATTTTGAAACAGTAGGACTGAATAGACGTTATAGACGAGTGCTAGAGTAAACCAAGTACCCGTACCACACTTGCTTCACACCAACAGATGAATTTCATCGGATGTTAGGCCATGTGCGGGGAATACCCACACGTCATACATTAATTTCATTAGTCGATAGCCTCTATTTGGGGACACCGTGCATACGGTGTAACGACTGAGTTAACGACCAATGAGAATGACCCGTAAGGTTGAAACTTCTGAGAAGTCAGTTGGAAAGCTTCGTATGTCAATGTAAGTTGCCTACCACATCCTTATCTATGGAACACAGCAGTGAAAGTACTGCGACTTTACGACCAAAACTGTGTGAAGTTGGTACTTCCGCAATTAAATCTTGGACAAGTTTCTACCACTCTTACTTATGAATTAATTTCAAACACATTTCATCGCTTATAAAACGTGAATTAGTGTCCCTTCTATACATTAAACTAAATACTACTAAAAATACTGAAACAACCTGCATACGTATCATACGATATTTTCTGTTTTTGTCTTATTTACAAAGCTTAATATAATTGTATGATATATGTACGTATATCAAACTAAAATGATTTCCGAATGCTAGGCTTGGCAGCACAGTTGTATTAAGTTTTGCTATTAACCCTCAAGACTGCCTAACCATAATTGTCAGCTTCTTTTCTTCACCATAATACGTACTTAGGTTAGTTGAAATTAGATGTGCAAAAGAGGGTTAAGATTTTCATTTCATTTTCATTATAGCGTTCTAAAATGTTATGATTTATTTTTATACTAGCTGACTCGGTCAACTTTGTACCACATTACAAATCTTTGAAGTTTCCATCTTTTTTGTATTATAATATGTATGTATTATACATATAAACCTATTTCATGAATCACTCTATCTATTGCTGAAAACTCAATTAAAATCTGTTGAATAGTTTAAAAGATCTAAGCAATCAGACAGCGGAACTGACTTTATTTTATACTATGTAAAGATAACACAGGTCACTTATATTATTATTTGCATAAAATTTTTATAATGAAATAGTTGCAAAACTCGCTCATATTAAATTCATTTCACTACGTGTCTGCCAAAAATGGAAAGGTCTCAGAAATTACTTCGTTTATCATTATAAGTGAATTGCGGTACCGAACGTTTTGGGATGGTTAACATTTTTTTTACGCATCTTTAAAAATCTTTAGGTTAACACCTAAAATGAGGAGTCGTCGGCTTGTTAAAAAGCTATTAATAAAATTTTAGAAGGTATTCCAATAAACGTTTTAACACCTTTTCCCTTAACGTATCATTAGGGATGGCCGAGACAGATCGTTTGATATGTGACCACTGGTTCAAGAACGGGTTCCTCTTTCAATATTAAAAGAAGCTGTTATCTGCGATTTGTGTTTATTTCTGCGTTATCTCAATATACATTTTTGTATTTCTTATTAAGAACTTGATATTCGATCTCGGCTTTATCGAAGTATGCTTTTAAGAGTTTCATTATGGTAGAACTTCAAGACTATTATCACTACTTTTTATACAAAGTGTTATTGTAACTCTAAGATTTTTCCTATCCTATTTTAGCTTAATGATACTATTCTTCAGGAAATGGTCATTTTGCTATCTAATACTAAACAAGCTACATGCTATATCTTTTGCTTATTTTCCCTACAATGTAACCAGGAAAGGAAAACATCTAGGCTACGTAATGCTTTTTTCTTTAAAGAAAATTAGAATAATAAAATCTTTGTGATAAAAAGATAGGCTTATGAGTATATCTGCCTCTTATAAATGTGTTGTTGTAACTGGAATATTACTGATCCTGTTTTTTTGATACAATTAATCTATTTTCAATATTTACACCCCTATGTCCACTTTCACGTGCTAAATTAATTTAAGAACGTTTAGCATTACGTTAAAAATATTAAATGGGGCCAGGCTGCTGCAAAATCACCTAGTTAATACGATTATGAAAATAGTGATAGCAGAAATGGTCGCTAAAACACCAAATTTAAACTATATATATATAGTTTATATATATATATATATATATATATATATATATATATATATATATATATATATATATATATATATATATATATATATATATGTGAATGCATAAAGCAATCTGTGACTTCATTAAGGAATTTAAATGTTATCAGTACTGTATACGTTCGCCACCGCGATGCTGGGATACACATCGCGCGCATCTGATACCGAAACATACTAATTGGGACTCCGACCCGGTTAATTAGAATAAGTTGTGACCGCTCTGGCAAAATTTATATGGGACGTGTGTCTCGGCGAAAGTGTCGCTCTTATTTTTCTTTGTTTATCATCAGTATCTTTAAATCCGGATTTGAAATTAAAATTAATGTAAGTTATCTATAACAAATCAACAGTTAATTGTTTAAAAAAAAACTTATAAAATATAGGTATAACTTTGAACAATAACCTACTCTATTAATAAATTCTACTTGATAATATATCAAAAAATAAGGAAATCATTTATTAATAATACACTACTTTACAACTCAAAGTATACAAAGTAGATAAAAAACTACATCCCGGCGATATGAAAGCGTGTCCAGTTCAGCATACGCTCAAGCGTTCTAGGAAGCACTCAGCACTGATTTTCAGCTGGAACCTCGTACAAGCCAAAGCACTTAAAAAATACAATATCAATAAACAAGTATAAAATTCATATGCACACACATACATACATATCCACATTCGTACATATATAGAAAATATATAAAAAACAAAATATAGAAAATGTAAAAATAGTTGAGTAAATAGTAAAACATTAGGTTATATATAGGAGGTACTGCAGGAAAAAATGGCAATATACAAAAGTGATTGACCTTCAAATAGAGTCTTTATGAAAACATTATCCAAAGCGTATCGGTGTAATAATCTCATAAACATGTTCCGTACGTTGACGCGAAATTGTTCATCTTGCATACATCTAGTTGTACTTTCGTAGTATG
Source organism: Actias luna (assembly GCA_039707435.1). Taxonomy (NCBI): domain Eukaryota; kingdom Metazoa; phylum Arthropoda; class Insecta; order Lepidoptera; family Saturniidae; genus Actias; species Actias luna. The sequence continues at coordinate 12,067,368 of JAZHAC010000034.1, read as the reverse complement.
TGAAGGCACTATGGCATTCTTCATACATTAATTAAATATCTCGCCCTTCCTTACTTATCTATAGGCCACGAGTTATCGATAACCCATATCTGGGAATTGGAATTTAAAAATTAAACATGTTACAGGACATAACCAGGTATCACCGGCCACGTTTTACAAAACAATAAAAAAAGAACGACAATTTAATAAGGCATTTGTATTAACATTCGCATGCGCAGTGCGTAACTTCTTGTATTTCTTTATCAGGTATTTATATTAAACGCTTCGTGAACTGCATAAAGTAATGGTAACTATTTATAATACATGCACTATAGTTGTTTATTTACAATAATTGGAAAACTAACAAATTATGTTAAGGCACGTAAGGCATAAGAGAACCGATAAAACCGAAAAAGGAATGATATACAAAAAAATAAATTAAATTTGATAAGGCTTGGTATGAGAAGTAAATTTCTTATTGGAATGGATATGTTCGCATTATAAAAAAGATATTAACCGTTCGGCTGTAGTCTTAACTGCAACATAACCAGGTTTCATCTCTTCTGATCCATATATGTAGGTACCTATCACTCATAGACAATATGTTTTTGTTTATATTATAGAATATTAACTTTTCCCTAACGACTAAGATTTGTATAGTTATTTTTTTGGAGCAATTTTAATATTTATGTTCTTATGTTTATATTGATCTAAAAATGTGAAAACTGTGTATCTAATTCATAAGTATTCAGCTGACGGGATAAAATTTCAATTCAAAAAAGTTTATTTAGCTCTACACCACATTGGTTGTTATACTGTTTTGTATGAAAATTACCAAAATGCTGTTGAAATTTTTCCTGGAATAGACCATACATAACATCTAACCCAAAGTACATTATTAACCATGTAAACGTTTTTATCCTATTTTTCGGATTAATGATTCATGTTGGAAAACTTGATATACGTATGTCATTGTATAGAAGTATGTTAAAACCAAGTTAGAAATAAACATAATATTTCTAATAAGAACTTTTTAAGAATAAGAATTTTATTTGTCTAAATTAGTGGTAAGGTAATGATGAAACACTCAAGACGAAATATTTTATATGTATAACTAACCAGATTTTTTTTAATAATAATGAAAATACTATCCTTCAGTGAAACCTTATATAAATTATGTACTGCTGTAGGTTCGCGTATTTTATTCAATTTTCAAGCCAGTATTTTATACCGAAAATTTAAACAAAAGTTAGTTTCACACGGATCATAATTTATGAGGGTATCACACGTCAGCCCTACGTGACGAAAGGTCAAAAGGACATTAACTGACACTACCAGCAGTTCCTATAACCATTAACTTGATACCGCACTTCCTCAATAATTACCACATTTATAAATATACAAATAGATGTGATCTTTATGAATAAAATTATGTATTAAAATAAATATATCCACAACATTTTAATTTAAATAAATAAGACCATATATATTTTGCTACGTATATATATATATATATATATAAATATATATATATGAAAGAGATAACTTTATACGTTTTTTTAAGTATATTTTTGTTTATATATTCTCAAAATACAAACTGTATATATTTAGCTTCATTTATTAATGCAAGTTTTGAAGATTTTAACTCATTCGTACTTCATATTAACAGTTTAACACCACAAATACCAGATGTCGCGGTAAAACTATCAGTCTCAATCATAATCATCATCCTTACCTATATCGGCTACAGCAACTCATTCTACAAAAGAGAGAAAAATAGATTAAGAGACCAGAAATTGCTCTGTTATGCGGCTAATGTTTCCTATTTGCAGTGAATGTACGATTACGTTACGATTACATTTTTATAGTTATCAATTATGTTTCTAGACGGTTTATTTTTTAGTCCGTTTCATGTAACGAAACGCTCGCCTTCATCTTATTTTATAATCAGTGACTATGCATTATAGCAAGGTTCTCCACTCACTGTGGCTCTGTGCTAACGACTCCCTGCATGTAGGCTTAACTCGTTTATGTTTACCATGAATTTAGTCTTAATACTGTAATAAGTATACGCAGGTATACTATACAACAGACTATTCCTATAAATACAAAACAAATTACCATGCACTTATTTACCCTTTCTCACACAAAGATAATAATAAAATTGCGGTGATTCGCCGGTTTGATAAATCGTTTAGTCATTATCACCTTCCGGAAATTTACACAATTGTCCCCATCGTGTTTACGTAGATTAGCTCCCCCAATTTAGGGAGCAAAATAGCTACAATTATTAAGGGCTAATACAAGTGTATGTATCGGTACGCACGTTCTCACGCGTTACCCCTTTAACACTGATTACAGTATGATTCTTTTATTTATTTTTCAGTGAAAAATGTTATTCCTGATCATATTGTTTATATCCCTGCAATTCATTTTAACTTTATGCGAAGTATCAAAATGAAATAATGGCATGATGGTAGAGCATTTTACAATATTCGTCTGGCAAACTACTACCCTTAAGTTTAAAATAATCAGCCAGCGTCAGGCAGCTTCATTTCAGAGGCATTTCTCTATCCTAGGCTTAGCGTTTTACTATCTCGGCGCACATCGTTATTTAACATCCGATGAAATTATGACAAATTGTGAAGCCTATAAAGAATAAAAAAGGACAAATTCATGTAAGCTGGGCAATTATGGAGCACCTATGAATGCCAAAATTACTGCCTATGGGAAATATCCGTCTAACACTTTGTCAAAACACTGCATAAATAAAGTAAGTACATCTGAAATAAATCACCTTTGTTAATATAAATGCATTTTTCTGATTTAGTAATAAACCTCATAAAACTTAAAACTAAAAAAGCTACTTGTCTTGTTTTAGCTATACCCAGACGATATATTTTTAAATACTTGATAACAAAGTCCATTACGATTACACCTAAATTGATATATAGTTTCAATTTTCAACTGCGTCCGTAAGCCTTTCAACAGTTGAATATATACTGGCTGGCTACAAGTGCCGACAAACCAAAAAAAGAGTGACTAGGACATATCTATCACCATTAACATAATGTAAGTGACCCAGTCAGATACAGGTGTCTATTACGTCACTTCTTGACTGGATGCACATCATGTGATCCGAGAATGGGATACTTTTAAGTATGCCAATACAGCGGGTGTTATATTAAGGCTACGATCTTCTAAGCGTTCAAAACGCCCATGGCCGCGGTTTTTCTAGGTCCACCTGCTTGTGAGCGTTACAATCATTAGCTTGAGTAGATCCGACTTTGTAAAGCCGGTGTGAGCTTGGTGTTAGTAAAAATAGTGACGCCATTCATTACATTTTTGCCGTGACCATGACGACCGAGGTTGCAGTGTGAAACTGCTGAAAGCATATTTTGAGCATTATTAGTGCTAAGTAGAATGTAACCTAAGTATATGGTGGTACTCGAAGTAATCTCCATTCCCTGGTAATAAGGGGGATTAGTCGAACGAGTACCATAGTTGCAATTACAATTTTTGTCTACTTTAGATTATATTGAGAGCTGTACAGTTATTTAAATAAGCTAATATGTCAAGCTCTATATAAAAGCACTGCATAATATTTAGCTTGTCATGAGTAAATTACGTCCATACTTAACAATAATTTAATCTAGTCTTATTGAGCAGATACGCGTAAATTATAACATGTTTTTTTTTTTTAATATCAGAGCTAATTTCATTCCTTAATAAGTTTATTATATATAATTATAGTGATTTAATTTTACTTTAGTTATGAGATTGGTAACCAGCGACATTTCTAAATACAGTGGCTTTTCCACGCTTGTATTACAAGCTAACAGGACCACCGCTTTGCAATACTGTCAGGTTCTGTCCACAATTTGCCTTTGAGATCGCCGCCGTTATCTTATCAGTGCATAGAAACGATAAAATCTTCAGTCGACGATTTCGTTATTGTCCCGCCCATTATCGCCCATTAAAATTCCAATCAACACGCACTTATTCATCTGTCGAAGAAGAACGACACAGCGCTGTGTCAACTGTGCAATTCCCGGTGCCTTCTGTTGAGAAATTGCAAACTTAATTATAGTAAGTAATTGACAGATGCACCTAAAAATAACAATCATTCATTTTCTTACTAGAATGCACAATTATTTAGTTTTAATCCACTCATTCATCCATTTGTAATCCACGCTATGTACATAGTGCTACGTATTCGATAACAAGGGCCAACCCATCCCACACGACATTGATTTCATGCTGTTAACTATTTTACGATCATAAAAATAAATCGATTACAATTACAAGTATTATATAAAAATTATATAATATAGTGTTTGATTGTAGTGCTAATATTAATTAAAATGTATTATTATGCGTCATTTCTACAGCATCTTTGTTTTAATACTTTATAGCATATCTTTAACCTGAGGGAGTTATTAGAAAAAGCAGCATGATTTTATGAAGGTATTTTTCTTTAGTGAAATCTCAGGATTGTTACAGGGATTTGAACTGACGTGCATTGGCGTAGCATCTGAACATACTACCAACTATAACATACTATCAACGCTTAAAAAAGTTATACGTCTATAAAGCATTTGAAGTTATTTCCAAGAAGAATTAATTAACTGATGAAGTTGCCGTTGTTTTAAAACATTATACTATCTTAATTACTTCTGTTATTTTCCTGATATAGCTTTACATGTTTTTGTAGTACTGAAAGTGATTCGTCACTGCAAAATGTAACTTTCTAATGGAAAAATACCTACGCTCATTTTAAAATAGCTGCAAGTTTAATGTTTGTAGTGAAAACATGTAAAGTTGTATGAAATAATGTATCATATTATAATAACATAAAAACAATAATTAGTAACGGTGACCTAATAAACTAAATCAATTTTGTTTCGACTGTTACTAATTTTGTTAGTTTTTAACGCGGCGCTTTCGGCGCCAGTTGTTGTAAAAAACAAACAAACATTCCGTAGAACTAATGAGTGTGTAATTTCGTTAGGGAGGCTCTATGTAGGCGGTCCTGGACCCTCACACACGGGGGATGGGATAAATTAATTCTAGTCAGGATTACATTGTGCGTACAAAAAGTATAAATAAATAAAACACGTGAGTAAATTAAAAATTCTTTCAAGCAACCGAACCAGTGCTTCGTGCCTCAAATATCCTTCGTTTATAAAGGCATAGAATTACACTAATTTATATTATTTGTTATAACATTTTACAATAAGTACAAAGCACGATCTTAGCAGCTACAGAAGTCATGGCTTACAGCTAACATGTTTAACATTCGACGTGAGGCGGTATTCCACAACCAGCCAAAGCTTGCAGTTTGGGGCACACTTTAATTATATCTTCTGACTTGCTAAATACCATCCCTAAGTTGAGTATTTCTCTCTCTGAACTTATAGATGTATTCACGCAGCTGCAATTGATAGCCGATCCGTCTACTACGCTTAGCGCATCCACCATTTTGGGCCATATTGTCATTTTACATCAGGTGTGTTTGTGGCCATAACGCTGAAAACCATAAGCTTTCAGAAAGTCTACCTATGTAGACAATTTCGCCTATGTCAAGTGTGACAAACACACACTGCTTTAATTAAGGCAACCTGCCGTCAATTTGCCGTGCTATTATATTTAAAAAAATAGTTAATATGGTAAGTGTAGTCATTCCAAGTTTATTACGAAAGTTTAGATTAACTTATAACTACATAAAAATACAGTAAAATACAGCAGCTGAATTGAATATCGCAAACGCTTATCTCAGATTTAGAACCAGTTTACACTTCGATCTGATGGTCGTATCTTATTTTAATTTAGATCACTGTAACGTTTAAAGGCTGTTAAATTCACATTTACAGTCACCTGTAAAACGATCACATTAACCTTTCACCAGTGCAATTTAAGCGGAGTAATTGATTTTTGCATAATACGATTAATTTTCGTTTTTGAAATCTTTAAAACAATTAAAAATACTTTAACAAATATGATAACTGTCAGGTTATTTACATTCATACTGTTTGGTTTAACATGTTCTTATATACTTATAACAATAAATATTTTATTACTAAAACATTTAAGATTTTTTTTTTTCGACCTGACATACATTGTTAGCCGTAAGGGCTTTGACAACTTCACCGAACTTTAACATTTATGATCTTTGCATAACTATTAAGGTGAAAACAAAATGAAATTTATTTAAAGAAATTATTGAAAAATCGGTTTATATATTATATATATACGTTCAATAAATTTAAATATTTTGCCGGAAACTGAAACGGTTGTACCTAATGTATATTTATGACTGATATCTTTTAACAGTTAACACTACAAGTATGATCATACATATTACTATCTATCATCTAAACTTCATAATTATTTGAAATCCTGCAGTAAAAGATTTTTACAAGCTAAACAAGATTTCATAAATCTTATTACTACCTTATATAGTTTACGAATAGAAATTATATTTAAAATGTAAATGTGATAAAAACACTTTAATTTAGGTAGGTTTTTAGGTAAGCATTACAGAATCTCTGAAAATGTTGGGGCATCCAGACCGGATATATTTATTTTAGAACAACTAAATACATAGCACTTGCTGAGCTAAGTGAACCATGGAAAACAAACATACCTAAGGACCACGCTATAAAAACAAATAAATACAACGAACTGGTAAATGAACTAAATAGGAATGGGTACACGGTCGAAGTGAGAGGTATACAAGCTAAATCTCTCTATAATCTTATAAAAGATCTTAGCTTATCCAGGACTGCAATAAGTTATATACTAGTACGTGCCTTGAAATGCAATTTTAGGCTCCTACTAAATTTGGATAGGCACGGACTGCAACACGAGTAGTGAAGGTGAGTGAGGACGCGCTTCTGAAAGAAGCTTCATAAACCTACATCCGTGGCACAAGTCTCGGAAACTTCTCAGAATTTCCCTCTCTGCCACACGATGGACCTAGCACCCACCTATGGTGAATACATGGTTTGTCTAGGAAGTTCATCTCCTCTTTCTCTACTGATATAACATAAGAATTTGTATAGTGAAAAGAATTATACAGAAAACAAAAAATAATAGATTTTAATATCGGATACGTAACCCTACTACTTAGCTGAAAGTTGTAGTACCTTTATTATATAATTATCCATTGTGCTGAATATTTATGTGTGTTATAAAAGCTTTGTTCAGTATGGTTATTACACGCTATTTATTATTTTACAATTATTAAAAAAAACATAAGTCCATTGAGAAAAGTATACTTGGTACTATATCGTAGGCAAATGCGCTAAAACAAAAGGAAAGTAATTGCTATAGCAATTAAATGTTTATTGACTGGCGATCCCAAGTGGGACTTACTCCCCGACCGTGGATAACGAGCTGTAAATGACTTTTACGGACATTCATACAAATCAGTGATTGAACAGTGAATATTCACTGTGTTCCATGTAGTCTTGTTAAATTGGACAATGTAATTAAATTCTTTTTACTTTATTTTCGAATTGTACGATACTGTATCCAATTCCGTTTAAAGTTTGTTCACTGTCGTAACTTCGCTGATATATATTTTCTTTGTGTAATTACCGGTCGATGTATTGTGATGGTAATATTCTGTATTATCATTATTATATTTTTATGTATCATTGTAATAACAACTGAGAGCTAGCTAGGTTATTAAGCCAATTTCTTCTGGTTCAGGTAGTTTGTTTATCTCGAAATAATATAGAAAAATAGTTAATTAAGCGAATCTCCAATAAATGTAGGCAAAATTAAATTAATGTTGATTTTATTATGAATTTTACGTACCTAACGTAGCTAAAAAATATGAAATAAATCAAGAAAATCAACAAGTAATCGTGCAAATAGAATCGTTTCCCATAATTATTATTGATTATATACGAAATAAATACATAGCACTAGCTGTTGACCACTTTGTGTTGATCTTGAGTCGTGGTGAGGAGGGAACAATCAGTGACTCGGACGCATGTCATTCAATTCTGCAATGCGTTAACGAGCACATGCAAATACAGTGTTCGTAGCGCTAACAATATTCTTGTAATATTGGAAAGGTGCGGCTTACTTACGCGGAATATTACTGTTATTATTGTAATTTTAATTCTGAATGATTTTGCAATGTATTATGTGATAATGTTAATTTAATTTTACTTAAATAGAAAATTTTGTTCATCACTGATTTTCTTTTATTTATATTATTTTAACCCATTTGATGATGTGTACAAAGATTATCCTTTTTCGCTTTTTACATTCGAATGACGTATATCCTTATATTTTTTAAATTGTAATCTATTTTGTATGTTAAACGAATTTATACTAAAAATTCTAAATCTAAATATAATGTATGTTAATTTATTTACCACTTATTACTTTCTATTATTCGTTAACATATTACTTAATACTTCTTCACCGATGGGGTTCATATGTAAAATGATAAATATTTGGTATTACTATTACCTTTTTATACTTAATAATATACGTAGTATAATTAAAATGATGATCTTGGATTAATTTATAATAATTATAAATAATTTATTGGTAACATCTAAGATGGAATTCGTATATTTCAATAACATTGCACCTGCTCATTGATTGTAAAGTAATTATATTCACGGAGCTATTTATAATTCAAATAATAATTACCCAAGAGATTTTGTGTAATTCGGTTGTAAGTACTAAATTGTAGATATCTGTTTATATTTTATTTACATAAGGATACTATCCCAAATAATAAAATATTTTAAAATATACCCAATAAAAAATATCCAATGAATTCGACGAATCTAAACCTGTGGAATACGTATTTTCCTGTCTGGTTTCTATCTAGAAATTTTAAATTTGATCTGAACATACGTAAATTCTCGCAAATTGCTTCTGGCGTAGCAACTAGCGTCAAACAATCAACTCGACAACGGTATATGGGAAGTCCTCGACCAAAACGTGATTAAGTATTCGTCTACATATCCATAAATATAAATGTTTGTATTTTTGCGAAGTACCCTTACATTTATTCTGATTTTCTTACTTAACTATTGGTCACTATAGCGAGTGTTTTGAATTTATTTATCTGAACGCCGATTATTATTTTTTGACGATAGGTACTCTGTGAGATAGAATTCCCAATTAATAATAAATATTGTAGTCGCATCCATCAACGACAAAATTTGTATCTCAAAATATTTACTATACGATTTCTCTAAAATAGTTTAATATATCTTGATGAAATTTTGTTGTATAATAATATTTTACGTTCAAGTTTTTCTAGATATGTATATAAGTATTTTCTTGTATAATACCGAACAACGTAACCGTGATATAAATCTATCAAACTTATTATTTATCACTTTGAAATTATTCTGTAAATTTAAATAGGATTTATTAGTTACGTACGTAAATAAGAACGAGAAGGACAGAGCAGCATGTAATGTTATTATTTTTTGTTATGTTTCTTCTTAAATATTATGATTTAAGAAGTAAATGAAACGATGTAGACACAATTTAAACTGAAAAAAATAATGGTTACAACATAATTATTGGATAATAATTTCAATTAAAGATAAATATTTAGTATGACAGATTATTTATGTAATATTTCAGCGATTGGTTATAAAACTGTGAAATAAATTTCACGAAATACATTATTTTTCTGATCATAAATGTACATAAAATATTTTTTTTACTTAACACATTTTTAATAAATATATAGAAGATTAGAATTACAACAATAATACAACAAATACAACACAGAATATTAATAATGTTTATAAAGTCAATGATTTGGTATCATGCTTCATAATCACTTAATGGTATATTAATCTTATAAAACAAGAGGTGTTTGAAAATTAAAATTCATTATAGAAATTACACATGTAGAAAATAAGTTACTTTTGTAATATATACGTTAAATACAAAAATGTAGGTATACCTGTTTAAGCAATGCTCTAACAATAGTAATCTATATGTGTCTATGGGATAGTTTTAATACCAATATAAATGTAATCCAAACACTTTACAACAAATATGGTCTATAAAAATTTAATACCACAAATTTATTATAGTTTTAGGATAAACAAAAAAATTATATCTTTGAAAGTGAATTTCATTCGATTTGAACGCATATATCTTCCTATTAAATATCGTGAACGGGTTAAACTATCGGAGATTGTTATTTTGTATTTATATAATTCGATTTAGTCCGAGTTGTCCACACCTCTGGGTGGGCGCCGATCTCCCGCTAACAACAGATTAAAACTCTAAATGTATTGCGTGGGTTTTAAACATTTATTAATCGTTCATAGATATGTGTTTCGATACCGTTCTTCATAAAATTACAAAAATAAATTTGATACAATATTTTTATTTTCTAATATGCCATATCGTCACGGAACTATTTTTATTAAATTAATGTAAGTATATATATATATGAAACACGTTAGTCGATAAGAGTATTCATTACTTAAAGAGCATATGTCTTTGACTAGAGCTGTAACGCAAAACTACTGAAAAACTGTAATACCTATAGGTGTGTTCCATCAATTGCAACTTGTGAGCCAAATTGCTCCACTAGGCTTAGCGTGACTACCATCTTGGACAAATTAAACTTAACTTTAGTTAAAATTATGACCGTAGCGCTAAATTTATAAACTATAAAAAAGGTAATAATGCTAACGTAAATAAATACATCGACTTTAAATTTAATTATAACACGTAAAGAACACTTAAATCAAGAGCAATATAGCGTATTTTATCATATATTTCCAAATATCACGTAGTTCATAATAAGAACAATATTGCATATGGGTTTCCCAATAATTCATTTTGCTAGTAGTGTATAATATTTTTTTTAGAATGTAATTAGAGAAAATCCTGTAAACTAACAAAATACTACCAATAAGAAAAATATACAAATTCCATGATAGATTTTATTTGACAATATGCGAAAGAAAAATACAAAAAAATATATAATTATATATCTATAATAATTTATGGATCTATCTAGGCATAATTTCAGTAAAATTAATTGAATAAGCCCATAGGCTAATTCACAGTCGAAAATACTTTTATAATTTATATTAAATTCAAAGCATGTACGATGTCGTATTGCTATGTCACTTGCAAAAATTTATTCCCTATAGCGTAGGCATAAAGATTTGTAACAAGGATCTCAGTTAAACCGTAGTTTGTAGCGGTAGCAAAAAGAATAATCTACAACACGTTAAAAACCTGTAACGACGTGTACAAGAGAGTGAATTATAAATATTTATTGAAGCAATTTTGCATTCCTGCTAAATTGTGGTGTAGCCGAATAAATTTCTATATAACAAAGTAATTTAGTATCATAATAACATGTAACTGGAATATCAAACACTTACAAAGTTATGTACCGCAGGTTTTATAAAACAATAGCGGTTAAATTAAGATCCAATTATGCCGCGGTGAATTTTTTTTTATTGTAACCGAGTGCGGCAGATAAGACATCTAATTTTCTTCTTTACTTAATAAAATAACAAACAACATAAACTCCAGATGGTTAGTGATAACTTAAGTATAGCTGGTTTTCATAGTTATTTCGTACGTATATGTTACTTATATGTACGTATGAATAATATATATTTCACACTCAATATAAAAAGAAAATGACAATTAAATATTGTTAATGTAGAAGAAATGGTGGATTTCTCATTTTATGTTTTTATTAATTAAATTAATTAAATTTATGATAAAACTGGTAAAAGTATGATTAACTTGATATCATTTATTTTGTTTTATTAATTCATATTTACGTCAGATCTAAAAGAAAATATGTTGCATCTAGTTATGAAATATGTTTTATTTCGCACATCAAAATACATATACACAATATTTGCATTGACACGTTTTTCTACCCGTTATAAATTAAAAGTTATGATCATTAATGAACCTGTTTTAATTTACGATCGAACTTCAGATAAATAGTGCGGTTCTGTTTGATGCATAAAAAATTAATCGGACGCTCTTGTATGCGACATTGCTGCGAGTTCAAGTTTTAATCGCGTTATTTGTTTCTTTCTCAGTATTTAACTTCACGCCTATTATTAACATTAAAGATAAGCAGTCAAGTCTCGTTAAACGTCTGCTCGGTGTCAAAATATACAGGTTAAAGCGGAGAGGATTACTTATGCTTCTGTTATAATGAGGCACACGTTTGCAAACGGGAGCCACAGAAAATTTTCTTTCTTTAAGAATAGAATTAATCCTTACTAATATTATAAAGCGAAAATAAGTTTGTTTGTTATTTACGCTTTCACGCTTAAACTGCTGAATTGATTATAATGAATTTTGGTATAGAGATAGATGGGAGCTTGGAGACATTGATAGGCTACTTTTCTCGCAAAGAACTTATTGGAAATGTAGTAAAGAGAGGAGTAAACTTTGCATGGAAATTTTTGTTGCGTCATCCGATTTGACAAAATCAATGTGAACCGCGAGCAAAGTTGCATGTAAAAGGTAGTATGTTATATAACACGTGTTACGAAGACTCGAATAACTAAATATCTTATATTCCAGTTTCTAAAACCGGGATAACTATAGAAGCGAAATCGAGCGAACGATAATTGTGTCAAATAAATTAAATGTTACAGACTTGATAACCGAGTAGTTTAGCCTCGATTGCTTTTACAGGTGATAATAGCAGGTACATATTGGAATAATCTATACTGAAAAATTTTCAAACTTATACATGACGGAGGTTATGGAAATAGAGATAGATTGTGACTATACGGCTGGTCTAGCGGTTTATTTGATCGCCTCACGGCTGACGCGTGCTTTGGGTTCAAATCTTGCATAGGACAATTATTTTTGTGATCTTTAACGAAATGGCCTACATAGGCAGATACCATAAAAAAGGACCTACGTTGGTGATATATTTCAATTTAAATATCAATATCTATGACAAATCAACAAATATTCACGATAATTGCAACTATGTACTTATTACTACAATTACAGTTCCATCCTCCCTTTCTTTTAATTGGGTTGTAGTTTTCGATCGACAATAGGTAGCTGGTTGAAACGAATATGTATTATTAAAGGAAGGTTTGCAACCACCATACGCCTCACAGTGACTCATTTTTGTCTTGTCGCATCTATAGACCGACATGACAATAACAACCGATGATGCATTGGTGATATCTCAATGGTCACAATTTATTTTGGATAATATTGTGCCCGCAGTGTTCGTGTACAGTACCGCCTCAGTTGTATTAAAAAAAAAAATTGATATGATAGTAGTGGAATTAATATACAAAAAAAAAAAACAGAAATAGCATTTGGCAAGAATGTGAACTAAGCTATATCTAAGAATCCCAAAATTAAAAAATTAAAATAAAATACAAGTTTTTCGGTAAATATATTACGCAGAGTTACAGCTATATCTAAATTATATGGTGTAGTGGAATCCTTGATGTACAAATCTAAGGGTGAAGTCTATAGATCATACTCAGGCTTATATATCTCTGCCAACTATAACTCCAAAATCCAAATTTATTGTAGCAACCAAAGTCTTTGTTACTTTAACCTGAACAAAGCTGAAGTTGTCAAATTATAAATGAGTTTGCGATAAGGCTAAGAACCTGCTATAGATTTTACCCTAAATCATAAATGGCTGATTATTTTTCTGTTGTCAAGACGTCTTTGAAAAATATGAAAAATTAAAACGTAATAAAAATATTTACTTAAGTATACTGTTAATTTAGCGAGTGGTCTTATTAAATTTATGAAATATTATCTCTGTAATATACATACGTAAGATTGAAATCGATCGTAATTTGTCAAAATGACTTTATCGTGTCAAATGAGTGATTGTAATAGGTAACAATCGGGAATCATCGGGCCAATCCGTCGTAATATATCGATCGGCTGTCGTCACTTCGTCATTTTAGATGTTGAATGATGACTATCAATGTGAGATGATTGTATCGTCATCAATTTTATAGACCCTCTGTAGATTTACTTTTACACAACATTTTACAAGTTGTAAAAATTTTGTTATATATTAAAACTCAAAATTTTTTTTAAATATTAAAACTCTCAAAAAAATAATTAAGGCAAATATTTATGCATAGTAGCATTCGAGAAACATTACACAAGATTATTTTATAAATAATTTTTTTTCCTCTTTATGTTGCTAAAGTATTTATTTCGAATCGACTTACTGACTTCTGAATTAGATAATCACTGACTTATAGGAATGTGTATATATTAATGCATTATCTGTAAAATTATGTATAAGAAATGTTCCAATAAAAATATAATTTTCTCCGAAACAAAGTAAATTTACAATAACCACAACTCATATAAAATGTCGCAATTAAGTAATCCGAGAATGTAAATAAATCGAAGCTTCAATTAGATATACCGTAGATAAGGTCTGATTTGTATTTACCGTACACAGTCGAGATTGTGTCATTGCGTTCCTTCGTGTAATGGATTGACTTTGTTGAGTGTTCAAAGTGTTTTGCATTGCATAGCATCAAATGCATATTGCGAATATATGCATCGAGCAACGGAGCGTGAGAGGTGACAAGACAACCCAGCCTGCTCATTTAAACGACGCATCATTATACACAGCTATCTTGTTCCCATCAATAACGTTGACCCAATATGAGTTTCGCGAATATTTTGATTTATTAAGAGCCAAGTGTTTATTCCTATATAATTGAAGTGAAAACATTTTAAACGCTGTTTGGGAACAGTAAACGAAAATGAACCATCACGGTTGGATTGGTGACACAAATTCGGGTTGATCTGGTTACATTCGATATCGAGCCCGTCGGACACTTGAATTGTGTATACTCGACTCCATTCGTCATAGGCCACGTTTATACGGTGTGATAACGAACAATAATTACTTTTTTTTAATTAATAAAGATATAACGATATAAAATTAAGATGTTAAGTGACGACGTGGCCCAAGATAGCGAACACGCTAAGCTTAGTAGAAAGACTGTCTCTCAAGTGCAACTAATAGAACACACGTATAGGTATTTGGCGCCAGGTTTTCAACTTGAGGGTGATAGCTGCCCAGGCGGGTATTAAAAAAAAGTCCTACCATCATATTATGGCTCCGTCACAGTGTTTTCCTTCACCGAAAGCTAAAGCTTATCGCAGCTGGATTCGAACTCGCGACCATGGACGCGACGACCTTACTCACTGCCAACTGAGCTGTCAACGCTTCAAAATCGCTTCGCGTTTCTGTTCATATATTTATAAAACCAATAGGCTTATTTGGTGTTATAATAAATAATTAAGTTTTTATGTTTATACTTATATCGTGTATTCAAAAGTATATACACATTATTTGTCTATACCCCTGAAATTAAACAATTTTCAACTCTATTTTCTATTTTTGTATTCAGTATAGGTTTAACGTTTGGCCTTAATCGCGCTGATATTAATGACAATGTGGTCACACGATACTAACACACTAACCCAAGCTGAGAAAATGGCTTTCAAATTGAGTAGCCAGAACATAATTAAAAGTGTTTGGCGACAGATTTTGAAGCTGAACTAATTAGGCGCGCGGAAAATATCTTTTTTCTTTGTTAATGCAGTGTAAATATATATTCAATATTATGCCGAGCAGGATACGAGACGGTCATGTCGAACTCAAAAGGAGTGAATCGCCTGAAACACCTATTAAAAATACACCGAAGACCGCGCATTGCCTTTAAATTAGTTACCATAGTCCAGGAACAGATTTCGCACTGCTTTTGTTTTAGGCGGGAGCAATCATCCCGACTTCAAAAAGTCCTTCTAACATCACCGTAATTAATAGAACGAACAACATAACCTTACAAATTACGGACAAAGCTGTGATACACACGTGGTCCTATACATTATTATCAATGAGTTTCTTTAAAGCTACTAAGAAAACGGATCACCAATGCCTTGTAGCGCTGAGCTTGTCTAAGATGGGCTGTAATCTTTCTCACGCATGCGTTGATTAGTCTATTGGGTGCGAGACGTGTTCTACAATGGGCTTCCGCGATTGCTCTTCCTTCTTCTTTTAAGATATAAAATCATCAGAGGTCTTTAAAAACATCTTCTTAATCTCACTAAATATTAAAAAAAAGCAGTAACTTCTTTCATCATAGATAACTTTGTCTGTTGTTTAAGAATATTCTTTTTGTCGTATGATTTCTCCTAAACTATAAATAAATATTATATGATGTTACTATGCCCCATCTAACACATTGCATACGCAAATTATTATGCCAATTATAAAAGAAGATTAAGTATAAAAATATTTATTACAAGCCAATCGTAGACAAATAAATTTATATAAATATCTTTTCAATCAAACTGTAAACTTGTTATATTTTAACTTATAAAACTTTATACATATAATTCACAACTTACTTTAATTGAGAAGTAAGTTACAATTAGAAAATCATATTTTGTACATAAAGTAACCCGTTCAAATCCGAAAAAAAAATTGTTACTGACAACATCATCATTTCAATATTTTTAACAAGCGTAACTAATTTCACTTAAACCACCATATTGGATTTGAGGCATACGAAATTAATAATTGCACTTACTGAATACGATTTGATTTTCGGTTTCATAATTTTGACAGGTGCGAGGTTTACTGACTTTGGTCATCACTTTTTAACGAATAAAGCGTCATAGTGATGGCTTATACATGTTATTCAACGCATATCTTTGTCTGTTGTCCGATAGTGTGCTTCGCACATTTGTGTAGAACTAAATCGATTCACATGATCTTTTTTTATTTCAAATCAAGTCGTATTCTTTATCCAAGCTTGTCTCAATTAGACAACTTTAAATAAACATTGTCACGTGTTGTGACTTCAATCCCGGACGGGAGAATTATTTGTGTAAAAGTAATTGTTTGGAGTCTGCTTATGTGTTTTTTGCATATATGGCTATTGTGATTTGAGATTCTAACAATTGCCTACATAGGTATATGCCATAGTTGAAAAAAAGAACATTACTAATAATCCTTTTAAAGACCCCAAAACAAAAAAAAAAAAATTCGAATATTTCTCAAATTATTAAAAAAAAATACACTAAGTGTGCTTTATTTCATAAATAGTAGGTTATAAGAACTGTTATTAATACTTTTAAATGTCATAATATGTGACTTGTAATAGTAGGAATACCATACGAAAAAGTTACCGGATATTTAAGTTATGCGTAACTGCCCACATCTAGTGTTATATACAAAAATAATAGATAATTGCACCCAATTGCCTCAAATGCTCTATTGTTACATTAAATACTAGCTGTGCTCGCGGCTTCGTACGCGTGTAACTAAATATTATTAAAGTACTTCTTTTCTGAATAAAAGGAGACCAAGTGATCACTGACCGTTTCTATGCCACTGGCAATGTGTATGCAAAATTTCATGGTTCCTTTTAAATTACTCGGCATACCTTCTTATTTCTACTCGGCATTATGTTTCAACATATAGATAGAAGATAACAGAGTTTGTTGTTGGTGTCACATGATGGCGTTGCCAATGCAACTCTGATATAATTTTTTCTTTTCGGTTAATTTACTCTTTCTGTTCTGATAAAAAAGATAAATAATTTTTATTAATAATAAATATAAATCATTTTTAATTGATATAGATTAATAATATTGAATAATTTATAGTATAATAGTAAGTATTGACGTAATAGCCTACATCGCGCTATAGATATTTTAATAGTTCTTAACCATGTATATTAATTTGAATGTTTAGTGGTTGTACTTGCTTTGGCAGTACATATACTTAAATTACAGTGTTATTATTTGTATAGATAGATAGATAGAAGAAGAAGATAGATAGACAAGTTTTTCGCTCACGTTAATATTAATGTGAAACCGGATGACAATAAAACCCCACTTCCAACAAATTCTTAGCAAGAAAAAGTAGCCTACCACAGTCTTCAAGGACCTATCTATCTCTATACCAAATCACAATCGATGCACCGGTTTAGCAGAGAAGCAAAACAAACAAACTCACATTCGAATTTATATTATTAGTAAGAATAAGAATTGATATTTTTTTTAAATACTTATTTTGGTACGTAAATCTGACGAGTGAATAAGACGTTTTTTTTAATACGGTACAAAAAGTTTCCATTTCTAGAAATTTTACTTTTTATAGTTAAATTATGGCGACATTCTCCTGATGGTATGTGATGATGTGACCCAAGATGGTGGATACTAAGTGGAGGTTGGAGGTACTGGCTCTCAAGCGCAACTGCTACGACATACATATAGGTATTTGGCACATATTTTCAACTTGAGGCTGGTACTGGTAGGTGGTTCTGGTAGGCATTAGAAAAAACCCTACCAACTTGTTATGGTATCACCACGATGTTTTCCTTCACCGAAGGCTGCAGTTCATTGTAGATGGATTTGCACTCACGTCCCTTCTTGTAAACTTGTTCTTGCAAATCTATGCTAATATTATCACAGGGATAGTGAGTTTGTTTGTTTATTTGTTACAATTTCACGCCTACATCGCTGAATTATAATGAATTTTGGTATACTGAAAGATGCGACTTTAGAGACGGTGATAGGCTACGTTTCCTGTTGAAAAACTTATATGAAGTGGGGTATAGAAAGGGATAAACTTTGTATGAAACTTTTCCTTGCGTCATCCGATTTGTTTCGAAAAAGAAATATTAACGCAAGCGAAACCGTAGGTAAAAACTAGTGTTTATATTTGTAATCAAAATTTACTCTGAAAAATGTTTTCTCATTAATATTGTTAATTTAAATCGATAAAGATTATAAAATTTACTCAGATAAACTACGGTGGCAATGCACAGAAATGCCAGTTCACTAATTTAATGTCTCACGCGATGAACGTAAAACCGGAATGGTTGGCGTTTAGATGCGCGTAGTTAACTCCGGGTCAATAAAAGAAATGATTCTTTCCCACGTCTTTACCTCTACTCCCTTATTCTGCACTAAAAGTAATTATTACCATATGCTGACATTAATATACTCGCGTATATTAATGTGAGCTTGAATCCCTGCAATAAGTCTGAGTTTCTATGAAAGAAAATATTTTGCTGGAACCATAGCATTGTGATACGACTTTTTCTAATGCTCATCTGGCTAGCTGCCTCCCTCGAATTGAAAATCTGCCACCTTATATCTATAGGTGTGTTCTGACAGTTGCACCTGAGAGCCAGTCTCCACTAATCTTAGCTTGTGCAGTATCTTGATGCACATCGTCAATTAACACCAAGTGATATTATGGGTATAACGCTAAGCCTATAAACTATAATATATATCATTCGCTGGTTCTAACAACTATTTCGCATTATTTTAGAATTATTTATAAATGTATATTAGCAAAATATTATATTAATTCCAGATTAGACATTAATTAAATATTTACATAGAATAAAATAAAGTCGCTTCCGCTGTCTGTTCGCTTAGTTCTTTTAAACTATTCAACATATTTTGATGCAGTTTTCAGCAAGAGATACAATAATTCATCAGGAAGGTTTATATGAAAAATACATACATATTATAGTATAGAAAAGCCTCAAA
The DNA here is from genome assembly GCA_039707435.1 of Actias luna. Lineage (NCBI taxonomy): Eukaryota > Metazoa > Arthropoda > Insecta > Lepidoptera > Saturniidae > Actias > Actias luna. The sequence goes on along the minus strand of JAZHAC010000034.1, from coordinate 12,047,796 downwards.
TTTCAAAGATCTTTTATGTGATATGAAGTTCACTAGGTCAGTTAATATTTAATGAGTAAACGATTTTCAGACGCTCTCTATAATTTCATATGAAGTTGCAATCACTATTTATGCTTAATTCGTCCGTAAGCAGGCGGTTACGCTAATGACTGCACGTAACTACGACGCAAGTTTATGATGCTATTTCACTCTTATATTTTAATAAATCAAACAGTTGTCTGGGAGGCAACCATTAAAATATAAAATTTAATTTTAAAACTGGATGTACAGCTGCCTCAGAAGCATCCAAAGGCGTTAATAACAAATTTAAATAAATAATTGCCTTTAACATGCGTAAACGGATGATTTACGCAATTATATAGAGACAGTCTTTACTAAAACTTCATAGTGGGACACGTCTAACTCCACGGCTCCCATAATGTGATCTGCAGTCTACATACTCTGCAAGAACGAGTCGTCAGGTAGTGATGACCGGACTCAGATCAGTTACAAAAATATGGCGCATACTTAAGATTGGACACTAGCTGAGGTGCGTCTAACGGGGATTCCGTCTTCGTTTGTGATTACGAAATGTTGATTTAAATAACATGTGTAATTAATAGATCGTTCGAAAACATCGAGCCCATGGAGAACGAGAACGAGTGCATATCTGTTAACGAAGCTGCGATGTGAAATGTATTAGTATTGACATTTACATAATATGTATATTACTGTTATCGGACGATGTAGTGCAGTAAACAATGAATTGTGAGACAAAGCTATTACATCAAGTTTAACATTATAACATATGCGGTATATTATAATATATTAATAGGTAAAGAAAAACCCTAATTGTTTTATGCTATAAGTATAGTATGTGTACGAAAGATCGTGATATTTATCGTAGTTTGTTTATACATAGAAGTGTACAACTAAATCTTATATATTGTTTTACAAATACATTCATTTAAATGAAATGAAACCACTTAGTTTCACATTCGTAATGTCAATGTCAAGCGGCAGTGATCGGCAGTCGCACAAAGTAGACGACTAAGACTTTCAGAATGTTGCCAACAAATGGGAAAATATGAGATTAAGCAATTGTTCAAGCAAAAATAATATCAAGAAAGTTAATCTTAAAAAAATAACAAATTTCGACCGGTGAGCCATAAAGTAATGCCTACCAAAAATATTACCAGATTACTATTTAGTAAATATATTTTTGCTTATCTATATTAAAGTTATCATCATTTCGTCGTAAGGGTACTACTATTTCAGAAGGAGGAATAAGGAAGAATATGGAATGTTAAGTTATTCATTCTTACATTAAATATTTTTTCTGTTGAACCATAGTAGGTAAATGTTAAAATTATCACAAAATATGTTAGAATGTATGTAATAAAATGAATGCAATGATTGCATAGAGTTAAGTAATGATGGCTTAGTGCTAACGTGTGCGGACGATGCGTCAATGGACGTAGGTTCGAATTCCTGCAATGAGCCTGAGCTTCAGGTTAAGGGAAACATTGTAATGAAATCATAGCATGGTGGTAGGGCGTTTAATAATGCCCATCTGGTTAGCTACCGCTAAGTACTTATAGATGTGTTACGGCAGATTTATATAAATGACAATCCTTATACTAGGCTTAGCATGTTGACTATTTTAGACGACATGATTACTTAGTATCAGATGCGATTGTAACTATAATATTCTATTGAAACACTGTATTCCATCGAAGTTTGAAATTTTACGATAATACATAATGAATTATAAATTAAAATATGGCAATGAAAACCAGTCAAGCGCTAGTCGGGTTCGTGCCAAAGATTCCAAATCATTAAAATAAAACATTTTATTGGTAAATAACCATATGTTACATTGTGGTTAAATGGGAAACCTGATGTGAGTCTTACTTGAATTTGGCCTATTTTTGACACTGATTTAGAGTTCATAGTATTCATACATATTAATATTAACTAAAAGTGGTTGACAAATCATAAAAAAATATGTATTGAACAACATTTATAAATATCAGTAGTTGAGTACCAGAACTTCTTATCATTTTAAGTATAATTAAGTTCACCAATTAAGTAGCGGCATGTGTTGAGCTACGTGTAATGTCGCTCATATATTTTTTCACATTTTATTAACTTTTTGACTTAATAAATATATACAGCTTTAAGCTATAAATAAAATTAACTTAGAAATAAATATACCAGTAAATTTAATAATTTCAGATAAATATAAATAAGTAATTAAAAATTGTTTATATATTGTAATAAAACTAGATGCAAATCTTTGATCTATATCTTATGATGTTTGTTTAATGCGCAATCACGTCAAAACTATTGATTGTATCAACATAGGACCATGACCATTCGATGCGTAATTATTTATAAATGGTTTAGGGCTATTCATTATTTGAATTCCAAGGATCTTTCATCATTTTGTTGCTATTTTACTTTTATGAATATTTTACCCGCCAATAAAAACAAAAGACAGGCATTTTTCTCTTAATATGCTAACCGCCCGGCGAAATGGGTGTAGGCGGGAAAAGTTAGTATTTTATATATAGCTAATTTTAATAATTGACAATAAAAAGTAATAATTTTAAAGTTATTATAAGTCTATATTTTTAATTACTCGTCAAAGATTTGAATGTCAATTTCATGTAAAGAAAACTATGTTTTCATATTTTAATGATAATACTACAGGTTATACAAATCAGGTACCGAACTATCATATCTTTCCCTTTTTTCATGTACACTGATCTAACACAGCTGTATTGTACAGTAAAACCTGCAAATTAATGCTTTATACTCACTTTGACAATATTTATAAAATATTTATGTCACAGCCAACTAGCCTAATTAGCCGTTCAGTCAACAGCCTACAATGTACAAGTAAAATATATTACCCAAACTCCCAACTTATAATGAAAGGGCGCTCGGCGACCGCTACCGTGGTCGTGTTGCACTGTTTGTTATCACAAGCCCAACCTAGCCTAATTCAGCAAACACCTCCACTACAGCGAACACCTCACCGCTACATACTCCGCCTACAAGTGATTACTTTATTATCATTATTGCTAGTTGCACGTTCCTCTAGTTGAACGGCGTTGTTTAGTAAAGAGGCTAGGCTGTTGACTGAACGGATAATTAAGCTAGGTGGCTGCGACATATATATTCTATCTAACACTATTATGTCTTATTTATATGCATACATACATATACTTAGTTTTTCAGATATAATATAACGATATAGCTAAAATTTTATATTTGCACTTTATTTATTTTTTCATAAGAAACAGGACAAAACGCCATCACTAAGGTATTATTGTGTTAATTAAAACAGGGTTATTTCGATTACACTTCTACTTTTAATACGGTTTTTATAGCAACACAAGGATTTATATTGAATACTGATTAACATATTATAACTACTATCAAGATAATCACATTAAAACTTAAGTATTCATTATTATGGTTCTGCTAATTGATAATACAATAAAATACTAGTTGACTTTTATAATGAGAATCGGGTTTAAAAGTCTATGTAATTTACTGTAAAAGTGTGTCATTACGTAGCATTTATGTCTTAATACAAACACATTTTGAATACTTAAAGGACGTACCATCATCAAACTATAATACGACTGTTAGTCTGCATTAATCTTATCACTTGAATCTCATCAAATCAAACCGTACTTATTATGTACCGAGATTCGAATTCGATTACACATTAAGCTTCCTCACAAGCGACATGAAATCTTTTCGGAATCATTGCGCTGACGCGCTAATATTGTGAATAAAAACGTATTTAAAAAGTACAAGCGGTCTGTTATTACCTTTATATAAATAAAAACGGGATAACACAATATAAAAAGTGAAAACAATTTAATCGATGTAATTTACTAAAATTTCATATTTATGAATTAACATACGTGTTTTTAAAAAACCTTTCGTTATTTATTTATCTTAACTGTGTTTTATATTAGTAAGTAGTAAGAAGTTTTATGTTTAACAATAACCTTTTCTGTATGTTAATAAACTTCATTATAGCTTATCACGACATTTAATTTTGGTTAAAAGTCGAAATGCTTTTCTATGAATGGTACTATGTTTTCAATAGTATATTAGACGCGTGTATGCATATTAAAACGTATACGTGATAAAAATGTAAAATTATGCTATCTTAACACAACTGTTCACTTTTGGTATGCTACCGGCACCTTAAGAAATTTTAAATTTTCCGTTTATGGATCAACTAGCTGTACCCGTAGTTACGTAGGCGTTTATGAGGTTGTAATAGTAACTTTCCTATTGTTTTTTTTATTTATAATACTATTAATTTCAAAATTCCAAAGAAATTATTAAAATCAATGAGAAGTAATTTAATATTTTAGAAAACTATAAAGGATGAATTTATAGCAATCCGAACTAAAAATTATAAAACAATTTTTAACTATGTCCACATGTAGCAATACAAAGTAAAATAATTCATTAAAATAAAATAATATCTAATCAATCTATATTAAATTATTTATTATCTATACTAATATTATTGTATTTTTGTTTGTAACGAATAAACTCAAGAACTACTGGACCGATTTTGAAAAATTATTTCACCCTTAAGATTTCTACATTAGCCCTAAGTAACAGGTTATATATAACATTTTTTTAAATGTAAATGATAAAAAAAATTTTTACGCGAACGGAGTCGCGGACACAGGTAGTATATTATAAAGAGAAAATATTTGTATTTTTTGCTTGTAACGAATAAAATCAAAAACTACTTTTTGACCAATACCAAAAAATATTTTTGTATTTGATGGAGTAATCATTGACGAAGATTTTAGGTTATTTAACATCACACTACCATAACTAGGAACAATCTGCAATGCAAAAAGTAACTAAATCGGGCAAAAGTTATTAAATAATTTTGAGTCGCATGTGAACGAAATCTGCGACAGATAGTTGTTTATAAAAAGTAGAGTTATTGTCAAAATAAAATAAACAACACCCTGCGCTTATTTAAGATCCGGTTACATAGATAGAAATCAGGCAAATAAAAGATTATTTTATGGTTTATAAACGTGTTATTTACAATTCGAATAATCTATCAATTAATAAATATCATGTTCTTCTAACAAAAATATAGCAAAAAGGGGTAAAAATTTATAAATTGTTGTAGGCGAATTAACTTTTTTTGAATTCCATAAATATTTTAGATAATTATTTTAAAGCATTTGGATGGATCACTAAATGATATAATTTTCGGATCACAAAATTATATAAAAAGGGTTAAACCGTATGTGAAATAACTCCGATCATACAGATAACCACATAAATAACTTTTTATGATATATCGGACGACTATTACGAAATTTGGGGAAAAATATGTATATATGCAAACGGAACCAAGATTTATTAAATAGATAAAAGCGTCACGTGGAAGGCAAGCGTATATCTGGCGAATAAATGATGACGGCTTGCAGCCGCGCTCATGGAAGCGATCAAAATGCTCCGACGACCGACAGACACCACGTTGTGAAAAGTGATTGATATAATATTGACGTTATTTATATAATTATATAAAAGAATGTAATATGCTAATAGAAATTCAATACTAATTTAAATAGGTTATAAATATGCATTAAGATGAAGAAAAAACTGTAATAATTATTGATTAAATGAAAAGGATAATGTTATGTGACACAAATTGCGTACACATAAATTAAGTAGTACTAGTTTAGACTGAATATTATACTTTGAATATTAGAGTACACAAAAGACAACAAAATATAATTATCCTAAACAAATCGCCCTATATAGTCATCTTTACTTAATGTTATAATTGCGAAAGTGAGTTTGTTTGTTTGTTTGCATTCACGCCTCAATGAATCTATTACGCCGCTGAATTGATTACGATGGATTTTGGTATAGAGATAGATTGGAACCTGGACATGGTGGAAGTGGCGTAAAGAGAGAGATAAATTTTGTATGAAACTTAGTATTGCGTCGTCCGATTTGCTTCAAACTCTAAAGAAATATTACTAATAATTTCGAATTTCGGATAATTTAATATCTACCTGTACCATAACCAACATAATGGAATAAGTAATTTAATAGCATTTGATAGAAAAATTATTTCTGTATCGATCGATAACGATAATTGGTTGACAAAATCAATATTAACGCGATCGAAACCGACGGTGAAAGGAAGTCATTATATAAAAGATTGGTAAAACCATTACCAAATGGTAAATATATTATTACATTAAATTTTATTTTATAATTCACAACTTCAATTATAGATAAATGTAAAAAAAATCCGTAATAAAATTTATATGTATTAATTTTACACACATTTATCTAAAAAAGTGTATTAACTTGACATTAAAAATGATTATACATACAAATGAGGGATGTGGCACATTTATGTCCCACGAAAGTAATGTCCGAAATGGTGGAAAGGAATTAAGTATGAAAAAGGAACTAGTTCTTACTAATATTACATTGAATTATTTTAAAATAAATACACAATAAAGAAATTCCAGGGTGGTTGTAGTTATTTTTAACGGTGTATTTCATACCTTTTTATTATGACCGGCCATTGTAATCTTTGCATGTATATGAAAACTTACGTTCATCTCTCTTTAATGGATGTCGGTTTTTGAGTGTAGCAATAAGCCGCCTGCGCACACTTCTCCGGCACCTCTGGTTACTCGCGATGTATTGAATTTGTAAACAATAATTTAAACAGACAATCCATTGAACCTTTTATTTCATTTAAAAGTCTACATTTTTTTTTTGTTTAAACTTTCAAGTTTAATGTTATGACCTTAAATGATACTATAGATATTATGTACTTTAAGATATTTATTAAATTAATTATATTTCGTTATTATAAGTATTATACTTTTTTCATTATGATTTTCATACCTCTCCTATGTCCAAATATTATAGACAAATGTGTAACTCCGTAAATTTTAAACTTGATACACAGTAAAAAGCGGTTAGTTCTGGCACTAGTCGCGTAAGATTGTCATTCCTGAACTTTACTGGTTGTTTCAGCACGACTGTTGTATCCAATTGAATCGCTACCACCATACACCATACATAAGAACTGCAATAGTGAGACACTTGGATGTGTCCTGTTCGGACGTTAGCCGGTGTATAATCAATATATATCCAACTGCCGGAAGGTTTGTAGGCCAGCATGGCATCGATGACCTTCGATTAATTGCTGATCCTTCAGTGGTTTTCGCTGTTTTGAAATCATATTATGTTTACCACCAGGTATAATAATGGTATATTAAAATAATTGTTATTTTAAAACATATAACAGCAAATAGAATCATTTTGCGTATTCTACCTAACTAAGGCTCATAATCCGTCTGCATTCTAAGTGATTGAAAATATAGAGCAAAGTAGCTTGATAGATTTTGTTCTTCAGTTATTAAAAAAAATGCCTTTATAGTTTAGTTTATGCTGAGAGTCTCATTATGTAAACTTCCAGGCTAATAAATACCTTAAAAGCTTAGTTAATAGAAAAGTAACCGGGACATTTATCAATGGCCATATTTATATACTGCCTCAACTTAGTAACTCGATTTTTTACAACATTATGGGACCATGAAATTAAGTATTCAATAGTTATATATCTAAGTCGTTATCGACAAAAAGATCTTGAAAACACAAACAACAAGCGATTCTCTTTTTTATTTTAGATATGGAACTTTAAAAACGATAATCACTAGAACACTTACCAATAAACGGCATGTTTAAAGTTACAGTTGATGGATTGTTATCTCTCATGGTTGCTGTTGTATATACATTCTGCCATCATGCTGTCATACCATCATGTTACCGCTGCCTGTATTTTGCTAAAATTGAATAAAAATAAATGTAAGGTAAAAGTATTAAGGTAATATTTCTATTCTACTGTACAACAGAAGGACATGAGAGGTGTTTAAAAATTATGGACGGTCTCGTCGGTTTCATATAAAGAAACATTACTTGTGACATGAGTATGCAATGGTTTATACAACAGTCTTTAAAGATTCAGCATGTCCTATTGAATACACGTTGTCAGACTTTACTATTTTTCGATTTAACTGAATAGACAGCCATGTTGTCACTATTTTTCTATGAAAGCCGCCTCCAGATTAGCTTCGTTTATGTACAGAGACTGTTTAATCATTTTTATAATACCAAATATCAAGTGTTTTCGAAAACAAAACGGTTACATTTGATGGATGACCGAATAAGACAAAGGATCCAACCCCAATCTATATTTTTTACTCACTTCCTTTCCAAAGTATCCGTAAGAAGATTTTATCCCCTACTAAAGGACAACATTAACATTACAGATTCGAATATAGTTAACTATAGTCATATTGTTACTAAGTTTAGTTTGATTTATATAAACGATAATCAGAATTTATGAATACTTAAGGTGTCCTCATTAGATCAAAGTAGATTTAGTATGACATGGCAAAGTGACGACACTGTACATACTGATTAGCTTTAAAGCTAACTTAAGACTTTTTTCTCGAAATGCGATAAAGCATAAAAACAAATTTGTGACGAAAACATCATTGTACTATAATTAGTGTGGTGTTCGAAACTCAGCTGAGTAAAATTTGTACCATTACAGAGGCGATTGCTTAGCAATTGTTTTCTTTTTATTATATTAAAAAACATAGCTTACTAAATAAATTTAAATTTATGCCAACGTGATTAGATTCTTTAGTAGTTTAGTTTCACTTAACGTTCTAAAATTTCAATAACCTCATGAATAAACTATCCTCATTACTAAGTATAATCATGTAGTAATATTGCCTACAATTATACTATGCAAACAGTTTTTAGCAGCATAAGCTATCATAATTACTGAAGTTCATAGCATTACTGAATGACTTTAACGTCGTAGTTAAGTATAACTACTAGAAACAGTATTAGGGGTGTTCAGTACTGTACTGTAGTTGTACCTCGGTATAAATCAGATTGTGTCAGAGAGTCGTCAGCGGACGCAGGTGTCTTGGAGAGGACCAAGAAATTGGTTCTTTTACGATGACCCGCAAAATATTTTACGATTAAAACAATTTTAATTAAACAAAATATACTACAATATTATCAATCCACTTTAGGATAACAGACTTTAAAGTAATCAATGAATGTATAAAAATTATCATCAGCCTAATTCAGTTGTTTAATAAACAATTACATACGAATCATGATAAAAAAAACGTAAATTAGTTGGAACTTTTAAAGGTGTAAAAACTATGAATCATTATAGCTTGTATTAGTGAGTAAGAGGAACTTCAAAGACGTTGAGTTGAAGTGTTACCATCTAATGAAATATACCTTTCCAAATTAGTACACTGAAATATGACAATATCTTTTAAAATATGATAATGAACAAAGACAGAATACGTACATACATATATTATTACGTTTTAAAAGATATTTGCACAAGTACTTCCGTGCACAATTTAAAAAAAAGTATATTTCGTCCTCATCAATATTTCAACCAATAAAATCCAAAATGTTCTCTATTACTATTTGTATTTATAACTGTAATAGTTTTATTTCTTGATAAAAAAATTATTGATGTGAATAATCATTTATTATTAATATTATACAAAAACGCAATTTTTAAACACAAATTTTTGAAAAAATAAAAACAATAGCACTTTAGTATTGTAAACTACTATTTTATCGCAGGGGTGATGCGGTTTTTATTTTTGTTAAGGTTTAGCGTTATGGCCATAATCTCACTTTATCTTAAGTGACGATATGGCCCAAGTTGGTAGCTAAACCTGCGGAGGAACTGGCTATCAAGTCTAACTGCTGGAACACACAAGCTAAGGTAACGATTTACCATTAGGTTATAACACTTGTATATTGAATTTCTTTAAGTATCTATGAAAATTACAGTTTTATAAATACAAAGAAATTATATAAATACTATAAGTGATTGTAATCTAAAACAAAATATTAATAAGTAAAATGTAATAAATACATAAATGAAAGATCTACTATGATTACGTAAAATATATCATAATTACACAATAATAATTAAAAATGAGGCAATCGATACGAAGTTTATTTATTATGTTCTCGTCCAAATAAGGCCGGACGCAGGTGTACATATAGCAAAATAATACGGACTTTACCCGGGGTACACGATTTCATGTTTTCGAATATATAAAGATAAGAAAATATAGTATATTACGTATAAACACCATTCTGTGTTTAAAATTTAGTCTCAAGTAGGTTTCGGATAAGTAATAGCCCAGCCGGTCTGCAATGAACCTAAGCTTTTTATGAACGAAAATATCTTTATGAAACCATAGCATGGTGGTAGGGCTTTTTTTAATGCCCACTTTGTTAGCTACCACCCTTAATTTGAAAATCTGCCGCCAAATATTTATAGGTATGTTTCGGCAGTTGCTGGCGAGCCAGTTGTGGACAAGAAGTAAAAAATACTCTGTCTTATATGTAGCGGGAAACTGTAGAACAGTATCTGCCTCTTACGACATCGAGTTATTTGAGAATAGATAAGAGGAAATTATATAGATAGGCATAACCAACGAACAACAATGAATTGTGATCTCTTGGTTTTTACTTGTAATCTGAAACAGTGCCGTCATCACCTAAAAGGTAAACTATAAAACAATACAAAATAAAGAAGCATAAACCAGCTAAAAATGACTAGGCCTACTTTTATTAGAAATGTGTACCCGAATAAAGAAGGTGTTTATTTTAATTAGATTTTTTCCGAAACTAATCACTAAAACTTCAGGATCATTTTTCCACTCAACAACTTAAAAAATTTAAGTCCACTGTATTTAATTAATATTAAAAAAAACGAATACTTGTTAGACTTAACCATATACGTTCCTAAACCATTCATACTAACTCAATGAATGACACTTTAAGGAATCAATGTAAGTACACCCTCGAAAGGTCTGCATTACTACAACCAGTTTACAATAAGCTACACACAATTCGTTTCATTTCGAAGGCAGAAGCAATAATTTCACAGTTAAAAGCAATAAACTTAGAAAAGCAGTATCAGATTTATTCTGAAATATAATGAAAACCTAATTATAGTAATTATATATATTAACTACATACTATTGTATAACAGATACAGTATTATTGTATAACAGATACGATATTATACTTACTTTAATCAAGTTGGTACAGAATTTATGACGCTCAGCAACTTTTAGATCGACAAATCTCCACCTGGTGGAATGGACCGCATATATTAGTGATAAAATAAATTAAACATTCTCATTAAATTAAGACAGCATACATTTAATTCAGCATTTTAAATTTTATTAGATGTGTTACTTACGTTGTTATAGAATCGAGTCTTTGACGAAATTATAGCTAAGATTATTTGCCGATCTATGCAGATATTTGAGGTAGGTACGTAAAACGAAATCTACCGCTTTGTGAAAAGCAACACAGAAATTAAACCGAAGATCAAGGTAAAAAATACAAATTGTAATCTTAGAGAGAGATCATAGTTTATCGCGTTTAACGTTGTTATGATTAATAAATTAAATGTTAGAGAATGCCTATGGCTTTAAGCCCACCATTGTACCATACATAAAGTGTAAAATAAATAAATAACGTATGCAAACATCTCGTGATTTCAGTATATTCGGATTCCTACAATGAGCATGTGCTTTTGGTGAAGGTAAACATCATGATCAAAATATAGCATAATGGCAGAGTATTTTCTAAAACCCGCCTGACTTGCTACAAGCCTCAAGTCGAAAATCTGTCACCAAGAATATATATATATCTGTCCACTTAAGAACCAGTTGCGCTACTAAGCTTATCGTATTAAATATTGAGTCGTATTATAGCTAATATCAATTAAGATTGTAGACAATTATGTTGTACTTTTGCTGTATCATGAAGCTGTGGAATAGTGTCCCAGCCTATGTATTCCCTTCCTCATATAACATTAGGCTCTTCAAGCGAAACGTAAAGAGCTATTTACACAGGCCGGCCGGTATGACTGACGATTGTATTCATTTCATTGATGGTCGCCACTGCTTTTGGATTGTACTATGCCTTACATCAGGTACAGTGCCGTCACTTTACCGAGCTATTTAAAAAAAAAATGTCGAATTTATAAAAAAATAAAAATACATTATAGACCTGATTTGCAATAGTATTACCACGTATATAATACGATTTTTTTCTTGTCAGGAGTAGAAAGGACGTAACGTATCAACGAGCTAGCGCATCAATGTTTTTAAAGATTACGAGGAATTTAAGACTATGGCTAAAACCAAAATAAATATAAATAACTCTTAGTTTTTAAACAAATATTGTATAGCTGAAGAAATAGTGTAGTTCTCATTAACAAGTACTTTTGCTTTCTAACTCATAAGGTTAGACGTACATATGAAAAAAAAATATTTTCATGGATATACATTAAGATAATGTTAAAAACCCTTTAAAAAAACCTGTTCAATACAATTTTCTTATGCAACTTTTAATCAAATGCTCGTTAATGCAATAACAGCATAAATACTTAGTATTAACATATCATTAAAATAAAGCGGATCTCGAATAATTTCATTATCTATCGATATAAAATTACTAAAATCTTAGTAACACCATTTTCTGTCTCATGTTAATGACGTCAAAGGGTTGGGAAAAGAAAGGGATGGGAAATAGTAACAAATTGCTTTTAGTTCACACGATAGCCTTAAGGAATTTATAAAGCAGCATAATCAATTCGCCTCGAGATAGACAAGCAGAAATGATTGATTTTTAAGATATAAGCCTAATTATGTATTTGTGGTATTTATATATTATGCCTTTACTTTATTTTCTTAATTACATTTCTCGTGTAAATAAGGCTATAAGTAATTTGAAATTACTTTGGGAAATTTAATATTTATTTACTATTCGAGTTTTTTGCTTTAAGAGTTTGGTTGACTACAATTATTATGACACTTTACAAAAGTGTTTATATTTTGAGCTAAACGCTTTTGTTGTAATTACATAATACTGGCAATATTTCTTTTTCAAGATGTAAAACAAAAACAATAATTATAAGATTTACAAAAAAATTATAACAGAAAGTGTTAATCATAATTTCTTTCAACAAGGGTTATTTATTAATCGTAGATAAATAACAATTATGTTTATTTTGTGAAACGGTTATGACAATTTTCGTTTACCTGATTTACTGATTTATTTAAAATTTATATAAATTGAAGTTACGATTAAGTAATTAAGTTAAGTAATTCCTAGCCCTTAGGATGTAGGGTGAATGTAAGTATGTGTATCGCGCTCATATTGCGGCGGTTTTTAGGGTGTATTTTCAGTGTTAGTTTAGTCTTCAAATAAGCAGTAAATTTTGTAAATGTATTTCACTCAAGTTAAAAATTAAATATATCTGCTATGAACAATTAATTATTTGTTGTTGACTGTTAGATTGTAACTGTAAAGGTAATAAATACGTTGACAAATTTTATGGGTGGCAGAATGCAGTAATTGACTAAGTCAGGACCGACATGCACCAGATATAATATCCGTTATCTCTATTCACTATCCTCTATTAATGTAATGCTGTAATGAGTTGAATGCCTGGTGTTGCAGTTGTTCATAGGCGATGGTAACCATTTAACATCAGATGGGCCGTCTGCATGTATGCTGCCCATTAGCATTAAAAAATATATAGGCTGAGATGTGTCGTTTCAGCAAGTGTATATTAATTAAACAAGGGGTGTGGTAGGATATCTAAACTTGACCTCCATCTACATGATGATATAATACACAAAGCGCTTTCCTTTTGATTCTAGCGTTTCCGATGCAGCTGGTTTATATGCAGACAAATCTTGCAACGCAGCAAGATATTGATAATTATTACCGTTGTTTTTGTATTGGCAAGAAGACTCAAAAAGCCTTCATCTAAGTCAACTTCTAGTAATATGCAGAATTTAAATATGATATCTCTATTTTAAAACGTCATTGTCTTGCTACAATATTTATAATTTAATAGCAAATGCAAACGGTTCAATACAAATCATTCGCCTGAGTACATGTTTCAAAGCCTGCGTAACCAGTTGCTTGATATTTTTTATTCCACTATACTTAACTATATTCACTCGAAGTAATATTAAGGAGCATTATCGTATATTAAATAGTATGTATTTTTTACAGAAATGACGGAATCGACAACCTCATATATGTTCTAAAGCAAACAAAGTCGTTCAACTGATAATTAAGTCGATGCACTTAAAGTACGTAATAAGATCGAACTGGTTTGGCTCGTGTTATTTCGTAATTTTCGCTTGTGGAACGTGCCATGCATGAGATGATGTTAAATATAAGGGGCAATGTTCAAGTGTATGCTATTTTGACGTTCATAGTTTAAATATTTCTCACAGATAAATAACCGGGAGAACAGCGCTGGCCAATGTTTCTACTTTTTGTGAATAAAAAATGATTTATATGGACTCCCGCTATTCTTGTTTACGAAGTGATCGCCGAACACAAAGCGAAAAGATCGATATCATTTCACGTAAATGCGTTCGGCATGATGCGAGAATTTTGACACCAAACATTGGCGATAACATCTCAAACCATCTAATGTTTTAAACAAACTCTTTTATATGGGTTAACTTAATTTTGTTATAATAAAAGAGATATTTTAAACGTTTTGTTTGATGTATTGATGGCCAACACTCATTTCCTTTCTGAGTGTAAAAAAGATTCTTGTTTTTTTCAGGTATGAATCGGCAAAATGATTAAAATGCAACAATTAAAATAACTTAAGATAATGTGAGTTTAGTCTTTGGTACATATACTGTATGTAGGATATTTGTGTTTGAACATATTTTCGATAACCAGCCATTGGGGTAATCGACGGCAAGAAACAGGTGCTTTTGTAATTTACACGAAGATTATGGATTGAAAACTAGACATTGAACGCCTTCGTTATAGCACACTCTTTACGTAGAAATTAATTGCTGGTATAAATTATTTTTATGAAGATTAATGACTTAGGTCCTATTATGTATACTCTCTCATATACTAAATCGGTTTTTAACAAATGCATGATTTTATTTATATGTGGTAGTGAGTTTTGTTAGTAATATTTTGCACATATTATATTTTAGTTCGTTCCCACTTTATTTATATCTAGTTTATAAATATTTATTTATTTCTGTAGATGAATGGTGTATTTTTTTTTAATAATTGTTTGTATAATATAGTGGACGAGCACTTACATACAATGTAACAACCTTATTTTTAAAATAATATCCAAAATTCATTTTACCTCTTGGTAATATTACAATAATTATTTATCTTTCTTTTTAAGTTGAATGATGTTTATTATAACACAAAATACGTAGTTGATCTTATTTTTTCCTTATTATATGCATTTTTAACTATTTAATTATTGATAAAAAATTATTCTAATTGCTTTTTTTTAAGGCAGTGTCAGTTTAAATAAGATACGTAAAGCCAATTTTTTTAACCTTTTCATAGTTTAGAAAAAAATAATTAAATGTATCTATGTAATCGAATGTTATATGTTGAATGATCAAAGCTCGACTACCTGCATGCATTAGAATTCCGCAAAGCCACTTCGTTACAAAGCTCACCTACAGACCCGTTGCCCGTATTCCCATTAAGCTATAAAAAATAGACGTTGGATAATGTTAGGATCTAGTATTGAGTGATATAAAGAGGCATGGAGCGGACAAACGTATACAAATAATATTGCATATATCTGTTAATAAAATTTTAAAAATGAATGTCTTATTGCAAATTTCTCACGTTTACACTACTTAACATATTTCAATGCAGCTCAAAATGTGACTAAATATCTCCAAGATGATTCATAGTTCCTGCGTATTAAGGGACAAAATATAGATTAAAATAATCTCAATAGGTAATATTTCGCCATTCAACATATTAGTATTAGCTATATTCCTTGTTAAGAACCAAAGTAATGAGAATGTTTAATGTCCAATTAAACAAGCTACTTGCATTAAATACCCATTTTATTTATCCACTACAATAAATCTTAGCATTTAATTCTTAAGTATTACTTTATTTGAAAGTGATAATCATAATGTGCATGAACTTAATGGATACCTATAAATCACTGCAAGGGCCATCTCTGATGTAATTTGGAAAATTCAAACAAATCATAAATCCAATTATGTTAAACTGAATGCGAAACAGAATTGTGACAATCGTTGGGTATAGAAAATTAATAAAAATCATCATGGATATTATTATCACGAAGATACCACAATTTAAAATAGTTTTGGGTAGACATTAAACAAATTTTTAAAAGAGTTTATTATTTCCATTAACTATTGTTTGAAAATTATTATAGGGATTTACTTTGTTAGCTTTTTAAATGAAGAATGTATTTGATTTTTTTATTTATCTGTCTTCTGTCTGTCCATCTGTTCGCAGATCACTCTTAAGTGACTGTATAGATATTGATGACATTTTATACTGTGACAACTAATATTTTACATATACGTTACATAAAACAAAACAATACTTTTGGAACAATGCATACAAGTCAAAATTTTATACTCAACAGATTTCTTAACGGATCTTGATGCAATTTTCTCTGTTCGTTGCCTGAAAACTAAATCTGTCTATCTAAAAATTTATATTTGTTTATATGAAATCACTATAATCCAACACCATTTGATCACCAATAAAATTGCCTCATATATGATTTTTTTCATTGTAAGTTTTTTTATGCTATTCCTAAATTTTGTAGTCCACGTTGATGTCGACATACTGACAAGACATCTCCCCACTCCACTAGCAGTAATTATTATAAAATACAGTTTGTTAATTTACGTAACTAGGTAAATTAGAGAAAATATAAATTTTATAGTATAAAAGTTTTCATCCTCTTTTCTTTAAAAATGAAATGTGTATCTTTTTAAACTACTTTAAATCTAGTTTGATATAATGACAAGCAGTATTTTAAAATAATCATAAGACAGTTTTACTTAGTCGGGGAGTATTTTAAAACTTTAAAAGCCTTTTAAAATAACATCACTTTAAATTACATGTTATAAGTTAAATTTAATCGTCACTTTTGCTTACATAAAGTATGAGTCTCTATTAATTGCCTTGTCATATTTCCGGCGAAGTGTGTATTAGTGGTCAGTGTGGTCAGCCTTATGCAAAACTGAACCAGTCTCATGCAGCTGACGTTTAGACATCTATTAGCCGGAGTACCATCTACATGCAAATTGTTTCTCCACTACTATTTATTAAGGCGTTAGTATTAAAGACATTCGAACTGAACCGGTAACTAC
The DNA here is from genome assembly GCA_039707435.1 of Actias luna. Lineage (NCBI taxonomy): Eukaryota > Metazoa > Arthropoda > Insecta > Lepidoptera > Saturniidae > Actias > Actias luna. The sequence goes on along the minus strand of JAZHAC010000034.1, from coordinate 12,030,463 downwards.
CATGCGTGTTTAATCGTAACATCGGTTGTTAAAGCTGTTTTAATTATGGAAACATGTTTCGAAGAACCACGTATGCTTTCGTTTTTAAATGTGTGCAAGGTCTTTGACAAGATTTACAATTTTAATCGTTTATAATATTCATTCGAAATAGACTGAATACGCATCAGACAGGTTGGCGCTCTGTGATATTATATAATTTTGCATTCATGCAGTAATGATGAGCCATTTACTGCCGTTTTTCATGGTCAGTCCACCTCATAGGCGATCTTCCTTGTGGCTTGGTACCCTCAACCTTTCCCTGGACCACAAGTTGCTCAATAGCCACCTCTCCTCAGTGGCACACGTGACCAAAAATGGTGGGAATACGGGACTTAATAATACATCTACTTTTATACATATATACATATTAACAAACCTTTATATTTCTTACTATCCTTTTGAACTTGAAGGGTTTTTAGGGGTTTTACGATAATTTTAATTTGTAAGGGTCACACAGTTTATTTGGTTTCAACAGAAAGAAATATTTAGACCATTTATTGAAAAAACAAACTTAAAAATGTATTCAACGTTAATACGTTAACTTTTATCCAATAATATTGTTGATTTTGCCATCTAAATCGAAAATATTTAATTTAGTTAATAAAATGTATTAATTAACCATTTATGCTAAGTTAAAAAACAAAATTAAGAAGATTTTTGTCTAAATAACTTCACGTAACGAAGATAATTACATGTATCGTTAAAGTATGATCAAGCATTAATTACACAAAAAAAAACTTACGCTTTACAGAAACTTCATGAATTATTTCGTTGTGACAAGCGTATATAGATATAGATTTTTTGTTTTCAACTATTCCAATATTATGAACGTCCATCATTAAATGCGTAGAAAATACCTTGATCAGGTTTTTCTTAACTCCAGTACATGTATTATTAAGAGTACCACAATCGGTATGTCTACCAATGGAGTTACACCTGCTAATACAATAATTATAATCAAGGTAATTAAAGGTTCCCAGTGCTGTGTAAACTCAAAGTTTAATGAGCCAATCGGCCAATTAAATGCCCTTCATTTAATGAAAAAGCCGCTCATCTTCAAATCCTTACTAGTGATTTTTTTTTCATTAATATAAATTTGTTACGACAGACGTCCGCTACGAAATGTAAGAACCACATGATATGTTCAACATCTAAATTTGTTACACGAGTTGTTGCAGAGAAAATTCTTTAGTAGTACTAAAAGCAAATATTTTAAACATAAATTTCACATGCTTTTTATTCACAAATGTCCAAAAGCAAACCTGTTTCTAAGTAAATTAAAATAGTTAATTGTAATAAATTTAGATATAACTACTGACTTTTACCTGCGGCTTCACTCGCGTTAATATTCATTTTGTCAAACAAATCGGATGACGCAATAATAAGTTTCATACAAAGTTTATCCCTCTCTTTACCCCACTTACAATTAGTTTTTCGCAAGGAAAGGTCGCCTATCACCGTTTCCAGGTTCCCATCTATCTCTGTACCAGAATTCATCGTAATCGATACCGCGGTTTAGACGTGAAAGCGTAACAAACAAATAAACAAACTCACTTTCGCATTTATAATATTAGTAAGCACTTTCCATGAAAGAAGAGAACAATATAGATATAATATTAACTATTAATGACAATATGACGTTATAATGAAGATTAAATCTTACTCAACTTAACATGTGTACCTAACATTTGTATATAATTAGTTGTAAATGTTTCTCCCATTGCTTGTTACAAAATTATATTGAAAAATACAAACATACTAACAAATATTTAAAGGTAAGAAACAATCACTAAAGTACAATATTAACCATCTTCATTAAGTACCATTTATAGAAAGATAATTTTGACGTGGCTATTTTAAACTCTATTACACTAAAATATAATATAACATAGTTTAAATATTTGGTTGATTTCTCAACTACCGAACAATGTAATGATGGATGTTATTTATTGCATATTTACAAATAGCGCCATATATCACTGTGAGGGATCTCGTAAAGAGGATATTTTATTTTAAATCATATTGTCATTTATTAAACAGAAAAATATTGCATCAAAATCTGCCTACAAATTAATTTACTACAAAATGATAACTTTTCTCTTCTATTCCGGATAACCCTTTAACTTTATGTTATGAAAGTATCCTAATTATTAATATTAGTTGTCACCGTCTTGAATTTCATCAAAATCTATATAGTTTCACAGTGATGTGCGTAGAATGGGGCAGAAAGAAGAAAAAAAATCTCTATATTGATAAGAAATTACACTCCACTTATAATTGTGAATAAATATTCAACATTTTTTTATATATATAGATAGATAGATTTGTTCCTTAAAACATTCAGACTTGACTGACGTGGTAAATTTACCATCTCAGGTTGAAGAGCACGTTTAATATCTCCAGTTAACTAATTATATACGGTGTGTTCGTGACGATGTAACCATGTAAGAGAACTATTAATAACATATAAAACCCAGAATCTTTATTTTATGTGATTGCTGAAATTTTCCGATAAATAAATAAATAATAATAATTAACTGTAATAATTAAACAAAAATTCATAAGCTATTTCTATATAACACCTCATTAAATAGTTCAATCTTTATTTATTATAAGTCGCCTTCTTCGTTATCTAAATGAAAAGGAAAATTGAACATTTAATTTATTTAAATTAGATAGCTCAATGAATGGTATATACGTCCTTCGCGATGGCCGCCGCGCTGCGTTCGGATGGATGTGAGTAACCTGTCAACTCACAACCTGATGCGCTGTGCACTTTGCGGAGGGCAAGGCGCGCGCCCAGCATGCGTCGCCTACGCCCGCCATGCGCCATCTTAATTACTATTACCAACCAATAAGGTCTCTCGACAAGATGTTTATTCTTAACTTATATTTTTTAAGCTTATTTAATAAATGTGTTTGGATTAGAAGTGATGAATGTGAGTCACCTGTCAACTTACAACCATTTTCGCTTTACAATACGCGACCATCCGAACGAACGGGCGCGCGCCCGGCGTGCGTCGTTTGCGGCTGCCATGCGCCGTCTTAATTTCTACTATCAGTCGATACCTCGTCGATATAATTTTTTTTAGAGTATGAATAAGTTTGAAAACTTACCTCATTAAAAGTATGATCTGTATCGAGCCTCTTTTTTGACCTTGATCAAAATGCCAAGATTAATTCCACACCGGGTAGTTTATAACACATACGTGCCTCGGCACGAGTTCTCATTGCGACCGCCTTTTTCGGTATGATGCTTGTTGAAAATAAAAATCCTAGGGTAGCCACCGAATACCTGATCCTTATATTGCAAAGACAACATTTAATAGTAAGCGAAAAAAGTAATCGAACGTCTGTAAAACGTCTACAAACTAGTCTAAAGTTTTTGTGATTACTTTGGCTTTTGATCTTTTTACGGGCTACTTGAAATTATTGGAATATCAAGTACCATACAACACAACATGTCGTTACATTACTATTTTAAACTACTCTAGAACAGTAGTAAAAGAAACTCCTCAATGCAAAATGGCAATACATAATTTTCACACGAATATTTTGCTTGGTCATCGAACTCATCAAAGTATGAGATCAAAGCTGGCCGGTTTTCATCGCCTGCTCGTATCAATTGTTGAATCTTTGTCATTCGCGCTCAAGTCGACGAGGAGCGACATCGCGGTAACACAAGCGCCGCCGCTGTTGGCAATTAATGTAACCAAAGATCATCAATAAGCAACTTTATCACTTCATCGCCCCTGACAACGAAGGTACTTAACTACTAGGGTCCAGTATATTATAAAGTTTTGAATATTCAGTCACGCACGTCTTTCAACATGCTACGCGAAGTCGATTGAGACTTATTTTATTTTATTTACTACTGAATATACGCATAAAAAACAGAAAAAGTTTAATTTCAAAATCTTAAAATTTTTCATAAATAAATCACAGTTAGAACGGTATCATCCATACATATATATAATGTAATAAGCATATTTATAAATAGTATAAATGTACTAAAATAAATAAATGCACTAAGAAAGAAAATGCTGGTGTAAGAAGTTTACATTTTGTCAACTTTTATTCTAATGAACAAATTTATTTAAGAATGTCTATTCAATTATGACCAGTTAAACGTGCGATCTGGTATATGAAAAGTCGAGCCGGTTTGCCGTCATTCCATCTAAGGTAATCCCGTGGTCGATCTATGCCGCGTCGCAGATATTTTTTATAAACCAAAGATATCAACTGACGCTTTCAATCAACTTAAAACGAAGCGAACGTTTTAGTTTATAGATTGTTTTAATGTTGATACATATTTATTATTTTAAACCTGTTTTTGAATACTCTATTACTATGTTACATTCATTTACGTATAATCCAAACGAACTGACAATTAAATATGAGCATGTATTTAATACTTTTTATTTATTTATGTTGGGATTAATACATTTACATATATCCTCTAGGAATATACCGGGCAGCCCTACATTTTACTCTTGCTGACAAAGACCAGGGACCGCTGTTGCAAATACTTCTAGTTTCTTGCGGGAATGCATTTAATGCCTATAATACCTTATTCATAAAAATTAATTCCTGTAATATATTTATGGAAAATAGGTCATTTCGTAGGCTCTACATATGATATAACGCAACTATATTTTTTAAATTTTTTTTAATCACAAAATTTCACACACTGTGTTTGTTTGTGTACTGATTGTGACATATTGGCATATGTTAAATATTATACGGGTATATAAGTATAAGATACATGTTTAATTAGTTTAGATAGTTGTGAGGATTCTATTGTGAAAAAATCTTGCAGTTTATCTGTAACTTTGTCATTTTTGCTGAAATAAATTATTATTAGGTAATTATTTTAATTATGTTGTTGCAGAAAAGGTAAAATGATATCATATTTTTTTTAGTTTATAGGAATTAGCGTTAAGGTTTCAATCTCACCTGATTAGGTGAGAACCTATCACCATGCTATGCATTCATAACAATATTTTCCTTCACCGAAAGTTAAGACTCATTGCAGGGATTCAAACTCACGTCCATTGACACAGCGTCCGTATACGCTACCACTGAGTCGTCATTGCTTTTGTTTAGTTATATTTAGGTTATGTACTAATATTAACTCATAAATAAAGTATTTTTTCTATTTCTTAATAACTCAGCAAACTGGATGGAGTGCGTGGCAAGATTCGAAAGCGCATTACCAGTCGCGTGAGTAGATACACAGTAATACGCGATCAGATCATTCGAAATGATAAATTGCATATCGTTTACTTACCGCATATCGTGGGATTATCCTTGAGAAATGAAAATACTGCAAACTGATATTAAAAGCAATATTACCGTAAATGAATTAAATAAAAAAAGAAGTAGTGTTTTCAAAACCTTTATAGTTTCTTATTAGTTTATTTTATAAATAATCGATTGCTTTTATACAACACTTCCAAAGTTACAATAAGATTTGGTAATTGGAGTTGACAATGTTTTACAGTGCATCATACTGGAACGTTTCCAGTGACGAAAAATTGAGGGCAGTTAATAAAAACTAGAGATGTTCAGATAAAAACTATTACATCAAATTTTAGTTCCACGCGAACGGAGTTGCGAGGACACCTAGTAAAATATATGATATAAGACCATTTAATCGGCATCTGATATGAATACAAATATAAAATTATTGTAAATAGCCGATAGTTTTGAATAATTTCAGATAATTTTACCTTTTCTTTTTTCATAAACAAATTTATTTACGAGGAAAATCTGATTAAATATTTGTAGGTAGGTACTGTAAAGACTCTGTTAAAACTGTTCACATTAAGATGCTCTTGTACATTATCCTCTTGAACACGGATACTAGGACGAATACTAGGACTAAAGGTCGAGTAATTAAGAAGTAAGTCTATACGGGTTCTAGAACGATGACAAATAATTAAGTACATTGCGATGAAATATTACGACTCTATTTGAGTGCAGCAAAATATAGATATAATTTTTCTTGTGAGTTTGTTTATAATTTCTTTTATTCCTTACATTAAAATTCCACTTGAATGAACGTTCTGCCACCACGGGATGAATCACTATTATAATTAAATGATGTCGACTACAATTTTATTCCTAATCAAAAATTAGTCTCCTATATTTATGGGAGCATGCGATAATTAAATAATATATTTTTATTGCTTTTCGTAAATCTAGGTGAACCAATATATAATATATAGATGAATACATATCGATAAAACAATATACTAATATTCAAGAGCGAAAAGTTTGTTGTTTGAGCGCATGAACCTTAGGAAGTCGCTTTTCGAAAAAAAAGTATTGTATTTCATAGAACAATAATTTAGCAAGGCTTTAGTTTATATTTAACATCGCGCTACCACCAACAGGAGCAAAACTGGAAAAAAGTTACAAAAATGAGCAAAAATTATTAAACATTACTTTTCACGTAAATTTAGTTGCGGATACAGCTGTTGTGTTATGATAATAATTATAAGAAGTTTTTGCGAATGCGCATTGTTATCATGTTCTGATAAAGCAATGGCTACATATCTTCGGCCAAGTAAAATACATACAATAATTACAGTATGGGATTTCATTAATTTAATTGATTATGAAATGAGATTTTTTAATAATACGTTGTTAGTTACTCGGAAACGGGTGCAACTATTTGAACGAAATTTTGTATTTAGATAATGTTTAATTTGTCTTTTTTATACTTTATAGGTTTAGCGTTATGGCCACAATATCACCTTATGTGAGTTTAAGTGATGATGTAATCCAAGACGGTGAGCACGCTAAGTTTGTTGAAAGGATGAATGACTTGAGGGTTGTTGCTAGGTAAGTAAGCATTAGAAAAAGCCCTGCCACCATGCAGTTTTTAGATTAGATAAACATAGATAGGTTGACCTAGATAAAGATCTAAGTTTAACTAAGTCAGTTTTTTTTGTAGAAAAATTATTTATCTTATATATTATAAATATGAGGAAACAAAAAGAATATTTACAAATAAGATAATAACAACAATATGACACTTAGTAGTCGTCCAAATTGTGCGTAGTTAAATGGAACAGCGTTTTGTTACCTTCGGTGTTATTTAGCCACGAGGCTACTTCGCGTCGGCTCCTCCTTCCATTGTGTCTGACAATACGCTGTAACTTTTCACTAACAAGACATTCACAGTGCAAGTCATAAGCGGTAGCGAGTTAATGAAATATTATATTATTTAAATATTGTATTTTAAATACTTAACAGTAGTCTAGCTATTATTTAAGAGGTTATCTTTTTTTATTGTTGTGGTGAAAAAAAATACATTCACGTGAGCCAGAAGAGATGCATGTGACAAGACTCATCAGGATTCAAGCACCATATTATTTTCGTTAAAAGCACACCACGGCAACTCTGAATCTCCTATACTGTCAGAGATCAGGGAAAGAAGAATACCTAGGGAACCTCACTAAGAACAGATTTTAAGAGCATGTGCTGTTGAGAGTAAAAACGCAAACAAAATCTTAGGCACCAGCTTTTATATATATTACACTCGGAGTGTGTAGCTACTACTGAAAACTAAATAGTCTTATAGGTATACGATTTTGACGTACGTACATTGATTTATAAGACTGCATGTTTCCATTGTGTAAAAAATGGGTAAACTTAATCTTAGTAGACACTTGAATTCAGGACTAAAATTTGGTATATTTATCTAGCTAGCATTGTTAACAATTTTTAAAATATTTCCTATTAGGATTATATGTCTTATTGGGAAGATTCTCTGCCAATTTATTTCAATTTTAGTATATGAAACTTTTCAGTAAATGGAAAGACAAAATATGCATAATTTATATTATGTGTTTATGTTTATGAATATTATTTTATAACTTACACCGCAGTGAACGCCCGCAGCATATTCACATTTGTAAAAACCATAATAAGAGTTCGCTTTTGGCATATTGTATTGACATACGATAAATATTTGCAAGATTACGCCACGTCGAGATTGCAGCTAAGATCGCCGCGGTAGCTGCAGGGCACAACTATACCTCTCTATGCAGCGGAAAGATGTTTCCTGTATCAGGCACAGATCTTAACCGAACTGAAAATTTAATTATATGTACCTATTTTCTACTGCACTTCTTATTATGTCGATCATAGAGTAATAATAAATAAATAATAAATATTTGGTTAGGTTTATGTAAAGCTTCAGGTTATTTATCGGTGGGATAACACCAAAAATAAGAATGTACATGATTAATTTTTCTTCCAAGGAAAAAGAAAACCTCATATGCGTAACAAGAACGAATATACTTATTGTATATAATTCGTTCTAAGCACACATGTCAAATCAGAGCCTTAGAAAACGTATGAAAAACAAAAGTACACTGTAGCTTTAAAATGAAAAATTACGTCAGAAACAAGTTTAGTCTAGATAGATACTTTAATTTTTACAAAATACATGCGTTTACTAAAGCAACTTATTTGTGGTCGCCATTAGTAAGCTAGCCTGTAACCGGTATCCGAATCTATAATAGCTGATGCCCAGACACTACCTATAAATACTAACAATAACTACTAAAAATACCTATCAACCTACTTGAATACTAAATATACACACTGTGATCTTGGATCGAAAGAATACTAAACGAGCCACTATAATGGGTATTATTACTAAGTGTATGGTAGTCGCAATCCAGTTGGATACACTACGATTGTGCTGTCCAACTCTACCATAATCATATAAAGCTTTTACAAAGCTAAAGTTTAGTGTCTGTTAGGTGGCCTGAGATTGTTAAAGGTAACGAGAAGCGATAGCTAAATACTATTATTATTATTATCGGATTCTCGAAGGTTAATCTAAGCAATATGATGCTTAGTTTCAAAGAAAAACATATGAGGTGATAAGAGCCGACCGTGAACCAGTTAATGAATACACTTATCGTGATTGTGAGAAAGGAATCTACTCTCGAATAACTTTCCTTAGTGACCTATAGTAGTTTTTATAGTTCCACTATTTGATAATCTCTCAAAGATGGAACAGCCTATTTTATTGAAGGATAGTAGGAAGTAAAAACCATGAACGACATATCCTTATTGTATTATTAATTTCTGTAAATACCGAATTTTTAATAAAAAAACTGTTTTAATATCACATTGAAACAATCTTCTTATTAGAGCTAAGCAAAAACTAGTACGTTGCTTTATTATGGTAAATATTATTAGAAAAGCATATAAATAAAGTTTCCTTGATGTATTTAATTTGAAAAAGACTCTTATAGAACAATATAAAAAAAAGAACTATCGAAAGCTATTTACACGTGTGCTTTGTTATAATCGATGTGTCAGTAAATGAATACCGTATTATTTTTTTTAGTTTATTAATTCGAAGTAATAACTACCGCGGAATGCATCCAGCGCCACCCTTAAAAAGCCTAATTTAATTTAACAGGTAGGCAGTGTTTCTTTAATCATAGCCCTACCTCTAAATTACATAGTACGATAATAGCTAGCGAGCAATCAGCAATTCTTTATTTTTGCTACTGTTTTTTTGGTTCTATAAAAAGTAAATCCCAACCCACAAAGTTTATTTTACTACTGGTAGCGCTTCTTGCTTATTATTTTACTCTAATACAATATCTGTTCAATTTTTATTCTGTCTCGAAATGGCAATAAAAATTCATACAGTTTCTTCATAAAGTTATAAATTTTTAAAATATTTGTCATTTAAATATTATAATAATGCAAAATGCAAAAAAAATAAGTTGGGGAAGGAAGTAAAACTAAATTGGGATAAAAAAATATTGAAAATAATTATAAAGTTGTGTATCTTCTATATTAATACTAGCTGACCGGACAAAAGTTGTTTTGTCTTATAAATTATTTTTAGTGAATACTTTGTTTGTATTAAAAAATGGGAGGATGAGGGTAGGAGGATGAAAATTTAGGATTGTATGTATTTTTAATGCAACATGTTTGAAAAACTTATTTTTTTTTATCAAAAAAAAAAACAATGTTCGGGGTGAACCACCCTTGTCACTCAAGGGTATAAAAAATAGATTATGACCGATTCCCAGACCTACCGAATAACTATATAAAATTTCATAAAAATCAGGGTAGCCGTTTCAGAGAACTAACATTGTGACACGAGAATTTTATATAAGATAATTTAGCGGAAAAGTTTGTTTGTTTTAACGCGCTCACCTTAGAAGCTACCCGTCAGTTTTTTTTATTTTTTTTGTAATTGACGGATCAATCATTAAGAAAAGCTTTAAGCTATTTAACATCACGCTACCATCAATAGGAGGAAAGCTGTATAGAAAAAAGTTACGTAAATGGGCAAAAAAATATTAAAAATATTTTTTGTTCCGTGTACATAAATTCACGGGCACAGCTAGTCAATTTATACTTTCCAAAAGTACATAATGACTAACTTACCAATATATTACCAGTTTTGGTATACTCATGTAGCAAAGGTATTTATTTATACACACACGTTTGTTTCTAGTCGTGATTGGAGAACGTAATTGGTAAATATGGAGGGTGTACATGATTTGTTTTAATAGAGTACTAATTGTTCTCTTAAAATGCTCATAGAAGCATGATTTTTAAAATTTTATAAGTATTAGTAATCATCTATTTTGCAAGTATTTTAATATACACAGATTAAGAATTAATCTATAAAATCCATCATAACTGAATAACAATTTAAATAAATATAATAAGCTACTGATAAAATATAATTGCATCATATAAACTAACATAAGCCCCTTGCTTTCTACCACACTTAAGGCCTATTACAAAAGTAATCTTCGGTTTTTTACAAAAATTACAGAGCGCTAGATCGTCGGATTCTATGTTAAGATTTGAAGAATCATTAACTTAGAATGACGTAGCAGAATATGGATATTATTATAAAACATGAGACTTCTGATCGGAAGCTGTCGCCGTGAGCACGTACTATTGAGAGCAGAGTGTTCTGTTTTCACCCGTCAGCCGGGCAAAAACACGTAGCGACCAAATTACAGGGGGATACGTGAAAACTTAGCACTCGTTAGGTGTCAAAATTGCCATAATTCGAGAAGGCGATGTGCGCCACGCCTCTATTTAAAGTGAACCGACTTTTTGCCGACAAATTTTAAAACTCATTTTTTTTTTAATGATTTGTAGCCACAACTGATATGCCGAAATTGGATGAACGGAAACCGAACCTGATCGATCGTGTGAAAATAACTTTGGGGTTAGAACTTTTTGATGATAAAATATAAAATTTACAATTTGCGTAATCTATATTATATAAAAATGAATCGCCGAAATTGATGTACGGCTATAACTTCCGAATGTTCCGTCTGTACCAAATTGAATAATTATTTTTTATTGTGTTAGTTATTGTTAGGGCAAAGTTTGTTTAAAAAAAATATCAAAAAAACGAACACATTTTTTTTTAAATCTTATAACATGAAAAGTAATGAAGCGATGATAGTTCAGTTGGTAGTGTGTACGGACGCCGCGTCAAGGGACGTGGGTTTGAATCCACCTATATTTAATTTCAATAAAATTAAAAGGCATTTAATTAATTGGAGTTATAAAACAAGTTTCATTCAATAACCAAAAGAATTGAGAAACGGAAACAATATTAGATATAGCCAATTTTATTAATCTCAACGAATTGAAGTTGGAAGAGTATAGCTAACAAAAAAGTAAAAAAAAAATACAAATCGATCAAACCGTTTTTGAGTTTTAGCGAATATAAAAAACATCGATTTTAGGTGATACGAAGTTCTGCGGGTCAGCTAATAGTATATAAAATAAATGACATACTTATTTTTACTAAATGAAATATATTTTACCATTCAATACATAGTTATATTTTCACATTAATAACGTTTTTCGTACTATGCTTATTTCAGGTACACAAAGCAAAAATCGCAAACTTTGCCCTTATTACTGTGCCTGCGTTTATTATTTAAGAAAATAACAATATCAAGGGGACACCTATGACATCTCGAACCAAAAAGTTTGCCGACTCTTACTTTTGTCGCACCGTGAAATTGTGAAACCGTCTTACTGTCAGCGTGTTCCCTCTTTCCTATTTATATTGGGTCCTCCAAAAGAGGTGTGAAGAGGTACCTAAGCAGTCCACCATGACAGCGCTGACTGGCAGTGAATTCTGTTTGGTGTCAGTCGCCGCTGATATGGATTCTACTGTACTCACCACCATGTCCAGTGCAGTCACTTTGCTGCGCAATATAAAAATAATAATAATATCATACGTTGATATGTGTTAACAAATATATAACAGCTATAGCCTTACTAAAGAGTGTGACTATTAAATACTACAGATTTAGTTGTAGTTTTGTAGTAGATTGCATGGTGTTAGGGCTTTTTCAAATGCCTGCCTGGCTAGCTACCACCCTCAAGTTGTAAACCTGCCGCCAAATACCAATAGGTGTGTTCCGGCAGCTGCAATTGAGAGCCAGACCCTCCACAGGTTTAGCGTGTCTACCAACTTGGGCAGTATCTTCACTTAAGATCAGGTGAGATATGGCCATAACGCTAAACCTTAAGTATAAAAAAATATATATACTTTACAAAGGTAATTTAAAGATACTACGATAATTAAATTGTATTTTTTTAAATAAAAACTTACCACTGAACACAATATTGGTTGTTTTAGAAAAGCGCTCAGCAATATATTCATAGCAGTAATAAAAATACAATTTAATAAAAATTATATACAATGCATTAACTCGTGATAATTATGTTTTGTGTTTGATAACGATTTAACGTAGAAATAAGTGAATTCCGAATTGCTCACTATTGTATTTTGTATACGTGTATATTTAAATTTTAATATAAAAAGTTCATTTATACAGAGGATAATATAAAAATACCTGCGTAATAGCTAAAGCGGTGATGTTAAGAATATTTAATAATAAACTAAAAACAAAAAAAGGACAAATGGTTTCAAAATTCTTTACCAGTATCCCAGAGGGCTAGTTAAGTTCATTATTTACATGTATAATGATGATTTTACCACCATTGTGATCGGATTCGTTTCGCTTTGATATCGAACGGACAGCTCTGATTTCGAACAATTGGTACACATATTTCATAGACATATTTAACAATCGGTCACTTGTATTCTTTTCAAATTAGACACTAGTGTTGCTTTCATCTCTAATACATTCGTCAATCATCTTATTATTAAGAATATACATAAGTTACAATATTAAAATAGTAATGATTACTACGTAATAACAAGCGGTGACATGAAATGTATTAAACCAGTCATTTAATATTAAACTGTACTAAATATAAATAATGCTGATTAAGTAATTTAGTAATCATACCTAAACTCTCTCTATTTTTTACTATGTAAGTATTTAAATATTTGGGAAATTTTAAATAATTATTTTAACATAATTAATTTCTTTTAACAAAATGTAATGACGTGAGCATTTTACACAGTTGACATATAGTCGGTGGTCTGTCTATAATCTGTCACTTATACCAGAGTGGCTGTGCGGATTCAATATTAACGCGAACGTTTTGCAAATAAACAATAAATATAATAAACCGGTTCCGGCGCAATGTTTGTGGGAACGGTATAGTGAAATGGACAACCAAAGTGTACAATAACACAAACAATTCAGCTTGAAGATCAATGGGCTCCGCTCAATACTGATCAGCACATCAGCAAAGCACCATCTCTTTTCAATATCTATATTTCTATATACAACTCCTTCGCCTATTACGCATCATAACTAGTGCTATTTGTAGTTTCAATTGGGAATGTTTAAAATGTTATTTGGAAACTAAAAATTTATTTCATACTTTAACTCAAATTTTACTAAGTAGTGAATGTGATTCAACTCGCCAAAAAAATACTCAGATGGTTGTCCGCCTAATTTAATGTCTATACATATTGTCTAACGAAGGTGTTGACCAGAATTCGGACTGAAAGACTCACCGGCCAATTAACCCTTACGTTCTTTAAAAAAGCTGCGCCAACTCGGACTCCACGATCATAGAATTTGGACTTTAAACGGCACAAGCAAAATATATAATAACGTTCTTTTAATTATTTTAAAATAAAAAATATTAGTATCTTCTCTTAAAACATCATGTACACTCTTTAAACGCAATGTTTCAAGCGTATTTGGTGTAATATTAAACTTCTTATTTTTGAAGTAAACATATCAAGTCTAGGCTTATCTGAACAAGTGATTATAAAGCAGATATAGTACAATAAAAGAATAAAGAAACTTGTGGTCAAATATTCTTAGAAAGATGGAAAGTTTTGATATCATAACTAACTTTCCTATTTCAAGAAAACTATTTTATTTTTATTAACCAACATCAATTTTTTGTTACTTCATAACCTTTTTTCGTAACTTACGAGTTTTTTTTATATCACTTGAGATATATAAATAATTTTACTTCACACTTAATTTTTGCTATAACATACGCGTGGCAGAGGTAATTTATCATTTATTTTGATATTTTACAAGTAGGCAAAATTTACTACGCATATTCAGTAGTCAACAAGACGTGAAATTGAAAGATATCGCTGCAAACAAGTGTGGCGACAATAACCGAGTTTATCTTTGTTGTCTGTTACGGCGAATTGTGCAAAAAGGGTTCTACCTGTAACTTGTACAATCGAGACCAAAGTTTAACCAAAAACTTACTATTATAACCATTCGAATTTATAGCGCAACTTTACTGGACGAACGTTTCGTGTCGTCGCGGTACATTACACAATATTCACAATAGAACCCTTCGATCTACTTAAGGGCCTACATTTTTTCATGTTTAATTTCGTTGTGCGTCGAAGTCAACAAGATGGACTTAAGGATCTATCGGCAAACTGCTAAACAATTCTTGCGTCACGGTCAATAGACCACGGTTAGTTTTTGTGCACATTTTTTCTAACACGCAGTGAGTAGAGGGAACCGTTAATTTTTAAATATATTTAGGTCTCCTTGATGTTGCATCAAAGGGTTATAATCGAGTAAATCGGATTATCTTCTTTGCGATAATATTATGTTTACAGTACATTATAAAAAAAAATTATCCCTTTAGAAATTTTGAAAAGATTTATTTGAAAAGTAATAATTATTCGCACAAGAAACGTTTCATGACTAGTTTTGCAATATATTTTTGCATTTCATTTCTATAGATTATCTTCTTATATAAAATGGAGCGGAAACCAAAATAATTATGAATCTATATTTTGCCAGCCCCATAGGAGATCAATAATTTACAATACAAGGTACCTTACAAACTTGAATATAATATAAATTTATTACGCTGTTTAGTCTTGATAGAACATTTACACTGTGTTTAATTATAGCTACATATTCCTAATCAAGTACGAATAATAGAAAAACAATTACAATATGAAGATCACGTTTACACTGTTTTAATGCCATTGTACATTTTTAGGGCTACATTTAATCATTGAAAGAATAAAAAAACCCAAGTCATAATTACTTATATCGACTCACAGTGGGATAATGCACGATAACATAGTGTGAAATGGATGAATGAGGGTCGCAAAAAATGTTTTTATCTTGCAAAAAAATATTTTCTTGTTAAACACCCGCAGTGTAGAATTAACACGAAAAAAGATGTTCATACTATCATTCTGATATACGGAATAGAGAAAAATGTGTTTCTTTGAAAACAGGATACGTTTGCGTACATGCATTTTTGAAATGTTTAGTACTCGTATCAAAATTAAAATTATGGTCGGTAGTTTAAGATACAATAGCACATCCTACATAATAAATTACAAGCTTTAAATTTGAAGTACTGGTGACGTACTTTGTATACAATAAAAAAAACTACAAATACTCACGCCCAAAAGCTCGTGCTATTAGAATGATTTATTTCCTAATACAATATCAGCCGTAAATTTGTATCCGACTTTAAAATTTCACACAAAATACGCAGTTCCGAGAGAAGGAAATAAATGGCGTGCCGATTTATTCAGAGCATCGAACCGGAAGCTCTCGAGTATTTTATCGCATTATGTAAACGCAGAAATGGTTTCAAACAAATATGAAACGCACAAACCGTCGCCTAAGCTGAGAAGAATAGAGGATTACACGAAATCCTGTTTTTGTTTGTTTTCTTCACTTTAATTCCTCTGTAAATTCTTCGTTCAGATTAATAGTTATGACTCGTTTAAACTTGTAAATTTATTAAATAATTATTGTAATATAATATCATATAATGTACGTATTTTTTAAGAGTATCACGGTAAAGTGACTCCATAGTACTAGATGATGTAAAAAAACAGTCCTAAAAGCAAGCCTTGTATCACCAATAAAATTATTTGTTTGTAATCGGTGTTATATTGACCTGAAAGATTCTCAGCATATAAACATACAACGACTAATTCAAACTGCATCGTATCTAAAGAGAGTAGCTATGATTGCCTTATCATATGTTCATGGTGCTTATGACACGGTGTGGAATAGATTCCCAGCACGCTATTTAAGTATTTAGACATACAATGTTCGAAACCAAAACTCGACACGCCTAAACGTTATAGATGGATAGTAGTAAGTAAGATAGGTGTTACACCTAGTATATTGTGGTAACATTCCACTCAAACTGTAACATCATAACAAATAATGTCTTTATTATACGTATAAAATACTTTTATGACTTTTGTATATAACAAGCATTAACTAGCTAATCGTTCTACATTTTATATAAATAATAAAAAAATAATTCGTTATTAATTACTATAAAAAAACAATGATTATTATTAAACGATCCTTGAATGTGGACCGTCAAAAGATTTCTATATCTGACGGACCGTAACAATACAACGTATCTTAAGAGCATCAAACAAAAGAAAATTTGTAAAAAAAGTAATGCCTATTGCTATTGGAATTATCACTTGACGATTCATTTGTCAATATCCCTCGAGTGTGAAGTATAAATTAAACAGTAAGATAGCACAAATAAGATAGTAGCTAAAAGCATCGGCTTCTGTATCTATCGCAAGGCGTCAGAATTATCAAAATTAGTGCTATGAATGATTGCCATTGGAATACTCGAATACAGATAAGTGTCTCATTTCAAAGCCATTTATTGTGTAGTCAACACTTTTGAATTAAAATTACAATCTAGTAGTGAGACCAAATCCCTCAGTAAATCCTTTTTAAATCTAAATTGTCGGTATTAGTCCACAGTGTGATGATAATGCTTCCTTTTATGCCCATTTGTAAAAACAGCGGCACTATCGTTAACATTTATTTAACCGATGAAATAATTCCTCTATCGGTGACTCCTTAAGTAAGGCAGTCTCTTCTTTAATCAAACAGCTTCGTTTAATTGGCTTCCTATGAGAAATCTCATATTCTATTAATAGGATGACCGTAATTGAATCAATTCCGTCGGGATGCTTTGTCCGCTGATGGCTGATATCAATTTTCGTACAAGTACCTATGGCTTAATGATAATTTATCATTGGATTCTAAGAAACTTTAAAAGATAATAGTTTGTTACAACATTTTATTTATTGATGCCTGGTTAAAAACTGATCATCCTCCCCTTGGTAAATTAGACAGCATACAATTAAAAGTACATAGTTAAGCTTGTGGTCAATGTAAGTAGGATTTACACTTCACTGCGAAGTTTCGCTAAATTATCCCTTATCTGTTATTGAACCGAGCGTCTTTTGCAGCCACATCAAAAGGACCAGTTCACAATGCCTACATTTCAACATCGTCGAACTAAAGACGCGTGCCTTTAATCTCTATTGATATAACGGTATGAACACCTTACACATTTTTTACTTCAATCCCTTTTGAGACATCCCTATAAAATGATGCACCGTTTTAAAAATAATATTTAATATTAGTGAACGGTACTACACCGTACCGTTAGTAATAAAAAAGTCTTCTATCAAAGTGTTACAGATTTCGACGTAACTGTATCGCGTCCCATAAGCTTCCGAAGTTTGACGCACTACTTACTTCAAGGTGGAAGGAAGCAATACATTATTTTACTCAACGATAAACATTATGTTATTGAATTACTTTTAAAATCGATTTCGTGCATTGAGATGCGCTGTTCGCAAGTTTGCATCTGCTGTGGGGGCACTGATTTTTTGCTTCAGGTATTGTCGAGAACTGTCTCGATGTGGGCGCTTAATTATGGATCAAGTTTATAAAGATAATGTAATACAATCCTCATTGCGAACAATTGACCTGAAGCAAGGTGGCGTTGCCAAAATTGACTTGGTATTGTACATGCGACCCATAGTTCTTTCTTAGCAAAGGTCTTTAGTTTTGGCACGTGTAAACCTGCGAAAATAATCAATAATTATAATTGTAGTTTCAAGTATTTTAATGATGCAGTTAATATTATTAATTATACAAAAGTGTCACGATTCGTAACAGCAGATGCAAAGGGTTATTGTATCGAAAATATTATTGTTGTTAATATTTCAATAGTCAAGGCAAGTTGTACTCAAATATATCTTGGCATGTGCTGTATTTTTTTGTATCATATAAGTAAACAATATGAACAAATTTTGTAGGTGAATTAAAGTTCACATTATGGCGTGCTTACGCATGTCGCGTTTCAGTATACAAACTGATCTATATCTAGCTAAGTGAGTTACTTGGGGTTTATAGCCCAACAAATTGTAAGCTACGTACACATGAGAATATACCTACTTCAGTGGGTATTTCTTGGTTTATTAAGCTAAACACTATTCATGGAAGATGGCTCAGTTGTTAAAGTGTACGGATGCCTAGTGAATGGATGCGAGTTTAAATCCAACTGAAACTGAGTTTTCGATGAAGACAAACATCAAGAGGAAACTATAACATTTTCTAAGGCCTAACTGGCTAGCTACTACCCTCAATTTGAAAATCTGCCACCAAATACCTGTATTCCGGTAGTTATACTTGAGAGTCAGTCACTCCACTAGTCTTAGCGTGCCCACCACCTTGGACCATATCGTCACTTAACATCACGCGAAATTGTAGCCATAACGCTAAACCTATTAAATATAAAAAATAAGCCTACAGTTCGGTATGCTCGATTGGGGATCCCTGAGTGTTCTTCGTTGTGTTTTGTATTACCCTGTGCTTACATTACAATCAGGTATATTGTCCAGGCAAAAAAAAAACTGTTAGAATGCATTCACTTTGATAGATTATTATAATATATTATACTATCGCATTAATTATAACTTTAATAATTTACTTGAATTTTTATTGCGATTTCACTGACAAAGCCATGAATAATCAAATTATTAGGTTAAACTTATCGCAACTGCGCATTTCGCCATGTCGGCAAATCCTCAAAGGATAGTCGATGACGGATGACATATCGGTTGCTCAATGCGATAAAATAAAAGGGTGGTGTGCACTTTGATGCAATTCATAGGGGCAATCCACAATAAGAATGTGTAATTCAACACTTAGCAAAACCAGACCTCATTTGAAGTAGGTACGTACAAATCACACTTCATGACAGCTTTGTATAAGCCTTCACGTTTGTCTGGTCAAAATAAAAACCTGCATTTGAGATCAGCAGTAATGTTATAAGAGCTTATTGCAGAGTTGGACTTTAAATGCCCACTATATCTGTATAACTGATTGTGTTTAATAGAGCCAAAAGACATTTTATCCGATATTAAAATTTTTCTTTAATAATATGTTATGATGAGAAATTGATTATTTATTATTCGTTTTTTTTTACAATATTCAAATAAAATACTATTGACATGTGAATTTGAAATATTGACTTATTCTTAATATGTAACTATATTTGATAATTATATGTATTAAAATACTATAAATTTATAATATACGATATAAAATCAATAACTTGTACATTCATCTAAAAAATATTTTATAGAAGTGAAATATTTTATGGGGGGGGGGGGGGGCGGAGGCTTTGAAATTTTGATTATTTACCTTTTTCTGTGACGCTCATTCGGGTAAAGTCGGCACGAGGCAACTAGGGGAACGAGAGAGATATACTAGTGATGTTTTACTTCTGTCGTATGGTCTAAGCGTACACCGTTCCTTTTTATAGTTTATTGGCATTTGTTTAGCGTTCGGCTACACTCTGTCCTGATGGTAAGTGACTATGTAGTCCAATATGTTGGATACGCTAAGGCCAGTAGAGGACTGCAAGTATTCATTAAATAAAAAACTCGTACAAACATAGTATAATAAATTAATATTTACTAACAATTATAACTTATTATTATTGTCAATGAAAGAAAAAATATGCAATGCTTTGAAATATCGAGTTATATTATTTAAGTAATAATAATATAAAACGTAATTGTAAAACAAAATCGTTAAAAAATGTGCAAAATATTAAAATTTAGCAGTGCAGAAAAACACTAGCCTAAACAAATATTGTAGTTTGCCCACTGGCGCCTGTAATCTGATAGGCGCTCGGACCCTTAGTGATTTCAACTAACGCGCCTTAGTAGCAACTAAAAATAAAAGAAAAATAGAATAATATCGAAGTAGTAGTTATTTAAAATACCAATAGGTACGAAAATGAAATAAAAATTAAAACAAGAAATATGACCACTTATTTCTTAAATCTTTAAAAATTTACTCTGTTTTACCAATTGCCTGTCGTTACGTTTTTCTATGTACTTACCGAGACATAATGTTTATAATATTATAATAACTCCAGTATTCAATCGAACCTCTGCTTCCAAAAGCTTGCATGTACGCATAACGTTCTTATTAGCAAAAAAATAATAATAATAGAAATAAATAATAATATCGAAGTACTAGTTATTTAAGATCAAACATTCCAACGAATAGGTACGAAATTAGAAATTTAAACAACAAATATAGCCAATTATTTCTTAAATCATTAAAAATTTACTCTGTTTGACCAATTGCTTGTCGTTACGTTTTTCCAATTTCACACCGAGACAACGTTGATAGTAATAACTCCAATCTTGCCTTCCAAAGCTTGCCTATGTTTCGTAATTCCTCAGGACCTACTAAAGGATATATTTGGGATGATCCTAAACTACTACCTTCATTTGTAATCTACGTTGGTAGACATTAACAACCAACAATGTAATTGACGTAAGTGTCTTCTTACTCAAAGCAGATACTTTCTGTTAATTTCTTTTTGAATAATTCATATAACTAATTTATAAATAATTAACGACTAATGGTAAACAACATCAACATCAAAAGATTTAAATCTTAACCAACATACTTGAAAATCTTTTAATGATAAATCCGATGTAACGAAATGTAGTATATTTTTTTGGGAAAACAACAAAGAATTTAACTTAACCACACAGTTATGCGTATTGTGTAGTAGATCTAAATGATATAATAATATCAAAGCGATTCCCGTAGTGGAGCAGTAGGAACACAGGGTCAGGTACAAATTACGAGGACGAGACTCAATCACATGCGATGGTGGTCGAAGATAAGGCGACACTGTCAATATAAAGACATAATTTAGTCAGCGCCCAACAAAAAGTATATCGGACAGACTAGATGAACGATGTTGCCTCTGCATTTTAATTAACGATTACAACTTACGATTGAAACGTCCTGTGCGGAAAAATATATATACGTGATTAGTTTTATTGCGTCTGACTGTTTGATGGATATTTATTTGGTTTGGTTTAAACTATACCGCAATGTACTTTTTGTTATAAACGCTGAAGCACATATATAGTTTTATGGTTACGTATAAATACAATTAGCCCTAATTTAGTATTTGAATGGTAATTTAATAAATTATTGAATTATTTACACTTTATGCATGCAATGGCGGACTTGATATAATAGGCATTCTCTATCAACCTTGAGGTGATGCAGAGATAAAATAAGGGAAATGTAAAACAAAAAAAAAAGACACAAAAACTACTGCAATACTAAGACTAAGTATAATAAATATATAAATATACACACTATGTATATAAGGGCATACAATAATACACCATTTACTTATGAAATTATATCTTATTTTGTATAAAAACATACGAACAAATCTAATAAAGCTAATGAGATGTTTTTTGGATAGTTTTTATATAACTTAGATGACAAAGAATTAACGATTACTGTAAACAATAAATTCTTAGAAATACTAAAGATATTATTACTTTTAATAGTTTTAAACCTTCTTATTCTTATTAACAAATAAGCTCTGAAAGTTCACATCGTAGAAATACTGTGTGGTAGAGGCATTTTACTATTCCGGGTTTATTGAGCAAACCTCTAAAGTTACTACACTGTAACCTATCGCCTATCGACTGATTATCTCGTAAACAGCTCTAGCAATTTGAATTATATTTTCGTAATATTTAAGCAGTGGTTTATTTTTTAAATTGCCTAAAAAATTAGGTGGTGGTTTTTTTATATATATATAACATATTCAACACACATAAATTCTGAGATTTTGAATGTATTCTATGTAAATTTTTAATAAAACGATTTTACTCAACAAAGAAAAATGAGCATTGCAAATCACTGCTTGAACTAAAGGCATGCATTGTCGGCGAAGTAAAAGCTTTCACATGCTTTCACATTTAGTATTATACATATACTTAGTATTATACAATAAAATATGGCTAATAAAGCATCTCTTAACTTCCTGTGCAGACCAATTGAGATATATTCGCAACCCGGAAACGGCTTTGTTGTGTATGACGCGAAAACGAAAGGGTAAATTGAAACCTTCCATTCTGTAGTTATTTTACTAATGCATGGTTCAATCATAATTTTACTTAAAAGTACTGTTACACGCGTTAAAGATGAAATTGATTTTGTTAAAATGACAACCATACTTCGTGTATATTCTCATTCATTGATTGAGTGAACTGTAGTGCCTACTTGTTATTTCGATTTTCATAGATTAAGAGATTTATAAAATTACTTCACAAAGGATACAATGAAATATTTTTTGTGTAGATTGTCATTATTTTATTATATTTTGTTTAAACCATATGTGAACTTCGTCGTGCTAGTAAGTAATGGTATAATTCTTATATTATATTTGTATACAACTGCTATGTTTGAAGATTTTTATCCAGGAACTTTTTAAAAACCCTCCCTTTAGTTATCTATTTAGCATAAGATAAGCAAATATTTCTAAACGTTCGTTTTGCAACAGCCGATTCATATCACCTGCTATTCATATCACCTTTAATTAGTAGTGATAACAAAACAATAAATAATAAAGAATAATCTGAATTTGCTACTTTCAAGCTGATACTAAACGATGTATTGCTTTGCTCTTGCAATTTACATATATAATTAGTATTTTTTTTGTTTTTAACGATTTTAAATATTTTGTCTTATATTGGTTTAGCAAAATAAAATAATCTGAATAAAATGTCTGTATCGGTAAACATGGTCATGGACTGTATTACTAGTTGAGTATACGTATGAATAATTTTGATCAACAAGTAGTAAAAATGTTGTAATAAGCAATCATTGCAGCTGTGTTCTTAATTATTTGCTCTAAGATACTTCAGCAAGAAATTAGAATATCATTACCATTTTCCCATATTTTTTTCCTAGACTAACTATTATCATTATTAACTATTAACAATTATAAGCAGCATTTATAATAATAATAATAATTTGAATTATATACCACAATACGTATATGTGCACGTTTCACATAATATTTCCAGCAACAAATTGTATCAATTCTCTATGAGACCATAATCATTAAAATTTGTATTAATGTTGTGATGAAAGGTGCGTGTGTATTTTAACAAGCATGTTTTCTTTAATAATAAATCGTATCTAGCTTTAGATTATGACACCTATTTAACTATAAAACTAGTTCGTGATCTTGATAAGAGATTGGCGCCCGCCCTTATGTATGGACAACGGCGGCAGGACCAATAAATTAACCATCGGTTCATTTGTTAACGATTTATTTGATCAAACCTATATGACCTACAACTTTTTATACAATTTAACGAATGACTTTACATTTCCTATTACCGAGATTTTAAGGTTTTCAAGTATCTTAACATAATGCAAATACAAACTTTTCTAGCTGATACCGTATCCTGTTGTTATGCCATATTGCAATATTATTTTTCAGTTGAAGGTAAACAGCATACCATTAAGTTTATGATCCATTTTTATGTTGTTTCACAGTAGTATAATAGAGATTCGTCATTGTCATCTATGAAAGGTCGTAGAGAGGTAGTTGTTTTACCAGGGGGCACGTTCCGCGGTAGCTGGTCCCAGAACGCGATATCCGTATCATTATGATTGATGTTACAAATGGTGTATAGTGGCCGCGATCCAGGCAAATGCAATTGTCAAACAGTTTTAAACGATAACCAGGTTTTCAATTTCGATAAGTAAAATTAATAACTACAAAAAAACAGTATATCGAAAATATTCTCCGCTTAATTAGAGTCACAACTAAAAAAATATTAAAATATATTTTATTGCACTATTTAATTTTCAGGATATTAAAATATCATTTGTAGCTTCAAGCAAGCGTTTAGAAAGCTAAAAACAATTTTGATATAAATTAAAATAAGACCCCGAAAAGGAACACTTAAGAGTAGCATAAATTTTATACGGCTTTTTCGCGATAATGTTGTTTCTTGACTTATGACAACTATTTGAGCGGAAGTACGTTTTATTTCTCGTATCTATTAAAGTTTACTGAGTTTTTACAGTTTATAGAACTAAATAAAGAACTTGATTGAGTGTTCATAGTTTATCAGATAAAAGCTTGACAACATTTTTTTTTTATATAAAGTGGTGAAAAAATCTGTTTACGGTCTTCCTTTCGCAGTTCGCAAACCTTACTATTCCAACTTCGGTCAAGGTGAGAGGGGTGTATGTCGAGAGTCATCGGGTATCAAACATCTTCAAGTACCCTCTAAAAAGAGATCACAACGACTCTCAGATATATACTGAGGGTATTACCAGAGATCAAGGCTTTTACAATTCTTCTGGCTCCGGCAAGAATTACAACGCCACCAGATGTTAAATAATAACGCGACCTAAGAGTATAGCATACTAATACTAAGCTTTAGAATTCGTTGCTAAACCATACCACATACCACAATATTGCATAATTTCATGACGATCACTATCATGGTCACCGAAAGTAAGCCTAATATCATTGTAATAAATAAATACGACCATTTTGACTGTTACGAATTGGAAAGGAGTGGTTCTCCCATCGGAAAGGGCTCTTGTAAATCTATCTTCGATAGCAATCTTGATGTACGGACGGATGCAAAACGGGATCGTACGGGCACCGACGCGGCTTTGATTTAAGGAAACGTGGCATTTCTTATGATACCATAAACATAAAGAACTGCAGAAGCCTTACTTGATTTTTATAGCAACAATTGTTAAGGCCTAAGTAACAGATAGTTCGTAGCAAAATAACATTCAGTAGCACGTTTAGTCAAATCTGTTTATACTTACTTTATCTATCAGTCTACCTAGATGTATAGGGAAAATACAGTTTTATTGATGCTCAATCATGTCAAAACTACTGAAATTGTTGGTATGGCCATATAAACATTCGAAGCAGAAACGTTCATAAGTTACTTATTTCCTGAATTCGATTAATCCGTTTGTCATTTATTTCTATTTATTTTTGTTTGTCCTGTGTAACGAGCTGTTAGCGGCCTATATTATAATTATATAAAAGTACCAAACCTAAGATGTAGCACCCATATCAAAACATTTATTTCTCAAAAATTGTATAATAATAACAATTTTTCAGGTAAAAAAAATAACACCCTTTTCGAAAGCAACATGTTATACTAGTGGTACGCTTAATTTTCGCTCGTTTCGTGATCAGCCGGTATATATTCAGTAATTAAAATGGATGATAGAGATCTGTGTCCGACTAATCCATTACCACCATGCAAATAGTGATAAACCAGACACAGTAACTTTTTTGGCTTGTTATATTTTGTGTTCACTCGCTTTCCATTCAGTAGCCAAATACTGGCTGGCATACAGTACTGGCTTACAGAAGGCATGAAAACAATAACCCAGTTAAACTCCTGAAATATCGTATGGCGTTATTATTAATTTTTTTGTACCAGTCTTAGCATCGACATTATGTGTAGTCACTTTACCGTGGTTTATAAAAAATAAATCATATGCATTTAGTTTCGAGTTTATTTTTTATTTTTAATAAAACTTCTTAATAGATATCGTTATTATGAAGTATTATATATTATTATTACACATTATTTCGGCAAACTTTTGTATTGCTTGCCTTCTGTTGTAGGATCTATAACATACAAGGGAGAAGTACAGATTATACCGTATGAAGCATAGAATAACAAAACATTTTGCATATCCACAGATAATCGCATTGTTTACTTTACGAATAAAATTATTTAGACGATAATTTATTAATCGTTTTTAATTTTAATTTATTCAACAAATAGCAGATATATGATAAATAAGATGACATGAATAGCTAGCTGTAAGTCAGCATTTTACATTAACAACAATCATATAAATCAGTACTTTTGTGTTACATTTTTTTCCATGTGTACTATAATACAAATCACTAATATTGCATTAACAAAACTGGTTAATGTTATTAGTTTGGTTTCCCAATATATATATATATATATATATATATATATATATATATATATATTAAGCTTAATAATTAAGCTTTTTGTGAAGATATATATATATATATATATATATATCTTCACAAAAAGCTTAATTAGTTATTTTTTGGCCAACTGATAGTTTATACAATCATTTATTAATATTTTAATATAAACGATTGCTGATTACATTTACAAATTGAACATGAAATCAAACACTTAATAGATATAACTAAACTAAAATACAATCAACAAATTTACTATTATTACTAACCAGCCTTGCCCGCAACAGTGTTCTAGTGAAACTAAAAGTTATCTGTTATGCTTTGGTTACAGCACTTGTTTATGAAAAATGCGCTGTGTTCCTTTTATACCCCTAATAACGTGTGTGCAAAATTTGATTATAATAAAAAGAGTAGGACTTTTTGTAGATCTACGTATTTACTTATTACTAACCCAATGGTCATAACCTAGGCTTGATAACCAGCACACGCGTATAAATCAGTTCACTAGTATTTATCCTTCCGTTTTAACAAAACTTAATATTTGAAGTTAGCTGAGAGGTGTAGTCTGATGGTAGAGAATCTATGTTATTTTTTATGAATTTGGCTATCAAAGTATTTTACCAATCGAATGGTAAATCCAAAGATTATCACGTTTAAATAAACAAACGGAAACACTTTTCAACTCTAGTATAATTACTAAAATAATAATAATTTATTTTACTAAATGTTTAGGTTGATTGTATAACTTATTCAAGTTAACATGGCTTAATATGTGTCTGTATTTCCTTTAAAATAATAACTATTTTATAATTCTTGTACAATACAAAGACAATCTAATTTGTTTTTAAGCACCCACAGTGAATATTTATCATATTAGAAGATAGATTCTCGCCTCATAAATCGGAAGACGCCACGCGGTTTCAAACTGTGATTGTTAAAATTTATAGAGGTACAAAACAAACAAGAGCATCAGTCCCCACTGTGCCGTAGAGCTCGTTCGATAATCTGATAATGCAAATTCTTATCTTTTTTCATTTTACACAAATGTATATCGAAAACGAGAGTTAAACTTTGGCTTCAAAATTAATATTACAACTTTCTATCACAGAACAACACTATTAATTTATTGAATTGTTAATAATATACTTGGATATTTATTACATTTTTTATCTCACTAAAAGTAACTACATGGTACCCGATAGTAAGAATAGTGTAATTCAAAAACAATAATCCATGGGTTGTCGTTATTAATTTTTTTATAGTTTAGAGATTTAGCGTTATTGCCCTAATCTCACTTACTGTTAAATGACCATTTGATCTAAGATGGTTGACATGCTATGCCTAGTGTAGGGATTGGTTTTCAAGTGCTAGTGCCGGAACATACCTATAGGTATTTGGCGGCAGATTTTCAACTTTGAGGTTGGTAGGTAGCCTGGTGGGCATTACAAAAATCCCTACCACCGTACTTTAGTTTCATCAAATCATTTCCTTATCGAAAGTTCAAGTGAGAGGTCAAGCAGGGAATCGAACTCATGTCCACTGCCACGACATCCGTACACAGTACCAAGTGAACCGTCATCGCTTTAAAATCGCTTTTTTCATTATTTTTTAATAATATACTTGGAAATTTGTAAGATTATTTTTTATCTTAGCACAGCAAACTGACCGCACTATACCCGATATTAAGACCAATGTAAACCAAAAACACAAACAACCTCCGAGAAATAAGCAATCCACCAGGTTGGTCGTTATAATGCCAGTCTGTAAACCTCCATGTAGTTGGATATACAAATTCTCCAGAAAGTTAAAAAATCCCCCTGATTGCTGTATATACATCTATTAACACCGGAACAGAACATGCGTAAATAAAGTACACCACGCTCATAGGTTTTAAAAAATTTAAATGTAAAGATTGGGTCCATTTACGATTTCATTATAATATGTATTGTATTGAATATGTAGTATGAGCTTCCGTATTACATATGTGTGTATTCCATTAATATTCACACTAATCTTAAAATTTTCAAAGTTTTCGGATTTTAATGTTTTGGAATAACAGATGAATGTTCCGTTTCTACAATTATGGAGAATTATATAAATGTAAAATAGATTATGAGGATAAGAATGTCGCTAGTAGAATAAAATTATAAGCAATATTTCGATATAATAACGTAAATACTTTGATCCAACATGATGTTAAGTGAAGTCGATGTGAGAGATTATAATAAGCTGATCTTAGAATGGGAGTTATATGTAAAATGTACAACTTGCCGGTAGGTAAGTGCATTAGCAACGGATTTTCATCTAAGGCTGGCATATGTTTAAGACAGGGCTAGAAAATATCAATTGTAGAGCAAATAAAAATAATTAACATAAAAAGCTTTTTCTCTTTCAATTTATAAATATACTTTTATTTTTAGTTTACGAATTCTGAACTTTAGCGGTAAGGCTCCTGGTGAGCGTGTTTCCTCCTTGCTAGAATTTTCAGTAGTTAAACAGGCCGTGAAATGGTATTTTTGCAGAACTGTGTGATTTAGATAACTGTTAGTGCAAGTTGTCATAGCCGGTCACCGTTGTTTTTGGACGGCATCGTGTTTTTCTTTTTTTTTTCAATATGTTGTACAAATGAATATGTAAATTAGAAGTTCACGTATTACGATGACGGTAAAAAAAATCATATCATCTTGTTTAAATAATAATGAGTAAATTATTATGCATATTTCAAATATGATTAAAAAAATTGAAACGCTCTCCAAAAATAAAATAAAATTTTTGGCAAAGCCCTTAACGACCGAACCGTGTTGGCTTGGCAGATGTTACTTGAAGTCATTAAATGAAAAAAATCAATTAATAAACTCAGTTTGTGTACAAAATTGATGACTAGGACGCTTCTGAAGGCAGCCGTCTCAAAGCACCGGAGGCGACCGTGTGAACACTAAAATTACTAAACATCTTTTACCGTCTTAGTTAGAAAGTCATCTCTCTCGGATTCATATAAATTGTTTAGAGAGTGAGAAAGACGAGACTTAGGAAGTAATTTTGCTTGCACACTTTATGGGCATGTTTTGATTGATGAACACAGAAAACGCCTCGAGTGAGTTAATCACGCCTAAATTTAATTTCGAATATCAAAACATGAAAGCTATTTGTTATATTTTGTTTGTTTATCAACAAATTGATAATTTTTGACTTGCATTCAAGTTTCACTCGTCTTAATGGTTAATTATTATATTTTGAATCAAATTATAATACAATTAATTATACTTGGTCAATAGATATCTTTAGGCTATAATATTTATGAGCGATGTCGAAACTGCACTATTATCATAAATGAAGGAAAAATGTCATCAACGAATTTTTTTGTCAAATATTATAAAAGGGAACTATGTGGCAATCAAAGTTGCGTCAAACGTTTTGAAAGACCGAAATTAAGATAAACGTTTCCCATTAGATCCATTTAATGCTAGAGCTATTCGGGCCTATAAACATAATGTTTTTAATCATAGTAGGCCGATAGGCACCAATATTATTTGGTGCATTAACAACGACAATACACAGAGTAGTAAGACTTATTTTCAATGTAAAATATGTTATTTTAAATACTTGTAGTTTACCTGAATCAATGCAAATATAGACCATGACATAATAAATTAGAATACCTTAATTTTTTACTAAATTAGTAAAATATTAAATACAAAAAAAAATTGGCTGAAAAATTCATACATAAAATTTGTTATTATTAATCTCACATAATGATCTACTTAATAATTGTAATAAAAAGTTTTGTTATTTATAAAGAGTAATAGTTTTATCTGGATGAAAACTTTGGTATATTTTAATTATTTTATTATTGTTTTTTAATGGTATCACGCCTAAGATACATGATGTTAAGAACTACGTACTGCAAAAACAGTGACGACAATCTATCGTCGGTCACCACTATCTTTCCGGCCAGTGCAAACGCCTCTTTACGTTTCGATTGAAAGACTATTTCATAAAGGTAAGAAAATACACGGACTGTTCCATAGCTTCCACAGCCAAAGAGACAATATCCCTGTGCAGCTAAAACGCTCCCATACTGTTAAAGATGTCTATATTATGCACAGTCCGGATAGTTGATCTTTGTAACTTATTCTGAGCATCGACAAGCTATAATTTAATTATTATATACCTATATCTATGAAATATTATTATATTTATTTCGAACATACTTATTGCTGTTAGTCCCTAAGCTTTGATAGCTTGAAAATTATAATAATATAGTATACTCCATATTATAATAAATCTATCTCATAAATTAAAATAAATAGTTTCTGTCTACTCCAAGGAAATCTATATTCTATACGTCTCCCAGCCATCGGTCATAATTTGAACATAACGCATAAATAAATAAATAACAAACTAAATTGAAAACCTTCTCAAGTAATCGCCGGCGCGGTTAGTGTGGTTAATGACACCGGAACCTTTAAACAAACAGTTTAAGCTATCGTTCGTTTCATGTGAAACTGTATCTAATAAAATATAATTATAAGAAAAATAAACCGGCTCGACTAAGGAAGCCACCTCAAGTTGTACGCACTACTGTAACGTGTTCACATACAATTACCAAATCACACCTGGCACTCGCTGGACAATCGAAGCTCCCTATCGATAAATCCATACACTAAAATGCTTGACCTAATGGACACAATCGTTCAATGATAAAATCAGATTCAAATAAACTTTATTCAATTAAGATCTCGATAAGGCACTCCTGAACATCAAAACTTGGGCCGATTCGGGAAACATCCCTGTCGTTGGGAACAAACAGCAAAAAACTTGACTAGGCTTGATCAATATAGATACTTTTTATATATATTAAAATGGTACACAACAAGAAAATAAAAAGCTACTAAATGCACCCAGATCAAGTTTATAGTATTGCTCATCCAAAATAACATCATTCATGGGTCTTAATGACAATAAAAGTGGTGCCTTTAATTGTATATAGATCTGTGTTTTATAGATGATTATATGACCAAATAAATTGGATTTAACACTGACTACCATGAAACGTACCAAATGAGAACGCGACGAATGAGCTATGATAAATATATTTGTTCTATAATTATAAGATTTTATTCGTTGATAAAGAAATAAAATATGAAAATGCTTTTGTCTGTAACCCCTACTTACTTGTTCTCAGTAGGCACTATTTTATCAAACAGGCAGATGTATTCAACTTGTTATCTGAAGTGCGTGGGTGGACGATTCGCTAAGGTGTTACCGATGAACTAATCTCAATGATGTCCTTTGTTGGTAACCCCAGCAACGCGATCATTTTAACACGATCGTCTACTACTTCCTTATTTACATATACTTATATTGGCACGTACCGTCAATATTGGTGTACTGAAATGTAAGTAGGTACCGTCGGCAAAAGAAGTGAAAATACATCATCATCGCCATCTCAATTGATAATAGAATAATTATGATTTAGAATATCAGGTGATGATATATAATAGTTTGTTTAATATTTTTTCAGATACAATTTTAAAAGACAAATTGCTTTCTAAAGAACACATGAACACAACCACACAAATTGAGCTTAACACAAGAGAATAATATCATGCATATTATTGTTAACTGTTCTCTATATAATTCTTTACCCCTGTGTGATATTTTATGCAATTATAAAGCTATTCTTATATGAGAACTGTCATCTATCCTAATAATAAAGTGTATATTAAATCACTCGTTAATTTTCGTAATTATCATAAATTATCATTGTAGACTTCCCATTTTATTTATATTTATATACATATTGCCACTTCATCATTTACCCACCCATTCCCTTCATTTGCTTAAAATGACTAAGCCTTATCAGCTGAATAGTGCAATAATAGACTCTAAAGAGAGCTGAATTGCCAAGATTAAAAAAGAAGAAGAGAAAAATGCTAAATAATGTGTATGACATTTGCTTTTTTTATGGTTAAGGTTTAGCGTTGTGGCCATAATCTAACCTGATCCTTAGTGACGATACGGCCCAAGTTGTTAGACACGCTACACCTGAGAAAGAACTGGCTCTCAAGTGCAGCTGCCGGAACACACCTATTGGTATTTGACGGCAGATTTTTAACTTGAGGGTGGTAGCTAGCCAGGCGGGCATTAAAAAAAGCCCTCCCTACCAACATGCTACGGTTTTCTCATGATGTTTTCCTTCACCGAAAGCTCAAGCTCATTGTAGGTGGATTCTAACTCACGTCCATTGACGCGAAGTCGTACAGACTACCACTGAGCTATCACCACTTTCATGCTAAGCGATATATAACAAATTTATTTAAAAATCAGCTTGAATACCTATTATGTAATGAAAATATATATGTATTTTGTATGTTATTGTTGTATATTTAATAGCACTGCATTGTAACAACAAGACATTTGCTTTCAATTTCTATACAATATACGTATACATTATAAATGATTCCACTACAGTATAACCTTTGAGAAATATTGTTTTATTTCATGATTTTATCAAAAATTACGTAGGTGACTTGATTTAAAGTAGTCACTACACACTAGAGTTAATACTTATTTAAAAGATCAAAGTCTTAAGTAAGACCAGTTTTAAAGTAGATGATACAGTTCGGGATTTAATTTGAATAACTCGAGAGCCAGAGTGTTGTCAATCACACTTTTTAATACTAAACACACCAGCATACGCGTTGAAACTTCACGATAGACATAAACATAGGATATTGCTCTATGGTCGCACTTAACACATATTATATAATCACTTTCCTATTACTAAAATGCATTTTGAAGAAAAGAAAAAAAACTAATTCCACGGAAACTTTGAATTAATGATGACTCATTGATAGCACGTTAAGATAACGTGGCATCGTTCAACATGTGTTGAATCTAAAACAATGAATCTAAGTTTTCAGTTAATAAAATCATCGTGATGAAATAGTAACATGGTGGTTGTACGTTTTGTAAAGCTCATCTGGTTATCTTTAGCCCTCAATTTGACGCCAAATATCTGTGTATAGTATTTGTGTTGTAAACGAGAACAATTTTACCCGTCTGAATCGATGCTACTATTTAAACCATAATCAGTGCATCACAACGACCGTAGTCTCATTTTCGATTCGTCTCAGGGTTCGCCGTTAGTTTTGGACAATACTGTGCTTATCAACATGAAGAATGCTATCAATTTATTATACTGTAAAAAAGTAGATTTGGCGAAGTACACTAAGAGTCAATTTTCCCACTAGGTTTAGCGTTTTATTATGACTTACCACTTAACATCACATGAGTTTATGGTTTAAACTTTAAATTTGTTAATAATAAAAATGTGGAGTAATTTATAAAATATTGTTTTTATTTTTTTGAGATAATAATGAGCTCGATAGGTTAATCTCGCATGTATGTTGTTATTATAAATCTGCCATATATATTGAGTCGTATTAATCGTAACTTAGCCACACTTCACTTTCGCTATTTGCAGATGGTATCTATTCCTTACATATTTGTTACATTTATATACTGGAGTATATAGATTTATCATATCTGTTTTCATCGACATGCAACGAAATATAGGGGTGAACTCCGATTAATCATACCACCCTTCAAGTTCAAAAGTAATAAAGTTTAGTTGCAACGTTTACTCGTCCATTTCAATGCAATCATAACAAATGGGGTAACAAAATTAAATACGCAATGAAAAATACATGACTCAGCCTTAGGTAAAGATATACACAAAAAAATCATTACTTTAATTCAACATTTACATTCTGGACATTAGTCGATTCATAGGCTATGTGCCGGCCCAACCTATCTTTACAATTAGATTCCACTTAGGACTACGTTAATTGTAGAAAAAAAAAACGATATAAGACTTAGATTCTAAATGGTGAAAACATATTATTTAGCAACATTTAGGTATATGTATAAATATGAATCCTTTCAGTGTAAGAAAAAAAAAACATATATACCCCAAATTTTTCGCCTCTAAAATCTGCCACCATAGGTTCCAGCCTACTCAGTCTACTGGTAAACTCAACACTGGATCAGCGTAATCCTAAACAAAAAGAATATATTAATTTATCTTTTGTCAGAGAGCCAAGTGTATGCATTAATTCGTTGTGTTAAGTGAGTTAAGATTCGTTAAGTAAAGAGTACCTTGCTATCTACTTATATTATTTCCTGTTTGCAAATTATATTAATATTCAAAGAAAATTTAAATATAAGTAAACACTGGTAAAACTCAATTTCAAACTACGCATGTATTAAAATAATAAAGTCGGTTAAAAATAGATACGTAATTAATTGAATTAATAATCTAACGTTAAAATTATTATGATGCCATGAAATATTTTAAATCTAAATTCATGTAAAATTAATAAATGAGTATGAACGGACAGCTTTATTGATGAATACCG
This sequence comes from Actias luna, assembly GCA_039707435.1. Taxonomy (NCBI): domain Eukaryota; kingdom Metazoa; phylum Arthropoda; class Insecta; order Lepidoptera; family Saturniidae; genus Actias; species Actias luna. The sequence continues at coordinate 11,995,385 of JAZHAC010000034.1, read as the reverse complement.
CACCAGTAATTTTGTGCTAATGATGGATGCACCCTTCCGAGCAAGGGGTTGGCGGACCGCCGGCCGCGAGCCACCCTCCGAGTCTTACGTCATTACACACTCATTAGCTCTAAATAATTTTTATTTGTTTCTTCCTGAAACTGTGGCGCCGTCACTTAAGAGAACTGATAAAAAATGGTCCAAGACGTGTTTATTATTTTAGCCAATAAACCTTTATTATTCAACTATGGCGGCAAACAAGCGTACTGTATGCCTGATGATAAAAAGCCCTAGGCAACGTAGAGTTACTAAGACAAAGTTATTTGGCTGCAAATTTCTGTAGGTTTGAAGTATTTTACTAGCCAAGCTGTTCTAAACACTCTTCAAAGTGGAGTCGTTGTACCCTTTACTGACTGCAACTTTTTAGGGTTAACTTAGAATGCTAGGACTGTGGTAAAGATAGAATTTGAGCCGGTAGTTAGATCAACACTGGCTACTCTATGGGATAGATAAATGTGATAATATGTTCCTCTAAAGCAAATACTACTTACTAAAATATTTGATCTAAATATCTAATGCCCGTCTGTTTATTGATAGATGATGGTTAGGTGAAAGTAAGCCTTTCGGTATTAAACGGTTACAAGAAAGTGCAATTTTAGCTACATGTATTATATCCGTGCGTGTATACATTGAAATTCTTTCTCATTTAAATATTTCCTTTCAGGTTTCCTTTAATTAAAAGATATTATAACATTGTTAGCAATTTTATCAAAAGCATACTTAATATATAAAGAAATATAATTTTGTAAGTAATACTTAAAACTGATATAAAATATAATGCATGTGAAATGGATAAAATTACTAATTAAATACTTTATGAAAAATTCACTTACGTGCTCCATTATTTCTGATATGCCTTAAGCAAATGTTTCTGCCATTTAATTTCGGCTCTCCGATTGCGTTCCTGATCGAGACCTTTAGCCTTAAGAGTGTGAGAAGCCATATTCATAGTCGATATAAGAAATAAAAACGGTAATTAAAACAACATAATATTTAAAACGTACTGTTAAAGAAAACATTTGAAAACTTTACTTCGTTGTTTAAAACGTATCTGCTGGTTTTTTTTTTAATTTTGTAAGATAATTTTGGATATGTTTTTTTATGATTACAGTAGCAGCACTACTTTTCTATATTCTTGACTAATTCAGGTACTTGTTTCAGATTATTTAACCCCTTTAATAAAAGTCACCAAATAGCAACATACAATGCAATTAGAATATGTGTAAAATCGTTTTTTTAAAATGCAAAGTAAAGAAATGTATAAATGGATAATTAAAAAAAATCAAAGCAACTTCATTTAATTGAAAGTCTAACAACCTGCTTTTTGGATATATAATATATTGATACTGAATATAGTAAGTATAAAACTACAGTACTCATTCATCGTAGTATCTGCGAAACCACAGAAACCATTGACTTGAAATTTAGTAAGCATATTATTCTCACAATGTATTACCAATATGGAACAAAATGTACGATCATGAGCGCTTGATGTGTTAATTGGGAACGAAGTTGAGTGTACTATGTAATCTATTCATATATATATATATATATATATATATATATATATATATATATATATATATATATATATATATATATATATATATATATATATATATATATATATATATATTTAATTTTATCGATTACTTTATCCGCGACACCGTTCGCGTGGAACTGAAATTTTATTTAATCATTTTCATAAATAATGTTATATAGCTATGTTACGCAGGGCTAATGTAGCATTATAATGTTGAAAGAATTTTTGAAATCGGTCCAGTATTTCTTGAGCTAATTTGTTACAAACAAAAATATAAAAAAATATTTTCTCTTTATAATATTATTATTACTATATTATTATTATTGATTATTATATAATTTGTGTTATGGTATAGTACTAGACTATGTATACAATAATTTAAGAACTTTTAGTCTCGTTAATTCATTGGTCTGATAATAATTAATAAGCGTTCGACCGACGCGAACGCACTGCTCGTGACCACCGAAGGGTGTCGTGATCGCGGCGTCTCTGACCCGACGCAGATTGAGATATCAAAATTCGCAATTTCAATCCCACGGTTAGTATCAGTACATACATTTGTTTTATAGTTATCATTCACCTTGTTGTTGCCTTCAGGCACCGTTTGCATTGTATGGTTTCAATTTGTGTATTTATTAGTGCACGGATACATCAGTTTCAACTGCTGGGCCGAAGTGCTGTAGGTTCGAGTCTCACACAGGACAATTATTTGTGTGTAAATTCAATTGCTCTGAATAGGGTTCTTACTTCGATTTCATTAATTGTGGTTATAATGTCATGAACACTTAATTGGCGAAACTGTCAACATAAACAGATGCCGATAACAAAGAAAGACGAAAGACAATTGAACAAATACCTCAAAACTAAAGAATATTGCAGACAAATACCCTTGTATTATATTTCTTAGTAGGGGAGTACCTTATTGAAGTGGGTACAAATCGGCTACACGATCGTAGTACCTTTAATGTTACAATTGTCCATAATATCATACAGGATTTGATAAAAAACATATGATGTCTTAAAATTATGAACAGGTTACAGATAATTGTTTCAAAATATATTTTTGTCTTTGACTTAGTCAGCGAAAAACAACATATGCCTTATGCACTTATATCTATATTTAGTTAACACAGCAGCTGCAATATCACAAATCTTGTTCTGCTATAATTGTATCAATTTAGTAGGTGAGTAATACATTTTTTTGATAGCTCATTAAATATTCATGTTCTGATACAACTTCAATTAGATCGTTTCTCTGTTATAATCAACAGTAAATAATACTGTAGCAGCATGTTTTGAGGTGATTCTATTTGCACTTTGCTCAGTAACGACTGTTATCTGCGATCTACGTAATGTTGAGTGCTACGAGTACAAAGGGGCTTATTTATTTTTTGCTCGCAAACTATTGTACTCGTATCTATTTCACAAAGCTCACGATGGGCTGGCTCCTCTGATCGATGCTCTGATTTATATTTTGCAGTTTCAGATTAATCAAGGCCTGAAGCGTTTTTTTTTTATTTTGTTTCTGGATTATAAAATATAGTAATTATAAATGTGAATAAAAATTTGTAACAGGCAAGAATAGACATAAGAATTGTTTCGTTCAAAATCTGTCAACTGTTAGTTAAGTAAGTACAATAAAACTACGCAAAATAATTGTTAAGTATTCTTATAAAACTACTTAAGAACGTCAGGTCTCGTTGTGGTCTGGTAGCAAATTCTACTATTGACGCGAGAGGCTTCGGTTCGATTCATATCCTCACAGACTTTTGTGTAATAAGCATAACTATTTGTTGATGCCTTAGTGTTAAATATCTACATGTGTATAAATGTATCAACTGTTTAGTAGTCATAGTTTCAATCTGTACGCGGTTTGGAAATTATAGTCCTGCGTGAATCTGTATTAATATATCATTATAGGTTCATAAATGTATAACAATATTTATAAGAATACTTACTTTGGTTATAATTAGTCTCACTCTTAATTCCATTAATATTTCTTGATATTTTTTAAGTCTGTTTCATAGGTATATATTTTTATTATTACAGGAAACATTATGTTAACGCATAAGAGAACTTTAAGTTTATTGAATAATTAATTCTCGAGTTAGCCAATCGTCTCAGCTATCAATGTTACAATTAAGATAACACTATTTGTATTTAATTCACCCTCCAGCTAGGATTGAGCCAATTTAATTTATGGAAGGTCTAGATAAAGAACTCTACCTCGGTTCTCATTGTTTTAATGTTATATAAATTCTTATTGTTTACAAGTTACATGTATACAGTATTTTTACTTTTTACTAGTATGAGTAACATAACTTTTTTATTCTATACACAAATATTTTTCAATATCTAATTAAAATTGTTTAAATCGCTTTCATAATGTACAAAAATAATCATAATGAAAATCAGCTATTTAAAGATTGCCCATTTTAATAAGTTTTTTTTTTTTTTTGTAGCACGGTATAGTAACAGCACAGTAAGCTGGTAAAGTATAGTACGATAGAAAACAAACTACTCTCTTATCTATCAGCAAATTGATATATACTGTCTGCCCAACCGACTATATTATACACATACACTAATAAATAAAAAGCCACTGACGCGGATTTTTCCAACTTTTATGACGATTGCGAGCCTGCCTTGTACAAATTTTACAAACTCTCTTAATAGCTGGATATATGTACATTTATTTTATATTAATGCTGTTTACTTTTGTTGTTGTTGTTGACCAAGGCTGTAGCTTTTGAAAATGATAAAAAGTGAAAAAAAAAATTGTACGTCGAAACCCATTGTAAAAGGCAGAGATTATAACATAAATGAAAGGAAATATAATTTACGGGCGATCTGAGGTCGGGAAGTGAAAGGGGGTGAGTTTTTAAGGGTAAGAAACAGTTTATCTCGATTTCCGGCAAAACTGCAAGTCGTATGTAAAAAATTAAAATTACAAAGTTGCAGATAATAAAAAAACTACAACTTTTGTATTTACACTTTTTACACATAAATTGTAAGGTTATATTATATATGGTTATATATACAAATATTGAAATAACCAAGGTTTTAGATCTTTATTTGTATCTTTTAAAAAAACTACTAAATTTGGTATAAACTTTTTTATGTCCCAAACACATTGTAACATTTTTGATTTAAAATATTAGTTTTTTCACCTAATTTGGACTTAAAATCGAAAAAGCACCCTAGTTTTTAATCGAAAATTCTCACGTCAAAATATCAGTTATTTAAAAAAGCCTTTTTGTTCGTTTATATTCTGATAGTACAAAAAAATATACATTACTGTGTTAAATGTTCTCAGAAAATGTAACCAAATAAGTTAGCAAGATATTACAATATTTTGAGAAAATTGTGCCTACAGATGCCTATTTATTGCTATTTTAACATAACTTGTATACCAGAGCGACCTACGGAAAATTTTAGTCCATCAAAGGTGATTTATAGAGAAGTGAGGAAGGAGCTTGGAGGGTCTTGACTTTCATACCTGTTATTTTGGAATTCAAGTTATTTCGTTTCTTTGCATTTTTGAGAACATTTACCATAGTAAGGTATATTTTTCTACCATCAGTAAGTAGAGATTTCCACAAACAAAAAGCCCACCGACTTTGTTTTAAAAAGCTGATATTTTGACGTGAGACTTTTCAATTGAAAATTTCGATATTAAGACAAAATATGGCGAAAATATAAATATTTTAAGCTTAATATTTTTTTTTATACTTAAGGTTTAGCGTTATGGCCAAAATCTCACCTGATCTTAAGTGACGATACGGCCCAAGTTGGTAGACACGCTGAACCTGTGGAGGAACTGGCTCTCAATTGGAGCTGCCGGAACACACCTATTGGTATTTGGCGACGGGTTTACAACTTGAGGATGGTAGCTAGCCAGGCGGGCATTAGAAAAATCTCTACCACCATACCGGAATACACCTATGGGTATTTGGCGGCAGGTTTAGAACTTGAGGGTAGTAGGTAGTCAGACGGGCATTAGAAAAATCCCTACCACCATGCCTAATTCTAAGTATTAAGATTTACGTCATCGCGAATTAGCTTATAGGTTTTATAGGTTTATATGATTGTTTAGTGACTAGAATTATAAAGATGAAACTTTGTATCTCTTTGTGGTTTCTAAAAGGCAAGATTCGACTGTAGACCTTATTACGTGATAATAATTTCAATCTCATTATACAACAAATTAATTATATGAAGTTACCGTATTTTTCTTAATAAGCTCGAGAACCCCAAAAAAAAAGAATAATATTCCACAATAAATATTTTACATTTTTTATGGTAAAGACAAACTGAGCTGCAGGTATAGTTAGTGTTATTATTTTCCATTTTAACTCACAATGTGATCAAATGAAAATCCTTGAACAATTACTTGTGAAGTGAGGAAAACTATGTTTTTAAATATACATACAAATATCAAAATTCATAAGCGCTATACAGTGCGTGCCATTTGTATGTTTCTTATAATAAAATCTTTATTTTTTTAATTTTAAACTTATATTTACCTACGTTACATAAGAATTAAATTGTAATAAATGTATAAAGTCGAATTTATCCTTATAATCATTAGGGAAGGAAGATGAAGACAAAAGATTATCCCTTGTATTTGATAGTAGTAATTAGTGTTCATACCCTAAAGGTGTACTAATGCTATTTTCTCAACGATATTTTTTTGTATTTACTTGCTCATAATATTAAACTTTCTATAACTCTTAGTATATATGAACAGCAGTAAAAACATTTACTTTATTTAAATATCTTATTAGTGATCACCGTTCTTCATTTTGTTATGACGGTATTATTACGTTACGGTAGTATTACGGTATTATCCTTAATACTGATTCGTAATACAAGCAATAAATTTCTTAACACTTTTTTTTACAGGTTTAGTTTTATGGTGATGCTCTTACCTAATCTTAGGTGACGATACGGCCCAAGTTGGTGGACACGCTGAAGCTGTGAAGGGGCTGGCTCTCAAGTGCAACTGCCGGAACACACCTATTAGTTTTTGCGGCAGATTTTCAACTTGAAGGTGGTAGCTAGTCAGGCGGGTATTAGAAAAAGTCTTGTCACCATATTATGATTCCTCATGATGTCTTCCTTCACGAAAAACTCGAACTCATTGTAGGTGGATTCGAACTCACGTCCCTTGATGCGGAGCTATCAATGCTTCAAATAAAACCCTAATTTATTTAAAATGTGTTATTTATTTTCTATGTTGGTCACATATAGCAATTTGATAAATTGTAACTGTCTTTTTATTAACACTTAAAACCTCTGAAAGCCTTGTGGAAAGATCAATGGAAGTCGCTTCGAGTGAAAGGTTTCACTCGAGATTTATCACACACATTTTTAACAGGAACCGAAAAAAATAATTATTTTGTTTTCATCAACTTTATCGTATTTTACTATGATTATTCGTTTCGATCTTAACTTATGTTTTAATAGTGTTACAAGAAAATATTTTTTTTTTGTATTATTGCCTTACACATACCTCTTGACTGTGATCATAATTTAAATATGAAAAAGGGTCAAAAAACTTTTCAAATTATACTTCACAATATATTCTATGACAAAATGCAAAAGGTGGGTATGTAATTTAAATAATATATGTCAAACGGTAAAATTCAATTCCTCTAATCTAAATCTCTAATCAACACTTTCGCAGGTTAACTCGTTACTGTGTTGACGATATCATAAAAATACTTTAAATTTGAAACTCGTAAAGATAATAATTTGTAGACGTACAATTATATGCACTAAACATTCAAGACAGCTCATTTGGAACCGTTGCTCCCGCCCAGAGGCAGCTGTGTCCCCACTAAGCATGTATTATTGATACCTCTTGCATAAACACGACATCGACCCATAAAACCAATCACGTAGAGAGTCAATTTTTGAAATTAACTTGTCGCGAAACTTAAAGCCCTTATAAATTCTCTGATGGAAAAACTCGTTACCATCAAACCGGCAACTGAAAAAGGCCAATAGGTCGTTCAATTATCGATTATCATTTATTTTATAGTATTTTTATTACATTTAGCCCTACGTGTTATAGTGAGAGGTTGTATATCTATCTGCTACAAAATACGAGTAGGTACTTTTTTTTCGTATGTCTCAAAATCTATTAATTTAGATAAAATATTTCAGTAGTAATTAAGCATTTTATGCTGATAAAATACACATCAAATTTATTTTTTACTACCTAATTAACACGAGGAACACACGTAATATTAGTTATCTGTTCAATGTAGACATACATCTTTGCTTTAATAGGACTTTTTTGTAGGATTTTAAATTTATTTCTACACCATTCCATCGTATATATTTTGTTAATCCTTCTGAAACATCCAAAAAGGACTTTTCCTGACTTAAATCATTGATAATGTTTATAACACTCATAATTTATAAGACTATATTCCTGCCCCTTTTTTACGTTGACTGTTACAGTGCCACTACCGATTGAAAGAGTAATATATCAGTGTTTTTTTAAATAGATAAGGTTATGTGTAATGGCCATAATCTTACCTGATGTTAAGTGATGATACGGCTCAAGTAGGTGGACACGCTAAACCTGTGGAGGGACTGGCTCTCAAGTGCAACTACCGGAATATACCTACTGGTATTTGGTAGAAAATTTTCAACTCAAGGGTGGAAGCTAGCTAGGTGGGCATTAGAGAAAGCCCTACCACCATGCTATGGTTTCTTCATGAGTTTTTCCTTCACAGAAAGCTCTAGCTCATTGTAGGTGGATTTGAACTCGAAACCAAAATTCTCTTGACGCTGCGTCCGTACATACTACCACTGAGCTGTCATCGATTCAATGACAATTTAGTCAATTTAGTGGTAATATATTTGGTCATAATCTGATTACTTTACATTCTGGTATCAGCTTTCGGTAAATAAAATAATTGAGGCTAAAGCGTAGGCATTAGTTAGTAGTAACGTAGTAAGCGTGCGTAGATTAAAATATTGATGGAGTTCTATACAAAGTTGATTTTTTTAACGAGAGTCAATAGGTCTATTTTTATCTACACTAAGGAGACAGTTCGATTTTAGATTTTGTGTGTGATCCGCTTAAGCGGTTTATCATAACGTGTACATGTTAAAACTAATAAAATATTACAAAACTCTATAAGTACAATTTTTCTTTGTATAATAGTACATACTCTTCCATAATATGAGTTACATTAGAAGATCTTAAAAGTCGATAGCAGGTGTATTGTATACGAAAATAAAACCTAATTATTATATAAAAGTTTTCGTATTTAGTGTTATCATTTACAAAGCTAAAAACGGGCTTGATTATTTCTTAATTATATTAAAAGAAATTAAAACATGACATTAGAAAAATAGAATTTTTAGGCAACAGGAAATCTCTGTCATGTTATTATCTGATATTTTACGTATTGAAGTAATCACCGAGTATTATTTATAGAACATAATCACTCCAATTTTCAATGATTTATGAAAAAAATAAATGTGATAAATTCATTAATCAAGTTAAATTTAAAACATTACCTGATTATAATTATGTAATAAATAAGTTTAATAACACAACCGTTCACATAAGTCATGACTTAGCTTAATGAACCCAATCCTAGAATTGAATATTATAAGCATAACACTTTCTAAGGTTTCCGAACCATATAAAAATTGAATAGATTTCTTATAGTATTACTTTGACTAAATTTCTCATTATGAATAAAATTATTCTGAAAACAAGATCTCGGGTATCAAGCACACAAATTATTTAGGAATTTAGACTTATTTTATATTTAGACTTATTTATATTTAGGCTTATTTTTAATAATATATATATGTATATATATATATTACTAAAAATAAGCTGACATTCCGTTTACTATGTAAATTGGTAAACTTATTATAATAAATATGCCAAATAAAAATAATGTTATATAAACCAAGTTAATTTGTTGGTGTCTAAACAAGATTATGTTTTTACTTGGACAAAGAATGGAAGTTTCTCGAAGTTTTGTCTCAAAACGCCAATGAAACATTAAGTATCTAGTCGTTAATTAAAAGGGCGCAGGTGTATAGGCCATTACAAGCGTATGACAGCTAAGCTCTATCTTCGGATCGTAATTTATGAAATAATCGCGATCGTTGCATCTATGAATATCAATTACACTGACTTTTATTATCTTTTTCGCCATCTAAGCAAGTGACTCTTATAATCTAATAATTTTATTTTTATATGTTCATAATATAATACTAAATCTCGTATGATTGATTCGTGGCGTTACTAGTAATATGTGACTTTGACGTCGAATGAGGGATATTTATGCATTACTAACGATACAACGGCTTTATTAAAGTAATATCTACTAACTTAGTACTGCAAATATTATTTCGTTTTATCAAATTATTACGTCGGTAATATAAATGTTTTTGTTACAGGCTTTTATCTACGATTCTGGGTCTATTAGTTAGGCCTATACATAATGAAACGACGCTAAAGCCATCCATTTTAAAGTGGTTGCAATAATATAAAAACATGAACATGTTATAGAAAATGAATCAATACTATTAAAATATATACAGTACAAACAAATAAAAATATTAATAAAAAATATCACCAAAGGTAACGCTAGGACTCCAATATTCCTAAGCCTATAGACTAGTACTAATCTTACATTAGACGAAGTCCAATAATTTATAAATTATTTTTTGCAAAATATATAGTGTTAGCAATTGTCCTCCACGACGACACAACTACCCTCATCACTGCTTATAATCACTGCCTATAAAAGGGCAGCTAGACCGCCGATGCATTCACTTAGTTCCGAGCGTTCGTCGCGTGCACATCAGTTGTGTTGCGTTAGCGTTAGGCCGTAGCAAAGTGGTTTCTTTTTATTAAAAATTTCTGCTTCTGATTGATAAAATCAGAAGTGGGATAAGTAACTTCTAGCCTACAGATCAAAGTAGTTTTAGTAAATATGACTGGCGGATCCAGTCGTAGATCGCAACGTCGTTCTAGTAATAATAGGTCGCGGTATCGGTCACGTAGCCTAGCCGATCGAGTGTTTTCACGCGGAATTGTCGGTTATGGCGTCGTTCCTGTGGTAGTAGAAAATAGTGCGTTGTGATATTAGTAACGTGCGTGATACCACTGAGGTCGGGGTGACGTCTCAACTGAACGTGTCCAGACAGTACACACCGGAACCCCAGACGTGTTCCGGGCGGGTTTTGAGTCAGGGTCAGGTGAGGCCGAGCCCACATAAGGTCGAGGCCTTTGTAAATTCACCGGTTCCTGAGAACGTTCGGCAGAGTTGTGAAGGTTCTACCAAATGAAGAATATGAGCTTGAAACTGCATAGCGGCAGTTATGAAAAACTACACAAGCAGCGGCGCAGTATATGGTGCCTTGACGTGGCGAGTGGTGCCCTGAGTTATGTGCAGCCTTCTTTGAGGGTATGTAAAAGCTTTTGTTATCGGAACTACAGGCTTATCTAGCCTTGGCGTTCACAATCTAAACTTCAGGCGTAAAGCCTTGGCGTTTATTATCTGAACTACAGGCGTAAAGCCTTGGTGTTCATTACCTGAACTACAGGCGTAAAGCCTTGGCGTTCATTACCTGAACTACAGGCGTAAGGCCTTGGCGTTCAATTATCCGAACTTCGGGCATATTGCCCTGGCGTTCGTTGAACTACAAGACCTAACATGGTCTTGGCGTTCTGAACTACAGGCTTTAAGCCTTGGCGTTCATTATCTGAACTACAGGCGTAAGGCCTTGGCGTTCAATTATCCTAATTCGGGCATATTGCCCTGGCGTTCGATGAACTACAGACCTAACATGGTCGTGGCGTTCATTAGACTTTAGGCATATCTGCCTTGGCGTTTTAATTTCATACACAGGTTGGATGGTGGCAACGACTGGAAGCTCAGCTGGAATAAAAGCTCTGAATCTACGAAGAAAAATGCCTGGGCTTGATGAAAATACGGTTGCACACGAGCCACAGAATAGCGCATCACGCTTTGGGGCCGGTTACTCTGTGCCTTCCCTAAATGTAGACCAAGATCTTGGAGCTGCCGTTGTTGTCGGTCCAAGCAGTTTGATTCCAGGCTCAGGAATCACTGTCAGTGATTCACTATCCACTGTCACTGGAGGCAAGATACTTGGTCAGTCAATGAAAACGGCACCGGACCAGGCTTCAGCCACGGAGCTTGTGTCGAGGGCGACACTTGGTCAGGAGAGGCCGTGTTAGCAATTGTCCTCCACGACGACACAACTACCCTCATCACTGCTTATAATCACTGCCTATAAAAGGGCAGCTAGACCGCCGATGCATCGGTCATCCGGCATGCGGTAGCACCCCCCGCGTCACCCGCTACTACCTCATCGCGGACCCCGTCGCCCTCAGCGACCCCCGCCGCCGCACCCACGCCTCGTCCGTTCGAGGAAAAAATTTCTTACGCACCCCGACCGATACCCACGGCGAACTCTTTTTCGCCACTATCACCTGATCCGGAAATAGACATGGACACTGCTAATCCTGAAACGGACCTTACGGACTTTACTACAGTCTCAAGGGCGAAGCCCAAACACAAACGGGTGTTATCACCCGAAACCACACCCCCAGCCGCCGCAAAAACAATGCGTGCCGGCAATAACCGCGTCCCCACATCGCGCGACACTCACGCTGCACAAACAGCAGCTCCCACCGAAAGGGCGGTGCGGCCACCGCCCCCAGTCACAATAACTGACAAAGCAGCGTGGCTAAATATTTCCACGCGGCTGAATGCCGCCAAAATTAGATATACTCACGCCCGGAGCACCCCATCCGGTATACAAATCAAAGTCCCCACAATCCTGGACTACAAAAACCTGACAACATTCCTCCGCGAAGGAAAATTCCAATTTTTTACTTACACGCCCGAGGAAGAGCGCCTTCTGCGCGTAGTAATCAGGCGCGTCCCTAAAGAACTTCCCACGGAAGTCATTCTTGCCTCCCTTAAGGAGCAAAACTTACCCGCGCACGAGGTACACCGAATGTACCACTCCTTCACAAAGGAGGTTTACGACCTCGTCCTAGTCACCTTGGACCGCTCCAATGAAGGCAAGGAGGTTTTCAACCTCCAATCGGTCTGCGGCCTCTCCGGAATATCCGTAGAGATCCCGCATAAAAAGCATGCCCCTACGCAGTGTCACAACTGCCAATCTTACGGTCACTCGGCGAGAAACTGTCACATCAAGCCGAGATGTGTCAAATGTCTAGGAGATCACTCCACAAAGGAGTGCCCCCGCATGCCGGAAACGGTAGAGCCACCGAGCTGCGTCTTATGCGGCAAGGCCGGTCACCCCGCGAACTATCGCGGGTGTGAACGCGCCCCACGCACTAGGCGCACTCGCACGCGCGTCCCACAGCGCGCTCCTCCAGCGCACGCCGCGTCAACGCGCCCTGCCCCGCCACCGCTCATCTCAACCCAGGCCTTCCCGAGCCTGCCAAGTCCAGCGCGAGTCACTACCGCGCACACACCATCACAAGCTCCGCCTTCCGCGTGGGCCGCTAAAGTACAACCGCCTAGAGTTGTACCTTCGAGCTCGGAAGCTCCGTCCTTCGACTTCCTAGGCCTAACCTGGATCGCAGGTATTCTTAAAGATTTTGACGTCGAAGACATCATCGCCTTCGACAAAATGGCCAGCTCTCCCGTCGGAATAGACCGACTTAAGGCCGTAGCCGCCTACCCTGCCCTCGCACGTGCTGTGCAAGACCTTGCCCGCGCTTCCCCATAAATAGTTTTCGCGATGCAGGATAAAATTAGACCCCGGGGCCTCTCTTTATCCTTTTTTAACGCGAGTAGCTTAACTTCCCAACGCGACTTAATAGCCTGCTTCCTTAAGGAGCGGCAAATCGACGTGTTCCTCGTACAGGAAACACTACTTAAACCGAAGTTCCGCGCCCCTGCGATCGCAAACTACAAAATAATAAGAGACGATCGCACCGGCGCAAGAGGCGGAGGTACACTCATATATTTCAAAAAATCTTTATATTGCACGCGAATAGAACCTCCTAAACTTACTAACCTAGAGGTATCTATATGCAGAGTGGGCATGACCGATCATCCCACGATCCACATCGTTTCAGCGTACCTCTCGCCAAAGAAAACACTTATCAAATCAGATCTAGAAGCGCTCTTCGCGCTCGGTGAATCGGTAATCGTGGCCGGCGATCTTAACTCCAGGCACATTTATTATAATAACCCGCGTACCACTGTCAACGGTAGAATACTTCTCCGCTTGGAACACGAGCTAACTTTCGATGTGATAGCTCCTCCAGAGCCAACACACTTTCAGACCAACTGTCGACCCTCAGTTTTAGATATAGCTATCCTAAAAGGGGTCGCCCTTCAGGTGCGACACATCGAAGTCGCTCACGAACTCGATTCAGACCATCGCCCAATAATTCTACTCCTCGGCCAGCCCGACGAGCATAACCTGCCTCCCATTAAAGTTGCCGATTATCCCAGACTTAGGCAATACTTGGCTACTAACATCTCCTCTCCCGAGCTTGACAGGATTCCAGACGTGATAGACTCGCCGGCCGACGCCGATCTGGCGGTCGACTCCCTGGTCAGTCACCTCCAGAATGCCGTCGAGGAAACCTCGAAAGAGGTAAAAGTGGCGAACGATCGCCGCTTTATACTCCCCGACGACATTCGGAGGCTGATCACTGAGAAGAACGCCGCGACTCGCGCCCACGACGCCTATCCGACAGTAGAGAACTGCGTCCGGCTACGCGCCCTACAAAGACAGGTCAGATCTCACATCTCTGAATTTCGCTCTCAAAGATGGGACAGCCTCCTGGAGGACCTCAAGCCATCGCACCTGGCCTTCTGGGAGCTCGTCCGCAAACAAAAGAGCAGTTACTCCTCAGCCACACCTCCACTAGACAGAGGCCCCACTCTTCCCCCTGCTTTCGAGAGCAGAGACAAAGCGGAGCTCCTCGCTAACACCCTAGAGGAACAATGCTCCCCCAACCCTTACGAATATCAGGACATAGATCCCGAACACTGGGAAAGGGTCACCCGAACAATACACACAATAAGGGAGACCCCCCAGCAGAACTCCTAGACCCGGTCACCACCGACGAAGTCCTCTCAATAATTAAAGGACTCAAACCTAGGAAATCTCCCGGTCCTGATGGTATCAGGAATGAAGTCCTAAAGCTTCTTCCTGACAAACTCATAGCGCTTCTGGTCTGCATCCTCAATGCGGCCATATCTCATTGCCACTTTCCAGCCGTCTGGAAAAGGGCCACCGTCATTGGTATCCGGAAACCAGGCAAAAAAGCCTGCTCCCCAGAGAGCTACTGTCCGATCAGCCTACTAAACACTTTAGGCAAAATATACGAGCGGATTATTTTAAACCGCCTCCAAGTCGTCGTAGTCGACAAATATCTTTTTCCGGACCAACAATTCGGCTTCCGGCCGAAACATTCATGCACCCACCAAGTTCTCCGCCTTACGGAACACGTAGTCTCCAACTTTACGGAGCTACGCCTTCCTAGACGCACTCTCGCTGTCTTCTTCGATGTCGCCAAAGCCTTCGACAGGGTCTGGCACGAAGGACTCATATATAAGCTCCACCAGTTCCAAGTTCCGGACAGACTTGTCCACTTAGTCATACAATATCTATCCAACCGCTCCTTCTGCTACAAAGTAGACGGAGCTCTCTCCTCACCCCATCCTATTCGCTCTGGAGTCCCCCAAGGCTCCATTCTAGCGCCCTGTCTATTTAATCTATATGTCAGCGACATCCCAATCTTCGATGATGTCCAAGTAGGCCTCTACGCCGACGACACAATCATATATAGCTCGGGAAGGCAAAGAGCCAATCTTAGAAATCGAGTCCAACAAGCCATCTTCGCCTTCGGATCCTGGTGTCTCAAATGGCGCATAGGATTAAATCCAGATAAAAGCTCGGCTATCATGTTCGATCCCCACAACTTCAAGCCACTCGAAGGCTCATTACACTTATTCGGTGTCGATATCGCCTGGGTAAATAAAACCAAATACCTAGGCGTAGTACTCGACAAACACCTCACCTTCACCCACCATATCGATTACGTAATCAAAAAAGCCAACACCGCCTCGTCCCTGCTACGTAATCTCACTTCTTCAAAAAGCAAAATGTCACTCAGACATAAGCTTACAATATATAAGACCTGCATACGCCCAATATTGACTTACAGCTGCCCAGTTTTTGCCCATGCAGCAATAACAAACCTGGAAAAACTTCAAGTCTTCCAGAATAAATTCATTCGCACAATGGTCCAAGCCCCGCCTTACGCCTGCAACATAGATCTCCACAAAGATATGAATCTCCCTTCCATATACGCTTACATACGCGAACTCACCAAGAAATTCTTTGATAAAGCCGAAGCTCATTCGAATCCCGAAATAGTAGAAGCAGTCAACTATACTGCAAATCCTCAAGCCGTTTGGTTCGCACGCCGGCCACGAAACTGCTTCACCGACCCCGTAGACGACATCACTAGGGAAAACGCGCTCCTTCCTGCCGTCTCTTCAAACCGTTCGTGTCCGCGCACACGCCCGCGTAACCGCAGGTCTCGCCGCCGAGGCCTTACGGTTAATTTCACTCCCGCACACCCGCCGCGGCCTCCCTCTGCAGACGCTCGAGCCTAGGTCCGATCCTCCGGAAAGGAGCCCTCGAGCGACTCTGCTCGCGCGATACAGTGACACTCTACAACACTGAGAATACAACATCACACTGCATACCATCCGTGCACACCCACACGCTAAGTACACGGTTCTGTAAGGGACCAAAAACCTGTGGCCCTGCCAGTTGTTTGCCTTTGTAATTTTTAATAATGCTTCCTCTGTTCACAGTCAGTTTCACACAGTTCATGGGCGTTTTAATGCGAAGACTACGTCCATCCAACACCGATAACTCAATCTTAAAACAGTACAGTACAATCCACTCCACCGACTTCCTTGCCTCTCTTAACAATTAGTATATTTAACATTTCACAAATTAGTAATTTATCTAAAGGTCTACTCCAGTAGGCCAGCTCTTATTATTTTATAATATATTTTCTCTTCCGGCAGCAGTCCATGCCAAGGGCCAGCCACAACGGCACCCTTGTGCCCGCTGCCTCGGGGCTGAGTGCCCTCAGCATTCGCCCCAAAAAGTCCTGCCAAGCTGTAAAAGCCCCTCCGGCTAACAGCGTAAGTCCAGTCGAAAAAAAAAAAAAAAAAAAAAAAAACCGATGCATTCACTTAGTTCCGAGCGTTCGTCGCGTGCACATCAGTTGTGTTGCGTTAGCGTTAGGCCGTAGCAAAGTGGTTTCTTTTTATTAAGAATTTCTGCTTCTGATTGATAAAAATAGATAATATCATTTGGAACGACAAAAACATAATATTGTGAGAATTTCAGACCTCAATATTAACATTAAACTAATAAGATAATTTTCATACTAAGCTGGTTTTTTTCTCATGACTCGTGAAACATCGAGATAAATTTAATTGACGTAAAAAAATTCACGAAAAAAAAAATGTTCTAAACAGGTTCCATTTAATTGTTTATCCTTTGAACTGTTTCCTTATAATCACCGTGAACGCACCCGCGCAGTTGATATATAACATAGAACAAAATTACAGTGCAACTTCAACGTGACGCGTACGTTGTGAAAAAATAAATAGGCGCCAACTCAATGTTTGCGGGAACAGTGTAGTAAAGTGAAAACTAAAGATATAACATAGAACAAAATTACAGTGCAACTTCAACGTGACGCGTACGTTGTGAAAAAATAAAAAATAAATAGGCGCCAACTCAATGTTTGCGGGAACAGTGTAGTAAAGTGAAAACTAAAGTCTACTAAGACAAGTAACAATCCAGCCCGATCAGCACCGCTAAGCACATCGCAAGGTAGTAGTCATCTCCTCTCCTTTTGATATCTATCTTTATAACAATCCTTGGAGTATTACGCTTCACATATCTTAAACATTGGTATGACTATACAATTTGATTTTTTGACTTTGGAATTTAGTAATTCATACGAATATCAATCTCTCGAAAAATCCAATGAAAACGAAATTAAATTCTTTAAAAAAAAATCTTTTAAGAGATGTGGCTAAATTTACTCCTTCAAAAGGTATTCAACATTAAAGTGAAAACCAAGTCCTTGTGTTTACCTATGTAGACCTCTTTTTATCCCGTCAATTGAAAAATTGGGTCTTTATATCAATGATAATTTACATTAATTCATTTGTTAAATTCCTTGAAATAAAAGTAACCAATACAAAAATAACGTGATTGTTGTTATTGAAATTATTTTTAGAACACATATGGATGCAATTTCCCAGTGTAAATCCTCTTCCTCATCCCAAATTCCTAGATATACACATATATTTGTGGGTATAGTATTGATAGGTACTCATTTCTTACATATACTCTTACTGTTGTAAAATATGAAGGAAATGTAATCTCACCACCATCCGAAACAGTTAGCTACCGTGGGTAAATCTTTGTTTCAGAGAGCACAAGGAATCTGTGACGAGGAACATCTGGCTGCTGAGCTGCGATATGTCAAGCAAGTACTGCGTGATAACAAGCTCCAAATTCCACGCCGCCGTCACGGAAACCGAGTGAAACCAGCCATAGTAGAACGTGTACCTGTTGTGCTACCTTTTGTAAGAGGGGTCACAGACAAGATTGGCTATGTGCTGAAGCGTGCTTCAATTAAAACTTACTTCAAGCCGCCCAAGAAGATTAGTCAATTTTTACCACCTGTCAAGTGTCATATACCTCTACAAGAACAGGGCGTATACAAAATCGAATGTGACTGTGGCCTCTCCTATATCGGACAAACTAAAAGAAATATAGGGACCCGCGTAAAAGAACATATAGCTGATGTTAAACACCGACGATCTACGAAGTCTGCAGTTGCTGAACATTCAGAAGAAGGCTCCAAACATTATCTTCGATTCGACAAGCCACAAATCCTTGCCAAAGAACACCGATTCCTACCTAGGATGATTCGTGAGGCTATTGAAATTAAAAAACATCCAAATTTCAATAGAGAAGATGGTTGGAAGCTAGCACAAGCCTGGGATCCAATTATACATTTAATTAAATCGGAACCCAAAAGACCAATTGCCAGACCTCAAGACACTGTGAGCTCTTTCTGCGTAGATCGGAACACTATCAATAATAAAAACTAAATTGAAGGTAGACACAGTAACATAAACTTTTCTGGACAACCTGCACCTCAGTCCGCCCCGTGACCACGAAGGTTGAAAAGCTTTCGAAACGTCGGGATCAAAATTTAATAAATAACCGCGATAAAATCCGTTTAAATTAGTTTTATTTCAAATATGAAGGAGCCTTAAATTAAATGATATATATAGACAACAGTATACAGACCAGACATTATTGTAATTACTTTGAATATACTTATTGGATACAAAATTTATGATGAAATTATATATAAGATTTCATAAAATGGTAGTTAATAAAATATTGTTAATTCAGCTTAATTAATCTATTGCGTATCCAGTTGCTGACTTATGTATACAGTTTAATTACTTATATTACTGCATAAAATTACTACACTAAATTAACTTCGTGAAACAAAATATGGTATAAAAGATTTAATCACTTGACCGATATCGTGAAATCTCTTGCGGAGATTTCTAATAATCATCTCCAAACATTAAGATAACACATATTTTACAACGAGAACATTCATTCAACATGTTTAAAAGTCAGTTTGAGCAATAATGCAATGCAACCTAATGCAATTTGAGCTTTAAAGTATAAAAAGAAATATTTGAAACGTTTGCATTTCTTCAGAATCATGCTGTATTTTGTTTTTAATTTTTAATGAATTTTATAATGAGGCTACTACTTTATTTATACGAATAATCAATATTCATATTATTTAAATTTTATAGCGCGCGTGACCACAACAAGGTTGACATAACTAAACTGTATATAGCAGGTGCACCGATTAACTAACATCAGATCTGAAACATGAACTTGTCAAATATATTTCAAATAGGTAAGCTGTTAAATCGGACTAGTCCAAGTGAATACTAATAAAATACTGTAATTATATATTTATAATTACAATATCCGAATGTAAGTAGTTCAATACTTAGTTTAGCCTTTAGAATTTATTTAGGCAGATATCCACGTATTATTATTGTATTTAAATAGGAAAATATTACGTATAAATATTACGTTTTAAAGTTGATTTCTTGTGAGTATAAATTTTCATTCCATATATTTATGTAAGGAAACTGTGGAGTAATTTCGTTCATATTCCTTTATACGTTAACTGTTATATAGTAGTCTTCAGACATGGTTTTTAAAATAATATATTGTTTTAAACTCAAAGTAAACAGAGATACAAGCCTTTGTACAAATTGCTGTATGAACTCCATATTCATATGTTGACCAGTAACATATAAGTTTATCGAGTCGCTCCCATACCAGCTTACAAGACTCTTGGAAACTTGATATAGACTAGATAAAGGCCGGCAACACAACTGCGATTTCCCTAGTGATGTGGGTGTCCATGTGCGGCGCTGATCACTTACTATCAGGTGAAGTGCTTGTTAGTTAGTCCCGTATTGTATTAAAAAATGCTGATCATGAAGCGTGACAAACTAAAATGGAGATATTGATATTAGCTTATACTACTATATGTCTCCCTTAGGCGGATGATTCACCTAGTGTATATTAGTCGAGACCTGGTCGGATAAAATCTTCGTGAAGTAATACTTCTCTCTAATAAAAACACAGTAAATGGTGGACAGGATACTATTTTACAACTTCGCCCGAAATTGGTTGACTATAGGTACATTTCATGGAATAAAAATCAATTATTATTCATTTTTTAAGACAATTAACAAATAAAATTACATTTCATTGGTGACGGTTGA
Organism: Actias luna; assembly: GCA_039707435.1. Lineage (NCBI taxonomy): Eukaryota > Metazoa > Arthropoda > Insecta > Lepidoptera > Saturniidae > Actias > Actias luna. Next base: position 11,974,850 of record JAZHAC010000034.1, on the reverse strand, counting down.
TCCCACGTTGACGGATGGTTGTACCGATCATGGGTACGTGGCATCGATGTCGAACAGCATAGTGGCGAAATGCATGTTGTGTTCTGAACTGCATAATGGCAAGCGGAAACAAGGCGGATATCCACTGCGGTACAAGGATTTGTTCAAACGCACCTTCTTGCGTTGCAGGGTGGTCCCGCACAGATGCAATGTATCTAACGAAATCAATAGTTATACGATAAATAAAAATGAAAATTAACATGCTTTTGTTCTTAGAATATTTTCTTCGCACTCATATATGTTATTATAGCTGAAATCTTCAAGCATATATATGCAGACCTTAATTTTTAAGACATATATTATTTCAATAAGTTTACATTCATAAAATGTATATAGCATGCCAATAAATTCATAAATGAACATTTAAAAATACAATGTGTCGAACAGTACTTTCAATAACGAATTTACTATGTTTTAGTACAGTAGATCCTTATAAAATCTAAATATTTATAACAAGTTATGTATATCATGTCGATTCTAAGGTTTTTCTTGTTGTATTTTCAGTCAGCCGACGACTTTAGCAGGTGCTGTCCGGGCGCACACTTCTTTCATTAAAATTAATACCAATGTCGCGTGTGCACATTCTTACTTGATAACGCCTCGACGTAATTAAGGTACGACACACAACACATAAATATTACAGATGCACCAAATATATTTCGTCTCTTTTAAATAGCTCTGCTGTATTACAAAAAGAACGTTACTGTTTCTTTACAACAGAGTTGTGTTTTAGTTACTGAAGAGTTGATTGGAGAAAAAATTATGGATCATGTTAAATTATAAATATTAAGACTTCTGTATATACTGTGTTGGAGGGTATAACTTAACCGATCAAGTCGAAAACAGAAGACAGGCGCGCGCCAGCCACGCGCCCAACGGTACTTCACGAACTCTTAACAAGAATTTGGATTCCATTAATACATTTCGCGTATGGCATCAGATTAACATGTTCAGTGCAGCGGGCGGCGAAATGAGTGTATATTAATTTTTATATTAATAAGCTAAATTGGAATTTTTGTTCATGTTAATTTCGCAATGGAGCTTTTGCTTTTAGTAATAACAGCCATATTTCAATTTTATTACATTTCATTAATATTCCAGAGTATATTAAATTCCTTGTTTAGTGAATGCAATTATAAGCTTTGATATCTTAGTTTTAGAATTTTTCGTTCGGTCATAGTATCTCGTTGACTACGTTATATATGTTTGAAAACCTACAATGAGCCTGAATTTTCGGTGAAAAAATACATCTTAATAAACTGCAATATATTATGTTATTTAAATGCTATCCCAAAACATTTTTAGATATGTTTCAGACATCATAGCATTTTCTCTTCTAGTAAAACAATTATTATCCATAAATTGTTACACAAACGACATCATGTAAATTTTCTATCAAACGGCTATTAAATATACATTTAAAAAATCTTAACGAAAATTCATATAACTGACTGTAAACTTACCTTGTGATTTTCTTTTTTGTTATTACTCGCCTATTTTGTAAAAAAAAGCAATATTTAAAAAACATATGAGTTATTTATGTACATAAAACGTTCAATACTTCATATTTATAACACTACTGTTAAAATAAGATAGAAAAGTTCAATGCAATCTATCAAGCACAGCTTAACCGTCGAGCAATATTGAATAGTTAACACGTACCTATAGGAGTTTGTTTATTGGCAATCAGCATACAATCTTTTATTTCTGTGATCATTCTTCACCTTTAAACGCTTTGAGGTTGATGGTTATCTCATGGGAGTATCTGTTTCTCGTCTAAAATCAATAAAAGTGATAGTTAAAAAAAATTCACGATCCAAACTTTTATGACAAAACAATACTAATTATCTATTTAGGGATATCTTATCGCCGCTGCTAACGAGGTATCGTAAAACTATAAATGTATCCAACCAGCCTTGTGTGTCGGCGAGTGACCTGAATTTCCTCTGCCAGCTTCGTTTACAACACTTTTTTTCTGAGGTAGATACATGAAATATGACGTACTAAATGATACATGCCGTATTCGTTATCACAATGTTTGGCGTGTTATCCAAAACAATATAGTATGTGATACCTTTTTATTTAAATACAATGTTGTAAATTATTTAACAATTAAATCCTCACAAAATACTAACAATATGTTTAAACTCCAACCTTATTAAAGAAAGACATATGTAGGAACCTACACGTAGTTGATAAATATCAACTTCAAAATGGCAAATTTATGTTATGTATCAACTACAATTAGTAACAATAGTTGAAACTTACTACTTTAAAAACCGCTGTTTATCCAATTTTTTGTTATTGCAGAAAACGTAGAATGGATCTCAGAGAGCGGATCTATGAATATGTTAAAGATGTATGTGCATATGTTATTGAATGTCAAATATAAAAGAAAAAATAAGTAAAGTTGTATAATAACAAGTTCGGATCCCTACATTAAGTCTGAGCTTTTAGTGAAGGTAGAGCATTTTCTAATGTCTGACTCACTGGCTAACCACCACCCTCAACCTGAAAATATATCTTCAACACTTATAGGTGTGTTCCGTTAGCTGTACTTGAAAGCCACCCCCAGCACTAAGCTTAGCGTGCCCACAATCTTGGACTATATCATCACCTAACATCAAGTGAGATTGTGGCCAAAGTAAAAAAAAAAAAACGAATAAATAACAACAGTAATATAAATTCAAACTTCAATTTCATTACTCCATAAATCAATCAGCTATTGATTTAAAGATATTATCCGATATTCGACTGTCGTGTAGATCGCGACATCGACTTGAAGCTATACAAAATCGAAACAGCCAAATCGTATCTGGACTGGAATCAGTGTCGGAGAGTTCGACGCGTGATGAGTCAACGTCGCATCGCCACGCAGCCTCCGTCCGACTTGTCCGACATCCGACGTCAGCAGTCGATGTCAATGTTGTACGTGGCTAGCGACATTACACGATAGGATGTCGTGATATCCTACTATCTTCAAAGTTTCGAGAGACAATATTTGCATTTTACTTGTCGTTTAAAATGTACTGTTTTTTAAACACACACAATATTACACATACGAAGTGTGGATTAGGGTGATTTTATTATTTGAATTACATATCTGTATAAGAGTAAAAAAAAGAAATTTGAATAATTTAGAGTTTCTCAACAATCATTATGTTATGACGCTTATTACTATAAACATTTAGCATATCTCCCCCACTCCGTTTACATTTATCCCCTCAAACGGATTATTCCGTTCTTAGTCGGTATCTACTTCACGAAATTCCAAACTACATTTGAACTGTATAAGTCTGGTAGTTATATATATATATATATATATATATATATATATATATATATATATATATATATATATATATATATTTAATCAATGTTAATTGAGTATGAAATAAACAACAAACACAAGTTCGTTGAATAAAGATTAGAACCTTTTTCTTAATATTGACTTATTTTTATTGATGTTGTTTCTATAACAATATATGTGTCATTATAAAACTCAGGTCTTGTTGACTTGTCGCATAAAGTTAGTCAAATAGGTAATATTGACTAACTCTAAGCAGTTCACGATATCATAGTATATTTTTAAATCTTATACCAAAACAAGCATGTCCACTATCTTGGGCCATGTCGTCATTTAATATCAATTGAGATTGCGGCCGTAGCGCTAAATCTTAGCTATAGAAATATAACTATTCGTTTTTTTTTTTTTTGTAAAACGCGAGTTATATGTCCAGTCCAATATCATATAAAAAATACAATTTAATCGACGCTGGTAAAAGTTTGGCTGCAAACAGTTCCTAGTGACAATGTGGTCGACGCAAAAGAAGTCACGGCCCCGTCTTGTACTTGTTATATAAATATTAACCCAACAAACATCACCGTATGCGCAAATAGAATGAAAGCGCGAATCATCTTCAAACGTGTTCCGCTGTGGAACGATTTACGGTCCATTGTAAAGGAAATACGGTCTAGAAACGTAACACTTTATTAATACTTAATATGATCACCCTTTGATTTCTATGAATAGGAGTCACTCAACAGGTCGTTAATCAAATGATATTGGATAAGGAATCAGGTAGTTCCTTTGTGTGATCGATAGCGGTGAGCTTTGCATCGTGATTAATAAGAATGAATAATTTTTCAAATGTAATTCCATATATTTTCCTCTCCGATAGACGCACATTCAATAGTAACGAAACTAGAAGCAACTGCAGCAACTTGTTTCGGCTAAAAGATTCTTGTTATTTATACATAATGGTACTTACATAATTTATTATTAAATAATTTTAATCGCATTGCGTGTTTAGATAGCTCCATTAATTTTAACTATTCATTATACATTAATATTTTCGTAAAAAATATGTATCATCTAATCGGAATTCAATTTACTCGCATTTAAATTGTTACTAGTTTTTCAACTAACTAAAACCAGATCGGTTTCGTTGACGGAGAAAAGACCAATAGATAATCCAAAATCCATTAACGTTACCACGTTAACTTTTAATTTAATACGGCGTACGTGTCGCAACTTATCGAAGCTTGAAGCTAATATTATATTTTTATTTTTAGTATCTGTTCCTCACATAAGTTTCTGTCACTCGGTATTCAAACTTAAGTCTAAATATACTGGATCTTATTTAATATGAATTATTGTAGCTTTATATTCACAGGCATTATTTATGTTAGCACTGTTAAATGACAGAGAATTAGCAGCAAGTTATGTGTCGCGGGAGAGTTTATACACAAATATTTAATGGATAAAGAGTAACTCTAAGACGAACAAACATTTGTCCGTAACATAAGCAGTTGTCCTAGTTATATGAAAAAGGTGTCCTAAAGAAAGAAATAATATACTCTTATCGTATAATATATATTTGTTTAGTAAATATATTACACAAAAAAATATTAAGAATAAAGAAGCCTATACTATTATATATTATCTATATATCGCTGTTTGTATAATATCTGTTATGCACGTAGGAGTCTTCCATTTCCTCATCACCTGATCTCCAAATCTGTAAAATTGTACCCTTAAATTATCTTAAATTTGTACTATGTACATGTATTCCATTTGCAAAGTAAATACTCACTATGAACAAATAAGCGGTTGAAGAGATAGGAATGAAATCGCGTACAGCACCTAGAAAGCACTTATATATAAACATGCAATCCACACCACACTGTCTAATTAGAAATGACGACTGCGTGTACAATTGTTAACTAATTTTCATGATAAAGCAGCCATATTAGAACATTGCTATTCACTTTAAACCAAAATAAAAAAACTCTTACACAACTTAGGTAATTTGATTGTAATAAGACTTAACATTATGTTTTACTGAGAAAACTATCTCCTGATTAGAATTGTATCCTATCGCGGAATACTGCTACTTCATTCGTCTTCAGCTACAACCACTGCCACAACTTCAGTAATCGTGTATTCTCCAATTTTGCTGTAGCCAATGGTATTGAGAAAGTGCACATAGTAAACGTATGAAAACACAAACTCATAATTATAATGATAATTCACTGATGGTCGAGGTATTAATTCATCGCGTCTAAGTTAATCTCGTTTAATCTCTAAGGATTTGAACCATAGTCTTTACTTGAGCTCTCCACTCGTGCCACGCAGTATATTAATATTCTGATATACCGAATTAGAGGTAACAAATTACAGATAAGTGTGATTACTTTTTGTCTTGAAAGACTGAGTGGTTACTATGGACTTTTTATAATTACGTAATGTTAAAGTGAGTTCCAATATGTTTTTAAATATATTTTTTAAATTAATGATTTTTAGTCACAATGAGATCTTATCACGAAGCGTAGTAAATGATTTAACAAAATAATATATACAATTTATTTATTTTATTAATTATAATTATTTAAAACCTACGCACGTATTTTTTTAGATTGAAATTTAATTATACCGTTTTTACAATTGTATCGTTAAATATAAACAAACTTTAGAATAACATTTATTCTAAAAGGACAATACAGTCAAGCAGTGTACGCAAAATGCTACTAGCATTGCTCGGTTGTATGGCAATACTGATTTGTTGAGCAAAGTATAAGGTAGGATTTAGGTCTAGGAATCTTTAAGAGTTATTTAGTCTTATATAAACAATATATTTTTCAGGCACACATTTTCGCCCCGATATCATCTATTAACAGTTTTTTTGTTTAATTTTATACAATAAATAATTACACTACATTTGTAATGTTACGAAATGGTACATTTTTATGCAATTTCGTTTGATCCCACACCAGTCAAGCGTGTCATAACTGCCGCAGATGACAGAATTCACATAATCATCACGACGTCGAACATCCCCTGAATCCCACGTTCACCCATGTCTCTGTCATTTGTTTCACAAATTGTTTTATCGCCGGTTATCGTCCAAATAACTACTAGACATTAACGAATTTTAGAACCTTAGCATAGCACTTATTTAGTTTATATGTATGTTGGAGTAATAAAATTATATGATGTGTAATTGATTTCAATATTATATATACATATTTTATTTAAGCATAAAAATATCAATCAATAACTGTTATATGCGTGGACGACGTAGTAGTAGTTTATGCGCCCGCCTGCTGCCAGAGTGTTTGTATTTCTTTTTACACAGAGCTTGATTATTAATGCTGACGTTATATTTTATAATGATATATATTCTATAATCAGTAATATAATAAGGCTAAACTATTTATCAATCTCTCTATTCTTCATTCCATTCTAATTTATTCTATCATTCGGTATATATTTAGGTGTCCATAACTAAAAGATCTATTCTCATACACATTACCATTCACAAGTTACTTCTTTATTATATTGTCATGGTACTTTACAATGGTTACCACAAGGAACACAGTACGATTAAAGGTAGACATTTTTATAATTATCACCATGTGTATGGTGGTGGACTTTTACTTTTTATTGATTTTATTTTACGATTTTCCTTGATATTCCAATTACCAGTACAACTAGTGGAGAGTGAGAGTGGATGGAACTCAATCGTCTCTTTCTGCGAAGACATCGTGGCCGTAAAGGAGTTAACATAGCGAACCCGGGAAGGCGGTGACGGGTATTGGCGGCCCATCTAAACTAAAGATTTTCTCATGTTAATGTATAGTATGTATGATATACAGCAATGAAATAAACAAAAGATTAGTACTATTATTGCAACAAATATATGAAATTACAAGTATTAATTTATATAAAAATTAGTTGTGCTCGCCACTTTGTTCGTGCGAAGCTAAAAATGATTTAACCAGTTTTGCCCGTTTGCCCGTAAAAAGTATTCTATGTTACTTCTAATACCTCCAAGAATATGTCTACAAAGTTTCATGATAATCGGTTAAATAGTTTTCGCGTGAAAGAGTAACAAACAAACTTACATTCACATTTATAATATTAGTAGGGATTCATTAGTGTGTCAGCAGCTGTTGAAAATGGCCTAAATTATTTAATTATTCTGTTAATTTACAATCTATTCTTTTTTACATGAAAAGTTGCAATATAATATCATTCATATAGTAAGTTCGCAGGGTTACGTATCCGACTACGCGTCCGACACAGTTTCGTCCGTAGTTTTGTGGGAATAGAAACTATTCTACTCAACAAAACTATAAACAACTTAATTATTTTATTATAATAAACAATAGAAAATATCTACGATATTGCTCTCCGCTATCTATTCAATGTTTATGATTCCGGATAATATTTAGACGAGCTATTAAAATAAATTGTATTGTATTATATGTATGATGTGAGAAGATTGAATCTATTAGTGTATAAAAATATTTTAATATCGGAAAAAGCATTTTATACATTATTCAGCTGATACCACTGACATATCTGTTTACCTACGTAGCCTCCATTAGAATATATTTTTATTACATTAGTGATAACGACGAAAAATATATATATTTTGAAGCGATGACAGTTCAGTTGATAGTATGATCGCGATGAAACTATAGCATGGTGGTAGGGCTTTGTGTTATACTCGCCTGTTGAGCTACCACCCTTAAGTTGACAATATACTGCCAAACACCTATAGGTGTGCCCCGGCAGTTGCACTTGAGAGCCAGTCCCTCCACTGGGCTAAGCGTGTGCACCATCATGGGCCACATCGTGACTTAATATCATGTAAGATTGTGGCAATAACGCAATAACCTTAACTATATTAAAAAAATTTCGAACAAATGTATATTCGAAAAAATTTCAAACAAACAATGAATATCTTTCCTTTCTAGTAATGTCAATTAATTAAACTATTTATACAAAGTGTTTAAACAATTTCTTTACTCCAATTAGGCGTCTAACTGGTACATGCAATTGCTTGTATGTTTTGACAGCTTTATGAAAGGGAGATATGTCAAAATAATTATTACGAGTCTGAATGTTAATAAATTAAGAGGAGGCTAAATTGAAGATAAATTACATATTGAAGATATTGTCATTACATTGTAATATTGTATGTAAAACCAATTTATTATAAATTTGAAGAATAATTCAATAATTTACGGTATTCAACATCTTCTTATATACTATTGATTTTTTAAAAGAAAAGTATACTTATAATGACGTGTATTTACAAAAGTAAATCTTTCATTAAATTGTTAGTAAAAGATTGATAAATTGTAGAAATAGGACATGATTTAGGTAAATTTTAATTCCACATTTGCTTAATGAAATAAATATATTTTATAAAATTAAGCAAACAATGTCATGATATTTGAAAGTAGAAAATTACCAAATAAAATAATATTAAAAGAAATCATTTCATACTAAATGTTATATTCGCAATGATTAAGTTCATCCCAAAATTTATTTTTTTATTTAACCTAATAGTATGAATACTTCGGCAACTTATTAAAAACAAAAAAAATAATTACGGAAACTATTAGCGCCTTCCCATCGTTTATATCCGGTATGAAATCGTAGGGTTTGACCCCTGCTATACAAAAAGATTATATATTATACAGGTAAATAGGCTCAGGTTAAATCCTATACAGATACTACATTTTAAGCATAAAAAAATATGATTAGCTTTATATGTTACACGTTACGATATTAATAGAAAGTGAATTAAAAAAAGCCTATAATTACAAATTAATAGTTTTCAAAATAATTAAACCAAAGTGTACTGTTTGTTAATGTTTCTATGTTTATAAATTTAAATAATTATTTCACTTTTCATAAAAACTACCGTTCTGAAGGCGTATATAATTGTACTTAAACTAAATAATACGACAAATAATATATGACGATAACAATATATGACAAAATAATAATAGTTATAATTAACACATCAAATAGTACCTATTCAGTAAGTGTATTCTTACAGTAAAGTATACTTAATATGAAATATGACGACATTGTAGCTGACGATAAACACAGTTCCATCCAACAATAACGGTGAGCATTGAGAGATCAACAATCCATCAGGAGACTTCACTGTTATACCGACCTGCAAGGCTTTCCGCAGCTGTATATACACCTCTGTATTAAATCAAAACGTGATGAGCCCAAAGGGAGTTACTGTAATGCATTTATCACCATGCACATGATGGTCGCGACCCACTAGAGTACAGATCCTGCCACTTCGCTAGATTGCTACTCACGTAGAGACGTTTCGATATAGTTGGACAAGCGATAATGCCTCAGTTGCATTGAATCACTGCAATGAACCTGAGCTTTTAATAAAGTAAAACACCATGATGGCAACTATAGCATGGTGGTAGAACTTTTTCTAATGCTTATCTGACTATTTTTTTCAATGCTAACCCTCTAGTTAATAATCTGCAGCCAAATATCTATAGGTTTGTTTCGGCAGTAGTACTTTAGCGCCAGTCCCTGCGCTAGGCATTGCGTCTTCACTTAACATCGGGTGAGATTGTGGTTATTACGCTAAACGTATAAAGTACCTATCTAAAATGATCATCTTGGTCTCCCATCATGAAATTTGTAACACAAACGCGCCCGATAACAAGGTACCTATTTAGCAAATGCAAAGCCATAACAAAAAATCGGATATAACCAGCCATAAATTGAAAAATTAAGTTTTTTTGGTAAATTGAACACACTAATCTAACATGCTATAACATAATAATATAACATGTAACACATAATACGAATTTGCCATTTCGAAACAATTATTTTGGGATTTATGCTATAGCTTTATTTTCGTGAAATAACTAATAAGAGGACTGTTTCACTATAATGTTTAAAAAAATTATTAATTGAATTATTGCTATTTAATTCACAAGCGTTACTACGTTCAAAGTACCTATCAAAATACACAAACAAAAAGTGCGATTCGTGGCGTGCTTGTATCGAGCCTAATTGATGGTAAAATGGAGACTACTGGTACTACTGTCACCCGCGGCGGCGACACTCACACGAATCGAACAACCATTAACATATTTGAAAGAACACAACAATTTTCTAAACACATTTGAAAAAAGTTCAAAAATTGTACGACACGCTTTTAAATTACTCTATAGCTATGTGGAAAATTTTTACGGTCAATTATTTTGTGAGTTTTATCTGTTATTAATTAACGGGACTTTTGATGTATAAAATATTATAAATTATGTACTTTTTTTTTCCATCTGTCAAATTGAATTATGTTACTAAAAGTAGCTGGCATTTATGTTGGAAGAGCTATGTGAACGTGTTTTGAATTGTGTCATCATTTAAATCTTTATCCCCGTTATTTGATAGTAAGTATAAGTAAGTATATAGTAAGTACTCTATATACTAATACCAAATTTATAAAAATGTGGTTTACATAACCAATGTAATTATTTCTTTTAAAAAGGCATATAAAACTGTGGTAATGCTATAAAGAAGATCACTTCTATGATTATCAAAATAACTAAAACTGTTACTAGAAAATGCTTTTAAACATATCTTCGAATTAAGAAATTTTAGGATAGTTATGTGCGTATCCATAATAGATTAAATAACTAAACATATATAATCTAATATGCGAGCAAAACTGGGCTGTGTTACTAGTATAAAATAATAAGTGTTTGAAACTATTGTAGATACTTCATCAAATTCCTAACTTAGCATAGCATATATCGCAAACTAAGCATAGTTATCAGCTTATATACTTAAAAATATGTATATTAGGTATCACAGTTATTTAACATTCCGGAAAACAACTGACAATTGTATTCATGCCACAAAATCAACGATTTCTCTAAACTCTAAAACAGTACGTGTTACTACTACGCCACAAGGCTTGAAATTTTAGGAATATAACATGTTCAGATATCATGTTTCCATTATGATGTTTTCTTTCAGAAATCTCTCAGTATAATTCTAAGATAACCATGGACATAGTGGCATGTAAGACCACAAAATCGTAATTGTTGAAATCTACAGTAGTCTTTCAGTGAATCGTATACAATATTATCAGCGTTTCATAGATTTATAATTAAGTACTTAAAAATTAACATTTTATAATATCTTTGTCATAATTGACTTCTTAAGAATAATTCCTAATAATAATTGAACCTGCAAGCACAACGTTGTATGTTTACAATAGCATTATTGCTATGTATAAAATAATCAATGGTATGAGTAAAATTAAAATTCTTTGTATATTAAGTTTTCGGGGAAATTTGTTACCTCAATTGTATACTCTTTGAAAATATATAAATATATATATATATATATATATTAGGGAAAAATGCGTTTATTTCTTATTAAAACTTACACTTTCATGTATTTCAATAAATCAAATATTTAATAAGCTTAGGAAAAATGAAAAAAACATAACCAAAATCAATTTAAATATAATGATATTAAGAGATGTTACTTATTAAGTTAAATTATTCTGAAAGTATTTATTTTATAACGTTAACAGCTTAAACTCATAATTTTCAAAATTTTGGATATCATTTTCATTAACGTTAATGTCAGTATATTTTATCGATAAACTCGCGATAAACGGCCTCTGCGACTTTTAACCAGCGATTACGATTGCCTTTATGAAAGAATACTTAGGCACGAGCATTTAAAATGATTAAAAAGATAACTCACGACGAATTCTTGAGACGATTGATTTACGATTATTTAAAATATGTCGAAATTGATACGGCAATTATGTGACATTATCTTACCGTATTATATAGAATTATTTTTCTATATTTAATGAAGGCTTTATCGGAATGCATATGAACATACCATTCCTATAAATAACAAAGGATTACGTTTAACGAGTTATATTTTAACAGCGACGCGCATATTAATGGTACAAGAAAATTAGGTATATTATTTTGTTGATTTGTATAAAATTACTCAGGACTCCGATAGATAAACTCTGTCAATAACTTTTTTTATACTTTATAAGTTTAGCGTTATGGCCACAATCTTAGCTGATGTTAAGTTTTGATACGGTCCAAGATGATGGACACTGTAAACCTGTGGAGAGACTGGCTCTCAAGTGCAAATGGTGGAACACACCTATGGGTATTTGGTAGTAGATTTTTAACTGGAGGAGATAACTAACTAGGCGGGCATTAGAAAAACCCTACCGCCGTACTATGGTTTCATCACGATGTTTTTCTTCACCGAAAGTTGAAGCTCATTGCATGGATTCGAACTCCTTTAATGCGGCGTCCGTACACACTACTACTGAGCTTTACATCGTAAATAACTACTGTTGTTATGCTTCAGTAACTATGTTATCAGTGAATAACAGGCTGTAATAATTGTGTCAAACTTATAACTCCCTCACAAACAAGATTACTGTTTTTAAGGCAGTTGATAATATATTCTTCAGTAGATAGAGTAGAAATGACAATAGATAGTAATGATCGAATTCACTGGCGTCAGCAAGGCAACCGCCTAAACCACTAAACCAACCACGCAAAAAAATATATATTTAATTTAAATAAATGAATGTTAATAACTCTTGTGTTTTAATACCGCTATGATAGTAACATTCACTCATATATATATATATATATATATATATATATATATATATATATATATATATATATAAAGATTAAATAGTCGACATAAGTAAATACTTCAAGTGATCCATAAATCCATAACTTTATGGTTCGATGTACAAGCTAACTTAACATAAACCGTAATCATAGATACCCTATGTTCGTTTGATGAACCAAATTATTCATCAGTTAAAGCTTTATTACAATCGGACCGGTGTTTCCGGCCTTTTTAATAAGACCTGATTCTTGGTGATTATTGCTCGTTTGAAATGAAACTGCTTTATGGAATTTATTGCATATCGCTTCATGATACCTATTATTATGTAAGTTACCTATATACTACGACCATTCAATTCTCTTACGTAATATTTTTTAAGGACTCATAGTTTTACAGGAAAGGAATTGCAAAGTATTAGCAAAATGAACAGGTTTTACATTTTTGGTAAAAAAAAAAAAACAAAGTAACTGTCGACTTCTTCTTGCTTTTTAAATCATACCTTTATAATTAGTCTTACTACATTGTTTACATATTGTACGAGCTTTAGAAATCGAAATATGTTGGAAATATGCATTTTCTTCAATAAAAACATCAAGTCGACAAGCATCACTGTGTAAGACCATATTAAGGATATAAATAAAAGTAGAAAAAACTTATGCTTAAGAATTAAATGTATAAGCATGGTTTGTAAATAAGTAGTTGTCGTACGTCTCTAGGTATGCTATTAATTCTACAACCATGTTAGCATTCAGCGGTCATATGAAAAAACTGGGCACGCGTTATCCAGTCTTTCCCCGCACGCTTCCCGATGCCCCTAACCACTACGCCAGGTACGAACTCGCACGTACAAGGGGAAGGGATGATCGAAAATAATAGGGGAAGAGAATTTTAAAATTTATATTTTTTGCAGCCGGCGCAGGTGATATAACGCGAGCGCGTGCGCCGGCGGCTCACTTGTACGTGAAGCTCCTCCGACGCCGCCCGCGCTTACATTTTCGCTCTAAAGCTCCCAAGAAGCCTTCCCTTACCGCGCAGTGCTTTCCCATTAGCCGTGTCGATCGCACGTACGCCTGTTTCAACAGGGACGCTCGCGTAAATACGTAAACATGCTACAAGAAATTCAACTCGTCCAAGGTCAAACAAATTATTTAGTCGTCTCGCCTGGATATACAACGACAACATTGAAAACGGCTGTTGAGAAAAGAAATATACCTATTGCTCCAGCTCCTGAGAAAAATTACGTCACACATGATACGCCACCGAGCCTTCAATACAGGAAAAAGGTGCATTTTAAAACGAACCCTTACACCGGACCACAAGCCGCGTCCATCGCAAGACGTAACGCGCGCGAACGTAACCGTGTGAAGCAAGTGAATGATGGATTTAATGCATTGCGAAGACACCTGCCTGCTTCAGTAGTCGCTGCCTTATCAGGCGGTGCCCGAAGAGGGTCAGGAAAAAAATTAAGTAAAGTCGACACGTTAAGAATGGTCGTTGAATACATTCGATATTTACAACAACTTTTAGATGAAAGTGATGCCGCTTTGGGGATTACGAGGGATCAGGAAAATAGAGAAAATATTCCAAGTAGTAACAATATCCAACCGATGACGTCAATGGAGATGGATGATGGGTTTTTTTACGGTAGCGCCTCACCGTGTTCCGAGAAAGCTGGTTCTCCGGCCCCTTCTGAGTGTTCATCTGGTGTTTCCTCGGCATATTCCGCAGTAGATCGTTATGAAGTTACACCTCAACAACAACTAGGACCGATGGATGAAGACGAGCTTCTAGACGTCATTTCGTGGTGGCAGCAGAAATAGTAAACAAAGTAAGTACTACTATTAAATAAAATATTAAATTGACCAATAAAAAAATAGTATTTTGTAAACACTAGATATTCCAGGAATAATGATTCAGCTTCATACAATTTCTTATTAATGTTTTCTTTAGAAGTTACCATGCGCTTAGTGATATGAAATTAATATTTTATTTTCTTTGTTCACAGGTTAAAGAAAAAGGACAAATCCCTCCGAGTATATGTGAATAAATACGAAAAGACTCTTGTATATCTAGTCAAATCAATAGTGAAATAATTTTAGCCTTAATCTATAGCAATAATAGTGATGGTAGACCCAACAGAATTTTTTACCATTAGGGTATGATGGTCATCTGTAAAATTATTGCACTGAATATCATTAAAATATTCAAAGAGTGTTGGAACTTGTATGTTTAAACGTAGACTGTTATTATAACTCGAATTTAGAGCTGCCTTACCACTTAATATTTATAATTGTATATACACACTACACATACCTAAACGAATGTTATCGTGAATTGTCTATGTAGGTATTTGATTACGTATTGTAAACAAAAAGTGAAACTTAAAAAGAACTGAAATTTTTTCGCTCTCTGTATTTATTATTGTTACGAATTCATATTATTTCGATTAAATTTAATTCGGTTAATTATTAAGTACCAATTTATTTAGGTGACGAATGTTTAATTTAATGGGAATGTTAAGGAAATAGGTTGTGACTTGTAATAGACGTACATTGTTACCTAGTGATGAATATTACCGAGGCTTTGTAATTAATGCGCTTCGAACATGTTGATAATTGTAAATATAGTTAGTTTTAAGTAGCTAATACGCATAATTAAAACTATTTATTGAAGTTCATAAAATAATATCAAAAACTATTTATTTGTTTTGTTACCCTTATAGCGTTTTCTTATTGGTTTATTTTTAAGGAAACAATCACACAAGGAGATATAATCCGTTTATTACCAAAAAATGCGATGCGATGAACATGCGATGATAGCTTAGTGGTAGGTGTGTACGTCTTCGCGTCAAGGGATGTGAGTTCGAATCCACCTACAATGAGCTTGAGCTTTCGGTGAAGGAAAACATCGCGAGATAACTATAGCTTGATAGTAGGACTTGTTCTAGTACCCGCCTGGCTAGCTACCACCCTCAAGTTTAAAATCTGCCGCCAAATACCAATAGGTGTGTTTCGGCAGTTGCACTTGAGAGCCAGCCATTCCACAGTGTACCAACTTGGGCCGTTTATATATATATATTGGGGCGACGCAATCCCTGTTTAAGCAAAATTAAACCGCTACCTAAATTTTTATAAATAATTCACGCATTCATATAATGTTTTTTGTCAGTCAATTCACTTGAACCTAATATATATCTACCTAATATATATAATATATATATATAACACTTGTGAGTTACATACATTCAATATCCCATATATGTAACGCAGTATTCGAATTTTAGGTTACAGCTTATGAATGAAGTTATTATCGTTTACTAGCTTTTGTCCGCGGCTACGCTCACGTTAATGTACATTTTGTAAATCTAAAAATTAATTTACTGTTTTCAAGTACTGTAGTTACTTTTACGAACTAAAGATATACCTTTGCCTCTGACAATATATATTCAAAATTTCATGATAATAGGTTGAGTAGTTATGTTATGGAAGCCAAATAAAATACAAACAAAGCAACATTTGGTTTTATAATATTAGATTTCGTTAAACTTTCTTTAAAGAATTATTTTTAAAATAAGTATTGTAATCAATTATAAGTAATATATTACTTTTTGTGGTGCTTCAAAATAATATCCTCTATGTTGAACAGCAATAGTTGAGTAGCGTATACGGACATTAAATCGATTGTCTAGTGTTCATATCTCTACAATAACTCTGGGCTTTCAGTGGTCATATCATGGAACGACGCTTGAGTTATTCTGGCTATTTACCAGCTTCAGGTTCCAAATCTGTATCTAGTATATCCATATATAAGTCCACTTTAGAGTTAGTCCCTTACAAGACTTAACATGTCCAATCTAAGCCTAAGGGCTGCATTGTCATTACATACCAGGCGAAATTGTAAACAAAAACGCTTTTTTTTTTTTTTTTTTTTTTTTTTCGACCTGACTTACGCTGTTAGCCCCAAGGGCTTTGACAGCTTCACCGGACTTTTGGGGGCGAGTGCTGAGGGCACTCAGCCCCGAGGCAGCAGGCACAAGGGTGCCAGGACGGCCGAACCTCGGCTAGGACTGCTGCCGGTAAATGAAAAAGATTCATGATCCTGACTAACCAACAGGTTCTTTATTACTAAATTAGTGATACTAACTACGACCTTATCAGGCAGCAGCTCAAGGGCCGCGAGGGTAGTCCCTTACAGAACCGTGTACTTAACGTGTGAAGTGTGCACGAATGGTATGCGGTGTGTTGATGTAATCTCAGTGATGTAGAGTGTCACTGTATCGCGCGAGCAGTGTCACTCGAGGGCTCCTGTCCGGAGGATCGAACCTAGGCTCAGGCGTCTGCGGAAGGAGGCCGCGGCGGGTGTGCGGGAGCAAAATTATCCGCCCGGCCTCGGCGGCGAGGACGGCGGTTACGCGGACGTGTGCACGGACACGTGCGATTGGTGGAGACGGCAGGGAGAAGCGCGTTTAATCTCGTTATTTTATCGACGGCGTCGGAGAAGCAGTTACGTGGCCGGCGAGCAAAGCCTTTGGCATGCGGATTGGAAGTGTAAAACAAAAACGCTTAAGCTGTAATAACGTACTGGTGCTAATAATATTCCAATTCAAGCATACTTTTTTATTTACGAATTAAAAAACATACACCCAGTTCACCTGGTATTAATTGTATATAAATATTTATAAACAACATCAAAAAAGACTGCAGCCCTGTGGTCATTCGAAAGCAAGTTGCTACTTATGAAGATTAAATTGAGACATCTCTTGTGTAGTTATTGCCAACAACACCTTTAGGAGTAGCATTACGACGAATACTACTCTGTAACAGAAAAACGTACGGCATTGGTATTTGCCCAGTTAAACTATACTCAGAGTCAAGCGTTTTTTTTAAGCAAACTTAACGTCACCACACTTACTCCAGAAATGTTACAGATTCTACGGAGAACTATTAACTGATAGTGATAACTCAGAGTAGTAGGTTTAAAGTTTGACCACATTATCAACTGATGTTAAGTGACTTTACCTTAATATATTTTTATTCACTTCAAATGTGTTTATTTAGTGGTAGAATACAACGATTGTATGTAATTGTCACTTTCTTCCAGTTTATCGTGTTTCGGAATAGGTCTATTTGTATCCGGCTGTCAAAGACGTTGCTGAGACGACCGGTTATAGTTTGGGAAACTTCTACTACGTGTGTCAATCATTAGATGTAGTGTCATTCAATTTTTCACGCTTCTTAATAATATATATTTTGCACATATAAGCATATCAAAATTAATATCATAATAATACATAAAATATTCATAGCACACAGTATGTATATTTGACAGCGCTATAAGAGATAATAATAAAATCAAATTATAAGACCTAATTACATATACGTATATTTAAGATACAAATATTGACCGCCGTAAACAAACCTAAAATCATAGAAACGTATCCAACATGTCAACCTTATCATTACCCTTTACCGATCATAAATCATCATTTGCCCAGATGTAGAGAATAAGCGGCGTACGATGTGACCGCGAGGAAATATTTCCTTAAAAAACAATAAAAAAATACCTCACACGAACCCAATCAACCATTATTATGACACAAGGATAAGGGCAGATTCTATTAATTTATAACCAATGTGGGTGGATAAACCGACATTATTTTTTAACGGTCGCAGAAAACGTGAATGTTTTGAATAACTGTTATTTTGTATTTTTTATTGTGATATCGGTCAACTAAATCAACGTGAATACGGGTCGAAGGCAAAGTTAATGTATTTTTGGACCTCTTCATTAAAATATCCCTATATATATATATATATATTTATATACCTACGATTTTTTAATCTAAGTAACATTTTTACCTAAGCCAATTTTTTGATAAAGTGGTACCCAAATAATTACTTAACCTCGATAATTATCTAAGAAAATGTCTATGGTGTAAAATAAAGTAAATGTATGTAAAATGTAAAGTAAAATCTATGGTGCAAAAGAAATTAAACAATAAAAAAAAATGACAAAATTGTGACGGAGCTAAATCTGTATCTTAGATATTCTTTGAAACCTATATCAGGATTAAAAAAAAAACTTAACCGTTTAATAATTAGAAATTCCTTATTTTATATTTATTATACTCCTACTACTCTGAAATCATTGGACAGATTTGTTTGAATCTAAAACAAGTAATAGCTAATATTATTAACTAGGTAGGTTTTAGGTTATTTTATCCCATAAAAGGAAGGGGTTGCACTTGGATAAGTGAAAAAAATGGTATTGCAAGAACTTTTTACGGATTTTAATGCAATTTTCTCTATTCGTTAGCTCATAAATAATTGATGTTTCATCTCTCTGTAGTATTAGAGTACAAAGACAATATTTTTGAGCAGCGTTTTGAGAGTTCAAGTGTCCCTTGCCTTTAAATAATACTTAGTTTGTTTTTGAATATTTATTTTGTAATAAATAACTAAATCACACCAGAATGTCGTGAAGTTAGTGCACTTGCGTGAACCGAATGCGTTCGCGCAGTTTACACATACCCTATAACAGAATTTCAGTTCAAGTTCAACGTTGTGAAAATGTAAACAATCAATACAATAATCCAGTTCCGGCTCAGTGTTTGTGGGGACAGTGTAGTGAAGTGAAAACTAAAGTGTACGAAGACAAGTAAAAACTAAGCTCAAGATCAATCAGCACATCGCAAGGAACTTGTCCCCTTTTTATCTACAACAATCCATATATTTATCTACAAATCCTTGATGTATGATGCACAATAACTTGCCCTGTTTCATTATTCCTGAAAAATCTAGCGTGCATTAGGTGATAGCATAGGTGAGCATTTGACAAACCTTTTAATTACTCACTACGAAAATATATTGTATTTGTAACAATGTCTTGTGCAGGACTCGAACTCACCACATTTAGGCATGAGGGTGGTAGTGAGGCAATTGCTTTAACTGCTAGTAGGAACTGTTCATATAGAACTGTTAAAGTGCAGGTTTTGACACGAAAGTTACACCAACTCAATCGCCACCATTACACCCAGGTACAGCGGCATGATACAGACCTTCAAAAGCTTCATTGTATATCAATCAGTGTTACCGACTCGAAATTTGTCTCTGAGGTAGATATAATTCTAGAAGTTGGTAGTTTCCTACCAATCCTACTTTAAAGAGTAAGTAGATCTACCACCTATATTTTTTAAGTTTACTAGAGACCTCACCATAATAATATGATACGCATAATTAATATTTCTATTGGGTAACAAATACTTTACCTCTTTTTATAAGGAACCCCATGTGAATACAGAATCATTGATCATCAATTCCCATAATAAAACGTGAAAAAAAATAAAAAAATGAAGAAACAATTAAAATTGATCTGTCAATGAAAAAATTGAAGGCATTTGCAGATATAGAACTATAATATTTGCAATGTAGTAGTAGATACTAAAAGTTGGTAGGGCCGGTAACATTGATATCGATTGTACTGGCCTGAACATATTAACGGTAGGTATAATAGTATTGTAATTGTAATTAATTATTATTATTTATATTAAAATTTAAATCAACAAAATAAATGATAAGCCGAAAGAAACAATATCTATATTTCGTTGACCAGTATCACGTAGGAATCGATTTTTTGATGAACCTGCATTTGTCAAGTTCTTTTATTACAAATGTTTTAAACCAAACACCTTCTTAAATGTTCATTATTAATTCAGTAAGTAAACTTATTATAATTTTTTTCTTCTGTTGCTCAAAATATATTGGGTATTATATTATTCAGAGGTAATATAAACAGCTGTTCCTTGTTACGATGTAGGTGAGGAGAAGCAACAAGACACTGAACATTTCGATTGTAATTTTTTGATTTTCAGTAAGGAAAATAGAAGAGAAATAACTTATACATATTTTACAATTTCTACCTGTTTAATTTTTGAAAGTATATATATATAAATGTTGATATAGTTAAAACTGTTTAAAATGCATACTAATTATTATTGGTAAATGATACCCGTAACAATTTTTAATATTCCTTTCCCAAATCCTTTTACTAAAATCCATCTTACTTTTAAATTAATTTCTTACTATCGTATTTCACAAGATATGGATTATTATGATCTCTATGCTAAAAAGAATAAAACATAAATTGTAATTAAATCGAATCTACAGAGATAACGCGTTTCTCCATTTTTTTATATAATTCTCTCATAAAAAAAGTAAAACTAATATAAAATCTGATGTAATTATAAAATAAATGATAAAGTCTCAAAAATAACTACGTTAATTTAAAAACCTATACTTATTGATTTGTTTTAGTACATAAGTTATATAAATGCTTGTTTTTTATTTATTTTTAACGTGCTTTTAAGTGTTAATATTGATTTTGGCAAACAAATCGGATGACACAATAAAAAGTTTCATACAAAATTTATCCCTTTACCCCACTTCCAATAACGTTTTAGCGAGAGAAAGTAGCCTATCACTGTCTCCAGGTTTCCATCTATTTCTATACCAAAATTCATCATCAGCGGTTTAGGCGTGAAATCGTAACAAACAAAGAAACTCACTTTGGCATTTATAATATTAGTAAGGATTTTATTTTGTTAGCATCTTATATCTACAATATTATTTTTAATGTCAAACAACATTATCAAGGGTTTGAGTTAATATAATTAAACGTTTATTTATATCATCCCAAGATAGGGATAAATAATTCTCTAATTTATACGCCTACGTAGATTACGTTTTGAGGCGATTGTTGGATCGTCACTTGTTATTTGTCTCACCGTGTGAAATCGTCCGCGTTACCCAGTGTCCCTATAAAAACGTTATTGTTTTGATAAAAAATGACATGCCACACAAACATCTGATAATAGACGTGGGCGGGGTCGCAACAAAAGAGAATTGGTTAGCACCACACCAACACAATACGGGACGAAGTTTGATTCGGGTGTTAAATTAAGTTTTCTATTCGGCTCGCTTTTGTTTATTTTTTCATGTCATACATCTTGTACAATACAAAAGTATGTTTGTTTTATTGATATCTGAAATGATCCAAAATTACTGTTTTCTTTTATTCGTCAAAGTGGTTATTACGAAGCGAGATATTAATTTGACAAAACGTAAACCTTCGTTACAACATTATGTATAATCTCTTCTTATAGTGTTTGTGGTCGCACTTCTCCAAAACGGCGCGACCGATTTTTATATTTTTAATGTATATTTCTTAGGTATGAGCATAGATTATAATGTATTTTTCATTCCGCTAGGTGATTAAGTTTGTAAGTTAAAGTAAGTTGGAAGGTTGATTAGGATTGACTATAGTTAATCATAAGGTTACAAAAATATTATGAAATCGGTCAAAACGTTTTTGAGTTTTAAGGAGACAATCGAACAGTGAGTGTAGGTAATACAAAGTTCACCGTGTCAGCTAGTATAAAATATATAAACATATTTTTTTTTTGCAGGTTCCTTAAAGTAAGAGACTTCATAATTCAGAATTATAATATTGTTTTTGTATAACTCAAGAATAGAAAATCTATATTCACATAGAAATCTCAACACATTGCTTCAAGCTGCTGGCATGTTTTTTGTAAGTTGAATGATCTTTTTCGTTCACAGATCAGATTTTAGCAGAAGATGACCTTATGACATCAAAACCCGCTTGACATGTTTCTTGAAGTCACTAGCTGCTAAATCCGAAATGTGTTTTGGAACTTTGTTAGAAAACCTAACACTATGATCTTTTACTGTATGAAAAACTTTTATTGGTGTAACTGAGTCTATAATATGGGATTACCAAATTGTCAAGATTTCTAGTATTTCAGTTATGCCGGTCTTTTACACAATCTAAAAGTTTTTGAGGACATACATTAAATTCTCAAGAATGTACTGTGAATGCAGAATACCACTTTCATATGTGTAGTATATAAATTAAAAGTATGAAAGTCGATATCTACCACCCACAGTCAAACATAACTTGATGCATCACATAAAATGATGGTTTTAACGGATACTAAGTATAAGAATTTATTAGTTTTTTTACTGTCGAGATCAGCATACGTAAATATATTTCAGCAATAAGTCATAAAAGTTAAACAGCGCTGTTGAGAATGCGCTATTAGATGCATAATTAATTAGTTATAGGTGAGTTACAACTTCTTAGAGTAGTAATAAACTTCTAATTTGTAAAGCTAGTACGTCTGACTTAAGTAAATTTTAATCACAGCTAATACTAATTAATATTTCTCACAAGAGATTGATCAATAAGCTTGCATATCTACGGAGCTTCCTGCGTTCCCGGCCTCATAAAGTCAATTTTAGGGTATTTATCTTGCTAATGATGTTTTACGATGTTGCCTCGTTCTGCTTATCTCGAGACGACGCCTACCAGTAGTCAAAGGACGCTATTATCACCTACTTCGAAAATCTTCTTTATAAACGGAATTATAAGGCCCTTTTATTGTGAGCACATTGAATATAGCAAATAGTAGCTCCTATTTTGCTGTCTATCTGTTCACCTTTCATATTTATCTTGAAGGTGAGTTAATTAACTGAAGGGTTGCGGTAGCAGTAACGTTTTACTTTTAGTGCAACATCAGAAGTCTTTTGTCGGAGAATTTATCTTTTTGATAACTCGGCCTTAGAGTGTCATTGAGAGATTTTTCTAACCTATAAATATCAGTTGATAAGAATATATTGTCCTAACGATTAAAACACGGGGGACAGATTTCGTCTACG
The DNA here is from genome assembly GCA_039707435.1 of Actias luna. NCBI lineage: Eukaryota > Metazoa > Arthropoda > Insecta > Lepidoptera > Saturniidae > Actias > Actias luna. The sequence continues at coordinate 11,951,093 of JAZHAC010000034.1, read as the reverse complement.
AATTAATGATTTTATTTTCAAGTAGTCATTAATTTGATAATAAATTGACTTTTAATAACATCGATTTTATCAATTTAACACTTGTTGACAGAGAATTGAAAAGTTTAATACTTAATCCTACTTAGGAGGTAGTTAAATACAATCCAAAGATAATCTTAACTAAAATAAGAAAACTAATTATACGGGATGACATATATCGATAAGAAAAATAATATAAGGTACTTATTTAATATCAATACGATGGTAATACGCAACTTAACCATATTACACATAAGTTAAAACTTCTTTAGAAACAAGAAAATATAGTTTCTTAGTTTAGTTATAAGACGGCATTTATGAACATCAAAGTAGATTGTTACCAGTTCGAAAAACAATCTTATTATTCAAAAGAGCCAGAAATAAACTCAATCTGATAAAAGTAAATCTTACTAATTTCAAGTTAACGTTATTACAAGTTTGTCAGTATGTTACAAAAGATATATTTTTTTACTTGTTTACAAACTCTTGTTATGCTCATATATATAGCATTTTCTAAACAATATTAATATAACCGATATTTTCAAGTAGTCAAGATGTTAAGGTTTACAGCTTGTTATCTCATAATAGATTTTTAAAGGCTCAATATAGAGAACGAAATAACCCAATTGAATTTCGGGCGTGGGGAACAAAAGCCGGCATCACGGCTGTCGGCCGCATTACCGGCCTACCACAATAAATCCAGGAGGTCCGTCGCCATAGGGCTAATTACTCTGAATATCGGTTGATATACTGTCTACTTAGGAACGGTGATGTATGGATATGCTCAAAGGATTGGACGCCGCACCGCCTCTGGCACAAATACGATGCTACGATTATAAATAAGCACATTTAGGATAATGATTGTCGAAAGCGCTCGTTAGAGTTTCATTACTTATTTTTAAACACTTTCAGCTTCTACTAAAAAAAGTAGACTTATGTATCACAAAGTCACTCAGTGAAACTTAGCAAAACAATTAGAATTTTTTAAATTAATTTCATGGCAATAGCCTCAGTGATAACATTTTAAGAAAATATACAAATCCTACAATGATCCTCTCAGCTTGTGTCTAAGGAAAACATCCCGATTTAGCAAATACAGAACAATTAGTGTATCCCTTTACATTTGGCTAGCTGTAAACTACAGGCTAAAAATACGGTCATTTATCGATTGTGATCAAATCCAATACCTCGATTCAATTTAAATCGAGAATATTATATTTAAAGAACTTAATCCTCACTGAGGTTTATTCAATAAAATTATATTAAATAGACCAACTAATTTAAAACAAAGGCTTGCACAGTGCAAATTATTGGTAGAGGTATATATAAAAAGTATAGAATTCTGTAGAATTCTTGATACTTGTAACACCCGAGTCTACAAAGCCAATGAATTTATACACTTTGTGCAGAAGTTATCAGAGATTAACATAATTTACATCTATTACATTACTTGAAATTATTATATTAATAACTGATGAGAAAATTTATTTAAAGGGCAAAATAGTTATATATTACGACATTTATTTCTAGAAAATAAACTAAGTTACATCACAGCCATCTCTGACATTATAACTTTTCGGAGGAGCAATATCTACGTTCCCAATGTTAATATAAGCCAAAACAGAAGATTACGACACAGATGTATAAAAATATACATGTATGTAGGTAAAAACGGTATAGTTAAAGCTCTCTGAATGGTTATATCACAATTACCCTTACACCTTAACAAATATGGGAATATACAAGATAAAATCTACGTACCAATACAAACATAAGTAACCAAACTCAATTACTTCAAAGAATAAAACTGTCAATGCGGTTAAAAATAATCTGTATCCAAAGTTAGCCACAATAGGGTATCGATAAGATCAAACTCGGGCTCCGATGGACAAATTGTTCGTATTCAGAACCTGTTAAAGCCAGTAGGAATGTTTGCAAAACATGTCATTTATACACAAACGTTTCAAATAGTACAAGCGGCCACGATTTCATATCAGTATACACATGAGATCATAATTCCTTGGAGAAAAGTATGATCTAAATACTTCGTAAATTAAAATAAATGTTACCTTCCAATTATACATCATATTTGCAAAAATTCATAATGAATGTATCCATATAGATCCACTTCAACAATTTTCTTCGATGTCTCCATTACTAAACAAAAGATATTTTCTCGCTTAGTGAATAAATACAACAGTAATATCAAAGGGCAGATGTTAACGGATTGCTAGTAGTAGCAAGGTGTCACTCGCTCAGGTGCCTTGTACATTGGCACAAGCCACAGCTTTGTCATCAAAATGTAGTATCGCGGTCACATGTGTTCCAGTTGCGTTATATTTATTATTTAAATGAATATTATGTAAATTAAAACTAGTTTTTACTGTTAAATATATAAAATTAAACTTATTAAAGGCACAATCAGAAAGATAATGGAATCTTTTCATCACAACGGCCTATTAAAACATATATTTTGGAATAGTTGACCTTACTGAGTATAATAACTTACTCGTTTCGTTTTCCTCTAGTATGCTTACGCTGCTCTTCAACAGATTTAAGACCTTGAGATTTCATGATCTATTCAGAAACGTAGAGTGGGATGATTGATTTTCTATCTGAATAATTTATATTCGTTTCCGATTTATTTAGTTTTCGGTAGTTGCTAAACCTGTGAGATCATATATGTATATCCTAACTACATACATACTATGCACTATACATTCATCGAAACTTCCATTTACATTTCAAGCAACCGCGTAAAAAAATATTTTCATATAATAAAATACAAATTGTTTACCGAATTTAGACCCCTGAACTATTAAGTTCCTGGTGATTGTTTTATCTTTTATTTCTTAATTACTCATATAAAAGAAAGTATAGTAGCCCTTACGATTACGAATGTAAAACACTAACTTATTTAAAATTATGTCACTAATATTAAAGTTAACATATCACTGAGAATTTTGTTACCGACTGCTCTCGTCTGTAAATATTTAATAACATCCGCTCCGATTTTAAAAAGCAGAATTTGCAAAAATAATGGGTTAAAACTGGTAAGGCACAGAAAAATCTCTTCGTAGATTTCTCTGTAGTTGTGAGAACTTGATTGGTGAAATTCATTCATGCATAAACACCGGAGTCAAATAACTTATATTGTGTGTCTGTAATGAGTAGAATTGCCAACGCTACTTCAAAAAGAGCGGGTTAGGTCGACAATGTAATTGTTAAATATCTTATGTTAGAACCACTGACTTAGGTATATATGAAAAAAATTCGAACATAAATTAAATCTATCATAATTCTAACATTACAAATTCTTTTGCGTATACTTTATTACAATTTTTTAATACTAGATTTTTTAATACTAATATTAGAGATTTTGAGACTATTATATTTCAGTTTTTCTAACTCTCTTATGTAAATGTAAAAAACTGATATTGTAATGTACGCTCGCAAAACCTAATCTAGTATTTTTAAGCGATCAAATCAATTGAAATAAACACAAATCAGCTATCTCATGTTTAAAACAGTGAAAGTTACAAAAGTATTTTAGTTAAATAGATCTAGGTCCTACAATAAAATACCTAAGTACATTATTAATTTGCCCCTCAATAAGTTCTAGGGCCACAAGTACCACTTGAGCTTTACTATGGAAAAGCTACTATGGAAAATTATAGGGTATACACTAATTATGTGAATATGTGAAAATAATTTCATCTCTATACATTCACTGAATTTTAAAAGTTTTTGATTGTAAATACTTTATATATAATAACAAAAGAGATACACCAATCGAATTTATTATCAGTGCTGTTCGATGGCCGCAATGTTTTCCGAACTAATGGTTGTGCTTTAACCTTTATAAGTGCCTTCTTACGTCCAGAATTACAAAAGGTGTTTTTGATATGATTAGAAATTTAAACTATAACTTTGCATGCCTTGCATGCAGACTTTATAAAAAGAATTTATAAATTTCAAATCTTTCAACATCTTTAATTTTTCAACACGTTCACTGTCACTTCAATAGATTCTGAAGTAATAATTATCCTCAATTACGCAGAACTATTACAAAAAGAGCTTTTTTAATGTTTCCAAAATTATCTTAGCTTGTGACACTATAAGCGTAAAATAAATATTTACTAATGAAAAAATTGTTTTAACTAAAAAGTCACCGCATTTTTAGGATACTATTCAAACTAAATGTGTTAAAAATATTAAGTGAAGGTTTTTCCAATACCCGGAACACTTTACAGCATCATAAATGTTTCATAAATTCACAATATTTATTAGGTTTTATTCAAATGTCCCTTTGTACACCACCGCTCGAGATTTATGTATGTACACAAAAATTTTATAGGAGGGTGGATCGTTAACACCAATGTAAACGTCTGATTATAAAATATTTCATTCCAATATAAAACTGTTCACTTTCGTATCATTGTCATTTAAATTTTGATGGATCAGTATTAGCGTGGGACACGCCAACATCTTCACGGTTTCTCATGTTAGAATGTAATTTTTATTTTAATGTGTCTTTAAAATGACATAGTATATCTTACGAATGTAATCCTTAAAAGTTCAATAATATAGTTTAATAAAATAATATTATAAAACCCAAATTTAATGGACTGGATACAGGTTATTAACAGTTATATCAAATAATAATTCCATTCCTGGGATCGTCCCAATGCTGTGCGAAAGATTTATCCTGGCATGTTCTCAATCGTGATGTCAACTCACAATGTGTTAGGGACTTCATACTCTAAAAGATCTAAATTTCTATATTTTTCCATATACAGAGGTACTAGAAGTACATTTCTGGAACGTTTAAATTTACTAACGATGTTTTCCTCCAGCTTACTTCGATAACTTTTAGGAATATTGTACATAATAATGTTGATAGTTCTTCAATAAGAACCTCAATTCCTAAAAATTAATTACAATCTACAGGGGCTAGTTCCTATGGTCGTCGAAATTATATTCCTTCTGTCAAAACCAACCGAACATCGCGACGATATTATCGTTAACATGATATAAATGATTTTGTAAAAGACGCCTCAGTAATGTGTAGATGAAATTCGTTACAAAAAAATCGACCACAAACGCAATCACTCTATCTACTCTAGTACTCATAATGGTGGGTCATGATAAATTTAAATAAAGAATATTTATTTGGATTCATAGAAAAATATTTTCTATCAAAATAAAGAAATATTACAAAACTCTTGTAATAAACAAAGCAACACCTCGAACGGTAATGAGTATTATCTGCTGTAAGATATTTATACCATATACTGTCAGCATCTGCATTCATGAGAAATAATATACCTCGTGTTAATAGAATTTAATAAGGACTAAACAACCCTTAAAGATAAATAAATTACGTTTCAATAAAAATAGTAACTAACCAACTATTTCTATACTTGACCACTATCATACTCATCCTATAATCCAGAAATATATCAGAATAAATGTACTACGTTAATCAAGATGTATATTCACAGCCTCATTACTAATCACTATGAAAGGTTTATACGAGAAGCAGAGTAATTAAAGTTTGTTATAAAGGACACTGGCCCCTAGTCACAGGACTATAAGTTATTTTTAGAATCATATCTATAACTATAAAAATATTACACTACATACATTTTTATATGAGCAACCTAAACTTATATTAAATTTTGATAGTACAGCGCAATTCAACAAACTCGGTAATCAGTAACTAAAGTAGTTAGAGCTCAGTATAATGTGTTTCAACACCATTTCGACCTATGTTGGTTCGAATCAACAAGAATTCTGAGTTTTCTGTATAGGAAATTGATTATGGAAACAATAGCGAGAAATTAAAACGGTTTTGTAATTCCCATCTTACAACTACTACAAGCTTGTAGGAAATAAGGCTTTGCTGGAGACTAACTTTTAAGTAGAGCCATCGGCACAGACTTATTGATGATGTCAATGGCTTTTCAAATTAGCTCCCACAAGGCTTAGCATGTGTCTATATTTAAATATATAAGCACTTAACATCAGAAGGGATTATAATCTAACGCCAAACCTGTAATAGCTAGTTTCTACTTTCAAGTATGTGTATATCAGTATCTATCAGTATTTCAACCACTGGGCTTATATCATTTGTTGGCTTAGAGAATATTTGAATCAATCATTTCACATGAGGTGATGTTGTAAAGAAACGATCACAAAACTATTCTAATTGAATCTTTTAAAGCTTGTATAGAGTCTTATAGCCTTAGTAGTAGAAACTGATAGACCAACATTTTCTTTTAAATTAACACTTTAAAAATCATTAAACAAAAATCGAAATACCTTTATAAACCTCAAAGCCTAAACTTGTTTTAACAGTTCGGCATTTAGATCAAACACCGCTGTATTAAAGACAATATCAGAAATTTCATTTAACGCTTTTCAAAGTGTAAAATCCTTGATAATGCATAGGTATCATCGTTTACTTAAGTGGTCGATAACCGCAGCACAGGTAACGTAAAAGTTATTTTTTTAATTAACACATTAAGGGTAGATATCTTAATCTCTGTGGCGCCAATTCTTAAAAGACCTCAACCCTTGATAACAGTCGCGACGACTTTATCAAAAATATAGTCTCAAAACGTATCTGAAACAACGGTATTGTAATGTGCAAAAAATCAACCATTCCGTCTATCATTTAATGACATTTTTTATGTCATTTTTATTGCCGGACCACCCCTCGGATACAAGCAAATTAAAAATGTAGTTATCAGCAAAACTGAATACTTTTCCATGTTCTTGCAGATATACAAAAATCGTTATGTTTAAAACATTTTAATAGGTCGGTGTGGCGTGCACAAGAAATATATGTTTTATGTGAGGATTACTTACTTAGTAAGTATTAAAATTTTAAAATAAAATTTTAAGTTTTATAAAGTATTTTATGAGTAATTTAGTAAAATTACACACATACTATGTGAGTATCGACCGTCTGTTATTAGTTCTACGTCATTCGTTTATAAATAGGAATAGTAAATTAAACAATAACGTTCACAATTAGGGCACTTGAAACCAACAACAAAACCTAATTCAAAATACTAAGAAATGGTACAGTTGTATGAAAAAATCAATTAATATTGTCTACATATATTGCTTTTTTTATTCAATTGCAAATACAGATTCTAAAAAACAAAAATCTTACAGCCTCATCACTATGAGAAAAAAACACATGTCATAAAAAAAATTGTATCAATGTGAGTTCATTTCAATACGGAGTTCTCGTATCAAAAAATATTATGACATGCCCACATTTCAATTGAAATTTATAATGCAAGTTAATCTTATTGCTTTCTTACGAAATACATAACCTATGTTAATATCCAATGAACTGCGAGATGGATTCCAAAGCGTCAATTGAAACACTTAAATTATTTTTATCTTTTTACTAAGTTTTTTTTTTGTTATAGTAAATAAAAAATTAATTAAACGAGTAAAATAAGTATTTAACTATTCATTAATATTATATATGAAAATAAAAAAACTAATTAAAGTACGGTGACGATCATATTATTTAACGCTAGGGTTGTATGAAAGATATAAATAACATGTATCATTATTAAATAAGTTACATTTATAAATATGTTAACAATATTTCACACACAGTAATAAACCCTTGAAATATTACGGCAATTATAGAAAGTAAAAAATAAATAAAGACAAAATCGCTAGCCTCGGGCTATCGTTGCGGAGGGCCACTGTTCGGTTAAATTTTAGTACAATTTGGGGTTCCATCAACCAGGCGTTTACCTTTAACACTTTCATTATATATGGACAATTTTAAAGCCTAATTTTCACATACAGGAGTAACATCATTTTTTGTTAAGAATCTATTTCAAACATTTTTCAAGTAATTGCCAGAATTTGTTTTTTTCTTACTACTGCAAAGATAATGACTATTCAGTTTAAATAAACATTTCCTCCGACATTCGTGGTATTTTAAGCCTTACAAAAAATCTATAATAAAATCAAAATCTAAAGACTTTAATAAATATCTATACAACGGAACCGATATGTTATATATATTTTTTGCCGGACATTATGAAGGAAAGATATTATCCGTGAGATCTTCTTCCCGTGATTTACGACTTAGAACCGCTTAGACCGCAGTAAGCACCGCTTGTTAGTATTCATGATAGATTTGCATCCAATTAGGATCATTAGATTTTTTATTTCGTGATATACCGTTTCGATGTAACGATATCGTATTTTTCTTTTTTATCACATACGCAGCTTTTTAGATACATATTTATGATATAGTAAAAGCTTCTACATTGTATAAATCATACACATTCATTATTAGTCTCTATATAATACGAATTAAATTAATTAACACTCTTACTACATCGCCATTTTTTTATTTCTTTTGCTTCGTTTATGTTTTAGTAACTTCTATATAAGTAGTTTTATATTTTAAAAAATATACGACTAAATTAAAAGCATGGCTTCAAATATACCCCCAATTTTGTCGTTATTTATCTGATTTGACAAAGCAGTGTTATAACAAATGTGAGCATGGTATATAGAATATGATACTTTAGACATAAAAAAATGTGTATAAACAAACATAAACATTTAAAAATATGTTTCCCATGCCCTCAATTATTATAATTCCTCTTACATACAAGTACGTATATACAAGACTACAAAAGTATACAGTGCATGGTTTAAATAATAAAAAATATACAGCAATCCGCGGATTAACGAATACTGCCACCAATAATGTTACACACGTACTGATCGGTTGGAAAACGAAGTTGGATTTGTGTTTAGTACACAATATTATATGTGTTATAAATACCAATTTTATTTCATAAAAATGCAATTTTCAAATCAAAGTTCTCCTTTTAATTGCATTTATATTTATCTGACCTTTTTTATTTTTTTGTAAGATATATTACTGTTATAAATATTCAGAGAGCAAACAAATATTTATGAAAGAAACTAAAGTAATAAGGGAAAAAGTGCATTAATCTCTTAATGAGACGAACTTCTTAGCTATCCATAGATTCACCTTGCGGGTGCCGGGTCCATCGTGTGGCAGGGAAGGAAACTCAGAGAAGAAGAGATACTTGTGACACGGATGTAGGTTTAAGGTTCCCCTTTCCGACGCGCTTCAAAACTCACCTTGACTACTCGTATTTCTGTCCATGCCCAACTAAAGAGCCTACTAGCGGAGCGTTAGAAACATGTTCTAATATAGAACGTGTATATAGAATATTTATGTAATGAATAATATGAATATAGAATATTTATATAATTAATTATCCAAAATCAGGATTGTAATTTTGCTACATCCATCGATATGTTATTGTTTTGTTGGGTGAGGTGTTTATCTGTGTGTCACAGGTAAACGCCAGCGGCTGCCGCCAACCGCCCAGGAAGCGCAACTCAACGCGCGAATAAGAAATAAATTCCCTGGCAAGCGTAACAAAGGCAAAGTAAAAAGGAAGCGTCCAACCCCTAGGCTACAGAGTGTAGGCCAGAAAGCCTCCGAGATTTATACACGTGCCTTATGATTTGAGAAGATCGAGTAAAATGTTGCACAGAAAAAATATTGTAAACTACAATCAAATCTCAAAGTGTGCGTTAATAAAATTATACTTTACTATTTTATTACCTTAATAAAATGCAGCTCCGGTAAATGGACTTTCATATTTTATAGGATTATGTAAGCTATCATGAAGGATTGCTTGTCTGGGTTCTTTCAAATATTTTGACCAATTTTCTTACATATAACATGTTAATAACCATAGCAAAAACTCAACGAAAAAGAATTTAAAATTTATTTTATATAGATTTAGACGATCCATAATAAAATAAATAAATAGAATGATTATTATGTAACAAATTCCACCAAAATACTTCAACGATACAACAAAAAGTCGCAGAAAAAAAAATAACAAGGATTCAATCAAGAACTTCAAGTATAAATACCCAACGTTCGATGTTCACTTGTATCGGTTGCAGTGGAAGCAATTTGTCTTACAACTGAGATTAACATCAGCGTCAAAGCCGTGACCTCAACAAGGATGTATCTGACACGAATCTTTCCTGTAAGGACGAACTACCATCGTGGAAGAAAATAAAAAATACCGTACTTTTAAATATATTGATATACTTCCTGGGTAACAAACAAAAAAACAGACATAATATGGAAAAAAAGAAATTTATACCTGAATGTCTACAAGCCAGTACTAGATTATATCATATATATCTAACACTATAACATATGAAATAAGTAATACGATTGTATAAGTGAGTTTATGAAATTGTTTTTTGATAATCAGAATTAAATATTGTGTTTCGAAAATATTTTACCTTCTGAGTTTACCGAAATGTTTTTTATTTAATTATATAACTTAGTTACTCGGATTTTTTAATATTATCTACACATGTTGTACACAACATTTTCAAAATAATAATCAAATTTTACGATCGATGTAATACTCTAAAGTATTAAGAAAATTCATTGAAGAGTTAAGGAGAAGTATTTAATAAAATGTCTATTTAAAAAAGTCTTCACGTGGCGGTACATCTCAAATGTTATCCGAATCAATCACAAACTAAATAACTTTTTATCATTACTGATTTGAATAAAAGAAAATATATCATAATTGTAGGTTTATTTTTATTCTACTCAAAATGGGATTCAGCTTTTTAATTATATCGACATGGAATATAACACAGCCATAAAGTAATATTAATATTATAAAGCGGAATTTCTCTGTTTGAACGCGCTAATCGTAGAATCGACCAGCCGCATTTCAAAAAACCTTTTTTGCATTTTATAGCGAAATCATTAAGAAAGACTTTAGGCTATTCTAACATCACGCTACCACCAATAAGAGAAAAGCTGTATTAAAAGAAGATACAAAAACAAGCAAAACTATGAAACGGTTTTTAGTTCCACCCGAATGAAGTCGCAGACACAGCTTGTTGTATCATACTTGTGAAGGGTTTAGTTGAAAATATTTGTAAACAAGTACAGATCAATGATAAGGTGTAATCATAACACGATCTACGTCGCGGAAACACATGCGTCTTTCATCGCTGTATTCATACGATCCTTTGTACTCAATGTGTAAATTTATATCTTAGATAATCTAGTGTCTTTACATATCTAAAGCATTACTACTGTTGTTATAGTGAAGTATATTTAAAGTACAACATATTTTACCGTTAATAATAACATTATGTTTCATTTTGTAAATTATAGAACGATCAATACACCAGGTACTCGATATGAAACTATATACCTACGCGTATAACAAATTAATATTCTACATAAAAAATATGTACTATTAATATATTAAAAACAATTATAATTGTAATATTTAGCTAATTGAAAATTGTAGTTTAAGTTGCTATATATTATTATCGATGTACTATATGGTGTTGAAATATTCAAAGAATTTAGAATACGCGTTATTCATAAAGTTCTTTAGCATTTTATTGCAGTAAGCCGCTATTAAGGCTGGTAGTTAGGAGATGTCTTGAAATTATTCCTACCAATTAAGTCGCGTCCAGTTTGCGATGACACCCGAAGTTGTCCTTTAGGCACACGCCGACTTGCAAATCTGAATATAGAATGAATGGAGAAAATGTTGTTTATTTTTGTATTTAATTTTTTTGGATATATATAATATGCAAATTTCTGTGTTATCTTAGTGGTACATAAGATTCGAAGATACGACTATAACCTTCACCATAATATAACATGAAGTTCATTGAAAATTTGGTCAACGTTGGTAATACGCTAATCCTCCTGGGGCAACTGGTTCTCAATTGCTAATGTCTGAAAACACCTGTTTGGCTACAGGTTTCTACTTAAGAATGGTAAAATGTTATTAAATTTCACAAATGTTTTCACCAAGCTCTGACTCATTGTTTGATTTGAACCTACATCGATAAACCCGATGTCTGATCACAATATCCATAAGCTCTTCATATTTCAACGCATAACCGTCTACTGGCTAAAAATTGTAAGGTTTATTCTTCTCCATACCATCTTTCCTACAGTCTCTATGCTGTAGAATTAAACGTTGGCTAGGATCCATAGACGACACAAAATGAAAATAAAAGAAAATTATGATCATATAAAATAGTATGTTTCCAGTAATTATATCTGCGTGTGCCAATTTATATTTGTACATTGCACACGTTGTCACAGTAATTAAATGATCTTGTTAAAAATCTACAAAAACATTAAACCTACTCGAGTATTTTTCTGTTTAAAGTTACCGCACCGTTAGCCTGAGCCTGGGGATACAAAGTAATAAGCAGTTAAACACACATGAAACTGCTTTCAATATTTTTACATAATCATTTATGAAATTGTTGCACATTCGTTAATAATTGACCGAGCGAACTCTAATCATCGAACTTTTACTTCAATGACGGCAAAGCACCATCATTTATGACGGCGGAGAAAGTAGCAATGCAAAAAAACCTTTTAAAACGAATCGAAAATAATACAACAAAGTTTGCAATAGGAAGTGGTGAAATAATATTTCTGATTTCCTGTTTGGCGAGCGAGTACCATTTTAAAAGCAAAGTGAGCTTACGGATCGTGGGAGCCACTACCTGGCACCCGCGGTGCTGTAATATCTTATAAATCGACATTGAGTGAGATATCCAGAAATGCGGCTCTTTTCCCGCTGCGAGACCGCGGTGCGCGGGTGACGGGGCCTGTATACAAAGCGTCACAATGGCGCACATGATCTAGATTAGTGACGCGTATTGTGTCGCCAAAGGGTTGTGCTCATTGTATCCGAACAAACGTCGCATCGGATTCGCATAATGCACCAATACCAAAGACGATTCTAAATTCGCATGAATTCTATGAATTTGTAAAGAAAATAAATATAACTTTTGACAGCCGTCGTCTACGCATCGATGCTATCGTTATTTGTCGATTGTGATTTTCATAACAGAGATAAGAATGGAATATAAACGGTCAAACTTTATTAAACATATAAAATTTATTTACTACATTAATCGCTTTTATTCTTTTCTTTATTATTAATGTAATTCTACTGCTATACTATTATAAAAAATATTCATCTTGAGGCTTTACTTATAATTAATTTTATTTGAGGAAATAACCCGTAATCAAACTTTTAGCTAAATTAGCACTTGGATATGACAAGGGAGAACGGATATTAACTATACAGAAAAATATAAAATATAGTAATAGTTTTTAATAACGTGTTTTGATGAACATTAGACAACTGATAATTAAACCACTTTGAAAGGGTTACAAATGGTTATAATGAATATTTCGGAGGGTGGAACCACAATTGGAACTGGTTTAAATTTATAAATGCGTACACCAGCGTTAAACTTATTTGGGCACATACATATATTATATTTTACATGGTTATAATAGGTAATTTGTAATATCAAAGACAACTATTTTTAATGAGTTTAAATGATATCACTACATGTTTTATATGGATTTTAAACTATTGTACATAATAAAGTAAATACCGTACCTAGAAAGTTAATTGTGATTTGTTTAATTACTTTGTTTAATTATAAATTTATCTTGCTACAAAATATTGCATAATTTAATCTTAAAAGAGATAACGTTGGCCCCCCTTGCAAAAAAGAACAAAAAAGATATATAAAAAAAATTGAAAAAAAAAATGCATGATATTTCCAAATAGTACTAATTAATCTACATAAATTATGTGTAAGAGAGATTTAAAAGGTCATTTGATCTAATTGAAGTTATCATAGCTTTTACAAACTTACGTGTTATACCAAAATCAACTAATTACAATTATTCTTCCAGGACCTACTTTTAGCGTGTTGGATTAAAAATAAACGTGTGTAATTTGCTGTATACATTGGTGGTTTGAATAAGTTCAGCTATTTTAACAAACAATAATTTCAATGTAAACAATAACAAGACTCATAAACGAGACCTTAAATAACATTAATTTGAATACAATATTACTGTGAAAACCAGACTAAGAAAACATAAAATTCTAAATTATTTCTTTTTTAGAAAAAATATATACGTATCTTGCTCACTTATACCTACTAAAAGAGAAGTCAAAATATTTTATGGATGTAAATGTTAACACTTTTGTTAAATGAGATCACCCACACGTAATACAAAGGGCACCGATGTAAATCTTGTCTTTTATATGCCGCTTGACGATTTCGATTCAGACCCATAAAATATAGATATGAACAAAATAGTAAACGCAATAAAAGCCATCCAACTTTGCTTATTCGAGGGGATAAAAAATGACCTCTATATTTTGGTAAAACATGGTTCAAGACATTTTTTACATTCAACCTGACCGCTGTCATTGTTAATTGTACACATTCTACTAAAAAATGGATGAATGGGTCCGAATGTTGTATTTTGGGCATAGCATATAAGTTGACATAGCTGAAAGCGATTTGTCTTACAAGTTCCAATTTGATCTGAATATTCGATATAGTTTTTTTGCACCTCATCACAATTACGCATTGCGTCCATTCATTCGATTTATTTTTATTTTGTCACATGATTTTTTTTATCAAAGCGACTAAGTGTTAAAGTAACTTTTATGGTTTTATTACGTTTAACGCTAGTTTACAGAGATACACAATATCAAGCTTTTCATTCAAATAGTACCCTCTTAAATCAACGCCTGTCCATTCATCACGACAACGACACTTCTTGAACACAGAGTAACACGGTCCTACTCAAACTGACTCACACAAGAAACAACTTTATGACGCTGACATAATGGTAAAAATTGATTGAAATTATTCAATTATTTAAAATTAAAAAACAAAACGGGCATGCAAGCATTATGGTGTAAGTTGTATCTAATTAGATAGCGTAATTAAATTCACTTCTCGCGTTTGGGTGGTAGAACATTTCGATAGTCTTATCATAGAAAAATACTTAAAGCAGCCTCTGAGTTAATCTCGTTCGATAGTACCGAAATAATGTTTTATAATTAATCAAATATAAGACTCGACAGTACGGATTTTGAGCTATAAATTTGATATGTTATACAAAGATTGAAGCGTTTAAATAAAGTGACTTTTTACACAAGTGCAAGAACGAGCAAGCCAATCGTACAAAAAACCTGCGGAAGAGGATGCGACCTACCAATATTAGTTTTATATCAGACAGAAAAAACAGTAGACACTCAAGAGAACGATTGTCAATCAGAATAACAATAATAATGGGAACCCTTTGAGAATGAAGAATTATTTATGAACCCTTTGTGTACTCGGGTACCTGACGCGGAAGCTATTCGCACAGTTCGTGAGAAATTTTATTCTATGATTTTTAATTAAATTTCACTTTTCAATATAGTCGATTGATAAGCACCAAATTTTAATTTCATATCGCTATATAATACTGAAACTTTTATATATAAATCCCGATGCACATGTTCTTAGTTTTTCTCCTACTAAACTTCATAACTGATTTTGATAGTTTTTGGTGTACTTCTGGTCATACCAGGATGTTTTCAGTTATGGTTTCTTAGCTCTGTTGACTATTTTTTTTTTTTTCCCACCAAGTTTTTTAATATACTTTTCATGTGTATTTCTCGTACTATGAATAAACAAATAATAAAAGCTTAAAGTTCAGCTTTCCAGTACCTTCAAATGTTTTTTATTATAGTATTCCAATATATTGCTTAATAGAAATTAGATTATTTACTGGGTCCACTTACTTTACTTTACTTAACATTTTAATTTCAAATCAATACATGCTTGAAAAAGACGTTCAAACTGTAATCTAATAAATACCTGTTTCTGCGGATTAAGATATTTCCTTTACATTGCTATATTATTTTATAAAAATACCGCATATGAATGTAAATATGTTTTATAGCATCTTTTATCCGTACTAGTCTCAAAAATTTATTTACAATTCCTTCAATAAATCAGATGATTTAACTAGGATGAAGTTCGCATTCCTAATCAATATTTTTATAATGGCTATTAAGGTAAGTATCGTATAACTGCACTCAAAGAGAAATATTGATATCTCAGTTGGTAGTGTGTACGGACGCCGCGCCAATGGACGTTAGTTCTAATCCAAAAGGAATACATCGTATTAAACCATAAATAGCATAGTAGATAGTAGACAGATAGATTTTTTCTAATGCCCGCCTGGCTAGGTGTATTCCGGCAGTTGCACTTGAGAACCAGTCCCGCTATTAAGCTTAGCGCGTTCACCATCTTGGGCCACATCGTCACTTAACATCAGGTGAGATTATGGCATAATGCTACACCTGTAAGCAATAAAGTGTTTCATGTTTTCTTCGTTTGTTATTAGAATAATTAAAAGACTTATGCCGATTACCCTGTACAAGTCAATATCATTATACTAAATCTTTATATAAATTTAAGATTAAAAAGACATTCTATTCACATTTATCTAATTTGCACTTCGATATATTATAATAACTGCTAACTGTCCGTCACGTCCTGAATACTGTCAACAATGAACAACATTCGAGAATAACAAGTAGGTGTACTTTAAAATAATGACAAACGAATGTAATCCTTATTGCTAGTAAACTACCGCACCATGCGAACTAACACCCGCATTTTGTTAAAATACACGCGCCATTGCTTTAAAGATAGCATTATCTTTAACACTTGACTCTTAACTTAGCTCGCTTCCTTGAATATTCACAGGTACAATTTCTTAAACTTTTTTAATTTTTATTGGTATAATATTTGACCACAATCCCGCCTAGTTAGGGAATTGCTTTTCCAGTGCAGCTGCTAGAACATATAACAAGTACTTGGTGATAATTCTTAACTTAATAATGCTACCTAACCTGATAGGTACTAAAAATACCCTATCACTACGCCGTAATATCAACACTATGGTTTCCTTCAGCGAACGCTCAAGTTGATTGTACGGGTTTGAACTAATGTCGATCAACTTTATGTCTATAAACACTACCATTAAACCATCATTAGATCTACCTACTAATAGCCAAGCTTAGAAATTTCTAAATTAAATTATTCTAACATTATCTTATATTACTTTGTCACTTTTATGATTGTTCGTAGCGGAAGCAATACTTTCGATAATTTGACTGCTGTCAAAATAGAGGATATTACCCATTTAAGCTTATTTCGCCTAATTGAATCCTAGAGCATTAAGCCTTCCCAACCTATAATCCCTTTTATGAGATTCACGCCGACATTTTTTAAGGATTCTCTGACGTCTCTTAAGAAATTAATTTTTTGTCTTTCGTTTTCTATATAGCGCAAGGTTATAGTGATACATTATTATGAATTATAATAAAGGTTATTTTTTATATATTCTAAACAAATGTTATACCTTTAGTATATAGATATTTTGTAATGAAACGTATTAGGCATCGTGGTAGAATATGACAATAGTCGGTATCGTGACTAGACACCAGATCAATCGGTATATTTGCAGTAATGCAAGAGAGCTGTGGGGATCTGTACCCGACTGAGTTACAACTACCTTACATATGTAGGTACTTACCCATCTGAGAGACGTTTTTTTTATAATTTTAAAGATTCGATTTCTAAAATCAGCATAGTCTGATCATCTTAGAAACTATCGTTATAGGATTAACCAGCATACATATATTACCATCTATCGAGAAGCTTATAGGCCGGTATGACAGTAATACAGGCGATGGACTGCTTATCTCTCCGCAGTCGCCGTTGCTTTTTTATCGCACCATGTTCACAATCAGGAACAGTGCTGTCATTTTGGCAGCATGCATGTATATGTGTACAATATAAATTATAACCCTTTTCACACTTTTAAAATGAATAAACCATGGATTTGACTAGAACTTTGATTATGGCTTCGAATAACTTTTGAACCAGTCAAGTTAGCAAAATATCACAACAGACTTTTTTGTAGAGCGTTAAATTTTCTACAAGAATTTTCATGTGTCGATTTAACCCGTTCTTTAGTTCACGACTTAAAAAATCCAAAGTAGTAACAAGACTTTTCCCGTATTCTTACCATTTAAATCAGTGGCTGTCGTGGGACCGGGGTTAATTTTAAATTAGGAGCTTCACTTTGGCATATTTTTTTTATATATTTGGAACTTATTCAGGAGAGTCCTGAAGAGAAATTCGAACATACTCTAAGTTAGGCCCACCTTAATGTACATATAAATTATGAATAATAGAATTGCTCATCAATCAGGACTCACGAATTTTGGTTAGAATAAATTTACCAAACAAGTAAAATGCCGGTAACTTTCAAAAGTATTTTTTTGATAATACCAAAACCCAGAAAACCTCTGAAGTGCGTGCTCGTTGCGAAATCGTTTGTAATATAAAAATCAGAAAAAAACAAATATATATTTTTAAGAAGCTGCGCGTAACCTACTGTAACAAACCACAAAGTGTCGAATGATGCAGAGGAAATATAAAAAAAATCTTGACAAGATGAGTGTTAGTTATTTGATGCAGTTCGAGCGGAAATCATTCTTAAATTGCACATCGATAGGTAGTCACTCTTACGTTTCTGAAGTTGAGTAAACTACTAATTACTTGTTACATCTGTTACAAAAAATGTAAGCTCTGTAGGTAACAGAAAATGCTATTTTAACAAAAAAAATTATATGTATATTTTTATGAATGAATAGTAATAACGAATAGTTATACCGTGATATCGAATATCATAATTAATATTTTACTCAATGTGTAACATAAAACTTTATCCTTGCGGTCAAGTGAGTTCTTATGGAACAATTTATTTTTGTTTAGAGCCAACACTCACATGCGTTACCTTTCTATTGAACATTCATAATTACAAATCAAATATTTCGATTTTTTTTCTATATTTGGCTCGGCTCATAATCTGTTGTCTAACTTTTTTACTTCATTTATTATGAATATGTATTGTTCAATAGTTAATGTTAAAAGACAAGGCATGCATTTAACGTACGTTTGAAGCGATGATGGCTTATGAAATAATAAATATAAGTATTTTCACATTGTCTTTCTTTATCATCTATAGCAAATACTCCTTATACAAAACCGGTTTGTGGATATAAACAATCTTCATAAAAAGAACTTTGATAAAACGAACGTAAAACTCAATAAAAATCTACAGATATTATTTACATTATTGACGAAAGGTTGAATGAATTTATTGAATTTTACAAAATATCTTTCCAACCTAAATATACAGTAAAATAGGTACATATTTATTTATGCGTTAATGGACTTATTTCTACTTTATATTTATTACGCAGGTAGTTAAATGATACCGACTCTGGATTTACTTGTGTCTATCAGACCGCGGTTCCCATCGCCGCGGCGGAGGAAGCCGATATCCGACAATTATTTATGAACCTGTCCACCGCTAACCTTATTTCTTCTTGCTTTAACTGAAAGCTCGTATGAGACTCGTTTTAGGGTCATCTGATTCTAAATTAACCCTTATGTAACCTGTGTTGAAATTATTTGTTGCAAAGTTGTAATGCATAGAATCATTTATAATATAAGCTATCATTAGCTGAGTTGATAGTATGTACGGATATCGCGTCAATTGACGTGAATTCGAATCCACTTGAGCTTGAGCTTTCGGTGAAGAAAAACATCGTGATGAAATCATAGTGTGGTGGTAAGGCTTTTTCTAATCTCGCCTGTCTAACACCCTCAAGTTGAAAATCAGCTGCTAAATAAATAATAGGTATGTTCCGGCAGTTGCACTTGAGAGCCAGTCCGTCCACTAGGTTTAGCCTGTCCACCATCTGGGGCCACTTCGACACTTAACATCAGGTGAGATTGTGTCCATAACGCTAAATCTATACAGTATACAAAATCAATTTTACTAATTAAGTATTGTACAAATTAAACATGTTAACAAGAATCGCTTACCCTAAATAATAATGGTGAAAGTAAAAGATCAATTATTTTTTACCAATGAATGCAACTATTGATTATCCGTTAGACGATGAGTCTAATCTTATAATCGTATTACACGGTCTTGAAAGTAAGTTATGTGAAACACAAACAATAGTGACCAAAGAAAGAAGTATAATAGAAAATGATACAATCTCAATTGTTAAGTTAAACAGGTAATTGCTAAATCTGTGCAAAACTACCTTAATTTTAAATATGATATAACTGTAATTATTTATATTGTATGATTGCAAAATAAAAACAAATTAAATATGCTAAATAATTTTATCAAAACACTAATGGTGAGATTCTATTTTCCGAAGCTAATGCTGAATGAAAGTGATTATTACTACAAATGAAATTTGGAATCCAATACTTAATTGAAAAAAAATCATTAAACGAACCGAAAAATATATGTTTATTTATCCAATATTTATAATACACATATTTTTGTAAAAAGAAAGCCTCATTTATTTCTTTAAGAGTTACATTATAATTTAATCCATCTAATTCTTACTATTATATATAATAAGCGTAATAAGCTTACTTCAATAGAATATAATTTTAATTTAGTATAACATTTGATTTCGTACAAACCGCGTACATAATGCAATGATCTTTTACATATATATTTGCTCATTCGAAGTTTATCGCTTACAGTTCGCTATACGCACGAACACAACAAAGCCCACGTGCCGCCGATAAGTAGTTTACGGATAAATACCGGAACTAGCTTCATTTTAATGGTTCCCGAATTTGCTAAAATCATTGTGATCTTCCGAATTTGGTATTTCAATGAAACGTTACAAAATAGAAAATATATATTAAGCTACCTTAATTCTAATCTTTGTATGTCAATAGACGAACACGAATAATACATTCAAAGAATCGCGTATTTCTCACGTTGATACGGCATATATATCACTAGTACTAAATATAACTTCCGTAATTAGGTAAAATATGTGTGAAAATGTTAAGCTTCATTACAATCAAGTGATTATCTATCAGTATTTCGCACAATCGTAAAGTCCAATTTAGACTTCAGTATAAATCTGTTTATAGTACTCACGGGCATGACAATACCAACACAAAAATACATTTCTGATATATAAGAACTATGGCAGTTTAACAATTAATTTTGAATTATCATAATTATTAAAATATCTATTGGGAAGTATACTACTCTTTTTTAATTAGTTATTACTGACTGTTAATTAAATTAGTGTTTATATTGTCTCTTAGGCGTTAGGTTGGGTTGGTCAGTCCTTTACATTCTGTATTTGACTATAAATTGATTGCGTTGATAATACCAATTACAAACAATATGCAGGACAGGAAAACAGAATCGGACTGCATCGCAGCCACCAAGTGTAACAAATTAACCTACACGTTACCTAAAACAAAGTACATTTAACTGTGAGATCCACCAATAATTTTTCTGAGTTTTGTTGTTACTTTGTGTTCTTTAATCATGGTTATAAAGTTCTTCACATTGAACATGTGCGAAATTTCCATAATAATAAAATAAAATAATATAAACAATGTTTAATAGTTATCATAAAACTTCTCATCATGAGTAAATCCAACAAGCGCACTGAATAAAAAGGTAGTGTGTCTCGGTACGTAAGTGGCACAATTTTATTCGACGCAAGCATCTTTGTCCCTTTATCAGTGTCTTTTTATTCGCACATGTAAATGCATTTAGCTCCCACCTTCTTATCGTGGTGAACACCATTAATCTTGTATAACAATGTACTGGCGTGGTGTCCGTGCATCGATGGCTTAATCAAGTGCCGAGGATGCAGTATCAGGACCACTTTTTAATTTATAGAGATAATATTATTATCCATTTAATCGCTGACTATCGAAACTCGTTTATGATTAAAATTTATTTTAAATACACATTAATTATAGTTATTACTGGATAGAAATTAAAAATTCTTTGTGCATATCAATTTAATAAATTTACCAATTTTATTATTTTTGTCAATAGCCATTGCTGCTCGTAGAGTTCAAACACATCTTATAGTTTAACGTTATGAATAGGTAAACAGTCAAACATAAACATTTTTATGGTAATGGAACGATAAATACTTTACAAAGTACCACAACGTCAGTGAAATTAAAAATAAATATTAAACAATAAAAATAATGTTGTATTTCTTATAATAAATAACTTTTATTTCTAAATGGGAATATACGCATAATCTGCATCATATGGATAATTTTATTACTGAATAATATGTTGTTTACCACAAATTTATTTTAAAAGAAGTCATTTGTTTAGTAATAATGAACATAACAGAAGATTTGTAGCCAAAAAAAGGTCATTGAATATTCTTTATAAAGAATTAAAAGAACATAAAAAGAACGTGAACATACTTTAAGATTTTCATAAAAAAGGGTATTCAAAAATCAAACCGCAAGTGTTTCAACGTAACTCTATAATTTTATACAAATATATTAATTTATTTCTATATAAATATATTATTAATTCTCACAGCCACAAATAGATACAATATAATGTATTTACGTTTCATGTGAACATAAATATCGATCGTTTAAGACTAATTAACATGACTAGAAAATATCCTTAATAAAATATTGATTTACATCTCTATCACCAGCAAATAGCATTTAGTATATCATCCTCTTCTATATGTTGTATTTCTTCGAACTGCTCTTCGGGTATATAATGATTTTGTGAATACGTCGATGACACTCCAGAAGAATATTCTGAACTTGCCGGTGACAATGCTGATTCAGAATACGGTGAGTTTCTTAGAAAAACATCACATATTTCATGTCCGCTAGCATTTGTGACTCTCGACATTGAAGTAATCTCAAACGTTTCGTCACTTTCTTCAACCAGACTCTGCAAATATTTGATATATTCCACAACCATTCTTAAAGTGTCCACTTTACTCAGTTTCTTTCCAGACCCGCGTCGTGTGTTGCCAGACAGTGCTGTTATTATGGAAGTCGGTAGCCTTTTCCTCAAGGCATTGAATCCATCATTCACTTGTTTCACACGGTTTCTTTCCCTTGCATTTCTTCTTGCGATCGACGTGGATCCAGATCCATTATAAAAGCTTCCTTTATAACCGTAATTTTTAGTCGGTGAAACCAAGGATTTTCTTTGTGATGAGTTTGTTATTGTTTTTTGGATATCCATAATATGACAATTTACATATTCTGTGTTATATTCCATATTTGTAGGCATATTTTTATGTTAACATGCACGGATGTTTGTTAAAAATATATTTGTGCTCTGTGTATACAGATAGAGAGCATGAAAAAGTTCGATGATCTCAACGTCAGTAGTAAGAATGAGCGCTACGGGTAACTCCGGCGAGTTATATAGGCGCACACCTTTACCCATAAAGTTGGATAGGGAAACCTCAAACCCTGCTGTACATTATATCTTTTTTTTTTCAAACTTACCTGGAATCTTTCAAAAAGCGGCCGTTGTGCGCCTTCGTGCGCGTGCCATTCAATCTATAATTTATGCTGACCAACTTTTACAATATATTTGTCCAATTTACTTTTAACCTAAAATTATATAATAATATATCTTACGAATTTTTGAATGAGAACCTAAACTTTCTACTTATATGTAATACATCTTTACGTTAATGCCTATTTATCTCGTATTAAATCATTAACAGAGAAACAATTACCTAGACCCGAAACTACTACAAAAGCTTGTGAAGTGTACATTACACTATTTTCCTATGTAAAGATATGTATAGAAACAAGGCTATTTGGAAAATGCTTATAAAAGCTTATGATCTAGTGTATATATGGATAAACATTTATGTATCACCGGCTTTGAGATTAATATATCGGGTTTGTATGTGCTTATTTATCAAAATATTAGCTAAAATATATAATATTATATGTAGTTATTGTTTTTTCACATATTTACTCATACAAATAAAAACTAAAAAAGAGAAAAATCAAATAGCATAAACATTAATGTATGCGGCTTAACCTATTGATATAAAATAATAATACTAATATTGTTTGCGGAATTGAGTTTGTTTGTTACGCTTTCACGTCTAAACCGCTGAATCGATTATGATGAATTTTGATGTAGAGATAGACACAGTGATAGGGTACTTTTTCTCACGATAGCCTTATTGGAAGTGAGGTTAACTCTGTATGAAACTTTTTATTGCGTCATCCGATTTGTTTGAAAAAACAATATTAAAAAGGGTAAAACCACACGTAAAATCTAGTAACTAATAGTTTATAGTAGTTTTAAGAACTTTACCTAGCATTAATTTATTAATTGTAAAGATTCAAAGAATTGTATAGCTATTTACAATAAAAAACACCTGTGTACGCTACATCTTGTTTTCTAATGGATGAATAATCTAAAGACACATCTGTTATTAGTATTAATATTCAAATTTGTAACTACCAGCCACAATTTGAAATCAAACGTGTATGAAAGCAATTAAGGTGCTCCAAAGAACTTATATAGAATTCCAATGTAGGCAGAAAATGGGAGATGCTAGTGATTCATTCGTTTCATTCCTCCGAAATATCTGATCTAAAAGATATCAACTCGTTACACTCGCCTTGCTATAATAGGGGATATATCAGCCTGTATTTCTCTAGACCAAAAGGTCTGATACAAGCTGGTTTGATCGCCAAATTTACGTGACAATACTACGAATAAAAGATACGGTCAATAAACTAGCTGCAGTAGAAAGTAATTTCATGTCATTCTCGAGATACCCTGGACGGAAGGCTCCAGAAGTTTAAAAAAACATTTATTGGAATATTTCGATAATTAAGGTAGCTAGTCAATTATCAACCTAACGTTTTACTACCATCGGCGCATTGTTCAGTTGAAGTTATAGTTAAATATTAAGAAGTCAAGCTTCAATATAGAAACCAGACAGTAGCGACCACAGTTGCCACCTACCACATTTTATTCAATTGAAAAATATGGTTGCAATGATTTGAATTAAACTTTAAATAATAAGATACCAAACTCATTCTCAGTATCCGGAATGCAGTTAACTATTCGATAATAATAGGTCCCTCAGGCTGCGTGAACTAGATTAGTTAGAATAACGAGCCTACACTTCACACCAATATTTAAACCTATACCTCAAGTGGATAATAACCTCATTTAAATTATATAAAAAAAATCACTCAATAAACGATCTTATGTCATGAGACGCTCCAACGCATATAAGATATTGAAAATATAATAAAAACAAAACAAAAAAATTGCATTTCATTTTTTATTTTAAATCAAGTTTTCCACTCATAAAGTAAATAATAAATGGTTGAAAAGTTACATGAATTCAGAACGACGACCGCCTGCATTTCTTTGCATTCAATTTTGGAGTGCTATTGTCAAATTCATTGTACAGTAAAAAGATTACACAAGGAATGTGGGCCAAGCTTTTGAGAATTTAAGAATGAATTGTTTAGAAGCCTTCAATCACTCCATTGACGGGGACGCTAACGTGACTTTAATAGACGTTATGTCGCCTCCAAGAAACGATTCATATATTTTTTTATCCATGTTTCTTATTTTTACCTGCTTTTCACTACTTATTACTTATACCTATACCTAGCATTTATAGATATACTAGATACTTATATCTAGCCTTAACTGTTCTAACTTACAAAATAATTAATTGATAAACTACCTTTAATTAAAGTTAGTACATTATCAGACTTTATTTTTGACTACATGGAAACAAAGTGTGCCTGCGAGTTCGTTCGCATGTAACTAAAAGCTATTTTTGTATTCCTCGAGGGTAACATTTTTCTATTGAATGAAAAGTATCCTATGTTCTTTTCTGCACCCCTAGCAAAGTGCATGCAAAATTTCATTAGGATCGGTTAAGACATGAAATGAAATAAAAACGCATATGTGCATGTGTAATATTAAGTTAAGATAATATTATTTATAAAGTATATATTTATATACGTATATAAGTCTAATCTGTATTCTCGGAAACTTTTTGTCACAAAAATACAAAATTTATTTAAGGTAACCTACATCGAAGTTGCTGTAACAGCTCCCTAGAGTCATATAACTTCTCACATGCGATAGTCAATTCAACTGACGATTTTTACTACAATCAATCATACATCTCAATTCTCCTTCCTGCAAGTGAATTCACATAATATAATAAAATTGTGGGAGTGATACTGACAGTACAAAGTGTTCAATACAAAAGCGCCACGGGCGTGCTCACTATTCCATCGTCAAATAACATTTAGCCCACCACCTTAGAAAATCGCAAAATGGAGACATCAATTACACAAAGCCTTATGAACGGGCTCAAGGAACTATAAGTAATAATTACAGTTTTTGTCACATATGTTTTGTAATTTTAACAACGAACTGAAAATCTATTTTGAATTTAATATATCTTTAATAGATATACTAAACAAAAAAAAATCTCACAAACTTCTGTTGATTTTAAGTATATTTTAACTATTTAAAATCCATATCTAACAAAGCTAAACCAAACATTTTAAATATTTGCATGTAAGTAGTTTTAAAATTGATTTTATAATTTTTTGTGGATATATAATACCGATGTATATTAAATATCATTAAGGGCCGACCGCTCATATTTCTGGAAAAAATATACATTATGTTCGTAATCAAATTATTCCAGTGTGTAAATCTGACCTAAGTTCTCAATATACTATTCCACCTGATGCCATTTCACATTTGAATATAACGATTGAGAAATTCCTATTCATATTTATTTCAAGCTTTTAAATAAAATTCCTGAGATTAATTTTGAGATTATTCCGGCTTCTGAATTTAAAATAACAAATTATCATTAAAAAAACTATTTATAAACTAAACGTACTTCATTAAAACGTCGATTCTAATAATTGTATATAGTGAATAGTATGTACCTACATAAAATATTTTTTAGGATTATTGATATGAAATGCATTCGCCTGACATTTCCATTACGTCTATAGACAAGCTTGTACTTTTATAAACCTTTGCAATTTACATAGATATGTTATATCATTTCGATGGTGGTCTCCTTACGACGGAGAACTTTTCATCGATAAAAATGTTACTTTAATTACCAAACTGCTACAGCTTGCTTTAAAGGACACCGCGCCACGCGTCTCGGACCTCCGTAAGACCTAACTTCATCGTATCGGACAAGTAATCGTTGTAACATTTTGCAAGCGGTTTTACTGCCGTTGAAGTCTTTTATTAACGAAGTTTTAATGCATAAATCAAATTGCTCAGTCTGTTTTACACAGTTTTCAAATATTTTTTGGAATTCTATAATGGTAGATCATAATATTTATTTAAAAATATTACATATCTTAAATAATTTTTGTCATAGAATTTATATTAATCTTAAGCCATAGTTACTGTTTTTAATTTTATACGAAATGAAACGTATCATAAAAAACGGATTTAATTATCTCTTTATATATATCTGGCCATACTGCTATTGAAAATATTGAGCAGTTAATCTGGGAAAAAATTAATACAAGAATTGGTTAGTACAATTATTCAAATTACCCATATATAATACATGTATAAATTTGTTATTTTAGTATTATGTAAACTATTATAACTTATACCAATATGATCTAAAGATTATCTGATTATGGTAAAGAATTCATACGTATTTTAAAATCTCAACTATGGAGTTTAAGAATGTTTTGAAAGGGGTCAAACACAGAGAAAGATGTACGCCTATCTAATATCATCGATTTGTTTGCTGTGAGAAGTGGTTTGGCACATGCCATACAGACCGACACACCTTGCCGACATGTGTGCAATCCTTTCGCATCTGCACTGATTTTTATTTATGAATAATATGACGAATTACGTCTAAACCTTTATGCGCGTTAGCACCTTTCCGGATGTCTGAGCGGATGTAACCTTTGCTATAAAATTTATGTTGCGAAATTCATTGACGAAAACTGCTGACTAAGATCTCTTATTGTAAGTATTGAAGAGTGCGTTTTAAATTTATATTGGTACTCCAGTTTATATAACATTTGTATAGAAAAATATTTGTTCTCGTTCTCTTATAAACTAAGTCAGATAGATATAACCTTTGAAAAAGTGTAACGTCAAAATATACCTTAAATGTATATACCATATATGTCATATCGAGTGTTCTGAACCGTTGTTTAACTGAACTATTTCTTATTCTTTCGTAAGATAACTACATGTGCTAAACTTCGGAGCCATGAGCTTGCAGTAACTTTACTGTAAGTACAACAACGACTTGTAATATACATCCTTGGGTAATTGCATTAGTTTTTGGATTACACTATGCATACCACGAGGTTCAACGTTATCAATGTGTCGTAATGTATTAAAAAGATTAGAGGTTAAAAATATTCTAAATTATAGTTTTACAATTACCATGATAAAATATTGATAACATTAATTACTCTTTAATTAAATAACGCATAAAGTTTGATTACGTAATCCGCCGTAGGATTTAAATCAGTTTTTTATTCTAATCGTTATCATCCACATTTGGATTCATAAATAGTGAGTCTTATAACACACTACGGGTTATATTCTAAATCAAGGAAATTTTCAAGCACTGCCAAAGATTGGTTTGAGTAATTGGTCTATTTTTTAAATGTGCGCATTCCAAGTTATAGAGCTAATCCAAGATAAAATTTTGCCATGACATGCCGACTGCTTCAATCAATCTAGGAATAATCGGAGTATTGTATAGTATTTTGGTTATATTTACGTTCACACATACCATCATTAAAATGCCTCGAAATTCATTCAATCATTAAGATGTTGGAATTTTTAGACTTTCATTATCCGTTGTATTTTCTGCAACCAATGAGCCTAGATAAGTGAATTTACCAGAACTTAATATAACATTTAGGTAGTTATACTTAAAAACAGTTATACTGGACTCTTCAATGAAATAGTTATTCGGACGTTTTTGCTATTAACTACTAGTTTTATTTTACATAAGAACAGCACAGAAATTAACTAAATCCGTCTTTGTTTATTATTAGGTAATATTTTCGTATATATATTAGAGAAATTTGTAATAAGTTGATCAAAAATTGAAAAAAATTATTAAATAAAATCTGTGAGTATGTATATTATTAAATTAAATTAAAAAACAAATAAATTATTAAACAACATTTGAATTTCTGAAAAAAGCAAACCAATTTTAAAAACATTTTTAACATAATACTACAATAATTATATCTATACAGAGGCGTGAGTATGGCGTCAGTCACATAAAGGAACTTTTGCATTAACAAAATTAAAGTCTATTAAGGCCCATAAAGAAATTTTACAAAAGATACAGCCCGATCAATCTCAGTGAAGGCGTTTCTATAACGAGATTACATAGATGACAGTAGCTAACAGAAAGACATATTGTTGCGCAACGCTGCCCCGAATGACATATTAGCTTTTTAGTAGCCTCTTCATCTATTGTTAGAAAGCTTTTGTGGTGTAACACGTGGTCAATTTGAAACACACACAAGCTCATTTTATGTGAAATACGTTCTTTGCAAAATATGATCGAATTATACATAAATAAATAAATAAAAAAAAAACATTTTTTAATATTTTGTAAATTTATCGTTATGGCTATAATCTCACCCGGTGTTAAGTGACTATATGGCCCAAGATTGTAGACACGCTAGGCTTAGTGAAAGCACTGGTTCTCAAGTGGAATTAGCGCAACATACCTGTAGATATTTGGCAGCAGATTTCCAACTTGATAGTGGTAGCTAGTCAAGCGATCATTAGAAAAAACCCTACCACCATGGTTTGTTAACATCCCGATATTTTCATTTAACGATAGCTCAAGCTCATGGCCTCGAACTCACGTCCATTGACGCTGCGTTTATACACACTACCAACTGAGCTATCATCGCTTCAACTAAGCAACTGTCATATAAGAAATCATGCAATTAATACGAGTACAAGATTCAGCAGTAAAATCAATAAAAATATTTTCAATAAGAATTTAATATACATTATTAATCAAACAACTGAATAAACAATGTACATGGATTATAATTATATTAGTTTATTTGAGATTAGAGAGTTTTTAATGCTTTTAATAAAAAGTAATAAAACTTATCACGTACTCACGATCCGCGGTGTACCCCACAGAGAGACGCAAATTTAAATCCAATTAAGGTACTATAATCGTAAATATCTTTACAAAACTCACTAGAGATATAGCCCTCGAAGACCAGAAGTTTAAAGGATTTCATTAATATTTTTATTAAAAATAATTACCCGTTTAACGTAGCTCATGGTTTTGAAGACTGACATTAAAATACCACGAAGGCAGTTCGTTTCTCGAATTATTAAAGTGATACTTTAAAAGAACTCCGGTGACTAAAATATAAAAAGCTAGAACTAGACATATTACTAATTATTTAATATTTTTATGGTTAAAAAATACTAATATTAGCATTATATCGTAACTTTGATCATCTTTTAATTGTGGTTTCCTAAAGTAGACTTTAGTCGCATTTTAATTCTCGGAGATTTTTTGAACTCCTTATATTTGAAACACGCTAAATCTGCTAAAATCTTTAGACATAAACATTCTCGGTTTTTGACCATCGTATAGCTTGGTTTAATCCATATATTTATTTAATTGAACACATATACACAAAAATACATAAGGAAAACAAATATACATGGAGTGATTGTATAAGATAAACAGAAGGTGAATTTTTTGACCTCAAAAAATAGGTTTGCATCTGTAACGTTTATACCAATATAAACACAATATATAAACTATCAACTTATGAAATGCATGATAAACGAATAACACAAAATTTACATACTCCAGTAATGTTTACTTATTAGGTACTTATAAGCAGGTAACACGATTTTATAGATGTAACTGTGAGGTCGCTTGCCTATTATAAATTACGTTATAACAGAATAAGTATTAAAAAATAAAACAAACTAAAATATTTAAAGTGAAGAATAACAACCACTGAGATATTATATCGACGCTGCTCAAAAAATCTTGTTTCAAACACATTATTTTCAAGCACACCAAAAATATTCAGAAATTTAGTACTGTAGGTAGCTTATCATTAATGGAATAAAATTAATCCGGATCGATGTTTTACTTACTGCAAAATTGTAAGTTATATTCCATATTCCAGAGAAACGTTTTCGTTTATGGAATAAAAAGTACAACAGTATTAGTTATCACTCTATCAAAGTTTAGCAGAATATCGTACAAAAGAAAATAGATTGAAAATCTTTCGCCAAATACCGACAGGTGTATTCTGACAGTTGCACTTGAAAGCCAGTCTTTCCACTAGTCTTAACGTGTCCACTATCTTGAGCTATATTGTCACTAAACATCAAGTGGGATAGTAGCTGTAACGCTAAATCTATAAAGTATAAAAACATATAAAACTATTAAAAAAATACAGACAAAGTTAAATTACTATCGGTTTAGCCTTATATTTTAAGAAGAGATTAATAATATCTGAGATTGTCTACTGTTTAAGTACGTGTCTTCAGACAGGAAATCCCATGTGAAGCACCCAATAATATATTTACTATCCGAAACTACAATTATTGCATATCAACTTAATGTATTTATTGAGTTAATTAGATCAGTGTATAAAATTTATCGAATATTGCCTAATCTCTAATCTTTAACCCAGCGAATCTTTATTCGTATTCCTTAGATAAAGATAGTGTACTAATGAAAATAGTTGCAAAAACCGATTTCAATCTGAAATACCTTAATTGTTTTTATAAAAAACAATTGCGCACAGTAATGCACACTATCAGATTCTTTGAAATAATATATAGACACCATTTAAATTCTTTACTAGCAAGAAATGCAAAACTTAAAAGCCTTTTTCAAACTTAATCACAGTTTCTATCAAACTTTCATATTTATTTATATAGTAGTATCATTTACAATATAAATATAATAATATTCGTCCTCGACGTGGACGTTAATAATTTTTAGCAAAGTTTTGCTTATATGAAAATATGTTCCTAAAGTTGGTAACTTATTTTTCTTTATGCTATAGAGGTAATTCGTTTCAAATGAGAGAGTTGTAAAGATTATGAAATCAAATAATCTGTTTAGGATAAAGAGCTCCAATTTATGTTTTCAAGTTATGCAAGAAAAACACGTACCTAAATAGTTTGTAGGCACTGATTGATTATTACGAAAGGTTGAAATTTCGAATAATGGAGGTTTTAAAAATTAAAGAAAAGTGAACACTATATTTCGGAATTTTTGAGGTTTTCGACTTAAATAGGTGCTGCTACAAATATAACAACAGCCATGACCACAGGCTGTGTAGTAACTCGGGTAGTGGTCCCTTTCAACGTCCCTACACCTCTTTCAATAACTGGAAATACAGTGGGTGCTATTGAAAAGCGATATTTAAAGAGAGAGTCACCGTGTCGTTTGTGCATGTGCGTGATGGTACAGATCTCTTATTTTAATCTGGATAATATCAATTTACAGATCTCCTTCTTTCGATAGCCTCGACACGCTATGAGATTACTATGTTAGATTCACTACCACTAAAAAGTTCCCACAGTAACTCTACATCTCTTTTACCAGTGTAACTTCGGGGCCAAAATTATTTACAACATTTTACGAACATAACTCCCTGTTAGAGTTTTTATTTAATTTAAAGAGACGCCGTAAGTTGAGTATTAATAAGGATTTATATTTGTGACAGCTAGATCCAATATTAATTTCGCTTGTATAAAACATGTGTAATAAAAAGATTAAAAGTATACTATTACAATAAAGCATTATTAATGAGTTAAACGTTTGTATTTACTTTATAGAATTATTAAGACTCCTAAACTAGTGAACAGATTGTGATAAAATTTAATAGGTATTTTATTATAAATTAACATATAGTGTACTTTTTATTGTACAAAGTAAAAAAGTTCCTCCGGGACGTGGGATAACTTTAAAATATAACTCAAATTTGTGATGGTTTTTTGGTAATATTTGGTAGCTACGAATTTATAAAAAAAATCTTACCGGTTTTTTATCTCTTTAATTAAAGTATTGGAGTGCTAAAAATAGCGTTTTGGTGACAGGATTATTTTTATAAAAACACTTCTTTTACTTAACTAATACTTATTATTAAACTAATTATTGACTTGATTATATAATATAAATTGACTTGATTTTTATTATATTGTTGTTTTATCAAATAGATAAAAACACATTTTTAAATTTTATTCTAAGATCCCATATAGTAAGTATGAAACCACAGTAATGCATAATTATAAGAGCTATCAATAAGGTTTTTTAAATTGTTCTCTACAACTTCGTCACTCTGAAGCGGGAAGACATGATTACTTTTATATCTCAGACCACCGAAACATTAAAATTGTACTAATTAACCAATACAAATCTTTGTCGTCGCTCAAAGATACCAAAATTCATTATGTAATTGATAATAGTGCATAATTAATTCAAATTCCCGCGTTCTTGATTAACGTAGTTATTCTTGAATAACATCAGGGTGGTCCAGCAATCGAAAAAAGTTTAGAAATATGTTGTTTTGAGAAATGGAGCATGAAAAATCGATGCCATTACAAAGGTCAGCGTATCTACTGCTACAGTAGGAGTTATAATCACTAACGTAGCATGAAAATTTATGACTAAATAATGTAACCCTTTTATGTGAATTTTAACCCGAGATTTTGTTATAAAATTAACGATTATATTAATGTTATAATTTTTTTTAATAATTATTAACTGACTTCTAAAAAATGTTCTCTGTTTTTCTAAAAGATCGTGAGCAATTGTTTTATTAACTATACAACTTATTTTAATTATTGTATTGCTGGGGTAATGTGTTTAGACCTGTATTAATAAAGGAGTTTATTTAAAACTTTAGGACATACAGACGGTAAAATATGTAGTGTAATAACTGTTTTAATTATGAGTCTTTTAGTAAATCAATAAAAAATATATATATTAAAAGTATACAGACTAGAAAACTTCAAATCTAGTTAACGTTTTTTATGCTTATTTTAAATACTAGAAAACATAACTTACATTAATAAATCTTAAATGATGACAGACACGTTAGCTAAATGCTAAAACAGTATTTATAGGAATTATTTTTTGTTGGTCGAATATCTACAAGCAACACACATACTCTTATTTTCTTCATTTAAACATTATTATTGACACATTCTTAATTATTCGAAAAACTCCAAAACGGGTTGATTTTTTAACAACTATTATTAATATTATCTTAAATGAATACAAATTTGCACTATACTGTAAAACAATCTAACGTACTATATTTTTTTTATGATTCATTACAAAAGAGACATTTGTTTAATAAAGTCACGCACCCTCAATGAATAAAAATGGTTACGCCCATACCTCTGTCAGCCGTCATATGACACTTTGCTCTTACTTAGTTTTTTATCCATTTGCCTGAGCTCATAAAGACGTTACGGGTGATATTTAATACTCCATTATATGACGCAAGATTTTTGTTAAAAAGGTTCACAATTCAGAAGTGCCTTGAATTAGTTTGTTATTTTTAAGCTCCTTATAAATTATCTGAATAACTTGAACACTTTTTTTTTAATACGATATAGATTAAAAATTTGTCTAGTTATGCGAGGTTATATGCGTTGTTTAATGTAAATGTATCTTTACTAATATTATAAATGCGAAAGTGAATTGTTTGTTTGTTACGTTTTCACGCCTAAACCGCTGGATCGATTGTGATGAATTTTGGTGTAAAGATAGATGTGACCTTAGAGGCGGAGATATGTTTATATGTCTCATGAAAAACTTATAGGAAGTGGAGTAAAGAGAGAAATAAACTTTGTATGAAACTTTTTAATGGGTCATCCGATTTATTTGACAAAATCAAAATTAACGCGAGCGGCTCAACGAAAAATCTAGTTTTATAATATAACCAAAATGTTTGTTTTCTTGTGATATTATACAAAACAATAATGCTGTATTTTCTTTTTCTAACTCTTTATTCTACCTAGATAGGGTCGGCATAACATGATTTTGCTGCTTCCACTCTACTCTACCAACAGTCACCTCAGTATTTACACCTTTTATACACATATAATTTCGAACATTCTATACATATCTTCTTCAGTCTTCCTTTACTTCTATATCCATCTTTCTTGATACAAATATTCACATATTTGTAGTTATATGTTTTTCATCTCTTCCATAACACACCCATACTGCGCTAATCAGTTACTCTTCAACTTCTCTGTCCCTTGTGCTTGTTTCATGCTTTATTTATCATTATGCACTATATATTTTCTCACCTCATTATGGCACTGTAACAGCATTGAATGGTAGCCATTGTACAATTAAAATAAAAAGAGTGGAGAATATACACATCGGCGATCGATTATATCTTATCTCTCAGAAAGTTTCTCAGCGGCTGGATATACACTGGCTAATGCCATAATCGTAATAAATCGTAATCGTAGCCATAACGCTAAACCTATAAAATATAAAAAACAAGATAATTTGCCAGAAGCCGCTTGTACAGAATAGTGATGAACAAAATGCATAAATATTGAATGTATATATTACTAACTTATAAGCCAACGTTGTTCTACTCTTTACTATAATAAATAAACCACAACGCCAATTTTGAAGCACAAAATTTATGATTTTATATGATTAACACTATATATTACAACAAATATTATGAACATGAGTTATATAGTTGGACAAATATAGGATCTGTTATAGCAACTTCAGCGACATCTTATTAATGTCATAGGTAAAGTAATAAATATAAAGTACAAAGTATTTCAAAAATTTCAAGAAACATTGATGTCAGGCAAGTAAACCATCAAATATGAATTTCCATTATGACTAAATAAGAAAACATATTATGATCAAACATTAATTAAAAACATAATGCTATCTTTGCAAAACACATAATAAGAACTACTCTTTAAAACTGTTATATTGAAAAATTATATCCACTAGCTAGTACAATAATTTATTGCGGTAACTAAATGATTATTATCGCATACATATTCTTAATTTACTACCGATTTCAGTACTTTATATTAAGACATTAATTTGGTAAAAATTCACACGTCAATACGCACTGGATGAGATATAAAAATATGCTATCCGAAAATAATGGCCATTAATAACGAAAAAAACACACGGCTGTATTGACTTTATAAACCAACAAATTATAATTAAAACGTCAGAATTCACAGGTTCGTGTTGTTTTCACACCACTTAAATCTGTATTCGTTATGATACTGGTAATCTTTTAAATTGTCTACATCCATTCATTTGTTATTTGCTTTTGTATTGTGATATATTACGATAAATTATGGATTTACATGAAAACATAATGATGAGGTTATAATGTCTTCGTGTTCGTTATCGGTGTGTTAGAAAATTTATTGTGATTATTTCGACTTTATTATACTATTAGATATTGTTTCACATAAAATATCTATAGTCTAACTTTTTAGATAACAAAAACAGAAAAGAAATTAAATAACAAACAAAGAAGTGTTGGTATTTCGATTAATATATTCTAGAAAAAAACACATAAACATGAAATATCCCGTTTGGTCCAGTAGCACGAGGATTATATATGAATATGAGACACAATTACATACAAATACAATAAGTGAGCATTGCATATGTCATTGTTAACAGCGAACATACTTTAAACCTAATAAAAATACTACACAAAAGTCTGATCTAAGCTGAAACCTTTTCAGCTTAGTAAAAAGACTTTACTACTCTGTACATAGAAGACTAGATTTTTTTTCCATTATATAGCGCTATGAGAGAAAAAGTGAGTTAATAAGATCATTAGATAGAAAATGTAAGTAAAAAATTAATGCAGTCATGAGAACTGCCGACAGAAGTGAATACTATATTTCACAAAACAATGCAAAAAAAAAGAAGTAATACTAGTTCGTTATCCATATGTTGAGGTTTGGAACCCACGACCTTGCTTACGCATGATTATTAAGTCGCACGACAAAGCGTTCATATTTGAAAAGCTCGTAGTTAACAATCTGCATACACTCCCTACATAAATGGAAAGCGTTCGGTGATGACGGCGCGTGTACCATTATTTTTGTTCATGCAAAAAGCGCCAAGTGCCTAAAGAAGTTTCTACTTCAAAAAACATACGTTAAGACTGAAAAAGTATCACGATTCTACTAAACACGAAATAATTATGCTATACATATTAAATAAGAAAATACCCATTGTTCTGGGCAAAGGAAGGATTTAATTTATTAACTCTATTGTCGTATCCATCTAATGAATTTTCATTATTACCTTGAATGAAGAATACTGAATAAAAAAAAATCATTTTAGTGAAATAATTCAAGAAAAAATAACGAATCGTTAACAGAATGTAATTAATGCTATGAGAAAACAGTCGCTGATTTTACCTTTGTTATTACTATGAAATGTACAAATAATATTTTTATATTCCTTGAGCTTAACCACCAACGATTAAGAAACCAGCAATTATGGTACTACAAACATAAATCGTAACGAATGTTTACTCGAGGACTTAATTAAAAGGCCTCATATGTGATTGTCGAAAATAAAACCGCAACTTGTTTTAATTATTTATATTTAATACACGTATTACCCAAAATTGATAGCAAAAGTAAAAGTAAATAACAATAATTATAGAAATTATTTATCAAAGTTAACAAAGATGATTTATTAATATTTAAAAAAATGCAGTACTTGATGATGAATCGCTTTCCCTTACCGTATCCACCACAAGTAGCCTCAGGTTATTTGAATAGCGAATGTTATAAAGATTTCGGCTGATCATCCCAAGATACAAGATATGAAATAAATACACTTTTATTCTGATAAAACAAACAGATATTTGCATATCTGGATCAGTCTTTTAGTTGATTTCTTCTGATAGTTACGTTTGTACCGCGATCAAACAATCTTGATACTACTTTTAACATGTACGAATATCTATGAATAAATATATAAAACTAAAATACTGACAATCTATGCAAACGTTCATTTAGTTTTATGGGCCTAGAAATGTAGTATTTTATGTACCTTTTACCATACATTATTGTTTTCCTAGTTTATCGGAATTTAAGAATGTTGATAAACTCAACATATAAATTATTCAAAACTGTTTTTGAATAAATTTATCTCATTTAACTAATTAGATTAAACTGATAAACGTCATTTATATTATATTCCTAACTACATATTCTTTTTTTCAGAATCGGCAATTTCAATGGACACCAAATCTACACACCTATTATTTCCAAATATCTTCCCTATATTTCAATATCGTAGGATGGCGAGATCATGGGAACAAGTTAGGAGAATATTGTACATAAGATTATAAAATTATTTTTAGTTCGCATTTATTTAATTTATTGATAGATTTACCTACATATTAATCATATGCATCACATTAATTTATTATTTATGTAAACATATTAACTATCAAGTTGTATAAATTCTTATACCACAATTCTGATCTGGATTTTTATTTTTGCTAAAAACGATCAAGTTGGTCGGATAAGTAATAGCTTAATTCCATGTTGCGTCGGCAGAGGTGGCTGGTTTGGCGGCAAGGCTTCGCGTCTGAGATACTAAGTTTACAAATGCATGTTATTAGCGAAATCGAAGCTCTGGAATCAAACTACCGATAACAATAACCCTCTGCTGAAGTATATTTAATTTTTTTATGTGCTCTACAATCTGGCTAAACAATAGTTATTTTATCTTTCTATCGGATGTGAGATATTTGTCTATCTACTTATTAATTATTCATCATAAAAAGATATAAAACTTAAATAAAATATGTACCATATGATTTAATATCATACAATAACTTTTTATATACTTTACAGGTTAAGCGTTATGGACTCATTCTCACCTCATTTTAAGTGACGATATAGCAAAAGATGGTGGACACGCTAATTCTAGTGGAGAGACTGGCTGTGAAGTGCAACTGCTGAAATACACGTACGGGTATTTGACAGCTGATTTTCAACTTTAGTGTGGTAACTAGCCAAGTGGGCATTAGAAAAACCCTTACCGTCATACTATAATTCTATCACAATATTTTCTTCACCAAAAGCTCAGGTTCATTGCAGAGATTCGAACTCACGACCATTGATAGACCCAGAATCCATGCCGGTTACAAATATTTATACGATATTTTACTTTTATAGATCTACAAAGTTAAATTTCATTTACGTTTTAAATTATT
The DNA here is from genome assembly GCA_039707435.1 of Actias luna. Classification (NCBI taxonomy): domain Eukaryota; kingdom Metazoa; phylum Arthropoda; class Insecta; order Lepidoptera; family Saturniidae; genus Actias; species Actias luna. The sequence continues at coordinate 11,911,883 of JAZHAC010000034.1, read as the reverse complement.
GATTTGCTGGTCTGCTGGAATTACAAAAATCTATACTAATATTATAAATGCGAAAGTGAGTTTGTTTATTTTTTTGTTACGCTTTCACGCCTAAACCGCTGATCCGATTGAGATGAATTTTGTTTTAGACATACATGAGACCATGGCGACGGAGATAGGATACTTATACTTGCTAAAAAATTATTGAAAGTGGGGTAAAGTAAGGGACAAACATTGTACGAAACTTTTTATTATGTCGTCCAATTTCTTTAACAAAATTATAATTAACGCTAGCGAAGCCGAAAGTAAAATCTAGTAAATGATAAACTTCATATAGAAATTATTGGAATCCTCTTTTTTATAAATTTAACACATACAACTAAATAGAATAAACTATACAGGAAGTAAAATATTATTAAGTAATTTTCTTTTGTACTCGAGACGTCGCAGGCACTGTACCAGAGATTCTAATAATTCGATTTTATGCAGTAACGTGATAACATTATACAGTTTCTAACGGTAATCACAGCAGTAGCTTAAAAACAAAGAACTACCAAGAAATGGTAATCAATCGCCGATTGACGATGTTCTATCAACCGTTCATACCAACCTTTTATATCAAGTTTACATTTACATAGTTATTTCACAGCTTTCTTCAAAATATATTATGAAATATATAAAGCACATGCTTTTAAATTATATTGATCTCTCCAGAAATACAATTATTGCTTCAAACTCTCAACCGTCAGATAATAAAACTGCAAGGGGTACGTCGAGTATAATATATACGTACCACATTAACCTTGAGGAAATATTGTGAAATTTGGATTCTCATGAAGTTATAAAAAAACGATATATCGTAATTTATATAGAGGTTGTTTGGTGCACGCGCCGAAAAATCAGCCTTTTTATAGCCGCGTCAAGAAGATAAAATAAACGGTAATGATATTAGTATTTTACGATCAGTAGTCTCGTACAAGTTAACCGGTCGCTGATAAAACATTTGGAACAAAATTATAATAGGACATCAAAATTCCTTACCTTTTTAACCAGTATATGAGTATAAATTTAGAACCACGTAATAAAAGTTAATTCGTTAGTTTATGTTTGCACAGCAAAGTGATTCGTTCTTCTAATTCACACAACTTTATTTTTCGTTTTCATTGAATTTCTTATCATCTTATCATACCATTAATCGTGTTTAACTTGAACAAAAAATGTAATTAGTAACTAATAGGTATATAAAATATATTTTCGCATCTTAATCATAAGGTAAAGTAAAACAATAGTATAAAACAATATTTTTATGTTAGCATAGTTAGGTTAAAGTGCCAAAGCTGTAAAAATTATTGAAAAAAACAACAATCCAACGACAGTTTTCCTGTCATGCCGATATAAGGAAACCTTTTAACGTTTCGTTTGAAGAACCAGACGTCAAATACGAATATAAATGTACAGGTAAGAATTAATTAATTTATTAGAAAACATTACATTACTACTGTTAATATTAAATAATAATTTCTTACATTCTACTTTAAAGCATATGAGTTCAATTAAAGAATCGAAACAATTCTTCAAAATGTGCAATTTTAAAATCATTCTCGACGATAAAGGTTGTACTTAAATGCAATCCCATTTCTTATTAATTTTATTTTTAAGTGATATTGTAATGTTAAGGACTATTATTTGTATGTTTTTTAATTTAAAATATTTTATTTTAGTATTGAATTATATACACAAGTATTAGGTTTATATTTAGAGTATAATTTTATAATGCCTACAAATGGCCACCCATCTAGCACCCCACGCGCAGACAACGGCCACTGTGACGGATTCCAGCCACGCCCCTCATTTATTATACAAATTTTATACTACCCTCCAAGCGAGAAGTGCGTGATCCTTCGAAAATTTACTCCGTGAAAAAGAACAATGGATGATAGGACTTCACCGTGACTTCTAAAGATAAATCTCTCGGCACTTCTTATGGACTGAAATAAACATGTATTTGAAACGTACAATACAATATCTATACTAACATTATAAAGAGGAAAGATTTGTATTTTTGTTTGTGACGAATAAACTTAAAAACTACTGGACTGGTTTCAAAAATTATTTCACCATTAGAGTGCTACATTAGCTTCAAGTAACATAGGCTATATAACATATTTTTTATGAAAATTATTGAATAAAATTTTAGTTCCACGAGAACGGAGTCGCAGACACAGCTAGTAGTATATGTACATCCTTGTAGAAGATTTATCATCCTCATATGATAGTCTTTCAACTCGCCGACCTTGTGAGACATTAGTAGCAAGCCAAGAGGACATGGGTTCGATCCCCACCAGCAACTCACTTCTATGAAATAAATATATTTGTCAATTGTGTATCTGAATTTCAAATAGCTTAGTGTATACAGTATATTAATTAATTGAATGAATGAACGAATGAACTATTACCCCTTTAAGTCTACATTAGCTAGCTTAATGCCACAACACGATATTTTCTTCCAGTAAATTTATAGCGGTATTATTATTAAACATATAAATTATCGTAGGTAGTGCAAGAATAAAATAAGCAAATGTAAAAATTAATAAATGATATAAAAAAAAAAATAGGATACAGAATAGATAAAATAATTACATATAAACATAAATACATCAAATCATATACATATACATTGTTTATTTGCATTAATACAATTTTTCTTCATTATATATGTAAAATTGTATGTCATACAAACAAAAACTATTAATTATTATTCATAATAAAAAGAAGTAGAAACGATGATAATAATTACACAAAAACGCAAACATCTTTAGAGTGCGTCATTACTTTTGACTTATGTATTTTATTTATTGTTTCCTATAAGAGAATGTAAAAATAGTTTTTTAGAATATAGCAAAGAGATAATGTACGTATTTACTATAAATAATTGAATACATACGTAGATATATATTTTACATAGTCAGTAAACAACTACCGAACATCAGAAATAACAGACAATGTTACTTGTCGGATAGCCGTGAAGAAATTTCATTAAATTTCACTAGCACCTGAGGACAATGCAATTGTGCGGAGGCAGTCGAGATTGAGACGGCAGAAATGAATTGCACAATGTAGCCTTAGGCTTTCAGAGTATGGAACCGCTCCTTGATTAAATAAACCTTCAGCAAAATGTCAAGCCGCTGGCTGGAGACGTCAGACTTCGACTGCACAGCAAACGTATTGTGTTATACAGGCAAATTAGATTAATATTTACTTCGGTTACAGAAATTATTACCTTAATATTTTTCAATGCAACGACTTTGTAGTCATACCTCAGATGACATGATATTAAGCAGAAAATAAGAAAGAAAGTTTATATGCGCTTTTATGAAAATAAATGAAATAATATAAACCTTTTCTACCTCATACTCATGAATAGTGTTTGTGTAAGTAGTAATGACCATTTTCCTGAGTCACGAAAGCTTAGAATACGTAAATCATGACCCGTTCTTTATAATAAAATATATTTAGGCACTGTGTTGGCACGGAAAAAGATATGATATCTATATCATGAAGAAAATATTGACATTACATGTAGATTACCATTTATCACAGCTCTTTTTCAGTTTTATTGTATTGAAATATTTGATAACTTATTCGCTATACTTTCATTCCGTCTATTTTTGCATCAAATTTCTACCTGTTTATGTAATTATATAAACAAAAATGTAGGTCAATTCCCATACGATTTTTTTTAATGGTCCGTAATATATTTCGTACTTGTTTCTATAATAAAAAATAAATAAAATAGTAAGGCGAAATTTATGAAATCCCTAGTTTTATCTTTAATGACAATCATTACGGAAAGACGTATCGAATAAGTTAAAAAGAACTTCTTTACTATTTTTTACGCGACGTCTGCGGATTCACAATCAATTAATATTCATTACATGCGGCAACTTGTTTACATTTTTACCTTATAGAAGAAATGGTGCAACCGATGTCCTTAAGGAGTTCGAGGCGACTCCCGGCAATTTGTTAAGAAGTATCAGCTATTTGTCTACAAGTAACGACATTTATCAAAGACGACAGCAGTAAAGTTGAACGCTTCGACCACTTTGCTCCTTTCAATTTACGATCCGATTGTGAAATAACTGAAGACAGCGACTTTTTATACATTCATTCAGTATTTAAAAATATTAAGACAGCTATAACGAACAAATCAATAAACGCATTGAATGAATAAAACAAAAAATTACTGATATAAAAGCGGTAATTTTGTTTTTCTTAACAAAAGAATTAAATACTTAGCAATAGAATTTTCCTAAAAAAAAAAAAAAATGTTAATAGTTTATCTAAGAAAAATACAAAAATATTTTTATGGTAGGTCGGCAAAGTGACGGCACTGTACCCGATGGTACAGACCTGTATAGACAGTACCTGACTATCGGTTAAACAAAAAATCAACGCCAATCACCCCTGCAGGCCTGCGTAAATGCCTCTTTACGTTTCGCTTGAAGGACCAGATGTTATGGGAGGAAGGGAATACACGGACTGAGACTCTGTTCCAGAGCTTTACGGTACAGCAAAAATAGTACAAATTACAATGCAATTTTTACTACATTGATGTACCAAAAAGTTTTCTTAGTTTATATTTATATAATTCATAACCTGTAATCTATTAACGTTAAGCATTTACCATAGTGAAAATATTTTATACATAATATATATGTAAAAGATCCGCTCGGCTCGTGTAAATAGAAAAACAGGGATTAATATACTGGATATATACACATATATATTAATAACAGTGCACTTTGTATTATGTGTATCGTTGTCCAAGGAGCAACTGAAAGTTTTAATATTATAAAATTAATTTCTTTTCCACTATCAAGATTTTTTTTTGACGTAGGTAGTTTTATATAATATAAATATTAAACCCACTTGCCTCATATAATAGTAACAAAGAGCTTGCAAGTAGCGAGAAATCTTACTAGCATTTGAAGAAATTTCGGACTTTTTACACTATCATTGCGGATACAATTTGGAAGATACGCTTATGACCCGTATTATCGAAGATACCTCCGAAATTACATAAGACAGGGTTAGTTAACGATAAATAGCGTTGTTTGTGAGGCAACATAAATAGAATTAACTCTTTTTAAAGATTTCTCTGTACTCGGGCCACAGGATCGTTGTAATATTTGCAGTTTACTAAATACAGTTTCCAACACTCCTTGGAGGAGTTTTAAGGTTACCAACGCGCTAGTGATACCTTTAGTGCTACAAGAATTCATATGCTATAGTATCCGTTTACCAAATCGTACACTGGTTTGTAACAAACTCTAAGAGATTTCCGAAAACTCTAAAAAGTTAGTACACCTAAATCATAATAAACTTTCAATATTTACCAACAGTTTTCCTTAACAGCTGTTATCACTTTTTAATTTTGGACCAAAAAATATACAAATCTTTAAAAATTATATAAAGATGCCTTCATTTAAATTTAACTTATGGTCGTGTGCACTACTGTTGTTACTAACTTAATATTTATGTTTCTCTGCAATACTTTCTTACATGTATAATGTTACTAAATAAAATATAAAAAATAGTTTTAAAATTAGCAATATTAACTTGATTGCATTACAATGTACATAAATCAGTAATCAAACAATAAGTTCGGTGCATTAAAGGAACCTTGCATAAGTCAGTTGGATCACGAATACCTAATAAATTCAAAGGATTGACTCGGCGAAGTGGTGAGAACTCGTCCATTTACAGAAGCCGGCACATTACACAAGCATAAATCTAAGCGAACTCGACCGAGTGTCGTTGTGCGAGAGAGCTCGTGAATTGACACCGCGATATGAAGGACGGTCATGCCTAAAGTCCTCGGACGGTTTACCGCATGTCATCTGCTTTAAACGAGACATTTTGACAACTACCGATATATGAATTGAAATATGAAAGCTATTGATACGATTGACTCGTGTATTGATATTGAAAATAAACTACGGTATACCATTAAGTGCATACATTGTCTACCATACAAATTCTTTGGTAAATATATCTATATTACAACAATAACAAACAGATATAATTTTTAAGTATAAATGAAAGAGGTCAGTTTTTAAAATATAGAGCTAATCCTTTAAATAATGCGTAATGACAATATTTTTAAATGCATTAAAATATTTTTTAGTCTTAAATCCTACATTGTTTCGAACCAAAGTCAGACAACTGCGAAAGACAACAAGTATTGTGTTGAAGGGTTAAACCGCTGGAACTATAAAACTAATTCTGCAAATTCTTTTATTAATAAAAAGCTACGTTCTATTAGATTGTTATAAGCATTAAGTTCAATAATGGTAATAACCCTTACCAATGGTTACTACTCTATACAAATATTATAAAAAGGAAAGATTTGTAGTTTTGTGTGTGTGTAACGAATAAACTCAAAAACTACTGGACCGATTCAACAATTCTTTCACCATTAGAATGCTACACCATCCCTGAGTAACATAAGCTATGTTTAGGACTACAAAAAATTTAAGAATCCTACTCAGTAAAGTTTGTTTGAACGCGCTAATTTCAGGAACTACTAGTCGTTTTTCAAAAAATATTTTAATTTCTTATAGAACAATCACTGACGAAGGTTATAAGCTATTGCAAAGTTGTATTGAAAAACGTTACAACGTTACGTTTTAGGTCCATGGGAACAAAGTTACAGGCAGAGCTATAATTAATAAAATAGATTAAGTAAAAATGTTTTTATACATCGTGTATGAAGTAAACAATTACATAAGTAAACAATATTTTAAATAAATTTAAATATTATTTTAAATGTAAGTATTAGATATATAATTTATCTGATTACATTAATATCTGACAAGTGTTAATAACAATATCGAACGTAAAATTACATTTACCCTTATAAATAATTAATATTATAAAATCAAAGACAATAAGAAGTCTTTAAAACGTTGCACTATTGTCTTAGTTACTAAACAAGTAGCAAGCAATTTTTTTACAAACTCTTTAAATATCTTACATTGAATTCTAACGAGGTGGTATTATTATAAATTCCCATGTCTTTAATCATTCCTCCCATCGAATTGACGTCGATTTGGCGGCACCGACACTGCGTCCGATCTCAAAGCGGAATAAAAAACACAATGGGATTATACAGGCCTAATGGTCCACCGAACATGGGCATTAATCTCATCATACAATATTGATGTATCCATAATTTATAGCCGATGGTAAAGAGGAATCACAAAGTCTAAACGGCTTATTAATGTGTGAAGAGGCGCACCTCCTCCCGAATGGGATCCAGCGTGACATATTTTTATGAGTATTTGAGCTCGTTAGTAGATGCTTCGATTTCACCAGCAGAATACAATTGAATGTGGACGATCAAAAACATAAGTCATAATTTCAATAATACTAAATCTATGTTTGAATATTTTGACATCGGCAAAAACTTATTATTCAAAAAGACACTTCTTCCCCAGTATTTTAAAAACATAAATGAGGACTTGAGTTTGAAACGGCGCGATGCCATTGTGGTAAGTCTCAAAGTTGACTCTAATCTTCTTATAATCAGAAGACATTCGCTCCCAAAGCACGTTCGTGATTGAATGAGATTTAATCTGTTTTCCCGGTTCGAACAGAATTCTCCGCTCCCCTCAATGAAATTTTTAATCGTTGAATAATTTACTAGCGCATGCTTGTTATCGGCTTTATTTGAATGTCACTTTGTTTTAACATTTCTTAAGAAGATATATAAGAAAGTAAAATGGTATGCAAATAGTAATCTTTTTCGTGGAGATTTTTTATATATATCGTTTAATATGTATTAAAGTTTTTTGGAAGTTCACACATACATAGCTAGTTAATATGAAACCCATTTATTAAAACCACTGAAATAATTCTCAACCATATGTTAAATCTTTTACCGAATATCAATTGTGCTCGCGATTGATTTTGCGTGAATTAAATCCACAACCTATTATACAATCACGGCTCTATTATAACCCTATTATCCATTAACCGTCAATTATCCATCCTTGAGGGGTCATTTCCTAAAAACGAGAAACACTATTTGTTACCAAAAATATAAATATTCATATCCCTAAGAAATTATGGGTTTCAACTAGCAGTTTTATCTACACGACAAAAATGCCTATGTTCTTACATTAATCTAATCTGTCTCTATGCCAAAGTTTATTGTAGTCGGTTTAGCGATTTAGGCGTAATAACAGACAAAGTTGACTACGCAATTATAACAGTAGTCAGGTTTTTTTTGGTATTGAAATTATTACTGCATAAATAAAAACAACTGCTTGAGTATTTTTATTACTACATTTAAACACCAATGTTTTATTTGGGCGTACCGTAGTATCGTTTTTATTGGAAGGCAAATATACGTTTTATACCAAAAGGTATTTAGATGGTAACACGTGACGACAGGCGCTGGGGGCCAGTGTCCGTAAACGCAAATTATGGCAATCATGACACCTTCAAGCCGCTAACTGAGAACGCACCCTACAATTTGCTGGACGGGTACCATGCTGTGCTGCCGGCACTGCCGCTATGAACGTACTAATACACTTTATTTCACACTAGTAATAATTTTTAACTAATCATTTAAGCACTCCGCATACATACCTACCTAGTAATCATTGGAAATAGATATAGTTACTATATTCACCGTTTTATGTAACATTTTAAATAACTTGCAGCGTATTATAGTTTTAAATCTCCAAAGAACAGATTATATTGCAAAAAAAAAAATAATTAATTTCAAAATATATTTATTTAAATAATTTGAGTTGAAAAATAAAAATGGATAATATACATTTTTACATTAATTAATAACACAAATTAATAAATAAAATCTCTTTAAAACACAAATGTTTATACTAGAGTAATAATAATGAAATGAAAATATTTAATTTCATCCAAAATCCCAATGTTGATAAAATCAATTCACCTTTAAGGACATCTTTTGAGTGGAGTAGGCAAACACAACTGTGTGTAATAAATACAGTTCAAAGTGAAGGTTCGTTTCCACCGATCTGCGCTTCCGTCCGACTTGCGAACGAACCAAAACCAATTCCTTCGATTGTAAAATCAGCTCTACAATCTCTCCTCGATGTAATCTTCTTACAAATATTTATTATATGTCAAAACAATAACCCGAAATGGAACGCTTATTGCGATTTTTACAAATGTGTCTGGTTTGCTCGGAGGGCTCGTTAGCATGAGGTACGACCCATTGTGGAGGTACAATAGAGGGCGGACCACAGCCTGCGGCACCTTCACGGCGCGGGAAATGGCTCTTTTCACAGTTCGCAGTTGGTATCTATCTACTGAGGTATTTAAACAACAATAATCATATGCCTTTAATGCAGATTAAATACTATTCTGTAAAACAAATTAACCCACGAAAATGAAATCTTAACTTTACTTTTACGGGTAGAGTCAGCGTCTGTTCTGGCTTAATAAATATATATACCAAAGGTTGGTTGGAATAGACTAAACGTGGGAATGTGAAATAAAATATTAGAGGATATGTACACTGATGAGGCGGTTAGTCTTTTCCAATCAAAATGCTTTAAATCCCCGAACATTTTATTTGTGTTGAAAATAAATAAATAATATACAGACAGGTGGAGCCGCGTGTTTCAGTTATTTTTTGGATCCCAGTTTGAGGGGCCCAGCAACGCTTGCTTTTGTTGGTCATGGGCAGCTCGAACAATTTAGTTAGATATCACAGTCAACTAGTTTTTTTTAGTATCAGTCTTTACATTAACGTAATTATAATAACTGTTTTGGCTCAAAGTCCCTAAATTACATAATAAAATTGTCTATTTCAATCAGTTTACTAGAATGTAATTCAATTTAAAACTATCAATTAAGTGCAATATTTCTTCTGCGCATGTATTTACCGCGTGTTTTACTGCCTACTTTCATCTCAGAGTAATTTTCTCATAAATATTTATGGACTTTTAACAAGGAAAATATATATCACTGTGAACTTTAAAACAATGATAATTTTCGGTTTTTGACCATAACTGAACGCTTTTTAAACGAAGTACCTATTTCTTACGCACTTAAATGTTTTAGCAATTATAAGTTTAGTGCCAGTCCCTTCACAGTTTTAGCGTGTTTACCAACTGGGGCCATATCGTCACTTAAGATCAGGTGAGATTATAACCATAACGCTAACCTTAACTATAAAAAGGTGTTTTTGAAAGATTAATATACGAAATGTAAAAATTTTATTAATTTTTTTGTATATATAATACATTTGCTTTTTTTTTACAAGTCTTGTACAAGGTAATTTAACTCTATACTGAGCATAGTTTATAGTTTTCATACAATTGACTATTATGTTAATTTCACAAAAGTTTCTCCCGGGCCCGCCTAATCTCTAATTAATTGTAAGGATTGCTAACATTTTACCTCGAGGTCTCAAGTATACAAAGTATTATTGGACAATGAAAGCTATTACAATTTTCATCACCTAAAGGTAATGCCAGTATCGTCCCTGTAATGTAAAACAATAAATATAAATTTGAAAGTTCAAATGATACAAGTACTTGGTTTAATGTACTCCAAAGACCCCGAAAATATTAAAATAAAATTCTATCGCACTTCAACTCTTTAATTACTTTGTATGCAAAAAGGCGAAGTATTAAAGAAAACCTATCAACTCATTAATTTTAGTGCTTCTGTTTACGAGCCCACACACAGACTGTAGAAAAAGCTCAGTTATGTTAATTCATTGCCTTTATAATCTGAAACACCAGTGTCCTTACGGTTTTTAATGGTACATGATCGTTTACCACTAATGAGAGTTATATTTTTTACAGACGTTATCGTAATAACACGAACCACCGTTCTGGTTTAGTGAAAGTACGTAAAGGGTTTACGCGAATGATTTGTGAAAATAAAACAATTTCATCAATGTGAAAAAACCTCTGAATCAAATGTGTAACAGAAACATTTTGAGGGGAAGAAGAGTAAGTACCCAGCACTTTAATAAGTTATGCCAAGTGTTTTCTCCTCCTGACTATGTTGTTACACTACGTAGCTTTAACAGCTTCACCAGGCTTGTAAGGCGAGTATGCAGAGAATTCAGTTTGATGGCAACTGGCGGCAGGTTGGTAAAGTTGCGGCAGGTTGGTAAAGTGGCCGAACTTCGACTTGCGCTGTCACTACTAGCAGGCATATTTCACGGTTCTAGGTGATCCCTACAATTTCGAATTAATTTAAATATATGTCTATACTTATCGTATAGATGATCACATGTAATAGGTACATGTTTTTAGTCATTTGCACTTATGTCTTATCAAGCTATTTAATAGCTGATATATCTTAAAGATGATGGATTTTACTGTGTGTTCCTATGATGATGTATTTAGATTATACTTACTTTTTACGTTTGAAATATTGACACTGTTCACAAAACAACACATTGCACATTAGTAGTATAAAATATAATATAGAGAGGGTAGAACTTCGTATATAGGGCTAATTTGAAGCGATGATATACTTACATATATATGTATATATGATTGCGGTGATCACTTACCATCAGGAGTCACGTCAGCTCATTTGCCCCTACTTCATAAAAAAAAGCGTGTACGAACTTCTCGTCAAGGGACGTGAGATCGAATCCACTTACAATGAGCTTAAACTTTCGGTGTAGGGAAATATCGCGAGACAACTATAGCATGGTGGTAGAGCTTTCCTAATTCTCGCCTGGCTAAGTGTAACCTTTAAGTTGAAAATATGCCGGCTAATACCAATAGGTACGTTCCGGAACTTGCGGTTGAGAGCCAGTCCTTCCTCAGGTTTAGCGCTTCCAACCAACTTGGGCCGTATCGTCACTTAAGATCAGGTGAGATTATGGCTATAACGCTAAACCTTAACTATAAAAAAACAGTGTAGTAACATAACAATTAACAACTCTAGAACTGCTTATTTTTATTTAGTCTATATATTTCTTTATCGAATGACTTCATAAGCATATAACTCACGGAAAAAGTAAATCGAAATTTAGAACTGTTGAGTGTTCTATAATAAAACACGGCTTGTGTTTCAATAAGTAATATTTATTCTACTACAGGGCCAGCTAGAAACATAGCAATGACCAATTCTAGAACTCCTTATATTTATTTCTTTTTAAATACTTTATCAAACAATGTGTAAACTACAGCTTGCGTTTCACTACGAACTAGGTAGGTAACTGGCGACGAAGATGTGATTCGAACCCACACAAACAATCAGAACAATTACATAAGCAATGGATAACATAAATGATTGCCATGTGTTGAATTAATTCTTTCCAATGCATCCAAATCCTCACAGATGGCATTGTAAATGCAATTTATATTTACATTATTTCAGTATTTCATACATTAAGGTGTTACACTAAGTAGATTTATTATTTATTGCATCCGCCGCATGGTACTCGTCGTGTATTATGAAAATTTTAATAATAATTCCCTGAACAGGTTTAAATTTTCATTAAGCTGCCTACCGATAAAGAAATAATCGTAACGATCTCAGGAGTCCCGTTGTTTCCAATAGCGTTGAAGGCGCGTGTCGGTCGCGAGCAAACGCGCCCAGCCTCTGTTTTACGACTAAATAATAATACTTTAATTATAATGGAGCGTCGTGTAGTAAAAAGGCGGCGCACGCGACATCTGTATTCAATTTTAATGAAATAACAGTTGCACCTGCACGGATCGAAGATCGAGTTTGCAGAACAGAAGTCGATCTCCTGTCGCTGTTTGCCTCCATGGAATGTGCTAAGTGTATCTAATTATAAATTAATTATTATCTCAACGTCTCTATACAGCTATAAGAATCCGATCCTAACGCTCTTTAGACTTGAAGATACGGCATTAAACCTTGTTGTATTTTGTTGTTTTTTTGCTTTAAAATCAGTGATAAAGTATCATTTTATTCAATTTAGTATGTACATTACTTTGGTTATAAAATATATAACTTTGATAAACAAATACACTTACCAATAAATATTTAGTAATGCCATACATTTAACACATTAAAACATCATTACAGTGTGGATCCTTGAATAAATATATATAAATTTAAAATTAAAAAATATTCACACATTAAAAAATATATATAAATTTACATATATACAAATGTTGTACAAAGATGTACTTATAATAAAATTTAGCTATATAGAATATTTCTATGTTATTTTTAAAAAGCAAATATCATGGCGTGTTCTTTGTATAGCTTTCTTAATCAGTAGATGTATAAAAAACGTTTCTAATAAGAAGCGTAAGTGTCTAAGTAATTTAGTATACATATATTAGGTCTATATATGTATACTAAATTACTTTATTTAAATTAAAACAATTTGCATATAAGTATATTGAATACTAAGGTCGTGTACTTATGCAATTAATAACACGGCTAAGGCACTGGTCATTATAACCGCCGAGGGTCCATCCTAGTTACCATCACTTTGTATAAATTATATAAAAATAAGCGCATCTAGAAGAAGATGGGGCATATTGTGATTAGCGTAGGGTAGAAAGTGATAGGTGAAGTGGCAAGGGCAGGTGTCACGGTACATCTGCTGGCCCACCGACAGGCACGTGGCAGAACCCTATAAACCGACCTCTACGACTTCCATAGGAAAAAGTCGAGAAATCCCTTTCGTGTCCTGCAATAATTAATTCTGAATTTATTTGGCTTTTTTAAGATACTCTGGTGAACATCGGACAATTGTTTTTTATTGTCAATATAAGGAGCAAAAATATTTATATATTTGTAAATATAGATACTTACTACCACCTTCAAATTGAAATCTATTACCAATTACCTGTCTATAGGTGTCCTACGTTATTCATACTTGAAAATTAACTCACCATAGGTTAAGAATGATTACTACCATAAATTATTTTAGTCTAATTAACATCAAGGTAGATTTTGTCATAGCACTAACATAAAAACTTTTGATCGATATATGTGTAATAAGGATGGTATTATTGAAATATATTTCCATTCCATTTTTGATTTTCCTGATAGGTTTCATTTTATCACAGAAGTCGACCGCATAGCGTATATATCATATGTATAAAGTTAGGGTTAAAATTTGTAACAAACTAAAACAGATAAATGATGGTGGTGACAATTACCTGGACCACCTTACACTTACTAATAAATGCGAAATAGTGAGTTTCTTTATACTCTTCGCGTTTCGTGACCTGAGGATCTAGCTAAGTTATATCTATTTACTTTCTCTTGCGGGAAAAATTTAGGGAATGAAGTTCTAAACACTAAATCGACGAATATCTTAACAATAAACCCCATGAACAAAGCGTGCTAAAATACATTACTATCATCTGTGAAATAACTACAATATTAATGTTGTTTCAAATACATATGAATTTTAAAGTTCTTAACACTTTCTGATACTGGGATTTAGTGTTGAGGTATGACGTCAATTTAGTTTTTAGAATGTCATCCTAAACATATTTTATTGTTTTCTCCATACGCTTTCAAAAAAGACGAATTGGCTATGGTGCAGGCGATGTGTAGATTCAGGTACTAGGAGGCGTACAACCGATTACCTCAGTGGTAGTGTGTACGTACGCCGCGTTAAGGGACGTGAGTTCGAATCCACTTACAATGAGCTTGAACTTTCGGTGAAGGAAAACATCGTGAGGAAACCGTTGCATGGTGGTAGAGCTTTTTCACAAGCACGCCTGACTAGGTGAAGTTTAAATTCTGACGCCAAATACCAATAGGTGCGTTCCGACAGTTGCACTTAAGAGCCAGTCCCTGCACAGGTTTAGCGAGTCCACCAACTTGGGTCGTATCGTCACTTAAGATCAGGTCAGACTATAGCCATAACACTAAACCTAAAATTAAAAAAAAACCGGCATGACCTTGGCGACCGCAAATACTTTACCGATATTTCTGTGATAGCCGTTGTTTTTCACTTTTAGTACTTTCTACTAGGCACAGTGCCGACACTTCACCGCGTTCTTACAAAAAAACACGTTTAAGCATCAGAGTACTATAAATAATACAAGATTTTATCGTACAGTCGTAAATTTTCGTCAACATAAAAGATACGGAAATCTCAAAGATAACATTTTGAACAAAATATTATTTACAGTTTTATCTATACATAGTCTTACCTTGGGTATATACTCCATTACCTTAGCTAGAGTTCTTGCGCAGTTTTTAAATTAGGTAGTAAATCGGTTACATTGCAATGTAGCAATGTAAGATTTCTTTACTTTTTGTTTCTGAATGTAATCGACTTGAACATACAAATTAGATGTTATCTCTTTAAAATAATATTATGCTAGCTTCTGTCATTACTTGCGACGCAAATGTGCAAATGTTGGCACTCGCTTAATTTTTATTACAATTTTGCAATCTTATACCTTTTTTGCATGCATTCCGTTTGGATCGTTAACCAGAAGCAATTAAATAAATATTTTAATTATAGTCATAATAGTACTTACACATGAGAGGCGCCATCCTAGTATTACTAACCTCATAACTACAATCCTTTCTTTAGTTGTTTATTAATAATTATATCTGTGAGTGATCACTAACATCAAATACACCCAATCTACACTATAACTCAATAAATGCCTATTTTGATTACTGCTTTTTACTAATATTACTTAATTTAAAATCTTATGATAAAAAGGTGTAACGAAGTGGTGATAGCTCAGTTAATAGTGTGTACGAACCCCTTGTTAATGGGCATGAGTTCGATCCCTGCAATGAGCTTTCGGTGAAGGAAAACTTTCTCATGAAACCATAGCATGGAGGTAAGCGTAATGCTCGCCTGGTTAAATACCACCATCACATTCAAAATCTGCCGCCAAATGCCTGTAGGTGTGCTCCAGCAGTTGCACTTATGAGCCAGCCTTTCCACTAGGCTTAAAGTGTCTTGGGCCACATTATCACTCATCACCAGGTGAGATCGTAGCCATAACGCTAAACCAATTTCATCGCGTAACTATTTGCCATTCTATACCATAACTCACATAAATAATTTACTCATAATACCTATATTTCGATTTTTTTTTTACAAATTTTACCCAACTTAAATAACTTACGATAACCGGGTGTAACATCTACCGTTGTGATACCTACCTATCAAGCTGATGTATGTTATAACTACCTTATATGTAGTGATAAACACTTAACATTAACTCTTTTTATGCTTGGTCACGTTTATGGTCCAGCCAAAGAGTACTCCATTATTAGTATGCTTTGCATCCTTTGCAGCAAAAGCAAGAGATCACAGCAGCGATCGTCGATGGAATACTGTTCTGAATTTTGATTATACTAACCATTAAGTAGAGCGACGACACTTGTCATGGTAATAAAAAAAACTAAACATTCGATGTAAATTTGAAATACAAAATTCTTTATTGAAGATAAACTCTCAGCGAACTTATCGTACCCAGTAAAGTTCCACCAACTATAGAACAAGCTCGTCTTACCACTATCTACTATATAAAAAAACTAATCAAATAAAATATAATTGTATTAAGTTAGATCTATTACTAGTGATAGTATTTTTGTACTTATGTTAACATAACTTAGCACAAGTATATTAGGCGATATTAAAATTGAATATTTACTTAAACAGATATCGAGTTTATAAATATATTTACGAGAGTTAGAAACGTTTGTTGATCATTACAGTTTTATATTTTTATAACCAACATTACATTAATATGCCATATATGGAAAGGAAACTTAACTGGAGATTGTAGTGATGCTTATTATCGTAAATAAGTTAATTTCGGGTAAAATCCAATTTAAATGCATGTAACATAGCGCAGCATACATAAGCCTTTTCTCGAACAGTCTGATTAAACATATATTGGATTTATCGGTAATCAAATTTAAATGTAAATATTATTAATAGAATTAGTGTTCACAGACCGTGTTTACAATGTTCCTCTAATCTTTTTTGAGACGACGCATTGATAACTGGTACAGATGTCTCCGATAATTCGAATAAGATTCTAGTCATTTTATGTATAAATAAGATGTTCGAGTACTTTTGTGTTATTTATTTATGAGTAGATAATCTTATAAGCTACCAGATAAAATATTTGTGTATCTGTTTATTGATTGACAAGAATAGCAATTCAACTCGTCATCCTTATGAAGGTTCGAAGGATCATATTTTATTCAACTTTTTATATATATCATCGTATAAATGAACGACAAGCTTCTGCCCGTGGCTTCGCTCACGTAAAAAATTAAAATAATATTAAACTTTAATTATTATCCCAATAGAATACATTACTGGGATAAAAAGTATTCTGTATGCTAATCCAGGAAATGGTCTATTTATGTGCCAATTTTCGTCTAAATTTGTTCACCGGTTAAATCGTGATAGCGGAACAAAGAAAAAACAAACAAATATCCATATTTTTGAATTTATAATACTGTTATTATGGGATTTTATCCGCGGCTTCGTTCGCGTGGTAATTTGAAAACCTTTGGGGAATAAGACACTGAGCTTGTATGTTGCATGTATATTGTGAAAGCTAGTAACTAACTAAGCTTTTTAATATCATACCAATTTTATGTTGTATTTTATCCGAATATAAAAACATAGTAGTCATTTAATGCGCTAGTGGTATTTAATTAATACAGAGATCTTTATATTACAAAAAACAATATCTATAGAACCTTCACTGTGTTAATGTTTTATAAAATAAAGTCAGACTATAATGCTTTAGTTACTACCAAAACGCCTGATAAGTAATTAGTAGCAAAATAACACATCAAAACTTTTGCTGTACCATGTAAGGTAACACACGGCATTATGAAAACGTATGACACCAAATAGGACTGATTAATTGCTTCTCGTTTATTGTTATAATTTTAGAATGCAGTGAGTAGTAATCGGTTGTTTTCTTCTTTCCACATCCTATTAAAGTGTTACTTAAGTACTAAAAATAATACATTTTTGCGCATGTACCTTAATGTATTAGAAAACAAGAATAAAAAAATACCTTTGTGTAGAGGAACACAATGCGTGTTTATACTTATCTTAAGCACGTCATTTAATGAGTAAAATTTTAAAGGTGAACATCATAACAATTTTATCACAATAATAATAAAAGATATGTGTTTAAAAAAAGTCTATACAATGCATAATACTATTGTCACTGTAATCCTAGGCAAGCGACTAAAAGGTCCAAGACGAGTCGACGCATTGACAGGTTTCCAAAAGTGGAATTGAACACTGGAATGCGATGCAGTACTGAAAATAAAGTTAGCGCAAAAAATCGAAGATAATAATAGCATTTTACGTTGACTCGAGCGATTAATACTACTTATCCAATACTTACATCTTGTCTGTGAGACTTATGGTTAGAAGTTCCGAGTGGGTGTCTTTATAATACACTAATAGTTGTATAAAATACGACTGTAACTGCTGATAATTGCGTATTTTAAACAAACTACTATTAAAAGCAAATAACGTTAAAACAATAACCATTACATTGAACACGTTGAATTGAATATTTATATATTAACACGTTCAGTGTCAACTACTAGATAACTCGTAGGTTGCGTTCTTTGATAGGACGCCAACTACGAGTTATCTCGTCCATAGTGTACTTGCCATTTTTGTGCAGTTATGATTAAACTCGAAATATATTAGTGCTAATATCGTTAAATGGTTTCTGGAAAAAGAACAAGAAGTTAATGCTGGCTTGCATGAACAGAAAATTTGTAAAAAAACGAACAAGAAATAATGCAATAGTATTCGGGTTTTTAATAGTATAATGTATTTAAATCAAATTGTAATTTTAGGCCAGATTTCTAAAACTTGCCATGACAGTTAACGTGTTAAAAATTCCTCGGTTAAGTTTTTCTTATCGTAACATAGCTAAATAACTGCACTTTAGTTGATGGTAAACGTAGTATAATAACCAATAAGTAGTGTGTAAGACCCGACGACAGAAGTGAAAACTTCATTAAGGTGAGTCGGCACTGCGCATATGGTATTTGTGTCGATACTGATTGCGGCTGATGTGTCATGCTCTCTCATGTAACGTTCGCCTCGCAGGGTCGTATAGAAGAGACGAAATGACTATATCTCTCTTGCTCCCTTAGTCGAGCCGAATTTACCCGAATGAACATCAGGTATGTAGTCTCAATCAATATCCACAAAATAAAGTGCTCAACGCGCCTAGAGAAGTTTTTACTTCAAAAACAACGACCTCTGAAAGCTAAGCAATCTATCAGTCACCGTCTGCTGGCCCCCAAGTTTCTCGTAAACTGGGTATATATTGACTGATCCTATAACATGCCCATAAACTTGTGAAATACTATAACTAATTAATCACAATGTGTACGGTAGTCCCGATCCATTCAAATACAGAATCCTCTCATTCTGTATCTAGCAATGGTTATACATCTAAGCGTGCCAATATTGCGATTGCTACACCTTTTTTTAAGTGAAGATATCCGTTACGGGTACCCTCACGCCCCGGGGGCACCAACGGGTTGTCAAACCGGAAATACCCACTATCTACCACCTATTACCTACCTACCTACTACCACTAAAACTCAACCTCTGCCGCATAAATCGAGACGACACGGGTTAGTGGTAGCAATTACTAGCTGTGGTTGTTGAAGAAAAAAAAAATATATATATATATATAGGCTGGCATTCTAGGTACAATATCGACGACATATCTCGACAATAAATACCAGTCAGTGTGTTAAAACTACCTTATTGAGTATAATTATGACCATGTACTCTTAAAACATATATTATCTTTTTAGAATATAATAGCCCTCAATTGTTCTGCTTTTATAGGCAATTTTTTAAATAAATTGCATAAATAAATACCGAGTAAAACGTTAAAGGAATAAATATTGTAATTGTTAACATTGAAGGAAACATGATTAGGGCGGTTCAAAGAGTCTTTTAATTATACGAAACATATACCTGATATAATAAAACTGTCTTATGTAAGTGCACAGCATCACAGTATTATGACCATAATAACGTCGCGACTTCGCTCGAGTTATTTTTGATTTTGTCAAACAAACCTCATGACGCAATAAAATGTTTCATACAAAGTTTATCACTGACTATTCCATTTTGTTCCAAGAAATTTTTGGTGAAAAGTAGCCTATCATCGTCTCCAGGTTTCCATCTATTACTATACCAAAATTCATCATAATCTATTCAGTGGTTTAGGCGTGAAAGCGTAACACACAAATAAGCTCACTTTCGCATTTATAATATTAGTAAGTCTATCAAATCAATTCAATAAGTCTATCAGCCCATGCTATGTTGAAAATAGTTAATCAGCTGAATTATAATGAATCAATAAATATGGTGTTATTTAATGCACCTTTGTAAATGGAAGCTTTATTTACAAATTAACATTATTGTTTAATTTGAAATGAAAACAATATGTATGTATATACGTTATTAAATGTTGAAGTGTATATTACTTTCGCTTTGAATTAATTAGCCGCTGACGTCGTTGGGTGACTGTTGACTCGACGTTAGAGGATGGTTGAACTAAATTTAAATGAGAGCATCGGGAGATTCAACATCGAGCGAGAGAGACATTCTGATGAGGTTCTCATTTCTGTCGTGTGATCTTAAGCACACGATTTTCTTATATTAACTTCTGGTTAATGACGTATTACGTATTTATTAACAATTTGAAATGTTTAAATAATAGAATATAGATTTTTTAAACTAATTCGCACATTTTATGTATGTTATTTATACATATATGATACACTATAATATTTTATACAAGCTTTATAGTTTTCTATTATGTTTTGAGTATCTGGTCTGGTTTTGCTTTGAACTCTTTTATTGGATAAACACTACTAAATTGTCTTGTCTGACTTAATCTATTCTATAGCCAAATGCGATTGTTTGTTTGTTACGCTTTTCCATCTTAACTAATAGACGTCATCATGAAGTTTTGCATGAGCGTTGTCAGGTGTACAGAAAAGGATTGTTCCTAATTTTTAGTTTCATACAAACGAAGTTGTGGGCACAATGGATCTATATGTGAAAACTAGCAGTCCTCACCACTACATCCACGTAGAACCAAATATTATTTAATCATTTTTGCCCTCTTTTGTTACTTTTATCAATACAGCTTTGCTTCTACTTGTGGTAGCGTGATGTTAAATAATAGTCTAAACCCTTCAACAGATACAAAATAATTTTTGAAATTCGATTGATAGTTATTCAGTTTAGCACGTTCAAATAAACAAACAAATAGACTGTTCCGCTTTATAATGTTAAGACAGACATAGGTAGGGAAATCCAAGAGTTTAATAAGTTTTTCTATTCTGATTATTGACTAATTATTTTTATTTGGTTAGTTAGAGAAACCTAGTGTTATCTATAAAAAATGGAAGTAGTACTTACTTTTGCCACTTTTATAAGAGTGTTATAGTCTAATTTCTACCACCGAGCACAAAAATTGTTACCCAACATATTATTTTGTTACAGCATATGTTAATTGCAAACTGAAATTATGGTCCACCAAACAGCTAAAACAGTTTAAAAAACTAGTTTATATATGCAACGGATGATGATTGTCTGCAATTTATTATAATAAAATTCCAGTCCACATATGAACTCAATCTGATGTGAATGTATGGTGATGTAATAATAAATAGACAGGCATGTCTAGGAGATATAGTATATATACTAGTATAGTGTAGATACAGGTATTCTAGAGGGTTATCAAATGAAAATATGATATAAGAATAAATTACATATATTTACTGAAGGTTCCCTTTACAAAAATTAATATAAAAGCTATGGCGAATATAAACTTGGTATTTTAGTCGAAGTAACGTAGGTAGGTATGGCCTTTTCTGGAAAAGCGCTCGTTTGGTATCGGGTACTATCCAGAGGAGCCTTCGTGTATCGGGCACAATTAGAGGGGACTTCGTGTAATTAGTTCCCGCTTTTAAAATATCATATCAGTATGTTCGAGACTGACGTTTTCTTTTTACGAGCTCTGTGTTCTTCCTTTTGATAAACCAAAGCCAATTTTTATTGTTAGACTGCCGATACTAGACATTTTTACACGCCCGTCCACCTCGGACTCCTGATTTGGATTTACGGCTAGATTCTTTTGTCTATTCGATTCGATAACTTCTTCGTTCGAAATATTAAATTTAAATTTTCCATATGCAAAACGCATGCGTTAATATATTCTATGACACTTGACATCAAAATAGTAAGTTGGTAGAAAACCTTTGGATTTTCCTAATGAAATGAATATAATAATGAAACAATAATATATGAATAATAATAATATAGATAATAGATAATTTGGATAAAAACAAATTAAATGTAATCATTACACTATATTTAATTGTAATTCCAAAAAAAATCAAACACGTCGGCAATCATTAAGTGATGTGAATGGTATCGGTGATCATCTTTGTGAGATATATTATGTTTTTTTAATGTTTATAGTTATTCTGCTATTGTAGGTAGTGATGACTCAAACTAATCAGAGATCTTTAAAATCGGACCATCCGTTTTTGAGTCATAAGTGGTGTTAATAATCCGACTTTCTTTTATGTATATATATATGTATATATATATATAGTAATTAATGTGAAAGAAGTTCCGAGTGATTACTAATGAAAAATATAAACAAAGTGAATTATCAGGTTTATTCTAGATTCATGTTTTAACATAAATAATAATATGATCACATCAAATACATAGTATAGAATAAGGGAGCACATATAAAAAAAGACAAGTAAGTCTGTCAGGAATAATCTCATTCATGCGCTTTTTCGAAACCCTAATCTCTAATCATGAACTTAATCGCCTCGCCGAAAAACAAACTATTCGTTGATTCGAAAGCAGATGGTCTTAATTTAATGATCAGATGATTTGCTGAATAAGTAACTGCAGATATAATGTGGATATGTAGCTAATTATAATTAATAAAATGTACTTTTTATAGTTAAGGTTTTAACGTTATAGCCATAATCTCACATGATCTTAAGTGACGATACGGCCCAAGTTGGTAAACACGTTAAACCTGTGGAGGAACTGGCTCTCAAGTGAAACTGCCGGAAACCCCTACTGGTATTTGTCAGCAGATTTCTAACTTGAGGATGGTTGCTAGCCAGGCGGGCATTAGATAAAGTTCTACTAAATGCTATGGTTTCCTCACGATGTTTTCCTTCACCGAAAGCTCAAGCTCATTGTAGATGGATTCGAACTCATGTCCCTTGACACGGAGTCCGCACACACTACCATTGAGCTATCATCGCTAATACGGCTTTCATAGAAGAAACTTATCAATGTAACATTATAATTTGTTTCTCAAAGTAAAGCTTGAGAATTACTCGTAATAAAACTATTTAAAATACTTTAGATTGTTTTTATGTAACGTAGTAAAATACTTGTCAATTCATCTGAAATTTCCATAATAAATATAAATACTAAACCCTTATGAAGGCCTACCAACAACATGAGTACAAATGAAACAAGGTTTTTAATTTCAGTAACATATTTATTCATTTATATAGAAGTTCATCGTAGTTATTTAATGTATATTATTCATTATACAGATTTTTCGTTAATATTATACCAATTCATCACCATTTAGTGAGGATAGCAAAATGTAGATATGTAATGTAAAATGTCATCACGGTAAATACCATAACCGACTCTAAGTTGTATTTAAATGATGATCGATTTTCCTGGCTACAAATTCTCTGGCACACATAACCGCATGATAGTGCGCCGTTATCACACATGTCTGAAATATGGTCCTTATAATCCTTACTCAGTTGGAACGCGAACATCTAGAAATTAAGTCATTGTTAAGACCACTAAAGTTAGTAAGTTAGGACCTGTTGGTTAGTTAGGATCGCGAATCTTTGTTTGTTTTCCGGCAGTAGCCAAGCTGGGGTAGAGTGCCCTCAGCATTCGCCCCAAAAAGTTTGGTGAAGCTGTCAAAGCCCTTAGAGCTAGCAGCGAATTGCAGGTCGAAAAAAAATTATCTAGAAATTAACACGTATGTTCAATGGGCTCAAATAATCGAAACTATAAAAAATTACTTATGCTGTAACGAAAAAAGTTTTAACAATGTTTCCCTATCTTCATCTAAACTAAGATTATAAAGAGGAAATATTTCTATTTTTGTTAGTAACGAATAACAAAAACTACTGAACTGATTTCTAAAATTCTTTCAACATTAGAATGCTACATTAGCCCTGAGTAACATAGGCTATATAACCGTTTTTTATGAAAATGAGTTAAAAAAAATCTAGTTCCACGCAAACAGAGTCGTGGACTCAGCTAGTTAATTATAAAATAAACAAAACCAACACAATTTCATAAAAGTATTCTACTAAACTGTTTTTATTGAGTAATTATGAGGTGTGTTTTCGTCAGTATGACACGAAATTAAAATAATATTAATCTGTTGAATGTATAATATTCACAACAACTAGTATCCATGTCCCGTTTAAAAATGAAAGCCAGTCATATCGATCTCACGATTTAGGGCCTACTAAAACTATGTCGTGAGACCTGTCAATCGTTGTAACAAATTTTCTATACTATACCAACGATGATTTACTATCACATTAAAGTTTGTTACTTAAATTGAACTTTAAGGTGCTTAATGATATCTCAACCCTTATTGTACAAAAACATCATTTAAATTCCGACATAAGTCTGTTAATAATACTTGTTCTTTATAACAGCTTCACTAATTTTATTTTATATTTTTTATACTTTCAGGGTTACCTAGATCGTCGTAAGGTATATAATAATAAAACTCAAGTAGGTGATCTTGCTGATGACATAACCATTTTTACTTTTTATGTCTGTGGCAGGACATCGTCTACCTATCGTACTTGCTATTTAATAATATAATACAGGCACTTACATAGGCACGATTCATAGTATAATAACTGTTAAGATACATAATAAATCAATTTTGAAACTTACCTACCTCTAAAATTGGAAAGACGTAAACGCATTTTAAGTGTAAGTAAAAATACTCTCAGTTACGTTAATCTTAAACCTAGCGCATGCTACGGTATACGTAATAACACCGCACACGGGATTAAACCTCAAATGAACACCTCAAGGAAATCAAATTGGATTTTTCCGTGTTAATTTATACGAATCAAATTGCCGACTTACCGACTCCAATTTTACTTAGAAATTAACTTTAATTTCCTACGTTCTGATATTTACATTTTCTATTTACGTATGATATATGTTACATTACAAAATTTGCGTTCTTTTATAGAAAGCTCATATCAACAGTATCGTGTATAAGTTTATTTATAAATTTTATATGTTGAAAAAAGCGATGATACCCCAATTGTAAAACGATTGAACTCTATACTAACGCGTATTCGAATCCTTGCAATAAACACGAGTTTCCAGTAAAGAGAAACATCGAGGTGGAACCACAGCTGTGAAGGGGCATTGTTCATTTTAGACATCTATTAAACTCAGCTTGTCAACAAAAAAATAGTGTTTGGAATTTAAATTCGACTGGATCACAACCACCGCGCGTAATATGATAACTCCATAATAGTAAGTCCCTTTTGAAGGTACCGGCATAGCAGTTACGATCGCCGATGGAGAACCGTACAAATGATTGTTGTTTTTAAATTATTTACTGTCAGATATAATTTACCTTTATCATAACTCTATGCAAAAAACATTGAATTATGTATTACTTATAAAATATAAAAAATACAACTCTTTTTGAAGCGCTCATAGCTAAGTTGGTAAAGTGTGTACGGACGCCACGACAATGGGCGTGTGTTCGAATCCCTGAATGAGCCTGAGCTTTCAATCACGGAAAACATTGAGGAAATCAAAGCATGGTGCAAGAGCTTTTTCTAATGCCTCCAAATACCTATAGGTGTGTTCCGGTATTTGCACTTAAGAATCAGTCCCTTAGGCTCAGCGTGTTCACCATCTTGAGCCACATCATCACTTAACATCGGGTGAGATTATAGCCATAATAAATATGCTATAATAAATATTGTATTATTAAACAAGCTATCCTTTCCTACAAGTAGTTACATCATTTTGTAATTTCTCTCACCTACGATTTCTTAAGATCCAATTTCAAACAAACACGTTTGGACCACTATAATGTCCTACTTACAAATAAATTTTGAATTATAAATTACGTAAAAATGTAAAATAGGCATTACATAAGGCAATTACAAAATAATAGTTAAGACAGCTGTCAAAAATGCACATATTTACAAATAATCAAGGTTTTATTGTTATATTTTACCGATGTTTATTAACATATTCAAATGTTTGGAATATATATATATATGAAACTTTCAGACGTAAATATATTTATTAAAGTTCAGATAAAATCAATTATCATAATTTGTAGGTAAAAATATGTAAATGAGATATTGCGTAATTGTATGTAGGCCTATTCACTTTCCAAATTCACTCAAAACATACATATGCCTACTAAAAAATTACATAATATGCTAATACGTTGATCGTTAGTGATATTAACTGTTACTCGATATACATATTAACCAACTATCCTCGCTTTACTTACGGTCGAATTGAATATTACATATGAAAATCCCGTAGCTGGTATGTTGCAATATGCCGAGCCTATATAATATACTAAACCTTAACAATTTGCCGTGTGGAAGGGCAAGGCAATAGTTATTTTATACCTTATAGGTTTAGCGTTATGGACATAATCATATCTGACGTTATGTTGTGATGTGGCCCACGGTGGTGGACACGCTATGCCTAGTGAAGGGACCGGCTCTCAAGTGCAACGGCCGGAACACACCGGCAAATTATCAACTTGAGGGTGGTAGCTTGCCGGTTGGGCAATAGAAAAAGCCCTACCTACCATGCTATAGTTTCCCCACGATGTTTTCCTTCACCGAAAGATCAGACTCATTGGAGGTGGATTCGAACTTACGGCCAATGACGCGGCATCTGTACTCACTACACATACTACCAACTGAGCCATCATCGCTTCAAAAATTAACTAGTTTCTAACTTGATTGAATAATCATATGTAGTCTAGTACAATATTAATTGAGGGATAATATGACGTACCCAAGCTAAATCCGGATGTACAACACGCAACTGCATCTTTATTTGTTTGTTTCATGATCGTTATCAGCGTCTTTTATTATATTATTCCACAACAGAACCACAGAGATGGGGCTTCGATGTCAAAAATTCACGGTGATACCTATAACATCGAGAACCAAAACGTTTGCTGACTATTATTTCTGTCGGCCCGTGAGGTTGTGGAACCATCTTCTTGTCAGCGTGTTCCTTCCTCCCTATGATTTTGAGTCCTTCAAACAGCCGTGAAGAAGTACCTAAACAGGCCAGCATGACAGCGTTAACTTGCAGTGAATTTTGATTCCTTGTCAGTCGCCGCTGATCTGGATTGTTACTATACTTAACATCAGGTGCAGTGCAGTCGCTATGCTGTGCAAAATAAAAATAAAATGTCTATAATAATATTAGAAAAAATACATGTACAAAAAGAGCAATTTTTAGTTTTTGTATAGATGAAATTAAAACAAATACGAAGGTAATTAGGTACTTTCCCTAAGAGATAACCTTACGTTTAAGTTATTTAAAATGAAAGCTATACCATTTCAAAAAGGCAACGAAGGTAAGTGAGAATTATGATTGCGATATATGTTTACATTTAAATTTAAACTGAAACCAGCACATTTTACGTTGTAACTATTAACAAACACACTGGACAAGTTACTAATAAATTACAATATACTATATTTTATTATTCATAAAGAATAAAAAATAGTAACACCATTTTGCTGAGGTCTATAAAAATTACATCAATTTTGGTAAAAATAGTCAACAATATAGTATCGGAGCAGATTAGAAAGCAGATAGTATATATCGGTACTAAATTAGAAAAGCAAACTATATACAGTTTTTCTATATATATAAGGAAAATACATTTATTTTGACGCTAAATCACGTGAAAACTACTGAACTTATCTTAATGAGACGATAACCATTCGAAGAGGAAACATTCGTAGATTCGTAGATTTTTTTCGCTTTAATTTTGTATGCCCCGTGTAACGGACGGGTGTTAGTTAGCAGTAACTATCTTTCCATGTATATCTCTATCTGAGTATTACTGTCTAATAAAATCTGTAATAAACATATCCTAATCTACTACTTTTAAAAGTAGATTTTTCAAAACTAAAATAGTATTGTCAAACATGTTATGTAACATCTTGGTAAAGAGCAACAAAACCTAAAATAATAAACAGCCCTTAGTAAAAATATAATTTTTAATTTAATTATTGTATCTCCCTTATCAGATTCCAAATAATTACGAAAGATATCGTTCGTAAATATTTTGTTATAAGATATACTTAAGAAAAGAAGTATTTTAAAATTAAATCAAAAGAAAAATATTTACAGGCACGAAATACACCCACTGGGTCTGCTTTTAACCATGCTTATCATGTGCAAATTGCAAAGTTGTCAATGTTACTCAACAAACCCTTTTTCTGAGAAGCTAATTTTAGGAGACTAGTACCACCAACCATGCTTTATACTTTAAGCTAGGAAACTAGCGAACAAAGAAAATTGGAAAACTCGTAAGTAAATGCAGTTGTTGTAATTTTCTGTATTTTTTTTTTTTGGGAATGAATCCTTTCTTTTTATGTAGTTAAAGTAACCTACATATAAAAAATTAATAATATTAGCCGTCAGCGAGTTCAATTTCATTATAACCTGTGTAGTAGTTTCAGACTGAGGCACGTGTACACCGGCAGGTATACAAACAGAAAGCCAAAATTTTTAAATAATATATTTTTGATTTCTATCCAGATTTAACTAAGTTATAATTTTAATACATGTAAAGATATTGAAACTAACGGATGAACATGAAATAATAACGTCTTTCCTTAATTTAATAATATAAAATGATAATAGCTAACAATATGTCAAAATTTTAAGAAATAATATTATAATGCCCGGGTATACTGAATTAAATCATTTTCACAATAAAAAATAAATATCGAATGCTAAAAACATGTCATTATTTATGTACAATACTACACTGTAAATATGCATTTAGTATCACAACATATACTAAATGCTTGTAATATATTTAATAATGTTTTAGATCAAACTACTGGAGATTGGCTGTCGTATTCCAGTCAAACACAATTATCCTATCACTCGGATGAGATTTGCAATCTCTTCTTGGTAATGTTGGTAAATTTATGTGGCTTGTAAACTTGGTATGTTCGTTCGTTCACAAGAACAACGCTAGACTATAAGCCTCCGTACATGGATCAATGAGTTTTAATATCTACCAAATCATAATACTATACTTGGCAACTCTAGTTTCATAACTCCCTGCTACTACTTAATAGACTAAATGTAATAGACACATTAGGCAGCGAACCGTATGAAATTATTATACGGCATATATTTTCTTGGTTGATTGATCAACGGTCAAATCAAAGTTCCGTGAGTAAGCAAATTATATGTGCGTCAATAAATATGAGCTCGACTGCATGTTACTAGACATTGTAAAATATTTGCTGCATGATTTGATAATATATTAATAGATGAGATTGAATAGTAATCGAAATTGGTAAAAGTTACAGGAGAACTAATCCCTGGAATAATATATAATAAAATAATATATAATAAAAATATAATATATAGTTAATAATTGATTTATTTTCTTTTTTTTAATTTGGAGGTGGTACCTTGTCAATGGTTTGCTTGAGCATTTTCTATACCGAAAAGTGTATTTCCCTCTACTCAGTATAAATAAGCACCGAAATATTTATCTTTCTCTATGGTTCATAATTAATGAAAATTTCTAAGGTCAGACGAATTGTAGATAATATATGTACGGTACACAAAATACAGCCAAATTTACAATAAATAAAATAAAGCATTTTTAAATGCCTAATAAATGGGGATCGCTAATATTTTGCAAAACTTAAAACTGTTAGGAGCTTTTTCAGTTGCAATAATATGTATAAAAGTGTGCGCTTCAAACCAGCGCTTTGGTCTATTTTAGTTGTAATAGTAGTTGTATACTATGACGCTTTGAAACCGACTCATGACCAATTAATATCAGATCCGTGAATGTTTTCAATTACATCTTACTGACTAATGTAGTGTAAGTCACATAAGTGTTCGATTAATATTTTTAGATACTGTTTGTTATTTACTAACGTCGTGTTCAAAAGTAATATTAATTGAGTAAGAAACTATCTCTATCTATATAATAGTATAAATATAATATAATATAATAAATATAGTAATGTATCTCGGTGATTAATTTCACATATAAGTCACTTACATATATGTAAATATTACTATTATATTTGAACAAGATTAAAACAAATATTTCTTCGTACGTTATCTACAAAGTTTTTCATATCATTCTTACTGGTAATCAAATAGACACGCCGCGAGACGCTAATAAACTTAAAAATGTATTTCGCGGTTGTGCATTTATGATCAAATTTGCTCCAAGGATTGTGACCATATGTGGTGTGGAATTTCTGTTTAATGACATTAAATATAATACATAAAATATATATTTTTTGATAATATAGTTAGGTGTTTCCGTCTACCCGTCACCGAAACTGTAAATAAAGCGATACCCTTGTGTTTTATGACAGAATGTAGTTATAGGAGGGTAGTTTATAATGCCGATAGTATAAAGCGCGCTGCAAGTGCAGCTTTGGGCTCGAGTTTTTGGAGTTCGGTTCGATCCGCCACAGCGAACGGACGTGTCCGTGAGCTCTTGCCGATTGTTCTGACGTTTCGATCGCTGCACCTTGCCGCGTCGCTATTGTTCTCGGTTCCTTTATTCTCACACCTGCAACAAACCGGCTATTATTGCTAGTTCGCGATAGAGTGTGTTTGTTCTAACCATATTGTTTGGTTATCGTGGTGTTTTTGGATTGAGAGATATCTCTCAGTGTTTTTGTGCCGTGATTTCCAAATATTGCTTCGTTATTGTGATTAAGTGCAGTGAATTAAGTGTCACCGCCTGTCAGTACGCCGGTCACCGGCTTCCAGATAAGGTAACATTTATTAAAACCCTTTTACGGGCCAAGTCCCAGTTCTTTTGTTACTTATTGTTCTCTCTTCATTGCTTTTTCGATCTTACATGAATAGATTAAAATAAACTCATGTCATATTATAAAATACAGTATAGTGTGTTGACTTCCTGCTAGCCGCGCCCCCTGCCCTTCAGGCAGGGAGGTTTCCTACAAAGAGCTCCCTAGTTTGTTTCTTTAAATTTCTCGCATCAACCCGCCATCATGGCAAACCGCTCAAATTCATTGGAAAGAAAGCTCCGGGAGTACTTAGCGAAAGAACAACCGGAACTTTTACAAAAGTATCTCGCGATCCTGCCCGCGGCCGCGCCCCACCTACCGGCGCCAACGCGCTGGCACGCCGTCCACCGTCCCCACCTGCTCCCACAACCCTACCCATCCGTACCCCCGCCACCAAGGCGACCGCCCCGGCGCGTCGTCCGGCGTCACCCCCACTACCGCCGCGTCGCCCGAATTCTCCACCGCTTCCGCCGCGATCACGTTCTCGCTCCCGCTCGCCGGTCATCCGGCACGCGGTAGCGCCCTCTTCCCCCGCCACTACCTCGTCGCGGAATCCGTCGCCGTCAGCGACCACCGCCACAACAGCTAAGCCTCGTCCGTTGGAAGAAAAAATCTCATACGCACCTAGACCAATACCCACGGCGAATTCATTTTCGCCATTATCACCTGACCCGACTCCAGATCTCGACAACGAGACTAACCTCGATACAGAGGAAACTAATCCTAAAACGGACTTTATCACCGTGAATAGGACCAAACAAAAAAACAAACGGGTGCTATAGCCCGAAGCCACACCCCCAGCCGCCGCAAAAACCAGGCGTGCGATCAACAACCGTGTTCCATCGACATGCGCGACCAATACTGCAAAAGCAGCAGCCCCCACCGAAAGGGCGGTGCGCCCTCCGCCCCCAGTCACAATAGCAGACAAGTCAGCGTGGCTTAATATTTCCACGCGACTTAACACACAAAAAATAAACTACACGCACGCCCGGAGCACTCCCTCCGACATACAAATAAAAGTCCCCACAATCGCGGACTATAAAAACCTGACTTCGTACCTCCGTGAAGCTAAATATCAATTCTTCACGTACACACCCGAAGAAGAGCGCCTTCTGCACGCAGTAATCAGGCGCGTACCGAAAGAGCTTCCAACGTTAAGCATATTAGCCTCGCTTAAGGAGCAAAATCTACCTGTCCACGAGGTACATCGCATGTACCACGCAATCACCAAGGACATATATGATCTCGTCCTTGTCACCCTGGACCGTTCCAAGGAGGGCAAGGAGCTGTTTAATATTCAATCAGTGTGCGGACTCTCTGGCATATCAGTTGAGATACAAAAAGTATGCCCCTACGCAGTGCCATAACTGCCAGTTGTACGGACACTCGGCCAGGAACTGCTACATGCAGCCGAGATGCGTCAAGTGCCTGGGAGATCACTCCACTAAGGAGTGTCTTCGCATGCCGGAGTCCATCGAACCACCCAGCTGCGTCCTGTGCGGTAAGGCCGGAAACCCCGCGAACTATCGCGGGTGTGAACGCGCCCCACGCACAAGGTGCACCCGCACACGTGTCCCGCGCTACGCGCCTTCAGCGCGTGTCGTGGCACCAGGCCCTGCCCCACCGCCACTTATGTCGGACCAGGCTTTCCCGAGCCTGCCAGGACCCACGCGCGTCGCTCCCGCGTAGCCGACCGCAGAAGCCCCACCCACGGCATGGGCCCCCAAGCCCAAGTCACAAGCCCCGAAGGCTAAGCTTTCAAGCTCCAACGAATTTCAAGGCCTGAACTGGATAGCAGGCCTTCTAAAAAGCTTCGACGTCGATGACATCATCGCCTTCGACCTTGTGATCAGCTCTGCCGACGGAATCAACCGTCTAAAGGCCGTAGCCGCCTACCCAGACCTAGCTCGCGCCGTGTAAAAGCTCGTCCGAGCTTTTCCGTAATCAGCATCCGCCGTCTCTTCAAACCGTTTGTGTGTTCTGCCACAATGATTAGGTTTCAGGATGTACCCAGCACGCTTACGGTGAATCCACGGTTTGCTAAGAAGTTCGTATTTCATCCTGATATTATTATTGATTGGATTATTATTGTTATCTTAAAAACTACTCAGCACATTATATTCTTAATATCTAATAATTTTTATATATTTAGAATATAATGTGCCGATGTAATGTGTATATAATATGTGTATATGTATCTATATTAATAACTAAATAATAAAAACAGTCTGCTTTTCTGCTGATTTTTTTTATTAGGTCCAAACATAGGTCGCCATACGAGTGATGAATATCCGAAATTCTTTTTTGTTAACAAACAGTGTTTAGTAAAAAGCTAAAGATATATGGCGCTGTGGTCAAATGAGTGATTACTAGAAAGTGCAAAACAACGACTGTCGGATCAGTTACTTTACATATGAACTAGCTATTTCTCAGGCTTAGTTCGCGTGGAACTAAATATTATTAGTTTATTATTAGTTTATTAATAGTTATGGTTTAGCGATATGGCCGCAATCTCACCTGATATTCATTTACGATGTGACTCAAGCTGGTGAACACTTTAAACAAGTGGAGTGCCTGGCTCTCAAGTGCAAATGCCGGGACACAACTAAAGGTATTTGAGGCAGATATTCAACTTGAGGGTAGTAGCCAGCCAGGCGGGCATTAGAAAAATCCCTATCACCATGCTATGGTTTTATCACGATGTTTTTCTTCATTGAAAGCTCAAACTCTTTGTAGGTGGATTCGAACTTACGCCCCTAGAGGCGTCGTCCGTAAAAATTTTGCCCGTTTTTGTAACTTTTTTAATACAGTTTTCCTCCTATTGGTGGTAGGGTGATGTTAAATATAGCCTTCCTCAATGATTACGCTATACAACTCAAAATGATTATTTTAAATCTGACTTTAATTTTGTTTTAATTTCTAAGATTAGCGCGTTCAAATAAACAAACACACAAACAAAAAACTTTATCGCTTTATAATATTAATATAGATAATATGCCTCGTAATTCAACAAACGACAAGTATAAAACGGTATTTAAATGAATCCACATCGGGGTAATACGTATTTTCTTATGTATGTAATCACAACCAATAAAAAGATATGAATACCTGAGGAAAAACCCAACAGTTTAAACATAAATATGATCATTATCAAAAATAAAAAGGTAAAAAATCGTGTTCAAAGGAACTTAAATTATTATTTGTTATTTTTTTAATGTTTTTGTTTTATTTATCACGACTTTGTTATTTAGTGTGCGATACAGTTTTTTTTCTAAATAACACTAGCTCTTTGAGGGGCACTAGAACATTTTTTACTCACAAAATGTCC
The DNA here is from genome assembly GCA_039707435.1 of Actias luna. Taxonomy (NCBI): domain Eukaryota; kingdom Metazoa; phylum Arthropoda; class Insecta; order Lepidoptera; family Saturniidae; genus Actias; species Actias luna. The sequence goes on along the minus strand of JAZHAC010000034.1, from coordinate 11,877,394 downwards.
ATTCGGTTTTAGAATATTGAACAGAACCCACGAATATATAAACTAATAATTGAAGATATACTAAATTAAATAACAACTCACAATTATTGGCAAATGTCTCACGAAGAACATTTATTTTATATAGCATAAACATACATCTTATTTCAAGCCCGTAAAATTTTAATTTACCTCATCTTAAACAAATCAACTTTCTAATAATAATGTCGGATACATTTTTAAACAAGAACAAATGACCTTATATTAATAAGGTCATTCATACATGTCATGGATAGATTATTAGTAGGCCGTATAATTTCTGTAATGTTGAACAGCTTCATAGTAAAAGGCACACCTATGTCTACCACAGTACTCGCACTCCATCCGGTGTGTGTGGTAAGCAGGCAAAGCATTCCAACGGCGAGTTTATCCGAATTACACGTAATGGCCAAATTGCCGAAATTGTTTAGAATAACAAAGCCAAATATTCTCAAATTTTTATTTTATTAAAATTAAAATTTAAAAGGGTTCGTCAATATTGTAAAGATATATCTGTAATAAACTCTTGTGATCAGGTATTTATTAGCTTCTCTTTAAAATTATATTACAATGATATGAGCAGAATCAAGATAAAATAAAATAACCTCTATTTTGATTGTAGGTCTTTAAATATATACATAGTTACAAACGTATATATAGTTCTTTATAAAAAAAGGTAATCAAAAATAACTATTACTCAAACTTGAAATATTGCACTAATTGTTTTCTATCAATTAATTAATCACATAGCAAGTATTATTGAGAACTCAATAAGACCTGTTTTTTTTTATATTTCAAACATCATTTCAATTTCAATTTATATTCAACTGCGCGAACTGGTTAGTTTCTTGACTAGCAAAAACTGACTGATAAACACGACAAAAGTGAGATTCAATGTTAAAATTATATTTATTTCATTAGCAGTATTACGGATAGTAAAATAAAAAAGATAAACTGAATAAGACTCCCTAGATATGGAGGAATAATTATATTATATCGTGTTACAATGATTTTGATTTGATTTTGATTTTTTACAGTGATGATGATGAATGAAAACAAAACAGAAGTATACAATAAGTAGGTTTACAAAATTTAAAAACAAAAATATTGTGTATTTTCCCATGACATGTTTCACAGTTCAATAATTGTAAGTAAATCGTGTCAGTACTCACGAACTATAAATATAAAAAACAGTATATATAAAAATTAAATAAAATAGAAGAAAACAAAAGAAAAGGACAATAATATTATAGGCTATTTATGACAAAATCTACGTGTAAATTATTGCGTTTTATGGGCTAGGCGGTTTTGTACATATAATTAGGTATGCGTTATTGTTAAGAAGACAAATTTTACATATTTTGCTGTGAGAACAGATGGTTAATAACTTCCTTTGCGAACTTCTGCTTGTTATGACGGAATATGTCAATTTGTGTGAAGAACTCGTTGTATCTAGTAGTAACTTTTGTAATAGGACTACGTAGGCCCGCATTAGTGTGGCACATCGGTACATGAAATAGTTCATGTGACCTGGTGGTACGAGGTGGGATGTGTAGTGCGATTTTGCCTACTAGTTCAGGACAGTTTAGGTAGTTGTTAAGAAGCTTGTATAAAAACATTAAATCATGTTGAATGAATCTATTTTCTAAACTAAGGCAGTGTAACTTATTACATACGTGAGAATATCTGTAATAACCGTTATAACATCGGAAATTAATAATTTTAAAGAATTTTCTTTGGATTCGTTCTAGTATTTGTATACAATTTTTATAAAAAGTATACCAACATACCGAACCATATTCTACAATAGATCGTACTAACATAATATAAACAAATAAAAATGTTTGTAGGTTACTAAAATCCGCCATATTTCGAGAAATAAAGCCTAGCAACTTAAAGGATCTATTTGTTATGTTGGTTATATGATTGTTCATCAGCAATTTAGTGTCGAGAATGATTCCCAAGTCACGGATAGAATCAACAATTTCTAGTGGTTCATTATCTATTGAGTATACTACATTTATTGGCTTCAACTTTTGTACTTTCGTTGTTAAAGTTAATTTTATCTGTATATGAGCTCCTATTATTTCTTTTAGTAGATATGTAACGCCAAAATTCCTTGACATTTGTTTGAATTTTGTTTTCCAATGTAGTTAAATAACGTTTGTGGACCAGTTTTGACAACACTTTGAATTTATACCTATATAGTGAGAATAGACTATAGTGAATGTCAGAATGGGGACATGATTTGTATTGGTTCCATGCTTTACATTTAAGCTTGGAAAACTTTATCAACGTATGATTAAACCAGATTGGATAATTGGCGTTTCTAATTTTTATAAGAGGCACGTGCGCATTAATTATTTTAGAAATTTTATCATCAAATATTTCAACAGCTGTGTTCACGTCTAGGTTATCTAACAATGTTGGCCAATCAATAATCATGATTTGTTTATTAATCTCTACGTAATTGACTTTTTGGAAATTGTGTTTAGATAAAACTAATCGTTTCATGTAGTGCTGAGTGCTCACATTTAATGAAAATGAGATCGAAGGATGGTGTCTGTCCACTATAACAAGACATGAGGCTGGTGATAATTCTAATACTATACAATCACACAAAATAAGGTCTAAAATTCTGTTATTTTCATTGTATAAGTTATTGAATTGGTTTAGAGACAAGTATGATATTGCATTAATAAGTCATAAATTTCTGTCGCTTATTCTATTCAGTCTATGATCCATATGAGCACCATTAGGCTGTATAACCCATTCTATATCCGGCAAGTTGAAGTCGCCTGCAATGCAAATTTCAAATGGATTAATATCATAATAGCTAATATAATAATAATAATTTGGTGGTAGGGCTTTTTCTGAAGCTATGATAGCTCAGTGGTAGTGTGTACGACTTCGCGTCAAGGGACGTGAGTTCGAATCCAAGCACCAACAATGAGCTTGAGCTTTCCGAAAATGAAAACATCATGAGGAAACCATAGCATGGTGGTAGGGCTTTTTCTAATGCCCGCCTGGCTAGCTACCACCCTCAAGTTGTAAAACTGCCGCCAAATACCAAAAGGTGTGTTCCGGCAGCTGCACTTGAGAGCCAGTTCCTCCACAGGTATAGCGTGTCTACCAACTTGGGCCATATCGTCACTTAAGATCAGGTGAAATTATGGCCATAACGCTAAACCTTAAGTATAAAATATATATATATATATATATATATATATAGAAATATCACCCGATAATTGTGGTGGTATGTAGGTCCCTACTATCAATAAACACGGATTACAACCGGAGAGTACATTTTTACGTAATGGTATTGTTACCGCGACTGTGTCGATGGTTGGTACGTACTTGCACGTATGTACTAGTCATTTAACAATAAGAATACAATAGCAGGTAATTATAACAGTATAAAATATAAAGTTGATAAAACTCATCATTTTCACAGCTAGAATAAATATATAGTACATTATAACTGATATAAAATCATACAAAACAATATTAAGGTACGCCAAGCCCAATGACAACAACAACACTAACAATAGCAATGTAAAAATGATAATACGTAAATAATATTTTTATTTTATAAGATATTTTTGATGTCCGATTCCGATTTAATGAACAGTATATGTGAAGAATCTTCCTTACGAACCATAACGACACTATTTTTAATCCATATATATTTATATTTCTTTTAAATACATATTTCTCTTTAGTTTTACGAAATAAATACTTCTTTTTCAGTGTGTCAATTCAATACGTCAAATTAGATATACCAAAAAATGGTTGCAACTGAAAGTATGAAAACGCCAAACAACCCTGCAAAAAAAGGGGAGATACACGAGAGGAAAAAAGAAAAGAAATCAAAGCAAGCAATGTTTAGGTAAATAAATATCTACTTAGGCACTGTGAAAATATTTCACATTTTCTACACTGCTAAACGGTGTATTCGTTCAACGTCATTTCGTTTCCGCAAACATGAACCGACGTGGTCATTAGAGGCATCGTGAAAAGGGCCTAATTCAACACCATATATTGGGCGTTGAAGTACCGAGTTACCACTTCGGCTTTTTTGACATTATCTGATTTTATTACTAAGGTACAGCTTGGTCAAAGGAAAAGCTTAACACCTATGTGGAAACTAGAGCTGCAATTAAGGAAGCGTGAAATCATCCAACTTTGGAAGTTTAACACAACCATTGTTTTTAGATAGACGAATTCGTAAAACTGCATTCTCTTCTCTAAAGCTTATTGATCACAAATTTGAGTTGGTTGATTTTATTGGGTCAGCAAGGATGCTTAAAGAAAAATACAATCGATGGTACGCAAAAAAATTAATAACGAACAATAAAAAACAGTTAAGTAAATCAAATTAATAGTAATAAAGTATACTACTGTTACTATCTAATATTGCTGGTGCATTCAGGAATATTGTGAAGGGTCCTCAGAGTGTTAACACTAAGGTAGAATCACAGCGAAACTGTAGGGATAACATAGCAATGCATCTCGTAGCAAATACGGACGATATGTAGAGATAATCAGACACTGAATATAAACTGAGCTAAAACACATAAACTCACCTTTGAATTTCCGAGCCAACTCATAGCTGATTTGAGTGAACTGGCAGTAAACATAGTGCCAACTCTCGGTCTCCACTTTTCACTTCGCCGGGCTTCATACCGGATCTTGCATGGAAAATTACAATTACTGGTCGCAGTCATCAGAATGAATACGTGATAACCATAAATTATGTATAATGAAATATTCGTTCGAATTCAAATAAAATACGCCTTCATGACACACTAAATACTACCAAATAACATCAATAATGTTTAAGATTTCCAATTTAAATAATTACGGTCTACCTTTTGTTATTGAGCGACCTCTAGTACATATTAATGACAACTATATATTAATATATATCATGTTTATCAATGTATTATATTATAATTTATTAGTGTATTTTGTATATCATGATTTTAGGAAATACCTGACATCAGTATTACATTACAAAACTGAAATATTATTATAATGCAACTCATTAACGGTAAAGTAACTCTTATCTAATCGCGAATACTTCTATCTTTATTGTAAAGTATACCACGAAGTAGTTTTGAAGCGCTTATAACTCAGTTGGTAGTGTGTACGGACGCCACGTCAATGGACGTGAGTTCGAACGTACATCGAAGGAAGGATCGTAATGAAACCATGCCATGGTAGTAGGGCTTTTTCAAATGCCCGCTAGGCTAGCTGTCATCCTCAAGTTGAAAATCTGCCGCCAAATACCTGTAAGTGTTCTGACAGTTACACTTGAGACCCAGTCCGTCCAATAGGATTAGCGTATCTACAATCGGGCTACATCGTCACTTGACATTAGGTGAGATTATGGCCATATCGCTAAACCTATAAAAACCTTCAGAATATCTATTACAAAGAGGTACAAACATACTACTTCTCCAGTTACAATTTACAATAAAAATGTGTCATATTGTAGTTCGGTATAATTAATTTACAAGAATAATTACAGTACGAAAAACTACCGTAAATAATTGTAAATTAACTATGTAGGTAATCTTAATTTTACATAATCAACGATGTACATTATTCTACACTATTTTTGTTACCTTAGAATTATTACACCACTCTAACATTGTAATAAACATTAAAGAGTGCTAATCAAATACGCATGCATGGTCATTTACTATATATTTACTGTGTTATAACAATTATTATTATTGGTTTCGAGGTCTTAATAAATCTGCATTTTGCTTCATTATTCAGTCATAATATGTATAACTGATTACCTTGGAATATATAAAAAAAAACATAGAAAATTGATCTCACACACACTCAGAACTTATATTAAAGAATATTAAAATTGATAAAAATATTAAAATAAACTTAAAAAGAAAAATAACAGAAATCTTTTAAGTACAGCTTTGCTTCTAATGTTGATAGCAAGATGTTAAATGAGCCTAAAGCCTTCCTTAATGATTGCGGTATCAAAAGTAAAATTAAATAAATAAAAAAATGTTTCTCGAAATCCATCTGGTAGTTACTAAGATCAGCGCGTTTAGACAAAATTTTCTGTTTTATAATATTAATATAGATATAGATTAAAAGTTCTTTGTCTGGAATACCTCATGTACTATTTCGTGTTCTAACTGCCCTACTCTGAACAGAACATAGTAGTACCCAGTGCTGAATTACTCAATAGTATTTGTATAGCCAAATGTGTCTCAACAAAATTTTGAACAATTACTACCGCAGTTAAATTTATTGTAATTTTATAGTCTGCCATTTGTGTAAAATCCCATATCTCTCTTCTTATATATAAAATTCTCGTGTCACAATGTTAGTTGACATACTCCTCTGAAACCGTTTGGCTAATTTTTATGAAATTTTATATGTATATTCGGAAGATGTGAGAATCGGTCGTAATCTATTTTTTATACCCACCCCTAAGTGATAAGGATGGTCCACTCCGAACATTTTATTTTTATTTTATTGACAAAAAAATATTTTAATTTTTTATGATGTGGCATTAAAAAGTACATATAACTGTAAATTTTTAGCCGCCTACTCTCATTCTCTATTTTTTTAACACAACCAAAGTATTCACTACAAATAATTTATAAGACAGAACAACCTTTGTCGGATCAACTAGTATTTGTATATAAATGTTTATTAGTATATTTAAATGCATGATCAACATAACTCAGACGATGATAGCTCAGTTGGTAGTGTGTATGGACCCCGCATCGATGGACGCGAGTTTGACTCCACCTGCAATGAGCTTGAGCTCTTTGTGAAGACAAAATATGGTGATGTAGACATAGCATGGTGGTAGGGCTTTCTCTTATGTCCACCTGGCTAGCTACAACCCTCAAGTTGAAAATCTGCCGTCGAATTCTTATAGATCCTTTAGGTAAGTAAATATAGGTCCACGTCTGCTCCGGCAGATGCACTTGGAAACCAGTGCCTTCACTACGCTTAGCCTGTCCACCATCTTGGGCAACATCATCAATTAATTTCTGGTGAGATTGTAACCATAACGCTAAGCCTATAAACAAATGCATAGTAGTAGTGATTTTACTAATGCCCGCCTGGCTAACTACCACCCTCTAGTTGAAAATCTGCCGCCACACACCTATGGGTGTGTTCCGGCAGTTGCACTTGAGAGCCAGTCCCTCCACAGGCTTAAGGTGTACACCAGCATGGGCCACATCGCCACTTAACATCAGGTGAGATTGACGCCATAACGCTCATTCGTAACTATAAAAATGTGACGATATAGCCCAAGATAATGGGCAAGCTAATTCTAATGAGAGGCTTTTAACATTGAAATTCAACTGCCAAACACCTATTTAACATTATATTCCGTATAAGGGCTATACCTGGAGAGTTGCTGTCGCAGTCTTTTCTCTACCAGGACGCCATCTTGTTTTTGAAACGGTAGTATGTTTTAACTCTCAAAAAGTTATATCATTATCCTGCTTTTGAGAAATTAACGATTTGATGTGTACATGATTTGAGGGTGATAGCTAGAACAACAGATATTAGAAAATACGCCTCCCTAATATACTACATTATGCAGTACAGTTGGCAATTAAATCAACTTTCATTTTTCAATAATTTGGTCAAAATTTCTACCTACTTCATATTTTGCACGTGACGATAAATTTTGATCGTCACCGGAAGTCTATAGTTCATTTACATCATGACGGACTAGAGCACAAATAATAATTACTATCAGAAGGAAGCCTTTCATTACGTAAACTATAATACTATCCAACAACTTACTTACAGAATTTTAACTAGTTTAGGATTAAATAAATCTAAAGATAAAATAGTAAAGTATCATAAATTTCTTAAATCATTGAAAATATTTTGCAATCTCTTATGCTAAATATCATTAAAAAAAAAGTAATTAATTATGTTAGTTGAGTGCATTACTTGAGTGATATTATATAATAATGTGTATATGCATTTTGAGTTTAAACAATTCTGGCATTAAGATGTGAAATTTATTACCTAATAATTTTTTTTTATAATTATAACAATCTAGAACGACTTATAATGAAACATAATAACATCATCTCGCGTCAGTGCTTATTTTTTAAACTCACTTTTGGTTAATTTCTATGGCAGAAAAATTATAACATTATTACATTAAATATTGTTATATTTATCATATTTTATACTATATATATATATTGTCAAGGTAAGTCATTACTTATACGATTAGTTAAAAAAATCATTTCATTAAAACTTTGTTATCAATAAAGTTTAAGAACTCTTCTAAAGCATAATGCAAGTATTTATAGTTTATATGTACAATTATAGCTACAATCTCACCTGACGTTAAGTGACAATGTCGCTAAATCTAGTGAACACAATATACCTGTTGACTCTCAGGTGCAACTGCCGGAACACAGTTGTAGGTGTTTGGCGGCAGATTTTCAACTTGAAGGTAGTAGCTAGCTAGGTTTGAATTAGAAAAAGCCCTACCACCATACTGTGGTTTCATCACGATGTTGTTCTTCACTGAATACTCAAGCACATTGCAGGGATTCACCCTGGAGGCACCACTGAGCTACCATCGCTTCGCAGCAATGGTAAGCATTGGTAAATTGAGTAAACAAGTACTGAGGCTGTCATTTAACTTTGTATTAGAAAAAAAAGAGTTATTATATTCAATACAAGATAATCCAAAATTCTATGAACATTCTAGCATTCGCATTTCCTGAACACCTAACGGATATGAACATGCATAACCTTCACATTTAAAGTCAGACGCTTTGCCCTTCATAACATAATTAGTACGTTGTTACACATTTGATAATTGTAATCAAGTTTCAAATCGCAAAACGATAATTAACGTTTATGGTCCGGTTAAGCAATCAATTTCAGTGCAATAATTTTTCATTCATCAAAATTCATTGCGTATAGATATTTATATAAATACTAGCTATGGCCGCGACTCTGTTCCCGTGCACAAGAGTTAAGTTTTATTTTTATTATATAGTTTATAGGTTTAGCTTTATAGGCACAAAATCACTTGATATTAAGCGGCGATAGCGACAAAGATAGTGGAGACGCTATGCCTAGTAGAGGAACTGGGTCTCAAGTGCTACTGTCGGAACACACCTATAGGTATTTGGAGGCTGATTGTTTACTTGAGGGTGATAGCTAACCAAGCGGACATTAGAAAATGTCCTAACACCATGTTATGATTTCGTCACGATATTTTCCTTCGCCAAAATCTCAAACTCGTTGCCCTGATTCGAACTCACGTCCTTCGTACACGCTATCAATGAGTTATCATTACTTCAACACCTATGTGTATCATAGTGTTAATTATCTGTCAAAGGAACAATGTATTAGCTGATTAGTTACCATAATACAAGCGTTGTATAGTTTCGAATTAAATACCCATGTCTATAATTGTATGCGCGTATAATTATTTACTGACATCAACTTACAACATTTTATAGTATTAAATAATACAGTAATTTTACTGAGTCAAAACGATGATGTAGACATATAATGTTTTGAATTTTGAAAAAACCTTGAATATAAAGATTATTTATATAAAAGTTAATCAATTATAACACGATATGACTACAAACATTCCTATATGTATTATACTATTTTACACCTGTACTTATAACAAAAGAAACTGCAAATTACTTGATTGTGTACACACTGACAGGCGTCCGAAGTAGTTTTTAAGTACCTTGTGCAGCGAACTGTTCATTATCGCTAATGACGTGATTTTTTAACACGAAAATATCATTTGTTTAAAATATATTACTTAGATATGTAAAGACTGTATTGAGGATCGAATATAACTTCTGATAAATTTATTCTCAGTGGGAGTTTATTCCAAAGTTTATTCTCAGAGACTAAATTTACTTTAAAATGTTTTTGTAACTGTAATTAAATAAATCTATATATATATATCTGTATAAATTTTCGCTCTAGTTCTATAAAAGCAGTAAACATGTAACATACTTATGACATTATTTTCTATTTTTTTAGTCCGTAACATTAGCCCATAATAAAAAAGCAGATACCTATAAAACACTTTGTTCAAATTAACACTACATACTAAAGGCTATAGTCCCATAGAGCTCTAAAGAAATCAAGTTTCTAAATAAACAAAATAGGTCGCATAATTTGAATCTCGCTCACTGCGGCATTATGATAACCGATAGAATAATCTGGGGTACCATATATAATAGTCTCATTAGTTAGCACAGTTGGAGGATTTAGGGCATGGGCTAAGGAATAAATCTATGAATAATGTGTTTCAAATGTCTTGATAGCAACTGAAGATCGGGCGAGGGCGCTTATTGCGCGCTGCCGGCGTGTGTAACGGTAAACACCCCGCGGCTTCACCGTGCTACACTCCCGACTTTGTCACCTTCTAAAGGCGGCCGACGGCATTGGTATAATAGTCTCATTGGTTAGCACAATTGAGGGATTTTGGGCATGGGCTAAAGAATAAATCTAAGAATAATGTGTTTCAAATATCTTGATAGCAACTGAAGAGCGGGCGAGGGCGCTTATTGCGCGCTGCCGGCGTGTGTAACGGTAAACACCCCGCGGCTTCAACGTGCTACTACACTCCCGACTTTGTCACCCTCTAAAGGCGGCCGGCGGCATTGGTATACTAGTCTCATTAGTTAGCACAATTGGGGGATTTTGGGCATGGGCTAACAGGAATAAATCTAAGAATAATGTGTTTCAAATGTCTTGATAGCAACTGAAGAGCGGGCGAGGGCGTTTATTGCGCGCTGCTGGCGTGTGTAACGGTAAACACCCCGCGGCTTCACCGTGCTACACTCCCGACTTTGTCACCCTCTAAAGGCGGCCGGCGGCATTGGTATAATAGTCTCATTAGTTAGCACAATTGGGGGATTTTGGGCATGGGCTAAGAGGAATAAATCTAAGAATAATGTGTTTCAAATGTCTTGCTAGCAACTGAAGAGCGGGCGAGGGCGTTTATTGCGCGCTGCTGGCGTGTGTAACGGTAAACACCCCGCGGCTTCACTCCTGACTTTGTCACCCTCTAAAGGCGGCCGGCGGCATTGGTTGTACCGGGCATATACCACATAGAGATTGCTTGTGGTGTAAATAGTTAGTAGCAATCTACTCAGGTGGCGCAACGTCAATAATTAATTACCAACACTATTATTCCACCAGTTACCATTGTTACCAGTAATAATAACGCAACTAACTTTTCTACGGTATTTACTTATGTTTTTCTAGAAAAACGAAACTTAGTATTTCATAAGTTTACTGATAACATAAAACACAATCTCACTTGACCAAGCCTGGAAGAAAGCATAACAAACTCAGTTTTAAAGTTAGTCAGTTTAAAGTTATTTATCTATTATTCTAGATTCTTTAAAAACTGAATTATTAAAAAAAATGTATTGCATTGCATTGCACACTATAATTTCTACTTTCAAATCAGTTGTTGTCTGTTACTTTGTATAGAATTATTTGCATGGAAAACTCGTATCATTTATCAATTGATGGATTATTGAATTGTGCTATGTTAATTTTTTTATAAATTTTTTTTAATAATTTTCCACATCGTATGAAAAGAGTTTATATACGCGACGTGCACTTTTTCCATTATTTATAGGCTATAGGAATTGATCGTTATACTTATAGATAGTGTAATAATATTTCAAAAACATTGTGTAATTTAATCATTAAATGGTTTAATCCTTACTAATATTATAAACGCGAAAGTTTGTAAGTATGGTTGTATAGTTGTATGGATGTTTGTTACTCTTTCACGTAAAATCTACTGAATGCATTTTAATGAAACTATACAATAATATAACTTATGTATCAGAATAACACATAGGCCATAATTTATAAACATTTTCTATGAATTGTCCAAAATATAACGATAAGTTCCAAGTAAGTAGGAAAAAAATCTGCCATCTGTGAGCTATTTCGGCGTACGCTGCAGAAACCATTAGAGTTACACATTAGAGTATATAATGTATAATGGAAATGTTTTAAAATAATTCTAAGAAAAACTGTGACAGTATATATCTATATTTTATGTGTAAGACATTATCGCTAAAATATGTAGTGAGCGGCCACGCGTATAAATGACTTCGAGCACAAATGTTCTTATACCAGTCTCCATTGATATAATTTATTTAAAATTGCGGGTACCGGAATTAAATTTGTTTGACAAAATCAATACTAACGAGAGCAAAACCGCAGGTGAAATATAGTGTCATTTATATAACCACTTACTGTTACCCGAGACCTTTTCCATGTTGACATTAGGATAAAGAACCAGAAATATATCTGGAATAAAAGATAGCTTGTGTATTAATCTAGCTAGAAAAGTATATCAAATTTCAGTTCATTCATTTTCATAATTGAGCAACAAACATGCAAACGTCCACTTTTGTAATATTATTATACACAGGTAGACATTATTCATCGATTGCCGGTTAAAATAATTGTTTTTAACACAAAAATATAATTTACCTATTATATTAGGTTACGTATCGAATAGGTATATTTTATGAGTAAACAAGAATAACGCAATATTTTTGCGATACATGTACATGAAGACTGAAAATAGAAAATAATTTGAATATTTAACAACATTAATAAAGAAAAGGAATGAAAGTAAGGCATAAATTTAAAATAATAGGCAAGAAGGTAGGATTCTCAACAGCTATCATGGAGTAAATAAAATAATATATTAACAGTAGAATATAAGCTCTTATAATTTATAATTTCATTATGCATTAACAACTTTTGTTATTACGTATTAAGTACGGATATTTGTTATGTTAGTAAATTCAAGGTAACTCGAAGATAACAAGGCCAGTAGACTTAGACAATTAGCTGACACAGTTATAAAATATTGCCTACCTAAACTTAAATAATGGGAAAGGATTCATTGTCGGTTCATGTATTTTGAAATAAAGTATAATAGTTCTATAATTTATCAATATATCAATTTTTTTATATCACTATGATAACTTAAAATATATATATATACATATATATATATATATATATATATATATATATATATATATATATATATATATATATAATATATACTATATATATATATATATATATAACTATATATATATATATAACTGATTTTATTTTTCTTAAATTGTTATACTTATTGAACAATCTAATTATCTATGCTTTTTTTATAGTTAAGGTATAGCCATATGGCCACAATCTCACCTGATGTCAAGTAACAATGTGGCCCAAGCTGATGAACACGTTAAATCTGTGGAGACTCTAGCTCTCAAGAGCAACTTTTTTTTTTTTTTTTTTTTTTTACGTGGGGAAATGCTTTTATGCATCCCCTCCCAGCCCGGACGGACTAGGAGGGGTATGTGGGACTCGCCCGGCGCTAACCGCCGGGAATACCCACTAAAACCCCACGGCCATCTGTCGCCTTTCTGGGATGACACGGGTCCGTGCTTAGCAATCACCGCGTCACCCCAGCGACCGGCCCGGCCTGATCTTAAGCCGGGCCTCATCTGGGCAGCCTGGCAAGCTGCCCTATCCTTCTGCTGGACTGGTGCTTTTAATGAAAGGTGGGTCCCCCGACCTACCCCCCCAGTCCGGTATTAGCGCGGCGGAAGCGCTCGGGCAAACCGGCCCCTCCTGCCGCCCGTTCTTCTGCGTCGGAGAGGGTGTGCGTGGGCATCTGCCTCACGGGCCCTCTCCGCAGCCTCCTTCTGTGACATAACCTCTTCACAGAAGGAGGCCACTTCATTCCAAACACTCTCGCTGCCGAGCATGGCTCTCACCACACCCGACAGCGAGAGGTCCGCCCCGACCGCCGCCTCCAGAGTGCGGCGCGGCCCAGACCACGCAGCACACTCAGAAAGAGTGTGTTGCGCAGTGTCTTCCGCCGCACCACACTCGTGGCAGGCGGCTGTTGGCTCCCTTCGAGCGATCCTGTGCAGGTACCATCCGAAGCAACCGTGCCCGGACAGCACCTGCACAAGCCGAAACGAAAGGGAGCCAAACCTCCTGTCGCACCATTCTTTGAGGACCTGGCGAATGGCGTTTATGGTATACGTACCATAACGTGCATTCGCCAGGTCCTCCGCCCAGCGACGCATAATCGCGTCGCGGGCCACCAGCCTCATCTCCTGCACTGCTGCAGGAGATGGGTGCCCCCCACTATCCCTCCTCCTCGCCGTCGTGTAGTTATACACGGCGGCGAGTCCCTCTGCCTCGAACTCCCACGGCGGGGAGCCGGCGAGCACACAGGCCGCCCCCGAGGACACCGTGCGGTATCCGCGGATCACCCTTAGCGCCACCGTACGCTGCGCTGCACGCAGCGCACGTTTGTTGGTGGAGCTAAGTGCGTCCACCCACACCGGTGCCCCGTAGGCAGCCATGCTCCGCACGACCCCCGCGTAGAGCTGGCGGCACTTCGAACCGGGTCCTCCCGAATTAGGGAGGAGCCGGCCTAGCGCCGCCGCCGTCCCCACGATGCGCGGCTTGAGCCCCTTGAAATGGAGCTCGAACCGCCATCGCCCGTCCAAGGTGAGGCCCAAATATTTCATCTGGGCCCCCACCCGAACGGTATGCCCCCCTACCGAGATGCTCGCTCCAGGGGGCGGGCCGCGACGAGGGCCATGAAACATCATGGCCCTGGTCTTCTCAGCCGCAACCCTGAGACCGAGCATCTCTATACGCCTGACCACAAGCGCTGTACCCTCTGTGGCCAGGCGTGCCACCTCCCTCCATTCCCGGCCTTGGGCTACGACGAGAGTATCGTCCGCGTAACACAGCAGGCGTACTCCTCCAGGGAGCACACCTGCCGAATCGCGGAGCACCCAGTCATAGCCCATGTTCCACAGGAGCGGTCCTAAGACCGACCCCTGTGGAACCCCACAGGCAGTAGGACGCCGGACCACGGCGCCCCGTCTGTCTACGTAGATGATCTCCCGGTTGTGGAGATAGTCCTCCAACAGCCGCCGCAGGTACAGGGGCACCCCGAAATATCGGAGCGCCTCCCGTATGACTCCGTGCGGCAGGCTGTTGAAGGCATTGGCAATATCCAAGGACACTGCCAACAGCCTATCTCCCCGAGAGACCGCCTCCGCAGACCATCCTTTTAATATTATTAGGGCGCCAATGGTCGAGCGCCCAGCCCGAAAACCGAACTGCCCGTCCGAGAAGTTCGGCCCAACTTGGTTGATGTGTTGGATGACACGAGAAGCCACTATCCTCTCTAGCAACTTACCCGTGTCATCCAACAGCACCAGCGGCCGATACGCGGACGGGCAGTCCGCAGGGCGGCCCTTCTTTGCCAAAAGGCAGAGCCGCCCTTCCTTCCAAGGCTTCGGGAACCATCCGACACGGATGCACCGGTCGAACAGTTCCCGAAGCTGTCCACCCATGTAGCCCAACGTCAAGGCCAACACCTTTCCCGGGACTCCATCAGGGCCGGGAGCTTTCCGCCTGTGCCGGAGGCGCCTTACCACCGTCTCCATCTCCTCATCAGTGATAAGGGGAGGGATGGCGGCCATTTCCGCCCTGACCATACTAGTGGGAGGGGGCATTGGTGGTGCAACAAATCCTGGAGGGTCGCAGGGAAACAACGTCCCTACGACCCTCTCCAGCACGTCAGGTTGGAGGGTCCCCATTGGTGGAGGCGCCCTGGCCCGAAACTTGTCTCGAGCCATTTTGTACGGGCGCCCCCACGGATTTCGCTCTACCTCCTGCAGGAGCTCCTCCTATGCCCCATCCTTGGCCCGTCTTATAGCAATCTGCAGGGAGATCTTACACTCCCTGTAGATGGCATAAAGCCGGGTCTCCTCTGCAGGGTCTCGCGGCCCCCGACGCCGGCGAAAGTGCCCGAAGGCTCGTCTTGCCGCGGAGCAGGCCGCACGGAGCTCACCAAGTTCCAGCGACCACCAGTAAACCGCCCGCCTACGCGGGCGGTTATAGCTCCGTGCCATTGACGCGTCACACACCTCCGTTAAAGATGCTCGGAAACGGAGGGCGGACGCGTCGATCCCTTCATTCTGTGGTGGCCATCTCCAACTCTGGACGATGGCCGCCTCTTCAGCTAGCTCCCGGTCCAGGGAGCAAAGGGCCCAGCGTGGAAACGGCATCCCCCGAGGGGGGCGGGCTCCTGTATCAGTGTCAGAGGTGGAGACCTCGAACCTGATGTATCTGTGATCAGATAAGGTCTCCACATCCAGCAGCACACGCCACCCCCGGACACGGCGTGCGAACCTCTCAAGAGCAACTGCCGAAACACAACTATAGATAATTGGAAGCAGATTGTTCAACTTGAACGTGGTTGCTAGCCAGGTGGGCATTAGAAAAAGCCATGCAAAGCGAGCTTGTGTGAGTCAGATAACAAAATTTTATATATATTTTTATTAGATATCTTTCATACAACTAGGATTATTGTGTTCTGCAGCAGAAGTGTGAAAGCTGTCTCTAGTCTCTAGTAATATGGGGATTGAGTGTAACCGATAGTTTGAAATGAAATTAGCATTGCTCCTAGTTGTCTTTCAGCTATTGCTAACGTATAGAGCAGGGGTTCCCAAAGTGTATGACGTCTAGCGAGCGAAGAAGGGCGCCGTGAACCGATTCTCTTTACCATTCTCGTATCATTGTACCTCGTATCATTGCGACTAGCTAGATAGATTAAGGCGCCGCCGTAACAAAATAGTAAACATATACATATATGCTACGCCGCGAACTGAAAAAGATTGGGAGCCCCTGGTATAGAGTAAACAATAAATGCATATGTTAACTAATTTACTTTTACATTCTGTAAAGAATGTTATCCCACACATATTTAGTTTTGTATTTATGTTTGAAATCGTTATTAGATAATTTGCCTAGAGGCACATGTAAGTATAAGAAGTATAGCAGCTGTCCCCGACCTCTGAAGAACAGATTAAAAAAAATCGACATCCAAAAGATCGATCTTATAGAGTTAAATTTTTCTTAGTTCGACTCTTAATGAATTGATAATTGATATTGACATCTAAAAGATCGATTTCAAAAAGTTGACATTTTCAGATCGTTTTTAAAAATTGAGGAGGAGGGGGGCCTCCTCATTAAGGTGAAAAAAAAGGTATCTAAATATGCAGCAAGTCAGACTTAATAATATAAACCATCTAGCGACTTTTTGATAGCTCTAAACGTGTTTAAGTAATATGTTCAATTAAATTGTAAATAATTATATAGTTCTTATCAAAATCTAAAAGATCAATTCGCGATTTTTCAGGATGTAATATCGATTCACTGGATCGATTCAGGGCTGTGAATCGATCTAAAAATCGATCTTTTTGGTTAAAGAGATCGATTCTACGATTAATCAATCTCAGATCGGCATCCCTAGTGCTTGTTACCCGAAGAGCCTCACCACATGCACTTCTCATGCCAAGGTAATTTAATTGTGGTCTTCAGCAAGGTGGAGTTATTAACTCAACTGAACTTCTCCAAAGGGAACACTACATTTACGTAAATTCTTTCCACATTCTCTCTCATTTCCAGACACTAGGAATTGGTTTAGCACTGCTTCTAGCAGGAATAAATACCACATACGATGTGATTTGTTACATATTATGTGAAATAATACATAGTCTGTGAAATACAGCGTACTATATGAAATAACACATACTATGTGTATTACCACATACTATAGGTAATACCACATAATATGTGAACCGTAAACTATGATAAAAAAATTTTAGTAGGGCGAATGGAATTTTTTAGGAAAACGTTTGGTGATATCGTTACGTACTACAAAACATTTGAAGTTAACTGTAAAGGACGGAAGGTAAGGAAACATAAATGCTTGAGAAACATTCTTATAGTCCCATTCTAAATGGAAAATTATAATACTAGGGATTACGCATCATTTGTTAGTATTAATGCAATGTGGGTAGGCATAGTGACAATATTCTCGTGCTATTTCTTGGGATAAGCCTTTAACCTAATGTTAAGACACGTATACGCTGCTATTATTGTATTATGCATTACAGTAATTAAACACACCTAATCAATTATTTGTACCGAAAAATATTCATATTTTTATCATAAATTTTGGTTTCCAAAAATGATGTTGTGTTCATAAATGTAACGAATTTAATATTGAGCCTTTTCAGGAAAAACATTGTATGCGACAATTGCACTTTTTTTAGGAGAGAGTTTTTTTATTCCTAATTTAAAAGTATTTATAATATATTTATAGAAACGAATGACTTACTGTTTATAAATAACCACAGATCTATTAAAATAATAGCATATACTATAAAATATCTCTCAATTGTACTGCAATAGATCCTCCTAAACTCGATAACATCGAAGTCTCGATTTTTAGGATAGGGATGTCAGGACATCCCTCGATTTACATAGTCTCCGCTTATTTAAGCCCGAGTAAACGCCTCACGAAAGAGGATCTCGCTACTCTATTTTCGCTAGGTAATTCAGTGATTATCGCCGGCGACCTTAACAGTGATCACGAAATGTATAATAGTTCATACACTTCTCGAAATGGTACTATTCTTGCAGAGCTTGAGAGTGAGCTTTCTTTCGATGTAGTTGTTCCCTCTGAGTCAACTCACTACGCGATTCGAAGCAACACTCGCCCGTCCGTACTAGATATAGCCCTCGTCAAGGGAATCGCACTTCCTGTTCGCGACATAAGAGTTGTATGCGAACTTCTCTCGGACCATTGTCCGGTCATTCTCCAGTTAGGTCAGCCCGATGATTCCGGCCCCTCTTCCGTCCAAGTGGCTGATTACGCGAGGCTACGCAGGTATCTTATCGATAACCCTTCGTCACCAAGTCTGGATAAGATCCCGAACGTAGTATAGTCCGCTGCGGATGCTGACCTTGCGATCGATTCCCTGGTTTAACACCTGCAATCTGCCGTGAGGGTGACCTCGAAAGCGGTGAAAGCGGCGAATGATCGCCGTTTTATACTCCCTCCCGACATGCGGGCTTTGATCACGGAAAAGAATGCGGCGATGCGTGCGCATGACTCTTATCCGTCTGAGGATAATCGCTCCCGCCTTCGAGCCCTCCAGAGAGAGGTGAAAGCTCGCATGGCCGAAATCCGCAGCAGCAGGTGGGACGCTTTCTTAGGAGAGCTTCAACCGACTCACCTTGCCTACTGGAAGGTCATTAAGGCCTTGAAGGCTAACAATCACACTCCGATGCCCCCTCTAAGCAGAGGCTCCGGGATACCTCCCGCTTTTGACTGCGACGAAAAGGCGGAATATCTCACCAACTCGTTAGAAGCGCAGTGTTCCCCAAATCAAGGCTCAGACCCTACTCATATGAGCATAGTCGAGTCCTCAGTGAGATCATTCCTGTTATCTCCTCCTGCGGCTCCGCTGGATCCCATCTCAACGGACGAATTCCGGTCGGTGATCAAAAGCCTCAAGCTAAGGAAATCTCCAGGTCCAGACGGCATCAGGAATGAAGTCCTCAAACGTCTTCCTGACCATCTGATTGCTCTTCTGGTCTGCATCTTCAATGCGGCCATGTCATATTGACATTTTCCAGCAGTATGGAAAAGGGCACATGTCATAGGTATTCACAATCCAGGGAAAGAGTCAAATTCTCCTGATAGTTACAGACCTATCAGCCTCCTAAACACTTTAGGTAAAATCTATGAGAGACTCCTTCTGAGTCGTCTCGAGTCCGCTGTAACCAGCAAAAAGATCCTACCTGATGCGCAGTTTGGCTTTAGAGCCAGACACTCATGCACGGACTAAGTACTCCGCCTCACAGAGCACGTCCTCTCTAAATTCAATATCCCTGGTTTTGAAAAATCTCCATATCGCACCCTTGCAATTTTCTTTGATGTAGCCAAAGCATTTGATAAGGTTTGGCACTTGGGGCTTATATATAAGCTCAATCAAGCAGATATTCCAGACAATCTAGTCCGGATACTACTCAATTATCTCTCCGAGCGCTCCTTCTGTTATCGAGTAGAAGGAGCACTGTCATCTCCACACCCGATAAGAGCGGGAGTTCCCCAAGGTTCTTTCCTGACGCCTCTGCTTTTTAACCTGTTCATCAGCGATATCCCCTCCCTCGCAAAAGGAATTCAGTTCGGATTTTACGCTGATGATACAGTCATATTCGGTAGTCTTAGGAACCACGTCAAACTCATCAGTTATGTCCAAAGAGCTGTAGTCACTTTTGGCGACTGGTGTAGTAAATGGTGTATCGCACTCAACCCGAAAAAGAGTGCCGCCGTTATGTTCGATCCTATTCGGGAAAGTAGAATTCCTCCGTACGCTCCTCTCGAACTTTATTCGAGAGATATTCCCTGGGCCTCAGTGGTCAGGTACTTAGGTGTCGATTTAGACTCGAAGCTTATTTTCAGCTCCCATATCAAGAGGGTGAAAAGAAAAGAAAAGAAATCCGTCCGATTCTAACATACGGTTGTCCAGCCTTTGCTCGTGCCTCGAAACCCACTCTCAGGTCTCTGCAAGTGTTGCAGAACAAATATCTGCGTGCGATTTCCGGGCCTCCCTGGTACGTACGAGATGTTGATCTGCACAAAGACCTCGAAATGCCCTCTATTAGGGCGTACATTCGTGACGTCACCAAGACTCACTTCGTAAGAGCGGAGGCACATCCGAATCCTGTAGTAGTGAATTCTGTGAAATACGATCCGAACCCGAACGATAGCGGATACAAACGCCGCCCTCGTCACATCTTCCTCGATCCACCGGATAAATTCACGCCACATACCGGGTCTTTTCCGTCCGTCTCTATTCCGAATCGCGCATACGCGCGCGCTAGACCGCGAAACCGTCGTCCTCGCCGCCGAGGGCGGACGGTTAACTTCGCTCGCGCACACCCGCCGCGGCCCCCTTCTGCGGACGCTCGAGCCTAGGTCGATCCTCCGGAATGGAGCCCTCGAGTTGACCCGCTCGCGCGATACAGTGACTCTTTACATTCACTGAACCCACATCATTACACTGCATGTAACATTCGTGCACACTCACACGGTACGTACACGGTTCTGTGAGGGACCGCCCCTGGCCCTGAATGTGGGTCGGCCTTTTGGTTAATATTTATTATATAATTCAGCGTTTCATTGCCTTCTTCTTGGTTCTTAGGGTTCGATTTGCTAGGTTAGGTACTCTCGTCGTTCACTATTTAGGTAGGAAGGACGCACAGTACAATCTTGCCTCACCGCTTTCCACAGTACAAACCAAAATAAGTTTTTTTCAGATCCCTAGGGGGATCAGTAAGTTTCGATTTTTACTTTCTTATTATTATAACGTATCTATTTCTCAGTAATAGCTAGTACCGCGTTCGTTTTTCTCTTACGCGAATCGGCAACAGCCCAAGCCGAGGTTCGGTCACTAGTGACACCCTTGTGCAAGTTGCCCTGCGGGCTCGAGCGCCTTCCGCGCTCGCCCCTCTAGTTCAGGTGAAGCTGTAAAAGCCCCTCAGGCTAACAGTGTAGGTCCTTTCGAAAAAAAAAATGATGAAAAAAATATAGTAGCTATTAACACACTGCTTCCAATTTACAAAGATAATTATTTAGAGGTTACAAATATAAACATTTTAAAGATTTTTGGCATTTACAATGTTTTTCCTGAATAGGCTCGATAAAATAATTCAACGAGAATGGCTATGTAGTTAATTTATTCGCGATCGAAGAGGTCGAGCAATATGTATAACAGCGAAATATCTCTATAAACTTCTAAAAGATCTGGGCTTGTCTAGGTCTGCAGTAAGTTCTATACTAGAACGTGCTTCTAAAGCTGGACAAGCATGCTCCTAGTAAATTTAGATGGGCAAAGAGAGAAGTACGAGTAGTGAAGATGTAGGCGTGTAGGAAAGTAGCACCTTAAACCCTACACACGCGGCCCAAATCTCAAGATCTGCTCGGAGTTTCCATCTCTGCCACATGAGGGCGGGCACCCGCAAGGTGAATCCATGGATTCCTAAGTAAAGACTTTATGAGTAATAATTAATTCATCTGTATTAAAAATAAGTTAAAGACTATATTTCTTTATGAAACAAAATCAATTATTTATTTCGCACTAAGTGAACTGTTGTCGAACAAAGCAACGCTAATACAACGTAACAAAAACTTACTGTTATTGACATGACTTAGATGTTTGGGTCATTACAAACAGTAATGAAATAATATAGAAAAATAAAATAATTAATCAATAAAAAATATAAAGAACGCACTAAATAGCCTAGACTAAAGGTATTTTATGTGCCTTCAGACTACCTAACAACGACACACTTAAGTATCAATTACCGTGCATTTACAACAAACACTTCTGTCACTAAGCTATCTGACATAAACCCTCGTCATAAAATCATATCTTAAATATTTTGTTCTCGCAATCGATTTGATCGGTTGTATATCTTTATATATAAATATTTCGTGTCACGTGGTTTGTCCGCTATGAACTCCTAAACTACTGAACCGGTTCTAATCAAATTTTGCACACTGTATGTAGCTTGATCCAACTTGAGAGATAGGATACTTTTTATCTCAATAAGTTACCATAACGCGATAGATGACGCTGTAGTCGATACGATTGACTACTAGAAAACGCAGAACACGGTCTGCCAGGTCAACTAGTATTACTATGTAAAGAATAAATGATTCATAAATAGCTAAATATCTGCTTATCAATATACTTATTATACATAAAAATCAGTGAATTATACTGAATCACCACAGGTTTAGCGTGTCTACCAACTTGGGTCGTATCGTCACTTAATATTAGGTGAGATTATGGCCATAACGCTAAACCTTAAGCATAAAAAAAAGAAATAAATATATAAATACAAGTCATATGGGGGTAGTGAGGTCGTACGGTGTAATTAAAAACAAGTAAAATTCAAAGCAATTAGCAATGAACTCGTTAACTTATAAGGAATCGATTATATAATCGATAAAGCAATCATTGTTTTAAACGTTTGGTACACACAACTATTATGTGTATGAAACAAGGTTTTTTTGTTGTAAATATTGCCCTAATAAGCAAAGTAAGTGGTTAAATAATGGATATCCTTTTAATTGTTGCATTATCAAATACGATTGATTTGAAATTCATGATATCCTTTACTCGTCTATAATTTCATAACAATATAATCGATTATTTGTGAAGTTAATAAGCAAATATATTATACAACTATTTAAATGTTTTAAAGTGATGATGGCTCTGGCGGTAGTGTGTACGGATGCCGCTTCAATGGACGTGAATTCAAATAATAACACAAAAATACAAATCTGTCCTCTTTATAATATTAGTATGGAGATATTAAACTTTTGTATAATCATCTGTTTAAAATCTTTTAAAGACTGTATTACAGCACAAACTAAATAGGCACAAAAAGGCGGCTTTATTCGACCTAGACATGCACTCGACTATAGCGCTAGTGGTGGTACTTTCAATGTTCTATAAAAACATATATGAAAAAATTTCAATAAAACTTCTGAAAAACGTTAAAAACTTCATTTACGTAACGTACAGTACACATTTAAAACAAAAATATAATTATGTTGTATGGTGATCGACCAGCTTAATCTGAGAGCCTCGGCCGTACGCGTTTATGTGTGTATGGAGCCATTGTAACTCATTTTTTGAAGCTAATAGTCTATACCTACCTTTATAATTTGTGCTTAGAGTCAACCATAAAGCAAAATTTTTAAAACCTAGTCTATGTATTGAAGGTCAAAATTAATTACAAAATTGAGCAATCAACTCGTATAATGAATATTATTATGAAACGTTTATTATAGAGAAATATGCCTAGATAAAATGCAATAAAAATTATGCAAATAAAACAATTTCTAATGTAACTACGTAGATTGAAAGTCGCCGCGGCCGATGAAATAAATAATTTAGACTATTTGAGTTCTATTATATTAACTGTCTTAATACGTACGCGTAACATGAAAGGAAATTCATTTAAAACATTTATGCTGGTTGATATACATTGTACGTAGGATAAGCTAATTCGTTTTTTTTTTTTTTTTTTTTATATGTTTCGCTCAACTTCCTTTCTTTTTCTTTCATAAGAATCTTCTCCTCGCGATAATTAGCGAAATTATTTCATCCGTTAACGCGTGATGCGATGACCAAGAGTTTAATTTTTAAATATATAGATTATAAAGAGGAATGGTTTTTTATTTTTGTTTTTAACTAATAAACCCAAGAACTACTGACCCGCTTTCAAAAATTCTTTCACCATTAAAATGCTACATTAGCCCTGAGTAACATAGGCTATATAACATTTTTTTTTTAATGAAAATTACTAAATACAATTTATAACGTTCAAACTAAAAGAAGCATAGGGACCCGCGTAAAAGAACATATAGCTGATGTGAAACATCGACGCTCTACGAAGTCTGCAGTTGCTGAACAACCGGAAGAAGGCTCCAAAAATTTTGTTAGATTCGACAAACCACAAATCCTTGCCAAAGAACACCGATTCCTACCTAGTATGATTCGCGAGGCTATTGAAATTAAAAAAATATCCAAATTTCATTAGAGAAGGTGGTTGGAAGCTAGCACAAGCCTGGGATCCGATTATACATTTAATTAAATCGGAACCCAAAAGACCATTTGCCAGATCCCAAGACACTGTGAGCTCTTTTTGCGGAGATCGGAACATAAAAAATTTAATAATTAAATTAAATGTAGATACAGTAACATTAACCTCATGACCACTAAGGCTGAAAAACTTTCGAAATGTCGCAATCAAAATTAATAAATAAACGCGATAGAAGCCGTTTAAATTAGTTTTATTTCGATGATTAAATAGAATTTTAGTTCTACGCCAACGGATATATATATATATATATATATATATCTATATATATATATATATATATATATATATATATATATATATATATATATATATATCCTATGACCATAAATTTAACACATGACTTATTATGTTCGAGCTGCCCACGACCAGCAAAAGCGAGCAGTGCTGGGCTCCTCAAACGGTTTTGCTCGCGGGTCGCGGAAAACTCAATATGTTTCCTGCGATACGCAGCCCTATTCTTTATATTCTTGCTGGTAAGCGTATGATCTTGACGCTCGGCACTCCAAACCGCCACAAGATTTGTAAAGTGGTGTATGACTAGTGAACTGTGTGTACTAGGTATTTGTTATGATCACCCGGGCGGTTAGAGCTGTCGCCACCAACTTACACCCCAATTAGTCTACCAACCCGTCTCACCAATAAGCAAGGTACAGTATCAATTCACAAATACAAAGATCTGGTAAAAATAACTTTTTTTTCAATCACGATAGTCATTCTTTTCCAATCCTAACAATTATGTATATAATAAAAAAAAAAACTTTTTATCCTTTTATAGGTTTAACGTTATGGTCATAATGTCATCTCATGTTAAGTGACATAATGGCTCAAAATGCTGAACACGTTAAGCCTAGTGGAGGGACTGGCTTCCAAGTGTAACTTCCGAAACATACCTATAGGTATTCAGCGGTACATTTTCAACTTGAGGGTGGTAGATACCCAGTTGGGCATTATAAAAGCCCTACCGCTATGCTCACTTTTCCACACGATGTTTTCTCTTACCGAAAGCTCTAGCTGTAAGTGGATTCGAACTTATGTCCAATGACGCCGCGGCTGTATACACTACTGTTGTTTACACATATTTTGTCCAATTACTTCCAGTTTAAACTTTGCTCTCTCTCTCTCTTCATCTATCTCTTTACATAATCTTTTTCTCCTTACAAGAAATTGTTACGCGTGGAAGGAATTTTATCTATACATAGAGAACCAAATCTGTTCAATTTTATTATTTTCCAAATTGTAATCTGACCGTACTTTGTTAATTAAATACAGGTCAAATTATTTTATTATGAATTTTTGCCTGGCTGTTCCAGTATTACTTTGACAGATTTAGCTGAAATTTGCCATTGTAAAAACTTATTACTATAAATTTATAAACAAAGTACTTTTATTCCATAAAATAAAATATCTCCTTCAGAATAGGTTTACAATTTTTTTATAAACGAATTTCTTTGTACTTACATTTACACGTGTCCTAATTTCAAAAGGTAAAATCATATAGAAAGTTTGTGTAATTTTACGAATATTATTAGTTACCTAAAATGTACGTACTTTATAAATTTTGTAATGTTATTTCTAATACCTCCCATATTTTCATTTAAAATACCGTATTCGAAATAAATACAAATGGTGTAAGTAAACCATATTTTAGGTCTACTCTACATAACATACTTACAGTTTACTTGCAACGGTACATACATAGAGTTATTCAGGATGATGTAATTATAAATACACTTTTCTATTTTGAATAAATTTGCTCTACTTCGTGCGGTGCTTAAAAGTACATGAACTTAGAAACATCATAATTAAATATATCTGTAAATTCCAATAATAATTCAATGTCAATATACATACCTACATATCTAGTGAAATTATTAAAACACAAAAAAAATAGACAGGATTAATGTGAGATAACTTTGCCTAAGTGCCTAATCAATGATATTTTATTGATTTTAAAATGATATTATTGATTTTAAAAAAACCTAGGATTATTTTTAATTAGATTAAATATATTTTCATTTGGGATAGGCATATCAAGTAAGGTATTAAAGAATATAAGATGTTTAGATATTCTAGTCTTTAACAAAAATATTGAAATTACTAAAAACTATTGTATATAACTAGATTTAAATGAAATATGGATTAATTTTTTATTAATTGAACTGAAATAATATTGAAAATACTAATTTATTCATAACTAAGAAATAAAATAAAATAAAAAAATCTATTGTAAAAAACATAATTTTATAAACAATGCATTGAATATTATTACGGCCATATGTATTAATTCTTAATTAAAAATATAACTTGTTGTTATTTTCTTACTAATTATGTAATTGCAATTTAATTGTGATGGTAACAAAACTGTTGAATTAACAACGATTTATGTAAAAAAAAAGCTGTATATGTGGCGAACGCTTTAATAAAAATAAAACAGGCAAATAATTAAAAGGAAGTACCCATCAAATTTTTAAAGTACACATTAACTTTTTTAAGATTAAGGAAAACATAGTGAGCATCATTGCCGAAATCAAAATGCTTTACTGAAATATTTATAGGCTTTTATTAAAATTTTACGAAACAAGATATTTTTTATTCATCAAAAGTTATTATTATCATTGATATAAAGCGTTTGTTGTTAAAATATACGTAGACATGGCTTTTAAATAAAATAAATTTAAAAATTAACAATGAGATTTTTTAATTGCAATACACACAAGCAAAAAGTTAAAAACGCACTTAGACTAGGTGTTTTGGACTTGAACGCCTACAGTCATATATCGTCATATATCCCAGTGGAATAAAAAAGAATACATACATATGTAACTGCTGTATTATTATAATAGCTTAATAATATATTTTAACCACGATATTGTCACATCAAGTAGTTTTTTATATTATGCTTATACAAAAAAGTGCCTACAAATACAAATGTGGGAAGTATGAAAATAGCTAAAACTCCTTATTTAATCATCGCTGTATATAACATCCATAATGGATTTCTAAATATCATATAAAAAATCAAACAATTTTTTTGTTTTTAGTTAAACATGTGATAATAGTAAAAACGAGTTAATTAATTCTGTAACATTTCGATTCTTAAATCTACGATTGGTTCCTCGACGTTGCCGCGTTGGTAGAAGACACAGCTATCAACCGACACCTATCTGTTATAAAGTTGGGGTTTCTCTACAACATTTTAGTATCAGCTGGACTGTCGTGGGCTTTGGGTAACACGGCCAGCAAAAAAGTACGTAATATATTTAATTTACCCCTTATTTGACAATGTATTATCTATTTGATAAACCTTAAAATTCAGTTTATTTATATTCAGTTTTATTTTCTATTCATTTTTATTCATTCATTTTATATTCATATTCAGTTTATTTATTACTATTAAGGATAATACAACACACGGCCAGTGTTAAATTATTAAAACTTATTGGGAATTAAAGAAAACCTGTTATTTTCTAGTTGAAGTGGGTATCTGAAAATATAGACAGTTGATTAAACCCGTTACACAAATAATTATTATTTCAATCAAAAGGTTAAGATAAGTGTGAAAGATTCGCAGTCACAATTTTTTCTTATTTTTGGAAGGTATAGAATTTCATTACAGTTTAGTTAAATTTAATCTTTATGTGTATAAATTTGTTAGTGATTTTGCAGCTTCTAAATCAGTTGACCGATTGAGATAATTACACATAATACATTATTTCATCGAGCCAATACCCTCATAGTTATTCTAAGGTCTGATAGTTAAAACTGTGGTTGAATTATTATATAAGGGAAGAATAAAATCTGCCAAACTAGTTAATATTAACATATTTTTTACAAAGTGAGTGCACGGTTGACCTAGCTGTTGACACCACACGAAGTGTCGTGGATTCGAATCCCACACAGAACAATTATTTAATTACTTCGATTTAAAATCCCCATTTTATTAGTAATTATATTTATATGCGTCTTTATAAATAATGCGTAATTTAAAGTGAGCCGGCGAAAAATATTGTTTTATAGAAAACTATTCCTCTTTACAAAATGATATATTGGTTGAGTACAATTATTTTCAAGATAACAATTATTCCACAGTTGTTTAAATGACAATGAAGTTTCTTCTTTTTTGTGGACTGATCACAGTCGCATCAGCAGCGGTGAAGCTCCAAGAACTATTTTCGTGGAATGTCTTAGACTGGAACTATCCCGATCAGATTTCAAGGCAGCAGGCAATTCAATCCGGAGCTCTTATCCCTGAAAATGCTCTTCCCGTAGGCATTGAGAGATGGAAAAATAAACTGTTCGTTAGTGTTCCTAGATGGAAGTCAGGTATGTAAGCTATAATTATTTATTAGTTTTTTATTATGGCTTTGGATTTCTTAGAATATACTGATATATGAAAGAGTTGGCCCTTGGGTATAATAAGTAGATAGGCGAGTGCTAGGATAACCTTATGAGTGTTAGTTACTCATCAGTGTTAGTTATCAGCGATATTGAGCCGAAAGATTGCGGTTTCGATAGAATTTTGTTATGACCTTAATTTGCAGTTGTGTATCTGAATATCAGCTGTTAAGATATGGTGTTTTTGCTTAATAAAATAGGTGTGTTCCGGAAGGTGCAATTGAGAGCCAGTTCCTTCAAAGATTTAGCATATCTACCAACTTGGGGCCGTATCGTCACTTAAGATCAAATGAGATTATGGCCATAACGCTAAGCCTTAACTATAAAAATAAAAACCTAGATTATGGTGAAACTTTAGTAAGGACAAACTTTAGAGACGTTAGTTCAGCATAAGACCGAGAAGATTCGTAGTCCAAATAACATTTTTTGTATTCGTAGAATTAAAACAAAAGATAGTTATAATTAAAATCATATTATAAATATATAGGCTTAAATATTACGTTTACGTGATTTGGTTAATAAATTGCAGTAGAAACACTCTACAAGCGTCATCTTGTTCTTAGACTTTCTAAGTAACGGTTTCGGCGGTATCGGTAAGGTTTTATTAAAACAATTAATTATAAGTAATACGGTATCTAATGTGATAGGTTTCAATGCTAAAGATTTAGAGTTTTATATTTTTCACAACCTTGTCCTTTATTACCGGTAAATTTATCAAGTCGTTTATGTTGTCTACCCATGTTTTCATTAATCATCAACAGATGGACTTCTAACCGATCTCTGCCGTAGTAACTTGACCTACGAATGATTTTATTTTATTTTGTCCTCTGGTTATATCAATATGAAGTGCATTGAACCTTTTGTCCTTTGGTTATATCAATATCAAGTGCATAGAACCTTTAGAAACATACAATTAAAGGACACAAAATGCCGCAGTCTTTAAGTAATCATTTATGGATCTCGACCAACTTAAGATTAATAAAATATGAAAATACTCCTTACCAAGTCAGAACATTTATAGAATGACAAAAAAATAAAGACAAATCTTTACCTGCATTTATTCTTAAACTTATATATTTTAAGACTTAATTAACCTCACAATTATTCAGGATAATTTTCAAACTAAAATATTAAACACGTAATTGCAGCTTAACTGACAATCTCTACATTATAATACAACACGGCAATTAGAAACTTTTTTTTTTGCTCGTATGCAGTACATTAAAAAATACACGTGTCTAGCAATAAGTTACATCATCCATTTTTTATTTTGAAAGCGGTTCTTTTTATAATTATTTTCAACTTTCCATTTTTTAATTTTAAACCCGCTTCTTTTTTAAATAATCTTCCACTTAGGCAAGGCGTTCGCAATTAACGCAACAGAACAACTATAAAAACTTGATCTATATTTTATTCCATTACCGCTTGTTGCCAATTCAAGGAATTCGGCTAACCCTTAAATCATGAGTTCATAAACGAGTTCAAAGATCTTTGTTCGATTTAATTGTTTTTCAAACAAACGTAGTCTATGTAGTCTGTGTACTTGAAATAGAAAACAATACAGAATACAAAGTGAAGGTATAATACGTACTATGTACAGAAGATGTATTATGAAAAATAATGAAAAAAGTGGAACGAAACTAAACATAACACACATATTTGTAAATGAATTTAAACTCTACTAGCTGACCTGGCAGACCTTGTTCTGCGTTTTCGAGTTGTCAATCACATCGACTACAGCAACATCGACCGCGTTATGACCACTTACCAAGATAAAAAGTATTCTATCTTTTAAGTTACAGAAAACTGCACACAGAGTGCAAAATTTGATCAATAGAAAATCGGTTCAGTAGTTTAAAAGTTCATCGCGGACAAACAACGTGACACGAAATTTTTATATATAAAGAAAATTATATCTTCGTTTGCGTGGAAATAAAAAATATTTAATAATTTTTGACTGTTTTTGTAACTTTTTTCCATACAGCTTTAATGCAGCTTAAGTGACGATACGGCCCAAGTTGGTAGACAGGCTAAACCTGTGGAGCAACTGGCCCTGAAGTGCAACTGCCCGAACACACCTAGTGGTATTTGGCGGCAGATTTTCAACTTGAGTGTGGTAGCTAGTCAGGCGAGCATTATAAAAATACCTACCACCATACTATGGTTTCCTCACGAGTTAGAGTAGTTGTAGTTAGAGTGATGATATTTGTGATATCGTGATGTTAAATAGGTTAAAACCTTCATCAATGATTGATCTATCAAATACAAAGATATTTTTTGATATCCGACTGGTAATTGCTACGATTAACACGTTCAAACAAAGATTTCTGCTTTATACTATTAATACAGATTATTAGGTATATTGATCTATTCTATTGTCAGGTCGTCTAATAAGTATGTTTATTTCAAAACACAATTATTCGGTATTTATAAATAACAAAGTGCATACATAGTGACCAACGTATGTACATTTATGTCTGGTTTATATATTGCATATTTATAACTATTATGGTATTTCCAAATGAAAATCATTGATGACTTTGTTTTGTAGTAAATACGTTTTTAAAATTACATAATAAACTTGCATGCACCGTAAACTAAAT
Organism: Actias luna; assembly: GCA_039707435.1. NCBI lineage: Eukaryota > Metazoa > Arthropoda > Insecta > Lepidoptera > Saturniidae > Actias > Actias luna. The sequence goes on along the minus strand of JAZHAC010000034.1, from coordinate 11,845,751 downwards.
TATGAGTAATATTATGGCATTAACATTAGTGGAATATCCTTTTGATGTCGGTAAACAGTGACGGATTTAATTTAGTTTATAAAATCTACAACAAAAATATCCCAAATTTGCCGCCTCTAAAATCTGCCGCCCCAAGCTCTGGCCTACTCAGCCTACTGGTAAATACACCACTGTGGATAAGTTCGAACTCTGAATAAACCAGGGTTTTTTTTTAGAATAACATTAGGGTAGATATATTTACTAATCTGAAATTGTAACAGGATTAGGTAATGATTAAGGAAATAAACGAGAGGTAAATAAAGGAATACATCGTGAGGGAATCTCAACGCTTAAAATAAACTAAGAACTATAAATTCTTTGACGATTGATTTCGCCAGTGCATCGTAAGCTGGTGTGCAGAATAAGCCAGCGCCTTCATGAAAAATCTTGCATGAAGTAATTTAGTGATTGTGACATTATTATTAAGTATATACGAGTAAAACCTTATTATAGTAATATTTCATTATAGCACTGAAAAATTATTAATGATGTATTTTTTAGTTTGTAATAGGTTTAGCGTTACGGCCATAATCTCACGTAACGTTAGGGCGATGTGGTCCAAGATCGTGGTCATGGTAAGCCTAGTGGCTATTAACTGGACGGGTCATATGTTTTATAAAAACTAAAACAAGTTTCAAATAACGTGAGTCTACACCTGACCACACCAACAGTATATTTGGTTATGTAACTTCATAGTTACCATGGAGACTACTTTATAGAAATATATTATGTGACGATAAGTTTAGTCAAATTTTATCCATATAATATTTTATGGATTTAATACACATTTAATTATGGTTTAGTTACATCGGATTATTAATACAATTAGCTTTTACCTGCGGTTTCGCTCGCGTTAATATTGATTTTGTCAAACAAATTTGATGACGCAATAAAAAGTTTCATAAAAAGTTTATACCTCTCTTTACCCCACTTCGAATAAATGTTTCGCCAGAAAAAGTAGCCTATCACCGTCTCCAGGTTTCCATCAATATCTATACTAAAATTCATCATAATCGATTCAGTATTTTAGGCGTGAAATCGTAACGAACCAACAAAATTGAAAAAAAAAATTAAGTACTTTCGCCTACTTTAAATCAGTTTTATTTTCAAGAAGCTTTTCAACTATAATATAAAAGTTTAAAGCAACGCCCTGCACGCAACTACTACGGTAACATGTACCGAACTTTAATAAATCTTTATTACGATTTTTCTAATAATTTAATCGCGATTTAATCAGGAACCTAAAATTTCTGCGTATATCAGATGGTTAAAGACATATTAAAACATATTTTAACTCACACAACATACGCAATAGAACAATCAAATGCTGCTCTATTAATACAATACCGTTTATGAACGAATTAGCTTCGGTATTGACATTTAAATAAAGAAAATTTGTAACGAAGTCGTCATATATTAACATTGTATTGTAGAACTGACAACTCATGTCACATCGAAGAAAAACAGTAATAATTTCATAATATATTGGTCAGAGACCACAGGAGCCACTTAACAAAATATAAAAACATTTTTTTATTAATGCTGCAAACGTTTACCACCGTTTCGTCCTAGCAAGGCGATAGATGGCCGAGGGGTTTCAGTAGGTATTCCTGGCGACAAGTGTCGGGTGAATCTCATATAAATTTCCCAGACCCCCGGTTTGGGTGAGTATGCGTAAATTAATATCTCCACAAGTAAAATAAAGACTTTTACAACGTATTTTGTTACAAGAAGTGTTTTTCTGAGAATATAGAAAAGATTGTTCATCCAAAAACTGAAAGTAAAATATTGTTATTTAGAAAAAATCTGCTTAAAACCGAGTCTAAATAAATACGGTTATTTGATGTGTAAAATGTAATCATACGCAGGACTATGAAGTAAAGAGCGAGTATTAATTATCTTATTAATATAAAACGTTATCTAATCACTTCTCATTATGACATTGGTAGTGAATGGCGCGTTCATATTTGACAACTGAACTTAAGTATTCGTGAAATGGAAGTTTCCAATTTGGTAGGATAACTACATCTGAATTGTTTCGATTTTTTTCCCTCTAAAGTTACACAGATATAATGTAATTGTTTATCAGTCTATTACATAAATAAATATTAAAATGAAAAGAGGCGTGAATTGCTCAGTAGTAGCGTTTACGGACGCCGCAAAAATAGACGTGAGTTCGTATACCTGCAATGAGTTTGATATTTCGGTAAAGCATCGTGATGAAACCATAAGATGGTGGTAGGGCTTTTGCAGTTGAAAGCTAGACAGGTTTAGCGTGTTCACCAGTTTCATCATCACTTAATATCAGATGAGATTGTAGTCATAACACTAAACCTATAAACTATAAAAATGCCAGTGCCTTTGGTAGTTACATTCAATTGTTTTTCATTCATGGTTTACGCAACCATAACTGACATAAGCGAAGCCCTGAACGAAATCACCAGAACTAAAGCAACTTTCTACATTGCTTTAATATTATTGTTGTTTATAATTAAGATAAAAGCAGTTTGATGTCCAAGACATGCCGAAAATAAATCATTTCTTTCCGTGTATAAATTTTAATAAGTTATTATAATGAAATATATTATTTTATTATTAGGCGTATACGTGATTGTTACGTGAATTGTGTTAACAGAATTTCACATTCCATATTACAATTAATTTATATAATTATACTTTCTGTCTATTAAAAATATGTTAAAGATTAACTACATTCAATATATTTTTTAAATATATGAAAGTGAAAGCCTATTTAAATAGTTTGTATCTACCTTCAAATAATTAAGCCGAGCCTATCAACGTACAATATTGTTTTTGATTAATTTAAATATAAACTCGTAACTCATTATATATACATATGTTTAACTTGCCACTTGCTCTGATAGCTTAAAATGAAATATTTCTTTTTGGTATACCGATGTAATGTTTATGGGACATTTATATATTGAAGAAAAAATTAATGACATATATTTAAAGAAATTATATTTTTTATAGTTTATATGATTAGCATTATGGCCAAAATTTCACCTGATGTTAAGTGACGATGTAGGCCAAACAGGCGACTGGTTCTCAAGTGCAGCTGCTAGAACACACCAATAGTGTTTGGCGACAGATTCTCAATTTGAAGGTAGTAGCTAGCTAAGCGAGCATTAGAAAAAGCCCTACAACAATGCTATGGTTTCATCACGATGTTTTTCCTTCACCGAAAGCTCAAGCTCATGGCAGGTGGAATCGAATTCACGTTCTTTGACGCGGTGTTCGAACACACTACCAACTGAGCTATCAACGGTTCAAAATAATATTAGTTGTGCCTAAATCAACACAGCGAGTCAGATTGAATCATACTTTTTTATTTATTGATTTTAGGCATCCCTGCTACGCTGAACTACATTCCCCTAGACACCGCTTACGCACCATCGCCTAAATTAACTCCTTACCCAAGTATTGAAGGTAATGAATTGGGTAACTGTCAATATGGTCTCAATACCGTCTACAGAATTAAAGCTGACAAATGCGACCGTCTCTGGGTATTGGATGTAGGAACTTATGGATATGGTAAGAATAACTTTCTATTCAGAATTAACAGATAATAAAAACAGAAATGCTACCTATGTTAAATAAAAATGTCGATGTCCGCGACTTCGTTCCCGCGGAACTAAAAATTATTTAATATTTTTGTTTCTGCGAAATCCTAATTCTTTATTAAAATAAAAGTAGCCTAAGTTTCTCCTTACAACAATAGCTATTTGGCAATGAAAGTCTCATTAAAATATGTCCAGTCTTCCAGAGATTAGCTGGACCAATCAGTCAAATGGACAAAATGTATAAGTACTGTATATTTTTTATATGCATTTAGTAAAGAAGCTGTTATTTTGCTATTACAAACAGACACTTCAATTTTTTTGTATAGATTAGATATTTCAAGTATTCTTGAAACTACTCAACCAGCGAAACTCTAAAAATTACCGGACTGGCATCACTGATACTTCGAAAATTGATAACAAAACTTTTTGATGGGAATTGCAGAGCAAGTTAAGGTTCAGTAGTTACAAAAATCATAAAAAAAAATCCTGCGTTTTTCTTATGGGAAATTGAAAAGTTCTATGCGGACTACCTTAATATTTATGTTTCGGGCTCATATATTCAGAGGCCTATTTTCGCACCTCAACGAAACTTTTGAGCCTCCTTCCAGGTTTTTTTTAAACTTCCTATTCATTATATATAAAAAAACTTTCTATAAATAAAATTTGAAGTGGTCTTGAACAATTTTAAATGAATAAATAAAATAAGATTACCAAGAAAGGCGATCAGCGTTCTTTCTACTCAAGTATCGATAATGCGATTAAGTGATTAAATGTAATTATACAGTTAAGACCGACAATAAAATTATTATCAAAGCTATGTAAATACTAACCATTCTTCACGGTCCTTCTAATTATATATATTCTCTGTTTTATCAACATAAATAATCTTATGATCTCTTTCATGTATTGTTTAAATACATCTGTTGTCAGTTTCATTTATTTTCACTTTGACTTAAAGCGTAATAGTGAGAGTAAAACTAACTCACTTTAGCAATTTAGAACTTGTTGAAAAGAAATATAGTAATTATTTCTTCAGAAAAACTGATATCTTAATTATTATTATATTAAATATTACTAAGGCAAAAGAAATAACACAGGATATGCCAATAAATTGATAAATTTAGCTTAATAATTATTTATAATCTTACCAACTAATATACAATTATATTTAAAGCTTACTTATATCACTACCATATCAATGAACATTTATCTTTATTTGGGTGATAAGTAAAATAAGTGGAAAAAGTAGACTAAATTACATAAAGTTAAATAACGTTATTAGCTAATTTTAAATATATTTCAGATACCGAAGCTAAAAATCTCTGTCCCTATGCACTCAACGTATATGACTTGAATACCGATCAACGGGTTCGTAGATACGTCTTTCGTCCTGAAGACATCGTGACAACTACATTCATCGCCAATATCGCTCTTGACATCGGTTCCAGCTGTGATGACGCATTTGCTTACTTCTCTGATGAACTCGGTTACGGACTTATTGCTTACTCTTGGGAACAAAACAAGTCATGGCGATTTACTCACAGTTATTTCATGCCCGATCCTCTTGTAGGAGACTTTAATATTGCCGGTCTCAACTTTCAATGGGGCGCTGAAGGTATTTTTGGAATAACTACTTCTGCCATCGGTAATGACGGGTACAGAACATTATTCTTCTCTCCCCTCTCCAGTCACACGGAGTTTGCTGTGTCAACGAAGATTTTAAGAAACGAAACTAAAGTGAAAGGCTCTTACAAAGACTTTTCAGTTGTGGGCGTGCGTGGTCCTAACGGGCATACGACTGCTAAAGTAATGGATGAGTCAGGCATCCAACTATTCAGTTTGATAGATCAAAATGCTATCGGTTGCTGGCGTTCCGATCTACCGTACATTCCACAAAACATAGGTATCGCAGACAAAGATGATGTAGGCTTAGTGTTCCCAAGCGACGTTAAAATTGACGATGAACACAATGTGTGGGTAATGTCAGATCGTATGCCAGTATTCCTGGAAGCTGAACTGGACTACAGTGATATCAATTTCAGAATTTACACTGCTCCATTGGCCACATTGGTGCAAGGAACCATCTGTGATGCACCTCCGCAATACGTTCAGAGCCTTCTGACTACGAAGCCGATCTACACTCCCAACTCCATACCACGGCTCGCCTTATTCGATACTAAACTAAGAAACTCTAACCCGGGTGCTGTTTCTATACCAATTAATATTTACACTCCAATAACATCTTCGAAACCTGAAATTTTAGCCGACTATAGAACGCAAAATTACATTGAAACCCAAAAACAAACAGTTCCTTACGTATCTCAAAGATACGTAAAAGGTAATTCAAACAGAAATCCTTGGAGGTTGGGAGATAGCAGTTACGAAGTGCGTGAGCACTGAGTAATCTTTTACTACGAATTGATATTTTGTTATTGTTTTATTTATAATAATATCACTTTATCAATTGTACATGTGATGAATTTTGTTATATAAAAAATTGTTATTGTTTTCTAAAAAACTAAAAAAATATTAAAAAAAAAAGAATATTAAATTGTAAAATGTACGTATATGTATATTTGTTCTTACAATTTCATACACCGTAGCACTAATTATATGTACCTATTATAAATTAAGTTTACATTTTTTATTCTTGCCGTTTAATTATTACAATTGTAATTTTTACTATCTATACATTGAACTTCTTTATTATTAGAGTCGCTAATACAAATTTTGTATTGTTGTAATTTATTTATTTATAATAGTTACTTATTGTTTTTGCAGTTACTTATTATTAAATTAAAGACATATTTTACATATTTTGCCTAATCATTTTAGAATTAATATACATTTATTTTGTAATTTCAGTTCACGTATTATGAAACACAAATGTTTCACTGTCTGTACGTTTTATAATATACCTTCCTATAACTGAAGAATTTGTCTCATCGTTATTAACAATATTTTAGTACATCAATAAGAGAACCACGCAACTATTTTTTATAATTATTTTTAAAATTTTATAGCTTCTTTCTATGAAGGTCTCATTATATATTACCAATTTATGAGGACAATAAAAATTACAATGTCAAAAAAATACAATCAGTAATTAATCAGTAATCATAATACATGTTCCATTTTACATGGTATTTTTGCCTTTTTTGCTTATTTTTTTTTTCTCTGAAACAAATTGATACAACCAAAATCAAAACATATTTTATAGAAAATTAAACGATCTACAAAAAAGTTCTCTTACGTTTTTTTGATAACTTCTATTCTTCAAAAACTATTCAAGGTAAAGTATAAGGAGAATTATAACGGAAAATAGAAAAAAAAAACTCATGTATTTGACAATCAACATTGTTTGATCATTGTAATTTATGAAGGGCAGAATTTAATGAAAAAGCATAAGAGACCTTTTTTGTAGATCATTTAATTGCCTATAAAAATGTGCCTTGATTTTGGTTGAAACTCTATTTGTTTAAAAAAAAATGAAAAAAAATTAGCACAACTCCTATGTTACTTAAATGGGAAATATATTATGATTCAGATACGGGTTAGTATGAATATTAGGGCTTATTTGGGGCTGATATTAATTTTTAGCGAATAGATTAGGAAAAATAAAACTAATGAATAAAATGAATATTTATCTATTACCACCTGTGTCCGCAACTCCGCTCGCGTAGAACTAATTAAACTAAAAAAATATTATATAGTGTTACATACCACGCCTACTACTATACTACTATACGCTAAATACTATATACTAATACTATATGCTATATGCTATATGCTATATGCTATACGCTATATGCTATATGCTATACGCTATATGCTATATGCTATACGCTATATGCTATACGCTATATGCTATATGCTATATGCTATACGCTATATGATATATGCTATATGCTATATGCTATACGCTATATGCTATATGCTATATGCTATACGCTATATGCTATATGCTATATGCTATACGCTGTATGCTATATGCTATATGCTATATGCTCTACGCTATATGCTATATGCAATATGCTATATGCTATACGCTATATGCTATATGCTATATGCTATATGCTATATGCTATATGCTATATGCTATACGCTATATGCTATATGCTATATGCTATATACTATATACTATATACTATATGCTATATACTATATACTATATACTATATACTATATACTATATACTATATACTATATACTATATACTATATACTATATACTATATACTATATACTATATACTATATACTATATACTATATACTATATACTATATACTATATGCTATATACTATATACTATACACTATATACTATATGCTATATACTATATACTATACACTATATACTATATACTATATACTATATGATACAAGCAGAGCATCAAGTGGCTTTAATAGCCGCTGAATCACCGGCTCAATCCCACCGACGTTTGAATTAACAGGCTGATCATCAAGCATCTTTTAAAGCAACCAAAACGCCCACTCAAACACAACTTAATAATGCCATTCTAAAAGAGATTTCTGATGAAATGGCCGAGTATTTGTCAGTAGACACCGTCATGAATACAGAACAGTGTACTTCATATCCTGCAGAGTTCTTGAATTTCCTAGAGCTGTCAGTATGTCATATAAACTAAAGTTGAAATAAGGCATTCCGGTTGTGCTCATGTTTAATTTAAATGCACCGTAATTATGTAGAGAAACAACGCTTCGCGTCACAAAACTCGGGTGGAATATTATTGGTACCACTATTTTGACAAGGGCAAATAAGGCTGAAAATGTTATAATCCCCCGTATGCCTGTGTTTCCCACCGATCTTCAATTTAGATTCAAAAGGTTGCCCCATCCAGCTCAGTTTTGTCATAACTATAAACAAGGCACAGGGCCAGACACTACAGATAGTCGAGGTACTCTTGGAACAGCTGTGCTTCTCACAAGCGCAGCTATATGTAGCTTGTTCGCATGTGTCATATGCTCGAAATTAACATATCTTAGCGGTTAATGGAAAGGTACACAACATTGTTTACACTAACGTCCTTAAATAGTACTCTGTTATGTATACACAGTCAGAGTCTTATTCCCCAAAGTTTTTCAAATTACCACGCGAACAATGCCGCGGGTAAAATCCCACAATATTAATATTATAAATTCGAACATATGGATTAGTGTACACAACGAAAACATTTAATTGTTGATAAGCAAAGTTTTATATTCGAAATACTAATGTCGATGTTGCAAACATAAATTAATGTTACATATTCTATAGCCTTTCTGTTCATGATCCGATAACATCATTGGTCTTCATGGTCGTTTCATTCCAGGTTAATAAATCCGAACAAATATTTATGTGACTGTGCAGTACATGTGAGCGAGTATACGGTATGTAGTATAACATTTCTTATGCAAAAAATTATCCTTAAGGGGTTGCTTTTCATCTGAAAAACACTGAAATTACACGGTATGCTAAATTATAATATATTATCCTAAGTCTGTAATAAACTAGCCAAAATCTTGTTTGATTAATGAGTAACTTTTTAAAGCGGTGATGGGTCAATTGGTGGTGTGTTAGTGTGTGCGGACGCCGCGTCAATGGACGTATGTTCGCATCCACCTGCATTGAGCCTGAGGTTTCGGTAAAGGAAAACTTCGTGAGGAAACCATAGCATCGTGGTAGGGTTCCTTCAATTGCCTAATTGGATAGATACCACACTTTTTATTAATGTAATCTTTAAGATCCTATTCGTAACGAACTTCCTCATTGCAACACGCTAACGCATTACCCGGGCTCAGGCTAAGGCAAGAGGAGCATGAGGTGACTTATCGGGTGCTAATGACCCAACACTACCCACAAAACGCACTACGGCGACACTTCAAAGTCTCGGTCTGCCAGAGACCAGAGACAGCTTTGAAGCAATGATAACTCAGTCGTAGTGTGTACGACTCTGCGTCAAGGGACGTGAGTTCGAATCCAACCACCTACAATGAGCTTGAGCTTTCGGTGAAGGAAAACATCGTGAGGAAACCATAGCATGGTGGTAGGACTTTTTCTGATGCCTGCCTGGCTAGCTACCACCCTCAAGTTGAAAATCTGCCGCCAAATACTAATAGGTGTGTTTCGGCAGCTACACTTGAGAGCTAGTTCCTCCAAAGGTTTAGCGTGTCTACCAACTTGGGCCGTATCGTCACTTAAGATCAGGTGAGATTATGACCATAACGCTAAGTCTAAACTGTAAAAAAACACACTTCTTATAGTGGCTAGATACCACCCTAAAGCTGAAAATCTGCCGGCTATAGGTATATATTAATACTTATAGATGTGTTCCGGCAGTTGCAATTGAGAGCCAGTCTCTCCACTAGGCTTAGCGTGTCCACCATCCTATGTCACATCGTCACGTAACAACAGGTGACATTATAGCCATAATGCTAAATCTATAAAGTATAAAAAAGAATTTCTATGACGGGTTTACTTTTATATGCATTATGTTTCACGACCCAGTCAAGTACAGGTCTCTTCGACCTCAGTATATTACTAGATATAGCATAACTGATCCCAGAAGTCGATACATCTTAGTATAACACTGTAAAGAGAGTTCACGTGGTCCGTGGTAGCCCGAGATAATACGATACATTAATAAAAGTAATAGAGAATCACCTACTTGTATTATCTATACTACCATATAAATCCATAGGCTCCGTTTCTCATAAATATTTCCCAAATCTTATCATAAATATTCGGTTTAAGAGTTTAGGAATTCACCTGTCTAACGGTATATTCTTTTACAGCTCAATAAAAAGTATAAAAATTACGAAATTTTCTACCATTCCTATAATGGTTTAGTTGTTTGTAAGTTTCATTAAATTGCTATCAAACGCTAGTAATTCATTCATTTGTAGTCTTTATTCAATAATAGAATACGTTTATCAATAATGATATATTACGAAAGGAACCTCGTTCCAACCGAGTGTTCCATGACATTTTTTTTTTATTATAATGAGAACGATAAGTTCCCATTTTAACAATTAACATTAAATACACTTGCCATGAAAAATGTATATATTCCAAGTATATATTCTTTTTTATTTGTTCAGGTGAACATAATGAAATGCCGGTACGATGATGAATTATAATATTATATGATTATGAATATTGATGACTATCAATATCATATAGTCATTGTTATAGTTATAGATTTTATGTTTCGCCACTCTCCCATCTAATTTTAAGTGACGATGTGGCTTAAGATAATAAACACGCTAATCATATTGCAGAGAACGGCTCTTAAGTACTGCTGTCAGAAAACACCTGTAGAGATATTTGAAGCATCATTTAAAACTTGAAGGTGGTAGCTGGTTTCCCCATGATGTTTTCCTTCACTGAAAGCTTGGAATTATTATAGAAAATACGAACCGGCGTTCATCAAAGCAATGTCTGAACACTACACCAATAAACAATGAGTAATCAGTGATTCGAATTAAATCTATCTAAATGTACGTAAATTAATGTTTAGTATTTCTGAAAAACTGTTATAACAAAATAATTCCATAGACGTTTTATTAATAGCATCATTTGTTATTGTATATTTTACTATGAAGTCGCGGTGGAAATAATTTGTTGATGAAAATAGTCTAATGAATAATCTATTTACATATAAAACTTATCGGCTAGTTAAGGCTATAGCTATTTAATACCAGCCTATTAATATGAAGCGATGATAGCTCAATGCTAGTGTGTAAGAACGCCGCGTCATGGGACGTGAGTTCAAATCCAACCACCTACAATAAGCTTGAGTTTCGATGAAGGAAAACATCGTGTGGTGGCAAGAATTTTTCTAATTCCCGCTTGGCTAGCTAGCACCATCAAGTTGAAAATCTGCCGCCGAATACCATTAGGTGTGTTCCGGCAGTTGCAGTTGAGAGCCAGTCCTACATTTAAAAAATGCATAACTGAACTAAGGCCAGTTCCTTAGGAATGTCACGATCTCAATCGCCTAGTCAGTCTACAACATATAGATTTCAAAGGCTAGGAAATTCGTAATTATTCGTTTCTCATTTTTTTCGATGTGTAATGATCGTGCAAGGATATTTTAAAGGCATTCAGGTTTTATTACAACATTTTTATTCACCGAAAACTATTGATATTACCACAAGTTAGATAATGTATATGAATAACGGAAAATTCGTTGGTACATAGGAGTAACAAATCAGTAGACATCAATTTAATACTACGTCTTATTTATTTCATAATCTAAATGTGTATGTTATTTTCATGCAATGTTTATCGCTCTCTTAACCCCACATCCAATAAAAAAAATGCGAGAAAAAGTAGCCTATCACCGTCACCAAGGCCCCGTATCTACACCAAAATTCACCGTAATCGATTTAGCGGTTTAGGCGTGAAAGCGTAACAAAAAAACACTTTAGCATTTATAATATTGTTACTACTCATTTCGTCTTTCTCTTATTTAGTTGCTTAAAATCTTGTAAATTTTCAAAGTACAGATTACGCTTTAACATAAAAGAGAATATATTTTTATAACTAAGAAAACATGTGCCAGATTATTTATAATTTTATGGACAATAGTTAAAACACGTCATGCAAGATGTTACCATAATATTATATAACAAAAGACAAAATTATATATGTAATAATAACCACTATATGGCAGATTAGAATTCTATCAAAATATCTGATTCTTTCATGACATTAAGCTGACATAGTGTTATATTTTGTCAAAACTTATTGAAATGTGAACAATTTTGACATATACTATATCAAAGTTTTTCACAAAATCCTCTGTGTTATTTTATTAAGATATCTCTTAGTGCGTATATGTTGACATCGTAAAACACAGATTACCAACATTCAAACACTACTTCGTGCATCATTTAGTCGTGTGCTGTAAAATCGTCTCTATTTTTAATAAGCAAAAACTTTAATATTAATTTACCATACAGTGAAATTTTAAAATTAACTGTTGTTATTCTATATACTTTTTTTTACTTAAATATATTTAGGAACTATTTTATATATTTAAATATCGCAAAGACAAGCGTATAATAGGTGAAATATTTTTTGGATTTACTCGTAAATGGAAAATCATCAACGATGAATGTCAACAATAAAGAAGCCGCTGTTCAAAATTACAATCCCTTTGAACATAGACAGGTTGAGGAGCCTAATTCGTAAGTTTTTAATTTTACATTAATTATTTAAGTATGTATTTTGATCTTAGCACGAAGTATACAGCAGTATTTTTATGGTATTTGTTCTATCTACTATCTCCTACCTACTATCCGTATCTTATTTATACATATAAAAAATGTTTTTTTTTTTAGAATTTGTATTGAATTTTAGGTATACAACCTATACTAGGATTTAAATATTTAAAGGAAAATTTAAATTAAAATTCTTTATTACTCTATAACCATACTATTCTTCGTATTCGTACTATTCTGCAAAGAGGCAACAGTAATATGATTGGTATATTTCCAGGCATTTTTTTTATATTTTATTTATTTTAATTTAGTAATGAAGTTAAAAACATAATATGTTTGATAATTTTATGATACATAAAATTCATAAAATTATCAAGAGATGAAGAGAAGATGAAGAGATGAAGAGAAGAGACGAAGAATGAGAAGAAATTAAATATAAAAAACAAACAATTTTTGTCTAAGTATACAACATTCTTTTTTAATCAGTACATATGGTGTTACCAGTTTTATTATTATTTAAAGCCTTTATGTGATTTTATAATTATTAATGTCACAACTCTTTAAGTTTAGGATGTTTATATTTTCTAAGCTACTAAATGTGAATGAAATGAGAAAATATGGAAATACTTCTAGCAGATGTTTTAACCACCCTTTCAGTGATATACGCTCAACTGCGAATTTAATCAAGGCTTCACTAGGCTCCGGTTTACTCGCAGGACCGTTGGCTTTCGCGAATGCCGGATGGGGTATCGGATTAGTGGGCACTGTTATAATTGGTATAATTTGTGGACATTGTATACACATATTAGTGAGTACGTTTACATATACAAACATCGCTATACGACTATTGTCAAATCATTTAACATATACTTGCAAATAACTCGATCACGATATTCACAGGTAAATACCTCTCGAGGATGTTGTAAAATCGAAAATAAACCATCACTTGGGTATGCAGAAACTTGTAGGTCAGCATTTACGAATGGACCAAAATGTCTGAGACCGTTTTCTAGTACTGCAAGGTAAATATCAATTTAAGCAAATCGTGCCGTATGACACAACCTTGATCTTGTAAAATATCACGATTTTCTATATTGTTTCAGTGTGTTTGCGGAATTTGCTTTACTGTCAACATACATTGGAGTATGTTGTATATATACAGTTTTAATATCAGACTCTGTAAAACAGGTAAAAAGTTTTTTTTTTTGCAGTACCAATTGTATCACTTATTCTTAAAACCATCAAGAGTAGATTTAGGTACGTTAAGAGAAAAAGTAAAACAATATTTTACTCAATTATCTAACTTTCGCTAATAAAATGAATTCATATTTCTTTTTGTTATTTTGTTAAATGGGTTAATAATAGTTTTACCAAAATCCCGACTAATGTTACGTGAAGATGTAGCCGAATATGGTAAAATGTTACAAGTGAAGCTACCGAAGTAGTTTTAGATGCTAGTGGACTAACTTCTCAATTGGTAGTATGCCGAATACCGCGTCAATGGATGTGAGTTTGAATTCAGCTATAATGAGCTGTCGGTGAAGGAAAATATCGCGATGAAACCATAGCAGGGTGGTAGGGCCTTTTCTAATTCCTGCCTGGCTAGCTACCACCCTCAAGTGAAAATCTGTCGCCAACCTATAGGTATATTCTGCTAGTTGCACTTGAGAGTCAGTCCCTCTACTAGGCTTAGCGTGTTCAGCATATTGGGCCATATCGTCACTTAACATCAAGTGGCATTGCGGTCATTTCGCTAAACATATTAACCAGTAAAAATTACCTTTGAACTTAAGAAGCTATCTAGACCACTTACGCAGTTGACTTCTACAATATTTAGTGTAAATAGAAAATAAATTAGAACACATTCTTAACACTAAACCAGCGACATGTCTTAACAATAAGTTCCGTGATCAGACAATAATACGTATGAAATGTATCAATGATATATTTATTTCACAGCGGATAGACACTATAAAAGACGCCATTTTTTTTTTAAATACAGTAATGAAAATGTGACATACTTAATTATTAGTATATTTTACCTTTTTATTTCAGTTGGTTGATCGCTATGCTCCATCAGTAGATTTGACCGTCGAATATTATTGCTTAATACTGTTAATACCACTGTGTGTCTTATGTCAAATCAAATATTTAAAATTCCTTGCCGTGTTCTCTATGATTGCAAACGTTTTACTTGTAGCGACATATTTGATTTGTCTATACTATATATTTCAAGATGGTATATCGTTTAGTGATCGCAAAGTTGTTGGAGATCCAGCTAGATATCCTGCTTTCATATCGTAAGTCTTCGTGTCATTCTATAAATTAATTCTTAAATAGTATTTAAGTGTAAGAGTAAAAGTAAGAATAATAGGCGTTCATGTTTATTATTAACTCGTGCATTTATTCGAACATACAAAAATATTATACAACAATATTATACATATATGTAAAAGTAAGTTAGTTTGTTGCTCTTTCTCTGCTACTCAACTGATCATAATAGAGTTGCATACACGTTAGTAATGGTACAGGAAACATTTCTCATAAAGAAAAATACTGTTCTTGAGAGAAAAAATGTCTTTAAGTTCCACGCGTACGATGTTCCGGGCACAGCTAGTATAGCCATACATATATAACAATTCTCCATCCATGTTAAATATAACAACATCGACATGTGTACTATCCATAGTGTCTACAGTATTTTTATCTAGTCAAAATCTACTAAAACACACATAGTAAATTTTGGCGACAGATTTTCAACTTAACGACGGTAACTAGCCAAAATCCTACCCTAGTATTAATGACATTCTAAATACTACATCGACGACATATCTCAACACAAAATCACGTGATCAGAACGACCTTAAATTTTTTAAATTCACATACATTTTATCGCAACATTGAGGTTTATTTCACTGATTAACATGCTCTCATCACGTGAACACGTGATCACGTGTTTAAATATATCGTCCATTTAGTCATCTCGATCGTTTTATAATTACTCTTTATGTAAACAAATGTTATATACAAAAATTCACCTAAGCAGGTCAGCATGATAGCGGTAGTGAAATCTGTTCAGTGTCAGTCGCCGCTGATTTCGATTGTACTGTACTTACCACCAAGTTCAGTGCAGGCACTTTGCTTCGCAACATAAAAAAAAATAGCTAGGAGGGCAGACACGCATCAAAAAGAGCCCTACACAGTCTACCAACATACCACAGTACTTCTGTGTGCATAATATTATATCGGTTATTTATTTTTTATTTCCAGTACGGTTATATTCGCTATGGAAGGTATAGGCGTTGTAATGCCAGTTGAAAATGACATGAAGAGACCTGAACACTTTCTTGGTTTCCCGAGCGTCCTCACAGTTGCAATGGCAGTTATTGTTTTTCTATACAGCACACTGGGGCTTTTTGGGTATTTTAAATATGGTGACGTATTACGGGGAACAATCACCTTAAATTTACCCACAGATGAATGGTAAGATGAAATATCCACAGAGTGAATATTTTATACTTGTCCTTTCATAATTGTTTTCTAATTGGTATATTATATATATATATATATATAGGTTTAGGTGAAACGGTTTTAAATACAAAAGAAAAAACAAAAAGGAAAAAAAAAATGTAATTAAATTTTGTAATCTGCAAATCGTGTACGTTTTCATACATAGTAGGTCTTTATCTATAAAATTGCCGTTTTATGTAAACAAAAGCAAACGTCTAAACTTTACTATTTAAAAAAAACTAACCTTTATTATTTTTATTAATCATAATAATCACCTATGTAATCGATGCGTCTCTGAAAATGCAATGGCAGTTTATTCATGTTCTTCTTGAAGAAATCAGCTGGACAGGAGGCAACAAATTCTTCAAAGGCATTTTCGGGTATTGAATTTTTTCCAGTCAAGAAATTGTCCAAATTCTAGAAAAAGTAGTGAGTACGGGGAAACGGAGAGCTTCCAATCCTAGCTCTTCTAACTTGAAGACCATCTGCAGTATTAAGCATACTGCAGTGAGGTCGCGCGTTGTCGTACAAGAGCAGCAAAGGATTGACCAAAGTTGCTTGGAGATGTGCGAACTTCTCCATCATTGGGTTCAGTTCTTCACAGTACAACTCTACAATAATGGTCATACCATTTGGTAAGAAGCTGTGGTGAAATACATCGTTGCTAGATCACCAAATACTAACGTAAGTTTTCTTTTAGAGCATTGTTTAGGTGCTGAACCAGGATCCAACCAACTTGCTGAGGGCTTACAATTGTCAACAGAATCCATTTTTAGTCACAGGTAACAATGCGGTGCAAAGTTCCTTCGTTCGTGTGCCCGTTAACCAGTTCAAGGCACATCTCAATGCATACCTCGCGCTGGCGATTATTGAATCCATGGAGTACGCATTTGTTAATCTTTTTTACTTTGCCAATTTCACGTAAATGGACCAATATTATTTTGGCTCTAACGTGGAAAGCTGCTGCTTATTAATCCGGAGATTGAATATCAGTAACTTCTATAATCACCTTTAATTCGTCATTGTCGACCAGTTTTCGGATTACCACGAGGTTCATTTTTTAGCATTAAATTTCCAGAAAGGAAGCGGGCAAACCATTAAGAGACTGTGCATTGGTTTCGTGCTTCGTGAACGTCATTGATATTCTGCGCAGTTTGTGCCGCATTGCGGGCTCGACAGTACTCATATTCTATAATACCCGAATTTTTACGTAATCATGAAGACGATAAAGATTGAAATGCGAGGAAAACATAACACTAATGAATAAACAAATGACTACTTTTGGTAAAAAAATCATGAAGAATTTCAAAGATTGAAATTATAATTCTTAGCCAAACAAATATTGTTTTGATTTGAAATGGCCAGTATTACAGAAGGCAATTTCAAAGGTAAAGACCTATTATCAGTACTCCGATATGCATTTTTATATCGATTATTTATCCATCAGAATGCAATATGGACAGCGCAAACCCAGTACGTAGCATATTTAAACAATAATTAATGTACATTCATATTTTTGTAATATTCATTAATATATTTGGTCATTTTTATTTCCTTTATGTTACTGCTGCGACCTTGAAGTTTTTACCCGTGCAAAATGTTCCTAACACGCCTTTTTCACACAATTCACACACGAGTTGTTATAAGGGTCTAATTTGAATAAAACACTTTTGAATTTAATCTTTAACTACAACAATTATTGAAACTCAAGTTGAAATGTTTACAATAAGTTTAGAACAACCCACGAGTAATAAAAAAAACTTGATTACAGATACACCGTTCTTTGTTTCAGGCCAGCTATTATTGCAAAAATTGCCATAGCGTTCTCCATTTTCTTCACCTATCCACTTCAATTTTATGTTGTAATCGATATATTCACGAAATACACGAAACCTCATATTAATGAGAAATATCTAAACATTTCTCAGATGGCAGCGAGAACTATTGGTGTTTGTTGCTGTGGTAAGATTTGACAACGCTTATGTGTACATATCTTACTTCTGTTCTAAGAAGATATTTTTTTCATATTCATACACTAAGATTCTATTCAAATAGATTGCGAAAAGAAAGATTCTACGATAGAATAGATTCTACGTATATTTGGGTTGATGTGTGCTGACTGCAAAAATCTCTTCAAATTAAATATATATAGGAGCTATTTGTTGTCAAACTCAATATACGAAGCCAGGGTACCCTTTTTTAACGTTGGTAAATTTACGGGTCTTCCTCTAGTAATTTCGTAGGCATGCTCTAAGAAAGGAATGTAAGACTCAACAAATAATAGACACTAAAACCCGTACCATAACCCCTTATTTGACAAGAGACTGGGAATCAGTTTTACATTCTTTCCAGTTCAAAATAAAAACATGACTGACGTATTGTTACATACACTCCGAATACCAAATTATAATTCCTAATTATTTATTAAAATTTGTTCGAGTATCTCATTAATGGCAGCAAATTCTTCAACAAAGATAATAACTTAAGGTCTTAATTAAACAAATCTAAAATTTAACGTAAAATATAAGTAGTCATTTCTATGTACCTCCATCATATAATTTCAGTCTAAATTTAGTAAACTACATATAAATCATAAATACACATAGTGGTTCCAAGTATGATTAGTAATATATCTAAGTTGGAATGATCTCTGATCAAGTTATATTACGTTAACGATAAAGAAATAAAATGCCATAGTCAAATATGAATTTATTATTGCTATTCTAAATTTGAATAGAATATCAGTAACATTATTTCGGACGTGAAAAGGAATAATAAATAAGAGCTAAGTTGTGTGCATCCCGAGGAGTATTGATGACTTGTTTTTATTTCAGTTGGTATCGGTATGGCATTACCTTTATTGGAACAAATCATAAATATCGTCGGAGCAGTCTTCTACTCAATCCTCGGCCTTGTAATTCCTGGTATAATAGAAACTGTTTTCCGTTGGAACAACCTAGGCAGAGGTAATTGGATATTATGGAAAAATCTTTTCATTGTTTTATTTGGCCTTGGTGCTTTAGTGTCTGGTTGCACAGTCACAGTAATGGATATTATAGACATTCTTACAAGAAAAACTGAATAAATTATTGTTGCTAATAAATATGAATCAGTTGGTACATATAATTTTACACACTCAAATGTATAAAAGAGATATATAATGTATAATTTAAGTCAATAGGAGCCTACGTAATCTAAACGTACACGTAATTATATATTGTAATTTTAAATAAACATGTTCAATTTATTGTCGGTTTTCTGTTTTCGCCTTTCCATATTATAAATGTTAATCACAATTAAAACATTACAATCTTAGATAAGCATTGTATTTGTATCTTCTACCACAATACGTTTTACATTTTTTATAAGTGTCGCATTTGGCTGCAACATCACTTGATATTAAGTAACAATATGTCTCTAAATGGTAATAATATTTAATGCAAACTGTGGGGTAAAGCTCAATGACCAGATATCAGTTGCCAAATGAATGTTAGAAAATGGTCTACATCAATGCAAAAAAAACAATCTATGCTTATTATATATTTTGGAACATATTTATAATACGAAACTATAGACCGTATACTCCACATTAAGTTATAGCTTTTATTTTACGAAATACATAATTAGGAAGCCAATACACACCAGTTCGTGTCTCAGTGCTTGCACTGATTGTTTTATATATGACTGTATTTGTTTATTTAGTTGTGGGGTATATACAGTTATACATATAATAATATTATCGACTGGTCCCGGGGCTTCCAATCATTTTCAGTTCGCGGCGCAAATGCATGTTTACTATTTTGTCGTGTCGCCCTAATGCCCTATAGATTGTCTAATGGTAATCAGAATCGTTTTACGGCGCCCCACTTCAGTCTCTACGACGCACACTTTGCGAACTCCTTAACTAGCCAGATGTATTCAAAATTAACGTTTACTAACCCTTGTAGCCAACAGAAGTCTTCAGAGAAACGGTAGAAAGTTGGAAAGAAAATTAGAGGGTCTCAAATTGCTTTAGAATTGCAACTGCAAAATAAAAATACAATATGTTCAGTATAAAATACATGTATATAGAAACGGGTACTTATGGCTGGTGAAGGAGAATACAATTAAATATTTAATTTAATTTATCAATTATCAACTATTATGTATAACTCTCCTTTTCAAAAAAATTGAGTTGGACAAAATAAACTTTAAATCCTATGAAATAACTCTATCATAAGAAAGAAATATGGGCCTAACGAATAGAATATTGAACTTTATAGAACTTATAAGACTTTCAAAATCGAAGGTAAAACTTCTTTTGGCTTACTGACACTCTATGTCATCCATACTTGTCATCGCACAATATAAGTATATTTATATTTCCAATATCGTTAAATTAAACAATGCCTTTAAATCACATATGGTATTATTACATGACTTCACAAGAATTTTATGTTATAAAACCTATGAAAAGGAATTGTAGTATACGTAACAGAGGCAAGGTCATTTTGCTATGTGATCTTAAGTTTTTATCTAAAATACATCAAAGATAAATGGGATTATAATAGTAAAACAATTATATTTAAACACTCATTACCCAGAGTGTGTGAAAATGAATAGATTAATGTTACATTACAAATGCAAAACGTTTCAGTCTGTCAAAGTCTTCGCTTAAACGTTACTGTATTATTTGCACTACTAAACAATACACATTTGAATAATATTTTGATTTAATCCTAATGATAAGATATACTTCTAAAGTAAATTGCTGTTTTGCGAGACAACGTAACAGATACTATTATTAATGTTAGCCTAATTTTCAACTAATATATTAAATTAACTCCTATTGTTTTATAATTTGTGATAAATGGAAAAAAAAGATGATTTTACTGAAGAATACAACCCTTTTGAGCATCGGAAAGTTAAAGAACCTAACTCGTAAGTAATGCCTACATGTATTTTTAATTAATAAAATAAGTAATACAAAATTTCAATTTATTCGAACCTTGATATTGTTTTTGTTAAATATGAGAAATAGATTTACAGCTATAGCCTGTATTATACAAAATCTTTCAGTATTATGTGTACTTGAAATTCTTTGTATTTTTTTTTTCAAATATCCTTTTTTCTACAAGAAAAATGATAAAGATCCTAAAAATCTCAAATCGAAATTTTAGTATTTAAAGGTCACTCCAAATTTTTCAAAATTTCCAAGGTAAGTACCTTCTCTATAAGATGTACAGTACTTGTCAACTTTAATTTATCAAATATAAAACTCATCAATATGTTTAAAATCTATTGTAAAATATCACACATAAGACTAAAAATAAGTAAAGGTTCGTCATAAAAAATATTACATCTTAATAATGTATATCAATATACTTACAAAATTAAAAAAATTGAGTACATAAAAAGGGTAAATATTGAAAAAAGAAGAAAGTAAATGTCATTAGAATTCACTCGACATTTCTTATCATTTACAATGCAATAAAAAATTAATGAGCTAGGTAAGTTTTATTTATTTATGTAAGTATATTATTGTATTCCTTCTTTATAGTTCAGGTTTAGCGTTATGGCCACAATGTCACCGCATTTTAGGTGACGATGTGACCCAAGATGGTGGAAACGCTAAGTCTATGGAGGGGCATGCTCTCAACTGCCGGAACACACTTATAGGTATTTGGCGGCAGATCTTTAACTTGAGGATGGTAGCTAGCCAGGCGGGCATTAGAAAAAGCCCTACACCACCATGCAACTCGGTTACTGAATAATATATTATTATATAATTGTTTAATGAAATAACTTTTTGTGTACACAATTGTATCGAAATGTAACACGACATAAGCTTCAAACATATAATTTTGTAAATTTTAATATTTCTAGAGACATCAGATCCCTGGCTAACTTGATAAAGGCATCTTTGGGATCCGGCATCCTGGCCATGCCTTTGGCATTTTCCAATGCCGGTTGGGGTGTAGGAATTGTAGGTACAGTAATAATAGCGTTCATTTGTGGGCACTGTGTTCATATTTTTGTGAGTATATTTATTTAAATATTACGAGTTTTTTTTTATTAAGTCTAATTTATATAGATCCCGATAAACAAGATACAGGTTTATTATCATGTGTATGGTTTTTTTATAGTTAAGGTTTAGCGTTATGGTCAAAATCTCACCTGATGTTAAGTGAGGATGTTGCCCAAGCTGATGGACATAACGGCCTAAGCCTAATGGAGCGACTGGCTCTCAAGTGCAACTACCGGAATACATACACCTATAGGTATTTGGCGACAGATTTATACGTAAATGGTAATTGCGAATTAGTTGGGTTCAGATCGTACCACCCTGCTGAATAGCATGATGTGCACTGACTGATCCCGGAACGCGACATGTTCTAGCGTGTCATTTACCAGATAAAATGTGATCGAAATCTTGTCATTCAACATTTTCAAATCCTAATATATACCATTATTTAAATAGAAGTATACAGGAACTTAACATAAAGTTACACGTGTCATATTGTTTTTTTTTTATTGGACGAGCACGTACATATATCTATAGTCTATACTAATATTATGAAGCGGAAAAGTTTGTTTGAACGCACTAATCTCAGAAACTGCTAGTCAATTTAAAAAAAAAAAAGTATTTTTTATTCGATTGAGTAAG
Organism: Actias luna; assembly: GCA_039707435.1. NCBI lineage: Eukaryota > Metazoa > Arthropoda > Insecta > Lepidoptera > Saturniidae > Actias > Actias luna. Next base: position 11,822,745 of record JAZHAC010000034.1, on the reverse strand, counting down.
TATTGAGAAAGGCTTTAGGCTATTTAATATTAAGCTACCACCAATAGGAACAAACTTATATTGTAAAATGTTACAAGAACTGGCAAAAACTATTTGATAATTTTTAATTCCACACGAACGAAATTGTAGGTACAACTAGAATAATATAATTGAATTAAAACTAATTTAAACGGATTTTATCGCGGTTATTTATTGATTTTGATCCCGACGTTTCGAAAGCTTTTCAGCCTTCATGGTCACGGGACGGACTGAGGTGAAGGTTGTCCAGAAAAGTTCATGTTACTGTGTCTACCTTCGATTTTATTTAATTTAATATAATTGAAAAATGATTAAATTAAATTGATTAAATTGAAGGTAGACACAATAACATGAACTTTTCTGGACAGCCTTCACCTCAGCCGCCTCGTGACCACGAATTTAAATTGAAGATAGACACAGTAACATGAACTTTTCTGGACAACCTTCAACCTCAGTCCGTACCGTGACCACGAAGGCTGAAAAGCTTTCGAAACGTCGGGATCAAAATCAATAAATAACCGCGATAAATTCCGTTTAAATTAGTTTTATTTCAATGAAGAATATTCGCGTAAACATAAGAAATCATTATAGAATAATATACCCCTGAAGTATGTGTTCCTCCCCCAGAAGTAGTGAAATGATTTATAAACTTATATAAGGCCTTACTGAATCCGATAGACTCTATGAACTACTAAGCAGAGGTGACTGTGATTGTAAATCTTTCTATTTAGTCGAGAGCTAAAAGACTTAATCACCGCGTACGACTGAATTTTATGTGATTATCCATTATTGTTAGTAATGCATATGAATCTTAAAACATTTGTATGTATTTTAGCATATCAGGTGTTTATTTTTTGCAATTTTTGTAACTAAATGGCTGCGTGTATAAATAATTACTAACAAACTGTAATAATACAAACAATTCTGCAATTTATTTATATTTATCAACCTAAAAACCTAATTGTTTAACTGACGTATACGTTTTCTCCTTTATTAAGACTGATGCAGATACGCAATTCGATACCCGATCGAGTTTTTCGTTTGCCTTACTTTATAATTTATATATTTTCAAACTGTTGGTAGTAATATAATCTGACGACCATGAATGCCTTTTTGCATCCTAAATTGAGTAGCATATTACTTTGATTTAATTTTGAATGTATAATAAACATTTTTTATTTTATGAAACTGTTGTTTATACTGTTACATTTGAGAAACCTGATCTGAGAAATAGGAATAGTAGTTATTGTGGCAGAGAGGAATAACAATACGGCAGTGTCCGAGACTTGCAACTACGGATGTAGATTTAAGGAGCCTCTTTGTCGACGCGTGTCACCTTCACCGCTCGTATTTCTCTCTTTAATGGAGAAATATGTCACTTCGGTGATGCTCCAGCTATGTACGATTAATATGTCTTGAGTGCTTCGCTTAGACAGACTCATAGCCACGCTCGCCTCGCACTTATATAGTAATCGGTGTTATAAACTACCTTCCTAAAATTTAACTCTAACAATACTATTAATTATTTTACTTTCATAACTGCCAAGTCAAATAATATTTAAAAATAAAACCATCTAATATGATGGTAATAATTTTATTATTTTAACCTAAGAAGTATATCAAATGTAATTTTGATGTTCAATGAAATATTGTGAATGATAAAAGACAATTGCTTGCCCGTGTAACGTTCTGAAATCAGTCGGGAAATACCTGCATTTATCAATCAAATAGGATGGTAGTAATCTGCACCCAAGCAGGCTACGACCATTACACATATGGTAACAAAACCTTCATAGCTACTCTCCTTTCATTTGATCATCTTTTGGGGTCAGAATACATCCATCTGCTCAGAAGTTTGTAAACTTGCTAGAAAACTGTCACGTCGCTTGCTTGACGATCGCTGCTGATAGATTGTGTAGTCGTCACCTATGCTCGGGCAGATCAAAATAAAAACTCTAAGAAACTGGTGCTTCATATAATTTTAGCAACACCAATGCTTCGTTTTGAAATTTAAGGTTGAAACATCAAGAAGATGCTGCAAACAGGAAAGAAAGCCGTCGTTAAACTACGCTGAAACATGTAAAGCGGCTTTTGCTAACGGCCCAAAAATGTTCCGCCCGTTTTCCACCACCGCATAGTAAGTATTATAATATTATCATTTTATGTATATCGAACTATAGATGAGAACTTCTAAATATGCATGTATCCTAGCAGCTAATAGCACTTTCAGTAACACATTATATTTGTATATTTATAGTTTACAAGTTTAGCGTAATAGCACAATCTCACCTGATGTTAAGTGATGGATAAGTTCAAGATGACGGACACGCTAAGCCTATTGGAGGGATTGGCTCTTAAGTGCAACTGTCAGAACACAACTAAAGTATTTGGTGGCAGATATTCAACTTGTGTGTGGTTGCTAGTTAGCAAGGTTAGTTTTCAGCTAGGCAGGTTGCAGGCAGGCAGGTGATAGAGCTTATTCTAATACCCGCGTCGCTAGCTACCACCCGTCCATACCAGCAAAATCTGCCATCATATACCTATAGATGTGTTCCGGCAATTACAGTTGAGAGCTAGTCCCCCAAGTAGGCTTAACGTGACCACCGTCTTGGGCCGCATCGTCATTTAACATCATGTGAAATTATGGCCATACACCTATTCCTACAACTATAAAGAAGTATCATTTTCCTATATATTCTCCACGTTTTCTATGAACGAACCAATTAGTTACATGTACAATACACAATACACATGTACAACAATCTTAATTTGTATGAAATGGAAATTTTCAATATACTTTGTATATTGTTATAAGTAAATGTACCCGCTTTTTAGTATACGACAAGAATACATATGAGATAAATTAAGACACGCTGCCACGACTTAAGAAGGTCGACTCACAATGCCATAGTGTTTTCAAGTCACATACGCTATGTAGGTATATATTTGTGACTAAAATGTTGTTCAATTGTTTCTTAAAAAAAATATTAGTCTTTATTATAAACTTCGGTATTTTAGTATCTTTTCAGAATTCGCATTATTCTTAACTTACATCGGTGTATGCTGCATATTCACTGTTCTCACGGCTGATTCAATGAAACAGGTATGTGAATAATATCTTGTTTTCCTCGGTTTTTAACAAAGAAAAACACCTATTTAGTTAAACTAGATTTTTTTTTCCATAAATATACAATTTGTATGTAAATCGAAACCAAACACACACATATACAAGGACTGTTAACAGTATTACATGATAATAACAATTAGACGTCTTATATGTATAAATAGAGCATTTTCAGCAGTTATCACTCTTAATGTATATATACTATATATTTTAGATTGTAACTAGTAACTTACCATAGATATAACAATTAAATTATAAACAGTAAAATTATTATCATTAACTTAAAGAAAATAAGCAGTTTTATAAATATGATATACCAGATGTGCACGCGACTTCGTTTGCGTGAAACTAAAAATAATTTAATACTTTTTCTCTTTTTTTGGAACTACTTTTTTTGTTACTCCTACGTCCTCCTGGTAACGTAATATTAAATAGCCTTCCACAATGATTTCTTTATCAAATACAAAAAAAAAAAAAAAACTGACTGGTTGTTCCTACGATTATCGAATTAAGACAAACAAATAAACAAACTTTTCCCCTTTATAATATTTATATAGATTGTTGTATTATAAGTAATCAAAATTATGATAAACGTATTTCTTTATTTATTATCATTTGCTATTAGTACACAGGAATCAACAACAACTTATCCTACTGAAACTGCAATGTCCGTTTAAATAAGGACAGATAACATCATCTAATCGAGGCATTGTGCTAAGAAAAATATCGTGATGAAACCATAACATGGTGATGAGGTATTTTGCAATACCAACCTAACTATATATAGCTATAACACACTCTAATTGCAAATTTTTTCTTGAAACACCTATAGGTGTATTCTGGTAGCTCCATTTAAGAGTCAATCTTTCAGCTAGGTTTCACATCGTCACGTAACATCACATGAATTTATAGCAGAATGCTGAACTTATAATAAATAAAATATATCAAGACTAGCTTTTACCCGCAGCTGCGCTCACGTTCATATTGATTTTGTCAAATCGAATGACGCAATAAAAAGTTACATACAAAGATTATTTCTTTCTTTACCCCACTTCTCATACGTTACGCTAACCTATCTCCGTCTGCAAGGTCACATCTATCTCTATTCAAAAAAATCATCACAATCGATTCAACGCTTTAAGTGTGAAAGCGCAACAAATAAACTCACTTTCGCATTTATAATATTAGTAAGTATATATTAAAATAATCCATCTCTTGACATTTTTTTAGTAATTCATCCAATATCTAAAGTTTACTGTTATATATATATATATATAACATTGGTAATTCTAACAGTGTTATTTTGTTTTATTACAGTTATTCGATAGATACGTGACCACAACAATTCTACCTGTTGAGTACTATTGTTTGTTCTTAGTGGTGCCGCTTTGTATAATATGCCAGATCAAACATTTAAAATGGCTAGCGCCTTTTTCTTTACTAGCGAACATTATGCTCGTCGCTACGTTTGCTATATGTCTATATTACATATTTGGAGACAAGATTGATTTCTTTAATAAAAAAATCGTCGGATCGCCTTCAAGGTTTCCTGTTTTCTTATGGTGAGTCGAGTACATTTTTCATATAAAATAAATCATGATATTGTTTTACAAAAGAAATCCACAATTAAATAATACTAAGTAGTATTAAAAAGACCTACGTAGCTTAGCAATGAATCTTCATTATTGAAGTCCATAACAATTATGTCAATATGATATTAAAAGTTCATCGCTGATGTAAAATTGATGTCATTTGTTAATTCTAATGTCGGGAGCCATAATGTATTCGACCCGTAAGAAATTTTTTGAAACCTAAAATAATCTATAATTTTGAAATATTTAAATTTTTCTTAAAGGACCTGGGCGTTAAATATTCATACATCTATATATAGACAAAGGTTTTCTTCTTTTTATTTATAACTATTGACAAGCTTTAGTATTATCAGTAAAAAATTATCCACCGTCAGAGGCATTACCCATTTTTTTAATAATGTCTACAGTTGAATTTCTACCACAAAGTGAAATACTCAGATAGAGATAGAGTAATAATTCAGAAATTTTGTTCACATAATATAAGCTTTGTTATATTCAAATTAAAAAAACTATTGCCAATTTGCCTTTCAATTCTTGCTAACGAAAAGAGAAAATAAAATATGTTTTATCTATACTAATATTATCAAGAGGAAAATTTTGGTTTTTTTGTTTGATTATCTAATAAATAAATGATATCTAATAAAATTATGATAGCTAATCTCTAAAACCACCAGTAAGATTATGAAAATTCTTATTAATTTAGATATAATATTTTCTCCAAAGTACCATAGACTACGTATCATCACGCTATCACCAATAAGAACAAAGTTGTATAGCAAAAAGTTACTAAAACGGGAAAAACAGATTAAATATTTTTTTTTTTTTAGTTTCACGCGATCTAAGTCGCGGGTAGAGCTAGTGTAGTATATAGACTGTTAAAGTTATTTTAACATGTGTCATCCCATACATTTTTGTTTTGTGTGTAATTTCATCGTCATTTATTTCTATTTTACAGTACAGTTATATTCGCTATGGAAGGTATAGGAGTAGTGATGCCTGTCGAAAACGCAATGAAAAAGCCTGAACATTTTCTCGGTTGTCCGAGTGTCCTCGTCATTGCTATGTCATTTATTATGACACTATACACTGTGCTCGGTCTTTTCGGCTACTTTAGATATGGTGATGTTCTAAGAGGATCAATTACATTGAACCTACCTATTGATGACTGGTAAGTTTTTAATAAAAAAATAATCACTTTAAAGGTCTAGAACGTTATGGCCACAAACTCACCTGATGTTAAATGATAAGACTTAGCCTAGTGGAGGGACTGGCTCTCAAGTGCAATTGCTGGAACACGCCTATAGGTGTTTGGCAGCAGATTTTTTACTTGAGGGTGGTAGCTAGCCTGGCGCAAATTTTAAAAAACCCTAATACCGTGATGTAGTTTCTTAACATTGTTTTTCTTCACCGAATGCTCAAGCTTTCGAAATCCCATCCATTGTAGCGGCTTCGGTACATGCTACCACTAAGCCATAATTGCTTCAAATAATAATAATAATATACAAGAAAGTGCATTCAAATAATCAGATTTCAAATATCATCTCAATTGTAGACTGGCCCTAAAATACACAGCCTCTAAAATAACTTCATATACTGGTGTTTCATTTTGTTCTAACTAGGCCCTTACAGCTTGGTTTATGTATTAACGTGCTATTTAAAGGTCATCTCGTGTGCGTACGTGTTCTAAAAAACGCTAGAATTAATTATTATCTTATGACATTTATACTATAAATATTATCTACTCACAACAATTGGGTTTTAAAAACACAGGGTTATTCTATTGCTTATTCTCATGAGCTGTATATAGTAAATGTAATAACTGTTTATTCTGTTTTAGGCCAGCAATATGCGCGAAGACTTTCATAACGTTATCTATTTTCTTCACGTATCCGTTACATTTCTTCGTAGTTCTTGATATATTTACCAGATACACAGAACCACATATAAAAAGTAACTATCGCTGCATTACACAAATCGTGTCGAGGATTCTGTTTGTGTGCTTTTGCGGTGAGATATTTTTAAATATTTTATATTGAGGGTCCTTTTATTGTAAACACTACGTAAACTTTTTATAGCGTGCCTCGAGAGTTTTTTTTTAAGATTTTTCGCTACATGGAAATTCTAAATAAACACAAAGTGGAAGCATATCTTTGGTTATAATTAAAATTTTCGTAATTTGTTTAATTTCTAAAATAACTTCATTTTAGTATAATTCGTAATTTTGTTCTAAGAGTGAAGTTAAATACTTAAACTAATAACTTAAAATGAAAAAAGTGACAGTATGAACGTGTGCTTGGTATTTTAGTGTATATATATAAAAAGGGTACTATATACTTTATTAGTAAATTAATTTATTAGGGTAAATATATTAGTATAGTAATGAGGAACAACAACAAGTTAAATACCGCTGAATGTTTGAGATAACAATTGTCTTAAACTAACAACCTAACCAAATTGCATTTTATAGATGATGTTATAAAACTTTTTATAATGTTTGGGTAACAATATAAACCAAATAATCTCGCATAATATCAATGCTATACAGAGTTTTTTTATGTATTAAGGCAGTTCGTTATAAAGACTTCATCGCGAACCTGGCTTTATAGAAGCTGAATATTGTACAGCTAACATTGTATTTGACACATGTACGTGTGATGATTGTTTATATTTAGTAATGTACTAGCTCTGAAACATATACAGTCCCGATTCTAATTCTGGATGTGTTGGGTCACTGTTCCAAGGCCTTCAAATTCATGAACGTGGCGGTACTAAATACTAAAAATAAAAAGTAGAAACCCTTTTTATTATTGTACAATAGTATTTCTTATTGTATCATAATGTAGTAAAAATAGTAATAATTACTCTGCTTAATTGTTTTTTGTGCTCTTATGATACATATTATAAGTAAGTATTATAATTATTATGTAATATTATTAATTAATGTTTTCTGCAAGGAGTGCATGGAATTATTAATTATTATAATGCATCTGTTAATATTCCCGCAACAGAATGGCCTAATATTTCATACGCTAAGGGTAAAAAGTTGGTGGTCGTATTTACGAAGGAAATAAATAAACTTACGCAACCAGGCAATAATTATGGCAAAGCAAAAATATTGTTTTTTTTTTTCCTAAAAAGAATATAAACGGTATAAGAAAAGGCTTAAATTGTTTTTTCTGCAATTAGTTAAAAATTATACTTATGTCATTGTAAGTCTAATGGTGTGGCTTTACGTGCTTTATTTTCAATATAATGACATCTCAATAACAAATATTAACTCCGTATTATACTTACACCAAAATACTACTGTATTGTATGTGTACCATTCCATATAAAAAAGCGCTAAGTTAAACGGCTGCGATAACTGCCTCGTCCACAATTTGAGGTCTATCACGATTAAAATTAACAAATAAATACATTTCAGCGGGCATCGGTATGGCGATTCCTATGCTTGAGCAGATCATCAACATCGTCGGCGCTTTGTTCTATTCTACCCTAGGACTTATCATACCTGGTATTGTTGAGACGGTGTCCCGATGGGAAAACCTTGGAAAATTTAAATGGATCCTGTGGAAAAACACCCTGATTGTCTTATTTGGTGTTTGTAGTTTAGTTTCTGGATGTGTTGTTACTATCTTCGATATCATAGAATTACTGCATAAGAAAATTGAATAGAATAAAATATGGTAAAATAAAATAGAAATTACAAACAATTTAAGTTAATTTTTATTTAGAGTGACTTAACTATCTGTATTTAAACATATTGCTGATTTTACACGGGACATGAAACGTCTATAATTGGTTGTACATAAATTGAAAACATATAATATAAAAGCTAATATTAACTATTAGCTATAATGCTTAAAATATTTGTTAGAATGACCTTAGTATCTCATTGTATGATTGGATCTTTTTCTGTTATTACATCTGCCTATGTAGTTAATTTCGGCAATGTCAAGTTTGAGAGCACAAAATAACACTTACACTCAGAAGTTATTTAATGTCCAGTGGTGCTATAACAGAATAAAAACCTTTTCAACTAACATCTTATTTTAATAAATAAAGCGCAGTTTATATAAATCCCTATCCTTACTAATATTTTAAATGTAACAGTGAGTTTGTTTATTTCATACACTTTCACAGATAAACCGCAGAATCGATTATGATAAAATTTTATATAGAGATATATGGGAACCTGAAGACGGTGATAGGCTAGTTTTTCTCGAGAAAAATTTATTAAAGGTGTTGTGAAGAGAGGAATAAACTTCGTATGAAACTTCTTCTTGCGTCGTCGTTTGTGTTGGATAAAATAAATAAACGCAAACGAAGCCTCATGTAAAGACTAGTAATTGAAAAAATTATAGTATTTTTACTATATTCATCTTGATGAAGAATGTTACAATCATGATAACGAATAATAACTCTTATTTAATTTTCAACACTGTGTCTTTGAAACTGTCACAGAACGTCACCTGATGATGAGAGATGATGCAACTGAAGATAGTTTTATCATAATCTTTCATAAATAAAATCATAAAATTGATTTACAGAAAAAGCTCTATAGAACCAACTATAAGATACAACATTATAAACACATATAAGAATTTCGGATCAAGTCAGACGAGTGCCAGTCGCATGTGATCGAGCTTACTCTATTTACATAATTATTAATTTGTGATTGATACTATGTTTTGAATTCGGAATAAACACCCTAAAATATTATATATTTGTCTAAATAGAAACTAAATTCAAAAAAGTAAGTCTGAAAGTGGTGCCACTGGTAAAGAAGTTGAACGGGAATCGCTAAGTATGTGAGGAATGAAACGAAAAAAGGGATTGAATGAAGAAGTGTCAGCTGACCGAAATGTATGAAAGAGAACATTGTTGATATCGACCCTATCGCTAAAGTCGAACATAGCAACTAAGCACAAATACGGTCGGCGTCATCTTTTCGTTTTTAGATATTTTTTTAGTATTTACATACTACAGCCAAAATGGAACTAGTTCTAAGAGTAATTGATAGCTTACACTGTTAGCAACTTGGCAAAAGATGATAACTCATATTTTACTGTCATGCGATAGTTACATGGCAACATTTTGGTAAGAGACAGCTTATTTATATATATAATAAAATGGATAGCAATATCATTCAATACTTTGCTTACTAACATCGAAAGATAAAATAAAAAGTATCTTGTTGTCACTAAATATATCTTTGCACGTGATTTTAACATGACCAATACATGTTTTGGCTCCAATGCTTTGTCGCAAATACGTATTACGATCAAACAATCGGTTCCAAATCTGTCCCGTGAGCATACTTATAAATTGACTTTAGTTGTTATGGTCCTTGACCTTACATTTGGTATATTCGATTGGTTGCTACACAGTCTTTTTCACAGAAACATGAATTAGTTACGGGTTTTGCATAAAGTATTATACTACAAACTTCGTTATTTGTATTAATATTATTAAGCGGCTTTTTTTGTTGTTTAAACACGCTAATCTTAGGAAATACCAGTCGAATTTGATATATAATCTTTTTGAATTTAATAGCGCAATAATCGAAAAAGGCTTTTTATTTACTATCACGTGCAATTATTCAATACGAGCAAAGCTGTATTGAATTTGAAGTTACATTAAATGGCTAAAATTGTTAAACAAAACTTTAGTTACACACGAACGAAGTCGCGGATACAGCTAATAAAACTATACGAACAGTAATAAATGCATTCCACGCAGTAATTTTATGAATTGTTAAAACATGACAAATGTGACCGACTGGATTGTGAAAATCATAAACCAGGTCTGTTTGACCTTTCCTATCTACACTCTTAGGCGTAGGTAGATCCAGTAATAAGTAGGATGCAAGATATCTGCATTACTAGGATACGACTATCATGCATACGGTGATAAACCTTTCCTGTGACTTTCTTTTGATCGACCCGGCATAGCTACGATTAAAATGTATAAGCGTTTTACCTGTAATGGTTGTTTTGTTGTGTTATACTGAACTTATTCATCAGACACAGTAACCGTTAACTATTTCATAATATTATCTATAAAGATATTACATTTTACACAATTAACTTATGACAACAACCTGATCTAACTGCAATCGTGTAATTGCAAATCAGTCGGACATACTGCAAATTAACTTTTTCATAGTATACGTAAAAGAGACATGCGTCTTCGAAGAAATACAAAGTACAAAACTGTACATTCCCGCAATAAAGTATGCTGTAGTTTGTATATTTTTTATTACAAAAATCCAATAAAGTTTTTTTTTTGTTACACTACTTTTTATACTTTCGTACCGTAATATATAATTTTTAAAACTTTTAGGTAGACAGATATAACATACATACAACGGCAAACATGATTATTTTAAAAAATATGTAAATTATATTAAAGGAAATCCTACAAAGAAGCCTCAAAAAATCTTTATCACAGATCAAATTTTCTGCAATTTGAAGATCTTTTTACTGGTTCTAATTTGTTATGGTCCCGTAAAATCCAAAAACGAATCAAAATATTTTACTGTAAGCTACATTAGTCAAATTAATAATAATATGATTAAGAAATATTGTATTGTTTATAATAATGTTTCTCTTCATTCATATATCGTGTAAAAAAAAATCTTCTGTTCATAATTAATCGTTTGTACGACATATAGCAGTTACTGATTGTTGGCATACAAAGTATGTTAAATATTGCATCAGGTGTCACAAACGCAGTACGACTGCATATTACAAATGGGTGATAGTGTAATTTCCTGAAATCCTATGCCAAAATTCACTCAGAGAGTAACAATTTCAAACTGCGGTAGGTATGTTGATATTTATTTATAGAAAAAACGGCGTATTATTTTAATTGTTTTTCTTTTAAATAACATACTGAAGTCAACCGGGTACATAAAGTTTATTTAAGCCATAAAGATATAAATTAAACTATGTAAACAAGTAAAATGCTTAAAATGTTGAGGTTTTCATACTATAATTTGAATCTGTAATACACATACTTATTAAATCACTTGGGATAAAATATTTTCAAAACTGAAAAAAATTATGTTATTAAGTAATATAATTCTACATAAAACATGTATTTTTTTACTTTAAAACTGTAGTTTAAACACTGAACGCGCTGCTTCGGTACTCAGATCAAACGGCATGGCGCTCTCTTATACTGTCGTGCTCAATTCTCTTGTATATGTCCCCGTGTATACTGCACACTTCTTCTATTAACGAAACTCTATTCTCCTTTTATATTTCACTTTATAATTATTTTGTTGGTTCTGTATAATTTTATTATTAATTATAAAGTCTAATATTAACTTCAACGTTTCACATCTGTCGGGCATCTCCTGATGGCCAACTTTTTTTTAGTTACTTTATATTCCTAATAGCTATACTAAGATATGTTACTATAAACCAATAAACACATATTTATTGCTTACTTTACTTTTATTTTGCAAATAATATGATCTTTTTTATTGACACAACGTATACAAAAATAATTTTTATTCGCTTTTATCTGTCAGCACTTACGTACCGTCAACACGTGAACGGAGTACATTTTTACTACAACTTTATTAAACGAACCTTGAAAATAATACAAGAATTTGGCATGAACTTGAAAACAGAGCAAAAGTGGGCGAAGTTAAAAATATTTGTTAATTAGTCTAAATTTTAACTGTCAAAACTTTGCCTTCGTATTTTGAAATAGATTGTTAATTAAACCAAGATGACATCATACATAGGAAGTGTTGTTTGCGTGTATTCTTATAAGCCAATTTTGGTCCCAGTGACATTATATCGATAAGCAAAGTCAGGATGCTTGAAGGCTTACCTGTTCTGTGCTCTTATTAGCAGGCTGATAACTGTTGTAACCCATTTTAGTCTTCTATTTCCCATTGCACACTAGAAACATCATAACTCCATAAGAAATGGCTACATTGGCTGACATTGGTTGTTTAACTACAGTTAATATACAGCATGAATATTGTTTCTATCTCATAACCAACCACTTTATAATGAATCTTCATTCCAAGGAGTCTCCATTTTGTTCACTATGCTTTCTTTGAACATAAAAAGTTTCAATGTTAAAAAAATAGTTGTGTTTATACTTTGCCGATTGATCGTTTTTTCATTACCTACTGTAGGTTACTATAATCAAAAGAAAGAAATCGATACAATTCACTTCCTTGAATATTTGGCAACCGTTTCACTTGAAACAAAAACCGCTGCTAAAGTATCAAACACACTAATAAAAAAAAATAGTAAAACAATATACAGCATTATGCTGCCAAATAATTTGTATGGTAGTGAACCGGTAAGTATTCTACACCTATTTATAATTTGAAAACGATCTCGACCGTGCCAAATGAGAACATAACTGTGATGATCGTAAATTTATAATTTCATCTCCCAAACACACAAGATATTTTGTAGTATTCTGGCCCACGTTCCACTCAGCGTTCACAATGCTCAAAATATGCCTTCAGTCGTTCCACAATACGACCATGGTCAGTACCCTCTCTAACAATTACGTCACCCCGGACAAAAAAATAAATTGCCGCCCCGTAAGAATATATCATCATAATCAGCTTTTACCTGCGGCTCCACTCACGAAAATATTGATTTTTTTCAACCAATTTTGGATGTAGATCGATACAATATAAAATAATTTTTCTATCAAATTTTAAAGCTAGATAAAAAGTTAGACATGAACTTACGCAAATATCAAATTACAGGCAAAGCAAATCTGATGAGCGAATAAAATGATTCATACAAAGTTCATCCCTCTCTTTAGCCTACTTCCTATAAGTTTTTCGTAGAAAAAGTAGACTGTCACCGGCTCCAGGTTCCATTTACCTCTATACCAAAATTCATCATAACGGAATCGACGGTTTAGCGTGAAAGTGCAAGCAACTAACTTTCGCATTTATAATATTAAGTAAGAATTTTCATTGATCAAAGAAGTACCATATATCTATAGCACCATAGGTTCATACTACAAAGTTCGGTGAAGCTGTCAAAGCCCTTAAGGCTAACAGCGTATGTCAGTTCGAAAAAAAAAAAAGGATCATACATTTTCAAGTTTTCGACATTCAACACTTTCAATATTTTCAAACTTTTCAAATATTCAATGTTCAAACTTTCTACAACCAACGGCCGCTACTGCGCCCCTCACTTTGTGTCCCGGGCAAGTATCCGGTTTTGACCCCCACCCCTACAGCCTACAGCAGCACTGGCATAGTCGTTGTGTTCGCGGTGAACACGTCACTGATGACGTCATTATTTTTACTTACATCAATCTGCAACCATCTGCAAGGCTGGACTAGTAATCCTTTTCAGTTGAGACAAATATATGTGAATCACAGAAGTATATCTCACACTAATTGATAATATCAATAAAGCAAATATTCGAAGTACAACGATTACATTCATAAGTTCAAAGATTTATATAGGTGCACTAGTCAATAAAGATTTATTTGAACAAATATGAACTCATCTGACGATATTGGAATTTAATTTATTCGAACATTGATGGTGACATTGAAGCTGAGAACTTGTTAAAGTTTGTAATATATATGAAGTACTATAAGCGAAATATAGTTTCTTAATGTCTAAAATTATTAAATTAAGGTTTAATATTTTAAACTAGATTTTACTTGCAGCTTTGCTCTCTTTAACACTGATTTTGTCAAACGAATCGGATGATGTGATAAAAGTTTCATACAAAGTTTATCCCTCTCTTTACCCCACATTTATTTAGGTTTCTTTTAAGAAAAAGTAGTCTCCAGGGTCCCCTCCATCCTTATACCAAAATACATCATAATCGATTCACTTGTTTAGGCGTGAAAGCGTAACAAACAAACAAACAAACTCAATTTCGCATTTATAAGGAAGTGAGGATTGTGTAGTGATGAAAAGTATCAACTATATACTGTATATAAGTTTTATTGTATATTACGTACTAAAAGTTAAATTCAATTAATTAATAACACACCTAACTGGCTATAATTTTGTATTTCATTTCTATTCCTATTGCCTCTATACTTTTTATTTATTTTTCATAGCCATATTACCAGATCTTTTTGCTTTATTTGAGTTAATATCGTATTATGTAACATTACTAGATCTTAACATTTTCTTAGAGGAATAAATGGATATAAAAATACTTCATAAGAAAAATATACGAAATATTAGAAAATTAGAGCCTGTTAAAAAAACATGTGCAGATAAAACTTGCCTCGTTTTACTTACTTCTTATTAATTTGTGTAGTAAACAAATATATATACAATTTTATATTTGCCCAGAAAGACGTATTTTTCCGAATTGAACGTCCATCATAAAGTTGCAACGCAATCAGTCTTGGAGATGAACGTAATACCGAACTAATGTCCTCGAGACGCCGCGTATTTTATATTTATAAAGAATTGAAGATCATCTTTAGGTAGTCACTACAATACAAGCTAAATAAAACTACCATTGCCTCAGACGTCGTCCACACAAGATGACGCGAGCACACGGAATTCAAACAAATTAATAAATCAATATTTTGATACAAACATAAACATTGAAACAATTGCAAGTGCTTCATTGTGGAAGTGTCATTAGGATATTGTTATTAACAATTGAATTTTCAATCTGTGATAATGACCAACAGTTACAACATGAAGGAGTTCAGTTCAACGTAAGTCAATTATTTCTACATAATATCATTAATTCATTTTAGTTTTTATTAAAATTGTATTGTCATTACCATATTATATTACCATAAATCTTTCTAAATACGTATTGCAGTTTTAAAACTATTAATAATACAAAATCTAAGATCGTATCTATTACACTTAGTGACTATATATTATGACCATATAATTTTATTTATTACAAAAACAAGTTTGACGAGATGAATAAAACGTTAACCGAATGCCATACCTGTTCTTGTTATAAAAATGCAAATATTCCTGTTTGTGTGAAATCCTTTCTAGTAAATAACTATACTGCGAAATAACGGATAAAATTATAAACACGAAAAATGTTATATTTTCTAAATATTATAATAGTTTCAGTGTATAATGTAATTTTCACGCGTAACTAGTTCGTTTCACATTTACTCAAGCAGCGAGAAGATAAATTTACTCCAATGTAAAATGATTTTAAAGTGGTTCCAATAGAACCATGTATTCAATGAAGCCAGACGATTGCGTTATACTTATATTTCTCTTGAGTTGCGCTACAATAATTTAATACCAAAATATGTTTTATCATATTCACTTATATGTATATTGTAGAGAATAACATATGTTATCATTTATTAAAAACTTACAATCTACTTGAATACCATGGGGATTATAAGAGAAATGATATTTGTTATGAATTGTACGACCCCATCTTACTATTATTATTACATAAATGTAATTGTTTTTATTTAAATACATAAAGTTAATTGAATGGCACAGTAATCACTTAACTTTTGGTGCCCACAGATAAAACATTACACAAACCCAAAATACTGAAAATTTTACAAATTATTTGAATATACATATTATGAAAAAACTTCTCATTCTATTCAAAGTCACTCTTTATTATAAATGAATATAAAAAAATCGTATAAATTGTAATATGATGTACGTTTTTCATTACAATCTATAGTAATAATACTATAAAGGGAAAAAGTTTGTTTGTTTGAACTCGCTAATCTTAGGAACCACCAATCGGATTTAAAATATTCTTTTTGAATTTGATAGAGCAATAATTGAGGAATGGTTTAGGTCATTTAACATCACGATACCATTCATAGGAGTAAAGATGTATTAAAAAAAGTTACAAAAACTGGCAAAAATTATTAAACTATTTTTAGTTACACGCAAACGAACCCGCGAGCACAGGTAGTGTACTAATAAATTGAAATACTTTTAAAATAAAAGAAAACAAATTTATTATTTTATTTATTTAAAGCTTTTTATCGCTTCAAATGTTGTATATCGTAATTAAAGTGGAAACAGGTTTTATTACATTTCTTCATTGTTTATTTAATCGTCGTTACGTCCTTCATGTTAATTACTAATAAAATATTTGCTGTTAAAATAACGTACCTACATTTTAACGAACCAAGTAATTCAATTAAATATATAAACCTTTTTAGAACTTATATACATAAACATAAAATTAAAAATTCGTGAATAAAATGATTAAGATAGAATTATTGAAAATCAATTGGATTCGTCTCAAAATATCTTGTTATTTGCTAATAATATAGGTATTGTTACCCAAGTTATTTGTATGCAAGACAACCTATAATTGCGCGCAAATACATAGACCTCGAGACTGTCATAGACATTTAATTATAGGATTTTATTGTAGTTATCTCATATTTGTATAGATTTGAAATACTAACACATAATTTAACAGTACTGTCGTATTAATAAATGAGATAAAACAATGACTAGAATAAGATAGCTAAAATATAGACATAAATTCGTTAATTTGTACATATACGTATCTAAACGTAGGGCACTAATATTTAGTTTAATATTAAATGCATAACTGCTGAATTCTAAAACGCAGTCCAATTCTATACAGCCAGAGTTTTGCATTGCTTAGTTATCATATATTAACCTTCAGACTAAAACGTAATTTTAAACTACCGTATGTAATGACCGTCGTAAAAGTATTTCACTTTAGATGTATTCACTTGTAATAATAATCATTTACTTATACTAATAGTTCCGTTAATACAAATACGATAATATATCATTATTTACAACTATAATAGTGTTCTTAATATTGTAAGTAATCATAAACCTAGTTAGTAGTTGTGGCAAAGAGGATAATACCGTACAGTGTCTGAGACTTGCGACTACGGATATAGGTTCAAGGGGCTCTTTTGTCGACGATCGTCAACACTCACCTTCACTGCTCGTATTTCTCTTTCTGTCCAGTATAATCATTACCGATAATTATTTACAACATAAATATCAAAACAGTCTAGTCAATAATATAAATCTTACGTGAATATCTGGTCTTGAGTGCTTCGTTTTTACTGAACCCTAGCCGCGCTCGCGTCGCGCTTATATAGCAATCGGTGTTAATAACCTACACTCCAGTTTTTGTTAAATTCAAGTACTGTAATAATTGTGTGGTATAACAATATCTTTTAATATATTGATGTACAACTATAATTTTGTAATAAATAAATTAAAATGACTAAATGTAATAATGTAATATTTGTAATCGGATTTGGCGTCGAATCCTTCGATGAGCCCGAAACCATAGATAGCACTGTAGTAAGGCATTATCTTATGTTCATCTGACTAACTGCCACTCTTAACTCATAAATCTATTATGAAACACCTGTAGGTGCGTTAAAGCTACTGGTGTTATAAGGTAGCCTTTGTAAGCGTTTTGGCTTATAAGCCACAGCGATACTTTTATCTGGTTAATCTGTAGCCAAACCACAAACTTATAAATAAAGTTATAAAATAATTATTGGCTGCTTTTCGGATATTTTTCATCGTACTATGAAGCGACGATTTCTCACAAGTATAAACTATATTAGCATAATACTTGTTGGTGATAGATATATCCTCAATTTTTGCCCAGAAATAATTTCAATAGTTTTACCGGCAATTACGAAAATTTCCTATTATTGTACAAAACCAGATCGTAGACATGCGTAAATGAATATGTGATGTCATAGTAATCAGTGACTGTCGTCGATGGACTAATTACGAAATTACTAATTTATCGAGGTATTTAGTCTTCTGGCGTAATATTTATAGATACTTAAAAAGCAAATTTCTGGAAACATTGTTATATCCACTATAATATAACAAGAACAAAGTAATATCAAAATTTATTCACTTTGTCACTTACACGAGCGTAAATATGTTTTTAATAGAATCACTAGCAATTACTACCGTCTTTGTTTAAATTATTTATGCTGAGGTTACATTAGCGAGCAACGGTGAATATTCGTGTTAACGCGATGAGTGTGGCCGGGTAGATCGTTGCAATGCGTAGTAATCGAGCGAAGACGATGTACTATCGGGGTCTAATACTACTTGTCGGTAAACTGGCGCACGTCAATATTGTGACAATATTCACTTGGGTGCTACACCTATGTCACTTCAGTGTCGTCCAGACTTTGTAGCGAGACACAATCAGCCAAGATGAATCTTCGCTCGCCTAATATAGACAACAACATCACGTATGTCCGTACATGATGTTTTTAGCACGCTAACGTAACACGAATCTTCGCCCGCTAATGTAACCCCGGCATTATAAAAATTAAAGATGTAAAATGAAAAAATTAAAAATATTTTCGAGATAATAGTGACAAAAAAAATATAAAACCGAGTCTACTGATTTGATAGAGATTACTTCCTACGAACACAATTTTTCCCTCTTTATAATAGTGGTATAGGTAGTAGGATATAAATTTTGATATAATAATCTTTCTATCATCACTTATTATTTGCAACTATTCTTACTGATATTATTAACAATTTATGTTAATTATCGTTTAGCAATATCAAATTGGAAATCTCGGCGAATTCATTATTATATGTTATTCGCCAAACAACAGCGTCCACTTAATTTTTGTCAGATATTGTTTTTTTGCAAAGCTATTTAAAACACCTATTGAGTTTTAGCGAAATCTTACTTTATTTAAACATATATTAAGTATCTAATATTTAATATATCTACACCAATGTTATGATTTCCTAGTACTTTGAAATTTTAGTAAAATACAATGACCTTTCGTGCTATATTTTTATGTTATCTTTTTTCGTGCCATAATTATAATTTGATTAAGTTTCTTTAAATGATAATTCAACATACCTATACTATTCAATCGTTGAACTATGAATAGTAATTTTATTAAAGATTACTCAAACTTAGGAATCCTAATAAGTTACGTATATTGTTTTTCCGGAGTAAGAATGATTTACTAAATATTAATATATTTTACAGGGCGATCATAACAGAGAATGGCGTATATCCATCAACAATATCTATCAATACAATCAACACAAAATGTAAAGATAAAGATTTGGAAATTCCGAATTATGACCCGTTTCAGAACAGAAAATTAGAACATCCGAATTCGTAAGTTTTTTTTTTTTTTCGACCTGACATACGCTGTTAGCCGTAAGGGCTTTGACAGCTTCACCGAACTTTTTGGGGCGAATGCTAAGGGCACTCAGCCCCATGGCAGCGGGCGCAAGGATGCCAGAATGGCCGAACCTCGGCTTGGACTACTGCTGGAACACGAACAAAGATTCGCGATCCTAACTAACCAACAGGTCCTAACTTACTAGGTTTAGTGGTCCTAACAATAACATAGGGCAAGCCACGCGAGGGCCGCAGGGGTAGTCCCTTACAGAACCGTTTACTTAATGTGTGGGTGTGCACGGATGATATGCGGTGTGATGCTGTACTCTCAGTGATGTAAAGTGTCACTGTATCGCGCGAACAGAGTCACTTGAGGGCTCCTATTCGGAGGATCGATCATAGACTGAAGCATCTGCAGAAGGAGGCCGCGGCGGGTGTGCGGGAGCGAAATTTACCGCTCGGCCTCGGCGGCGAGGACGGCGGTTACGCGGGCGTGTTCTCGGACACGAATAATTGGTGGAGACGGCAGGGAGAAGCGCGTTCAATCTTGTTATTTTGTCGACGGGATCGGTGAAGCAGTTACGTGGCCGGCGTGCGAAGCGTTTAGCATACGAATTGGGAGTGTAGCTAAGTACATGTACTATTTTAGGGTTGGGATGAACTTCGGCCTTTTCGAAGAATATCTTTGTGACATCTTTGATATATGCATATATGGACAGAAGGTCCATATCTTTATGTAAATCTACATTGCGGACATAGGGTGGGGCTTGGACGGCTATGCGCATGAATCTGTTTTGCAACACTTGTAGTTTGCAAAGGGTGGTGCGCGAAGCGTGAGCTAACGAACAAGTTGAACAGGCAAGGCGCTAGGATATAGCCTTGGGGGACTCCTGAGCGTATTGGGTGAGGCGAGGATAGAGCTCCGTCTGCTTTGTAGTAGAAGGAGCGGGCCGATAGGTAAGCAACGATTATGTGGACTAGCCTGTCCGGAGCTTGTAACAGATTGAGTTTAAATATGAGACCTTCGTGCCAGACCTTATCGAAAGCTTTGGCTATGTCAAAAAATACGGCAAGTGTGCGCTTAGGGCGTTGTAACTACGTGAAATTGTAGAGAATATGCTCCGTGAGGCGGAGCACTTGGTGGGTGCACGAGTGCTTGGGTCGAAAGCCGAATTGCTCGTGTGGTAAAAGACATTTGTCTGAGACAGTTGATTGAAGTCGGTTCAGAAAAAATCGCTCGTATATTTTACCTATCGTATTGAGGAGGCTTATCGGGCGGTAGCTTTCCGGAAGGGATGCCTTTTTTCCGGGTTTACGGATACCTATTACCGTTGCCATTTTCCAAGCGGCCGGAAAATGGCAGTGAGTTATGGCTGCATTGATGATGCAGACCAGAAGAACTATAAGTTTGTCAGGGAGAAGTTTGAGGGCTTCATTTTTGATTCCGTCGGGACCGGGGGCTTTCCTTGGTTTAAGGCCTTTTATAATCGCGAGTACTTCGTCAGTTATAACTGGTTCTAAGTTTTCGATTGGGGGGGCTCTCTTATTGATTGAATTGTTCGATCGACCCTCCCGATATGTCCGGGATCTATGATATGATATTCATACGGATTAGGGGAACACTGTTGTGCGAGAGTGGCAGCGAGATACTCTGCCTTGTCGATACTTTCGAAGACGGGCGGATTGCCGGGGCCTCTATCTAACGGGGGCATTGCGGACGAATAGCTGCTCTTCTGTTTACGAACGAGATCCCAGAAGGCGAGATGAGACGGTTTGATTTCCTCTAAGAGGCTGTCCCATCTTTGACTACGGAGTTCAGAGATACGAGATTTAACTAATCTTTGTAGGCTACGTAGCCGTACGTGATTATCCTCCGTCGGATAAGAATCGTGAGCTCGTGACACCGAATTCGTAAGTGGACTTTATCTACTAATTGGATATACAAAAAATTTAAGAAAAAAAAAACTGTTATATTTTAATCAAAATATTGTATTTATTGGAACACGGTAAAGTAATGACTATGGGCCTAATAGTAGGTATCGGATTATCTTAACTAGAAGAACTATGAAAGCTGTCTCTGATGTCAGGCAGTATGAGGAATCAAGAGTCGCCGTGGTGACTTTTAGTAGGTATTCGACGATGCTTATAACCTGATGAGGCTACTCACGCTTTTCTCACTGTTTGTTTTCTTACACTACCAAAAACAAAAGAATCATAATAATAATATCAACCACCGAGAGATCAGCAATCTGAAACAGTTGTCACTGCTATGCTGAAGTGCAAGCCACTCGGTAGCTGGTTATGCATTGGATGATTTTGAAACACGATTGCAAATTATTCGAATGTAAAGCCATACCATCCGGCCTAATTGTCAGGCACACTGATGCCAGAACGTCACAAATCTTAGCAAATTACTTTAGCGAGTGTCCCTCTTAGTAAATTATGGTCATTAGTCACTTTTAGCAATTGAACTTTGGAGCGATCCCACCGAATAAAGCACAGTAATAAGAAAGATGCATGACTTGTTTTAACTTTCTAGGTGTAATATCACTTAAAACTGTTATGCCTGCATTTTTCAGAGATGTGAGATCATTTGCTAACCTTTTGAAATCTTCGCTCGGTTCCGGCATTTTGGCGATGCCGGCTGCGTTCAAAAATGCGGGAACAGTTGTTGGCATTGTCGGTACTATCATACTGGGATATATTTGCACTCATTGTGTCTATTTACTGGTAAATATAAGCTGTATAAACTACATCATAGATTATAACTAAGAAACTATACCAATAACGTTTAACTTGCTCTTTTTGTTTAATTTACAAAGTATAAAAAAAAGTAATAGTACACGTTTACATTTTTACAATGATTTCATATTAACAACAAATTATAAAAAGATTTATAATATCTATATTAATATTATATAGTGAAAAAGTTTGTTGTTTGTTTGAACGCGCTGACCTTAGAAACTACTAGTCATATTTTAGAAATAGTTTTTGTAATTGAAAAAGCATTAATTGGGGAAGGCTTTATGCTATTTAACATCACGCTGTCACCAATAGGAGCAAAACTGTATTGAAAACAGTTACGCAAACGGTCAAATATGATTAAATAATTTTTATTCTTTTTATGTAATTATTATGTATTTTTTGCGAAGTCACGGGCACAGCTAGAATACGAAAAGCTAAAAAACGATTTATTTCTTGGTTATATTAAACTTAACTAATTTGTTCTAATCAACAAACCACATATATAGAAGTTTAGCATTTAGCACAGATAATTACTTCTTTTTTGTAAACCCCAGCAAAAAATTCATTTATTATCCGTATATATTTTGCTCAGAAAAAACTAAACTAGATCCTGTTTCTTTACCGGTTATTTTCAATGCCTTTAATGTTTCCTGAACTAGTAGTATGATTGTACTAGACGCTTATTTTAATTAAGCTTAATTTTTTCAATTGTTTTCCATGATACATTATGTAGTTAATAATTGTATATATAAAGCCATAATAAGCATTTATTTTAACTTAAATCATCATATGTATATGCTTTTATATGATTCACAAGGTAAAAACGTCACAAAATGTATCGAGAGTTGCAAAAGTTCCGTCATTAGGCTACGCAGAAACCGCTGAAGCTGTTTTCGCTAACGGACCTCAGCCTATACGAAAATTATCAAGAGCATCAAGGTAATTTATATTATACTCCAAAATTGAGTAATCACTCAACTCAGCTTTAATCTAATGTGAACATATGAATATATTTATAATAAAGCATTTAAAAACACATCAAAGACAGAATCACGTCTGAATTAATTAAATTGTAGATAATATAAGTCTACTTTTCTTACTATTTCAAATTCCATTATAAACAGAGATTAATAAATCAAAATTTTGTTTAAGTTCTTATTGATTACACATAGTTTAGCGGTATCCGAATAACTGCATTCAATTAAGTAATCAATTACATTTCATTTATTTAACTTACAAACAATTAGTATTTCTAATAGACAACCATCGTTTTTTGATTTTTCCTAGTTAATACTTTGTGTAAACTAATATTTGAATAGCATTCTTGTAGCTTTCGTCTACGTTTTGAAGCAATTACAGATCAGTGGTAGTGTGTAGGAACGCCGCGTAATGGGACGTGAGTTTGAATCCAACCACCTAAGCTTCAGCTTTCGGTGAAAGAAAACATCATGAGGAAACTACAGCATAGTGAAAGGGCTTTTTTTAATGCGCGCCTGGCTAGCTACCTCCCTCATGTTGAAAATCTGCCTCCAAATACCAATAGGTGTGTTCCGGTAGTGGCACTTTAGAACTAGTCTCTCCAAAATAAATGCCAGCAACGCAACTGCGGTTCTCCTGGTATTGTGAGTATCTATGGACGACAGTGATCCCTTACCATCAGGTGACACGCTTGCTCGTTTGCCCGCTATTAGTTAAATAGAAAGGCACTTTATCTAGTATTACCTCTAAAAAAAACTCGCAACCTAGTCTAACCTCTAAAACTAGCAACAGATCCACCTACTGTTCTGAATAAAAATAGAAAATGTACTTTAAATTGAAGCTATATACTAACGCAGTTTTTATGGCCCCAAGACACTCAAAAATATACAATATATTGTAGGGACAGGAAAGAAAAAACCGTTTGGACAACTAAATATGTGCACGTGTTTCAGAATATTTATAGACTGGACGATGGCTTTCACCATTCTTGGCGCCTGTGCTGTTTACGTCATATTGCTCGTCCAGTCAGTAAAACAGGTACTTGGATACTTGACAAATTTTTTCATATGGCAGATTAAGTACTAATGTCCAAATGACAAACTTGGTACAGAGCACGCTGACAATGCGTGAAATCATGACATTTAAATTGGAACACGAGAGAGCTTCAAGATCGCACCGCAGTCATAACAATCTTGCTTATTCTAAACACGATGGCTGCGCTCGTTTAATTCACAGTAAACATTGCGCTGTAAAATACCGCCCACGGATCAAAATGTAGATCATAATTAAAATAATACTATTCATGCATTTACGTAATAAAAATATCGACAACGTAGTTAGAAAGCAAACTATTTTATAGGCAAAGACTTATTTATGCTTATATCTTTCTAACTGTACCAGTGTCTTCAAAATTCTATAATATAAATCAAGCCTTTCTAATTTAAAGTTAGACTCTTAAAGTACTTTACATGGTGACTTTACGGCAAGAATTAACATCGGGGAAGACAATTGCATCTGGTTTCGTATCATTTCACTGTGTGGCCTCTTAACTATGAATTTTGGCTCATAGCGTTAAGATTTTATATATGTATAGTCGTTGTAAAGCCAATATCTGCAGTGTGCAAAAGTATAACTGCGAGATATTGAACAGTATGGCAGTTTATATTTGATAACATTCTGG
Source organism: Actias luna (assembly GCA_039707435.1). Classification (NCBI taxonomy): domain Eukaryota; kingdom Metazoa; phylum Arthropoda; class Insecta; order Lepidoptera; family Saturniidae; genus Actias; species Actias luna. The sequence goes on along the minus strand of JAZHAC010000034.1, from coordinate 11,797,481 downwards.
CTTGTCGTGTTTTTGTAGCCTTCATAACTCACTTTATAATGCCTAGAGTAAAGCTAGCGCAACAAAGCGTAGGCCTTAGACAGCAATCGTTTCATATGGAAATTTGGTTCATAAATTAGTTACAATAATTAAAATATTGGAATTTCATGATAGTGCACATAGCAGATATTGCTTTGATAACGACATATTTGGTATGGCGAATTATTCATTTAGCATTTAGCGCGTTTCGATGAGATTTCTTGGTTTATTTCGTTCTTCTAGTGTGATTAACGTTTCTTTCGTTTCCTTTTCAAAATTTTACTACAATTTTAATTTACTGGTATAGTGATGAAAAGCAGTAAAACTGTGATAGATTTGATCTTAATTGCGCAGTGTTTACACTTTTAGATTCATGTGTATACGGTTGACACATGAATTTATTTCTGAAGAGTATCATTTTTTATTAATTGATGAGCTTAGCATTTTATCACAGTCATCATCTGTATGCAATAGTACGATGTAGGAAATGGTAATATACTAAACCAATTAGCAGTACTGACTACTAAGTAAAGGTCCCGGGACATATCAATAAGTGCTTGGCGATAGATGATTAACTAGAAAAGGGGGGATTCTGCGGAATAGGGAATGATGACAATGTTTCTTTCCTAATTTCGTTTATATCTCTTATTTCAGATCGTCGACGACTTCCATGTCGGTGGTGGAATCAATGAAAATATGTATTATTTAATGTTTTTGGTACCGATTCTCATATTTACCCAAATCAAAAACCTTAAGTACCTGGCTCCATTTTCGGGCTTCGCAAACGTACTGTTAATATTGACATTCCTCATTTGTTTGTATTACATTGGTTCGGAATTCCCTAAGCTTGATTCAAGACCTAAGTCTGTTGACGTCGAACGATTGCCTCTTTTCATTGGGTATGTAATTTTGGAAGATATTAACAATTTTTAACATAAAATGAAATGTACATGTTGTTAAATTTGTGACCATTGTTTTTTCTAACTAACAAAGCATCTTTGAAAATCTAAGAATAATGAGAGTATTAGAAAGTTTGTATAGAATTAACTGGTGCCTGTAAATTCATTACAATGAATAAGTAAGTACTTAATGTTTCATGTGCAGTCTGTTTGTCTAGGCCAAAGAAGGCTTCCCTACTGTCTCTTTTAGTCTTATCATTACTAGTTGTTCCTTATTAAAAAAAAAAAACATTGTGTTGTAAAGTAGATTCAACTTTAATTGCAATCTTATATTAATCTGATAACTACTTCAACTTGGTTCACTAGTTTTAAAGTAGGTATTTTACGTTCAGCGAACGGTGCGGTTCATCTACGAACACCGCACGGTTTTCTCAGAGGCGGCCTGTGTGCTCGAGGTTCTCCGCCGTAGGAGCTGGAGGTGGAAATACACACCTCCGTTTACAATGTCACGATTTCGAGAAGGAATGGTAGTGAGCTCCCACTTCCAGCTTCTACAGAACTGTAGCCCAATAGGCCGAGGACCAACACCACTATGACACGGCGCTGTTTGTAACACCTGACATATGCGAATTATGGTGTTTACAACAAACACACTTTCAATTTAAAAGGAATTGATTTCAGTACAGTTATATTCGCAATGGAAGGCATAGGCGTTGTGCTACCCGTTGAAAACACGATGGCCTCACCACAGCATTTCTTGGGCTGTCCCGGTGTTCTGAACATAACAATGAGTATAGTTGTGCTGCTTTACATGATTATGGGGTTCTTAGGCTACATGCGGTATGGTAACGAAGCAAAGGGAAGCATCACACTCAACTTAGATACTGGTGAAATGTAAGTTAAGTACTTTGTATTATTTAATAGGTTTACCGTAAAGCCACAATCTTACCTGATGTTAAATGACGATGTGGCCCAAGATGATGGGCATGCTAAGCCTAACTGAGAGACTGGTTCTCAAGTGCAACTGCTGAAACGTACTCATAAGTAGATAGATTTTTAATTTGACGGTGGTAGCTAGCCAGGCAGGCATTAGAAAAAGCTGTACCACCATGTTATGGTTTCATCACGATGTTTTCTTTCACCGCAAGCTTAAGCTCATTCCAGGAAGATTCGAACTCACATTCATTGATGCGGCGTCCGTACACACAACCAAATAAACTATCATCGTTTCACTTTTAATTTTACAAATATCTATGAGTTACAAAATGGTAGCTATTAATTAAGAATAATTTGCTATGGTAACATCGTATTTCTAGTTAGAAATTCATAAGGAAATTAAAAATGTAATGTATTTGTATTACAGACCTGCATTAATGGCAAACGTTTTTATTATTCTTGCTATTTTCTTTACGTATACACTACAGTTCTATGTACCCATGGAAATAGTATGGCGGAATACAAGTGGATATGTGACGAAGAAGTACCACAATATCGCTCAAGCTATCATGAGAGCAGTCTTCGCAACTCTGACGGGTTTGTCTAATTCGCATATGTATACTATAACAGAAACATATTAGTATAAGAGAAATGACCGCTCAGCTAATTACCAACACGCAACATAAAATGAAAACTTTATTAATTGTGTAGAAATTTGATTTCACGACCTCTATGATATCGTTTTAGTACCATTTTTATTAATTATTTATTGTCGTCTGATCTTGGTTAGGATATTATGCCCAAGATATAAAATTAAGCCTAATTAATAAAACCTTTAAGAAAAGAGCCTATTCTTATCTTAAAGGCCGGCAACGCACCTGCGATTCCTCTGTTGTTGTGGGTCTCCATGGACAGCGGTGATCATTTACCATCAGGTGACCCACTTGCTCGTTTGCCCCCAATTCCATAAAAAAATGCTATTATTGTTGCTATGGATACCTGTAAAAAAATAAAAAATTGATCTTGTATTCCGGGAAGTTAGTGAAAATCATATTTTTCAAATTGTGCGTAGGCTTAGCGTTATGACTACAATCTCACCTGATGTTAACTAATGATGTGGCTCAAAATGTTGGACACACTAAGCCTAGTGAAGGTTCTAGCTTTCAAGCGCAACTCCCGGAACAAACCTGTAGATATTTGACGGGCGATTTGAGGGTGGTAGATAGCCAGGTGAGCATTAGAAAAGGCAGGTTAAACTAATAAAAGCAAGTAAAAAAGAATTTTGAAAAAAGGTTTAAAGTAATAGTTATGTATTTTTTATATAATCGAGCATTTTTTTAATATGTTTTCTTACATGGCACTGATAGAAAAAAATATATTTTAAAAATAAACATGAATGATAATAACGTCAGCACCGAATCTATGATTTTTTCGAACCGGGGCAAAATAAGTTCTTAGGATATTTAGACTGTCACGCACTGCAATTCGGATGTTCTGAAGAGTAGGGTTAAGTAAACGATATTTTTTTTGTAATAAAAACACGTACCTGTGTAGTCTTGGTATTGAACTCAACCAAGTTGTTCCCCATGTCGATTTAAAATTATGCATAAAAAATACATTAACCAATAAAAAAAACATTGCACACACTACCATATATTTGACACAACACGCATATACCCTTTTGTTTATTGTTAAAAAATCTGTGGTCCAATTGAGAATAGATTGTAGATTAATACCGTTGCCTTTAATGAATTCCAAACATAGCCCTATTATATTAATACGAGTATTTTACAACAGAACCCGAATTATGTTCAAACTTATAGTTTAAATTAATTATGGACGAATTTCGACCACTGGTCGATCACTTGCATTGTATAATTACCCACCTGTTTTTTCATTACTTCTACTTATAATGCTATCGTCAATGAAACATAATGTGTACGGAAGCGCACTAGCTAAGACCTTACTATTCGTTTCTTAACAACTTCTTTTTCCGTTATTAACTGACGTAAGAAAATTTTACCCAAATATTGATGATTATTATGTTGATAATATAAATTACTTTTACAGTGGCAGCTGCAGCAACATTACCTCAACTGGAACAAGTTATAGGCCTCGAAGGAGCATTCTTCTATTCCTTCCTTGGGCTTATAGCACCGACCATGCTGGACTTAATCTTCAACTGGGAAAAAGATCTAGGAAAATATAAATGGATTCTCATAAAAGATGTACTATTAATCGTTTTTGGATTGTTTGTATTAATAGCCGGAGTAACACAAAGTATAAGAGAAATTATTAGTATTAATACCAGATAACTGTTAATAATTAATTTAACCATTTAGATATATTACTTTTTAATATTTCGTTGTAAATAAAAATTATTATAGTGCTTTACTATTTTATTTTATACTATCTGGCTTTGGTTGATTAGTACTTTTTTTATATCTCTCTGAAATAATATATTAGTAATTTTTTTGGACGAAAGGATAACCGGTTGAGTAGTTATGACGAAAAAAAAAATTCAACATGTACGGACGTTGTGTCAAGAGACGTGGGTTCAAATCCAAATACAATGAGCATGAGCTTTCGTTGAAGGAAAACAACGTGATGAAACCATAGCATAGTGGTAGGGCTTTTTGTGACGCCCGCCTGGCTAGGTACCACCCTCAAGTTGAAAATCTACCGCCAGATACTTATAGGTGTGTTCCGACAGTTGCACTTGAGAGCCAGTCCCTTCACTGGCTTAGCGTATTCACCTGCTTGGGCTACATCGTCACTTAACATCAGGTAAGATTGGGGCCATAAGGACTATAAAGTCCTAACGCTAAGTAAGGTGAGCGACTGGCTCTCAATTGCAACTGTCGGAACACACCTATAAGTATCTGGCGGCAGATTTTCAACTTAAGGGTGGTAGCTAGCCAGGCGGGCATTAGAAAAACCCCTACCACCATGTTATGGTTTCATCACAGCGTTTTTCTTCACCGAAACCTCATGCTCATTGCAAGTGGATTCGAATTCACGTCCTTTGAAGCAGCGTCTGTACATACTACCAACTAAGCTATCATCACTTCAAATCGTTACTACTCTTATCCAGATTTTTAAAGTGTGTCCCATAACTCGTCACCTAGTTTTATAACACTCCAAGGAAGAAATGAGAACTTGTACAGGATAAGCAAATATTTATTCCACTTTAAGCGTTTATGATTAACGTTTATTGAGGCTACCGCCATCAAAAACTTCTATATTACGCTAACACTCAGCTCTGCACTGGATAACCTAGTTGCCGTATACGCAAATAGACTCTTGAATGTATACAACAGAAACTTCTTCATACTAGTTGATTTAGTCAGGCTTAATTTCACCGTTGTAATCTAAGTTAACAATTCCACATGACTTTAAGAATAATTTAGGGTACATTATATTTTCAATAATATTTATTGTAAACAATAGCACACAGTATCTTAAGGGCCACATACAAATTACGTCACGTATTAAGGGATTGGAGGGTTTTTATTAAGGCTAAGCGTTATGGCTATAATCTAACCTGATCTTAAGTGACGATACGACCCAAGTTGGTAGACACGCTAAACCTGCGGAGGAACAGGCTCTCAAGTGCAACTGCCGGAACACACCTATTGATATTTAGCGGCAGATTTTCAACTTTAGGATGGTTGCTAGCCAGGCGGGCATTAGAAAAAGCCATACCGCTATGCTATGGTTTCCTTACGATGTTTTCCTTCATCGAAATCTCAAGCTCTTTGTGGGTGGATTCGAACTCACGTCCCTTAACGTTAAGTCCTACACACTACCACTGAGCTATCATCGCTTCATAACGAAGTTATAAGAACAAGGGAGTGGGTGATCCGAAATTTTGTGATGTCACATTACAAAATATAATATATTTAAGCAGTAAAACACTAAATGTGAGCTATCAATTTGCTGTTCATTCAATAATTCATTTAATAATTTCTTGGTGTATAATTGCAAAATATGTGACGTCGTACTAGGGAGGATGGAGTCTCACACGTGTGACCAGATATGAAAACGAAGAGGGGTCAAAGAGTCATGAAATTCGTGTGATGTAATTTGTGAATGGCCCCTTACTATTATTCTGCCTTTCCTTTAATACATTTAATGGTGATCAAAGTTTGAAGCCATAATCAAACCCTCTAATTATAAATTTCCCAAGAGTAGCGCATTCCCCCAATTCGTTTTCATCAAAACAATATAATCAGTTTCGTATATATTTCGGGACCAATATTCAGCAGTTTCTGCTATCGTATTGCTCTTGATTATTATCGTCACTTAGAGACAGTATTTGTTTTATTTTGTAGAAGTTTTTTTTTTTGAATCTGATCACTAGTAAATCAAATATAACCGTATTTTTTTTTCAAAATAGGATAATAATGTTACTTTTTGAAGACAAAAATCTACTACTAGTGTGTCAGTAGTTTCAGTAATTACCTCGTATAGGCATATTCTTAATATTACATTTACATTTATTTTTGTTCACGGGGTATAAAATACACCGTATATCCTCTTATTATATGCCAGGCAGATTATGAAAAAGGAGTGTTAGACCCATCAGGTTCCACGACAAAGACAACTCGACAACCCACATTCCCTCTAATTACCAAAGATCAGTAACTGCTTTCGCTCTATTTCAGATCAAGCGCGGGCCCATCGTTGTGGGCACGATGGGCATGTCCACAATCCTAATAAACTTGCCTCACAGTTTGGCCTACGCCCATATAATAAACGTCAGCTTTGTAGGAATGCATATGGATCAGGAGCAAGTTCATACGCCGACTCGCATTTCACCGATTTGCGTGTGACTGTGACCACAAGTTTTTTGGGAGGCTGTATCCGCGCCTCTTTCCAGTCTCTAGCAAGTACCTTTACCCACCTGACACCTTATTTTAAAAATAATGTAGAAACGAGTGTCTAAAACCTAAAGACCGCTTTAGGCAACAAGTCTCAAGGAAAACAAAAATGAAAGCTTTGTTTGCAATTTTTAATATTTTGTTTGCGACCATGTAACTAGTATTGGCATAACCTTATCAGTGCGCAGGTCAGTATAGATCCCATTGTTTGTACGCATAACACCCCCCTAACCAATTTGTCTTCTCTACTATCGATAATGTAAAGAGAACTTGTGATATTATACGTATGGTATATAGATATGATAAATACAGTTATTATCAGTTATTTGATTTTGAAAAAGTGTTTTTTTTTATTATCCACGACAACAATAATAATAGAAATTATGACTTCTACTAATATAAAACAATGTGTCACAAGAAAATGTAACCGAGGAAACAAAGGCTCGGATTTTAATGGTTTACACATAGAGTAGATTTTATGACCATGAGCGTATTACGATAGCGATGTTACCTTATTTATATCTAGTAAAATTGTTCATCAAAGTTATAAAAAATTCTACACCTAGATATTTATTTTCGATAACACAATAATAAGCCTCATGATATTATGAAGGTAAAAAAATCATAAATATAACATTTAATAGATACATATATTACATTTAACAAAAATATTTAACATGGATATTTTCTTTTTACATACAATTAGCCTTTATCCACAATCACAGAGCTACTTAGCCGTATAACTTATTACTATTTGTTTAGTAATTTATTTTTAATTTGTGGGTTGGTTACTTTCAGAGAACGGTATCGTATAGAACAATATAAAGAAATATGATTTCCATCTGATTTATCATTTTATATTAGATATAATTCAATTATTTTACAATATAAAAATAATAGCATCTATTAACGCATTTTTTGTAATTTTATTTACTAACGTAATGTTTTTATGACGTTTTATTTATTTAAATACCAATTTAAAATAAAAGTGGCTACGTACCTACAATGTATTTTTAATCCTTATTGTAAAATATATTTTTCGTACCTAGTTACATATCTTGATAAATATTTGTTCTACAATTATTTATATATAAAGTATTTTATTTTACAATTAAAACCAACATTTTAAATGCTCCTATGTAGGCGATACAAGCAAAATGCCATACCGTCGGTAAAGTACAATTAAAACTATGGTTAAAACAAGAACGTTTTCTACTGCTCACAAAGTTATATATACTTATCGCGCCCATAAATAAATATTATTTCCTTACCTATTTAAACTGACAACAGCAGAATATTTTGTAAAGCTCGCCTGGTTTATTTTATTTTTAGAACAACTGGCATCTCCCAAAACAGCGAAAGCTGAAAGGTAAAGAGTAAACGGAATATGCGTTTAACTATAAAAATAAATTTCTCAAGCCAAATGCCATTCGCCAGTCACTAGAGCACGGTGCTGTTTCGTAGGATTTATTTATTATGCAATAAGACAGCTGTTTCATTGATGCTTATTGTGATTTAGTGTTTTCAAACTAGATTTAGAAAAAAGAAAATGATTCCAGCTCTGAACACTAAAATCGTAAGTCTAGCTACTATATGTATATACTTTTAAATTATATTAGGCTGCAAATTTAGGTTAAATTTCTAAGATTAGTGATTTCGTTTGTATTCCTTATCGTTTCGATATGAAATCGAACTGATAATGTGAGATTTCATTATTTATTAGAAATATTAACTTATTTGCGATACGGACAGCTACCCTAACAACATGAGTGAAACGGAGAGTGCGGTTAGTATACAGCCAGTAACTAAATTTCTATTTTCAATTTATATATCATATTCTAGTTATCACCGTATTATATTCACTTATAAAATACGTAATTACTTAAATACTACTTACATAAGTACGTGCGAATTACAAAGATAAGAACAGTTCAAGGTTCGTAGTAGAATTTTTTATTTAATTATGGTACAGTAGTGGTTGACATTGAAAGACCCACTAAACTTCATTATTTACCCAAACGCTTGAATAGTGGACGTGTCGCGTTGACTAAAGCCTTAGTGAATATAATATTTATGATTGTTTGGTGTTACAATGAGCAATTTACAAGTGGCTGTAATAGATTTTTTGGAAAACTCTGTATGTATATTAAAATGTAATAATAACCATCTTATTTATAATTGCTTTTTAATGCATTAAGTATACACCATACATAAACTATTTATATTAGCTCTATTCCTAGCGGAAATTCAATTTCTATGTGTAAAAATCATACCTAATGAATATTGAATATAAAATAATCTAAAACAACAGTAATTCTATTCATATTGTTATCATGTTTACTATGAGCTGATAACAATTACATTGAAAATTCTTCCTAAGTTACTTACGTTCTATTTGACATTTATTTAAATGCTAAAATGAGTTCTCTTATGCATAAATTAAATTATTGTAAGATTTCTAAAAAATAATATAATGAATGAAATATAGTTAAAAGTAATTTGAATAAATTCTACACTCAATCGTTATAATTTTTCATCAGTAGTTTTAAGACAAAACTTTTAGCTAATTATTTTTTTATTACAATCACAAACACACAAATAGTTTGGTAATTACACTCAAAGTATGTTGTAATGTAATAAAAACTTACTTATACTTTTATATATATATAGAGGATAAATACATTTATTTCTAGGTTTTGCCAATAATTGTTGGAGTTGGATCTGTAGTAGTTTTAGTGTCAGTTGTTGCCAATTGTCTATGGGGTAAAAAGTCAAAGAAACCAGAAAAGAAGCTAGTAACATTAGTGGACCCTAATGTTAAATATGCCTTACCGCTTATTGAACGAGAAGAAATAAATCATGACACAAGACGGTTCCGATTTGGACTGCCATCATCAGAACATGTTTTAGGTGAGAAATATTACTAAACAATTGATTTAAAAAAAGTGTATTTCGTACATTAAGTTTTTTTATTATTAAGGCATCTACCTATGTAGGCAAATTTACCAATGTCAACTGAGGATGGTTATACAAGTAATGAACACAATCAGGACTCAGAACAACTATTTTTAAACAAATAATTGCCCCATGTAACTGTAGGCACAGGGATACCAGAAGGTAACATACAAATTTAAAAAGTGAATATATAAATATTACTGGGAATAGTTTTTAGTTATAAAACCTGCTTTCATAAAGTATTTATGAACTCTCCAGATATAAAAATTCTATGAGCTTAGTTTTCATTTATCCATTTTTATGTGCTATGATTAAGTAGCTAATTAGTCCTGCCAGATTTATTTTATTTTTAAATAGTGAGGATTCTGTTCAAGTGTTTCATTGAAATCAAATGAATAACTAATTAATGTTATAATTGTTGTGCCTTATAGTTAAAAATACAATTATTGTTAGTTTGTATTAACTCAGAGTAACCATATTAAAAAGTAAGTTATGTATATTATCTTGGCTTTATGTATTTTCTGTGAGTACAGTACAGTTTTGAAATGAAATATATTATTGTATATTGCATGTTGTACCACTGAACTTAATACAGCAAGATATCTGTATTTAATCCTATTGCTAACATTAGTATGGACAAATGTAAGGTAGTGCTTTTAAGAGTTATATGTATAGTGATAATATTTAGAATCACTTATTACTCAAAAACCCCATGTATTAGTATTAATTATTGCTTATATTTTATCATATACAATTCATAACGTCCATAAAAATTGAACTCAATTTTCAATATTCACTATCAGTAAAGATTAACATTAAATGAAATTACTCAGATAATATTTAACATCAATAATAAATACCACCAGTGTTAGAAGTTGAGTAGTAATAGATTAGCTTGATATAGGCATGTTATGAGAAGAGATGATAACCATATAAGTAGAAAAATGTTAGTTCTGAAGGTGGATGAGGGAAGGAGAAGTGGAAGTCTGAATAAGATATGGGTGGACTCTGTGAGAAATGATATGTCTATACAAAGTCTGAACACTGAGATAACAGTTAATAGAGTAGAAAGAAAGACGAAAATATGTTATACAGACCTTACCTAAATGGTATTAAGGTTTATGAAAAAAAAAAAAAAAAATCTTTTTTCAGGTTTGCCCATTGGACAGCACATTCATTTGTCAGCTAAAATCGATGATGATCTAATTATAAGAGCTTATACTCCAGTCTCTAATGATGAAGAGAAGGGTTATGTGGACTTAGTAATTAAGGTGAATATCAATTTCTTTTTTTTTTACAGTAGCATAATCTAAAAATGAAGTTGAACCTGCATGATGGTAAACCTTTTTTAATGTCCACCTAGCTAACTACCACCCTCAATTAGAAAATCTGCTGTCAAATACCTATAGGTGTGTTCCTTGAAAGTTGAAAGTTCATTTGAAAGTTAGTCACTCTACTAGGCTTAGATTGTCTACTAGCTTAGGCTACATCGTCACTTAACATCAGATGAGATTGTGGCCATTATGCTAAACCTATAAAGCATAAATAAATTAACTAGCTGATATAGTTACCATGATAAATACTCACATTGACTAAAGTTTATTTCTAATAAGAAGTACAACTAGAATTAAGAGAACTATTACAGTATCTCACTCACATTTGATAAATATAGCCCTTTAAGGTTAACTAGAATATACAGCACAAGCTCAGCAATAGAGTTATACCTATATTTATTAACATTGGTATAACATATACAAATAATCAGAAATGAAATATCATCTCAAAATTGATCATAATAAGCAAAACATTTTAGACATAAAAAATGACCTTCACTATATGATCATAATAACTATATGCAAAGGCCAATGTATGTTTGTTTTCCGGTAGTCGATCAAACAGAATGATTGTAGTTTGCTGAAATTGTTAACATACTTTATTTATTTAAGGTATACTTCAAAAATGTTCACCCCAAATTCCCTGAAGGAGGCAAATTGTCTCAGTATATGGAAAATATGAAAATTAATGACACAATAGACGTCCGTGGTCCATCAGGGCGGTTGCAGTATGCCGGCAATGGTTTATTCCTCATTAAAAAGCTAAGAAAGGACCCACCCACAAAAGTTTTGACCAATAAATTGAACATGATAGCAGGTAAGTTTACATTTTTATGTAAAGAGATTATTGATTATATTTAATCTTTTTTTTTATAGAGTTTGTTCAGACAGAATATGCCACCATCATCCATACCATACCACATGCTACAATTAATTTGTCAGCCCAATACCGATTGTATCGTTTACTTTGAATACTTATACTTTATACTTTGGATCGTTTTATACTAAATCCTCTTTGTCAATGATCTGAAAATACTCGGACCATGTGTTAATGGATTATATCCAATATTTAATATGTCTCTTGCCACATCTATCTCGAATATTTCACATTAGCTCACATGTGCAAGGTTCTAAAAATTTCAAGCGATATTACATCATAATATTTAACTATATAGGTATAACATTTATCTTTTTAAATTTTTATCGTGCTTTATCATGTTCGAATACTATGAAATTGATTACCTAAGTATATGTTGCTATCTTAGAATTGAATGACAAGCAATTTTTTGAGACACGTCATTAATGTATAGACATATAATAGATTTGTTCAAAAAAATGATGACGCATTTATTTATAGTTCAACGTTTATAAAATACTAGCCGTGTCCGCGAATCCGTCCGCGTAGAAGTATTTTTTTAATAAATAAAAAAAAACTTATATAGCCTATGTTACTCAGGACTAATGTAGACTTCTAACGGAGAAAGAATTTTTGAAATCGGTCCAGTAGTTCTTGAGTTTATTCGTTTGAAACAAAAATACAAATCTTTCCACTTTATAATACTAGTATAGATTATTATTATTTATCCACCTATCCAAAATAAATGCATTTATTAAAGGAAATAATTGAGTAAACGTACGTAATCATAGGTCGTGGCAAACTTTATAGCCGGTCTGACTACTAAACATTATATAAAATTTTAATACAATGCAATTTTTCATCTCATTTCTATAGAATGATTATATTTTATAATTGTTAATAGATATATTTCATTACCTGAGACCTATATTACCCATTTGATTGCTAAATTTGTATTGTGCGCAGCCGAATGTGACTATAATCAGGCCGGTCATAAAGTTTGGCACGACCAATATATCCCCTGAATATAATAATAATCTATATTTTGGTGGATAAAATTTACACATGGGTGTATCCTTTTTTTTCAATATTTGATATTCTTAATGCATCGGGTATTCCCCTGTCAGAAACATAAGAACTATGCCCTTTTAAAAAAAAATACTAAAGAAATACATTTACAAAACGGAATTATAAAATGTAAATGGTGGTAAAAAAGTAACAAATGTTACTTTGTTAACAACAAACAAATGTTCACACGAAAACACGTACACATATTAAAACACAAGTCCGTAAAGTCGAAAACAGACTATGCTTTTCCTTCTATTGTTGTGTTAATATTATTTTTACATACCATCGTTTTATAAATATAAAATCCTGTTTGTTTTGATTGTTACTTAATATGTATTGTTCTATAGAAGTATGTATATTGTTACATATAAATAGTATGATACACCTTGTACTCCGGAGGTTCGTTCCTCTGGCATGGAACTCTCGAGTAATTCTACTGACGCGATACAGTAATACTGCCTAAATCACTGAAAATCCATCACCACACTGCATTTCATACATGCACACTCACACGTTAGGTACACGATTCTGTGTGGGATCTCTCTGGCCCTGAATGTCGTTCGGCGTTTTACTGTAATAAATGTTAAACCTTCTTCAGTCACTGTAGGAGAGATAACAGACGAATAATTAAACAAATACATAATTACAAAGCACTTAAATTGTCAGTGGAATGGAGAAAACACTGCGATAAATGAAATATTATTATATTTAAAATTAAAAATATGAATTACTGTATGAAATATTTATGAGTAATCATAATTATAAATCAATAAAAAAGATCTTGGATTATGTCCTAGGTGTTCTGGGGTCAATATAAAAATAATCATTCCACCCCAAGTTAGTACAATCCTTTAGTTTTGGAGGTTAATTCGCGCCTTCATTCCGCGTTGTAGCTGAGTAGATTTTCGGCTTAGTATAGGATCCTATTTAAGATTAGTCAGGACCGCGGTTCCTTTTCGCGTCCCCGGCAACAGCCCAAACCGAGAGTCGGCCACTACATGGCTACCTTGTGCCCGTTGCCTCGAACTGAGAGCCTTAGTACTCGCCCCCAAAGCTCGGAGAAACTATGAAGGCCCTTAAGGCTAACAGCATATGTCCAATTGTTCTGAGGAGCTCTTTGAACTCATCCCCTCCGCTCCTTTCCACAACAGAACCACACGGGCAGGGCTTCGGTGTCACAATTTCACGGTTTCACCTATAACATCCAGAAACAAAAAGTTTGCTGACTCTTATCTCTGTCGCACCGTGAAATTGTGGAACCGTCTTCCTGTCAACGTATTCCCTCCTTCCTATGATATTGGGTCCTTCAAAAGAGGCGTGAAGAGGTACCTAAGCAGGCCAGCATGACAGCCGCGACTGGCAGTGTATTCTGTTCGCTGTCAGTCGCCGCTGATATGGATTGTACTGTACTTACCATCAGGTCCAGTGCAGTCACTTTGCTGTGCAACATAAAAAAAAAAAAAAAAAAATTGAAAACAAAATTATAGTATTCCAAACTTTTAATAAATTTTTAGAACAGAGTTCCTTACACGCGTTATCGTTCCGATTTGTTGAAAAAAGTGTAACAACGGAAAAAAGGCACCAAAAACCAACTTCTTTTTGCGGTGATTTTTGAGGCACTTCCCGATAACCTAGGAAAATAAAACTTTTTTCAACCGACTCAGCTTGCCATCAATTTTGAGAATATGCAATAATATTCTGACTTCTTAAATTTTACTCCATTGCTTTATACAAACACAAAAAAAGATAAAGCGAAAGGAACTCCGTTCCACCCTGGTGTCCGTAGTTTTAACAGTTTTTTGCCGCTCGCCCGCTTCAAGCGCTACCCAAAGTTAATACTCTGGTTTAATTCAAATACCACATGTATTGAGCAACTGTTATTATTTTTACACTTAGCTTACAAGAACAATAAATAATAAAACAATTAATTATCTAATGTAATTCTTTCATGTTGACAGTCATAAATTGACATTTTGGCAAACACTACAGTTTGTTCAACCCATTATTGAATGTGTGATGTAATATATCTCTTATTCACTGGGCAGGTGGTACTGGCATTACTCCAATGCTTCAGCTCATCAGACACATATGCAAGGATGCCAATGACCGCACCGAGCTAAGACTTATCTTCGCGAATCAAACTGAAGAAGACATCCTTCTGAGAGATGAACTAGAGAAGTACCAGAACGAGCATCCAGAACAATTCAAGCTATGGTACACCATTGATAGACCTAATGAAGGTAATATTTTTTTTTATATGAAACTAGTAATTTTGATTCGTGATTGTATTTACATTTTTACTCATCTTCTTATGGTTATTTATTTATTTAAACATTTTTGTACACCTTTAAACATGCAAATGATTTGGTTGGTAGAGAGGACGGTTTTATTGCTAATACCAAACTCTTCCAGGCAACCTTTGTATGATTATGTTTTATGGAGGAGAATCAGGGGTATTTTGTAGGAATAATGAATGCCTATAATAGCCCTATTTAACAGGGGTAGGTTTTAGGGTGAGCTTAGAACCTTTTTAAAAACAAACTATCTAACAAAAGGAAATTTTGAGATCGTGAGATAGACGCGTTCATATCTACTAACTGTGACCTTGTAATTTTATATAATTCTATCTGTGTCCGCGAATTCGTTTGCGTGGAACGCTTTTTCAATATAACATTGCTCTTATTGGTGGTACCATGATGTAAAATAGCATAATAAAGCCTTCCTCGGTTATTGCTCTATCAAATACAAACATAATTTTTGAAATTCGGCTGGTAGTTCCGAAGATTAGCACGATTAAACAAACTTTTTCGCTTTAGTTCCATGCTAACTAAGTCGCGAGCACAGCTAGTATATATATATATATATATATATATAAAGAAAATGTTTATTTTATTGTCACGCAAAATCTACTGAACGTATCGATATGGGACTATGATCATTTGCAGTAACGGTTGTAGATGGTTCTGGGTAATTTTTATTAGATTCCATAAACCCTTTTCAATGTTTCCCCTATTTTTTTATAAGCATTCTCTCCCGTAAATAAAACAATAAACTAGAATATTTTTTTCTATATTCATTTTCAGTTCAATTCAAATAAATATTTCATACTAGATTTCACGTGCGGCTTCGCTCGCGTCAATATTGATTTTGTCAAACAAATCGGATGACGTAATCAGTTTCATACGGAGTTTATCCCTCTCCTTAACCGACTTCCAAAAGGTTTTTCGCGAGAAAAAGTATCCTATCACCGTCTCCAAGTTTCCGTCTATCTCTTAGCAAAATTCATCATATTCGATTCAGTGGTTTAGGCGTGAAAACGTAACAAATAAAACTCACTTTCACATTTATAATATTAGTAAGGATTATATATGATGATTATGCAGGTTGGAAATACAGCACCGGTTTTATAAACGAGGATATGGTTCGTGACCATCTGTTCCCGGCCACAGACGGTGTGCTAGTGCTAATGTGTGGTCCACCGCCCATGATCAACTTCGCCTGCAACCCCGCATTAGACAAGTTGGGTTACAAAGAGGAACAACGTTTCGCATATTAAGACAATTGGGAATAAAATTGCCACAATTATTATCGGATATGTATACGAAGGCAATAAACGATTTATTATTGCGGTAGCATTTATAAAATGTATTTTCGACAGCGATAGAATGCAGTGATATCACAAAGTAGACATTCCAGTAAACGGAATTAATTGTAATAGTAATCTTAACATCGTTCGGTATTAGGTAAGAATAATTTGGTAAAGATCAAACATTGTTTTACTTTTATAATGCGTTTAATTTTATATACTTTTACATATACCAAAAAAATGTTTATGTTTTAGAATCTAATATAATATAAGTAAGTTATTCATTGCAGATTATTTAATTCGTAGGTGAATTAAATATCTCTATGAAAAACAGTTCATAAATAATGTTTTAAAATGATTTTGTATAAAATTCGGTATAATAGGAAACGCACAAATATTTTTTTTAATTTTTGTATTGTTACTTGAAAACAGGTAACTAACAACAAATCGTAATTTACCATTGCGCTGAACATAATAAATTACTTGAATTTTCAGTTCATATGTGAAATGAGTATTTGAACAAAAATATGTGTAATATATTAAATCGAGGATCTTACACCGCTTCATTTACTATAATAACTGTTGCTACCTCCAATAAAGCCTTCAGTGTCCGTTCAATGTGAGTGGTATATGTGATGTTGTATGTCTTGATGTTAGTATAGAATTTATTACTAAAGAATATTCAAGAAAATAAATAATTGTTGTAATAAAAGTTATAAAAACTACTTGTGTTTGCTTCGTACCCAATATGTCCTTTAAATTTATCAGCGAGTCATATCTGTAGAATCACAGTCACAGAGTTGCGAATTACCATTAATGGCCAAAAAAAAAAAATTTTTTTTGGAAAATTTTAAAACTTGTTTTTTTTTTAACAATATACTTTTAGGTTTATATTTTGTTATATAATTAGATACATATTTTTTACACTTACGTCATTATATTTCTCAACGTGTATACTTGAATGTAAATCCGAATAGTTCGTCTGTTTTTCATTGAATACCAGTAAAACTACGTCCATTACATAGTATTTAAATATATTTATTATAATTGCTAATGTAATTCAGATATGGCATTACGTCCAAATTTATACAAAAGTTTTGGCATTAAACTGAATAAAATAAAACTTTTAAAATAATAGGATCTTAATTATTCGCATACAGTATTTGCATAGTTCATATGGTGTATGAGTAATAGATACATACAAAATCAATAGATTATTTTAAATTTAATTAACGTCGGTTAACAATAAAATAGTCTATTATAAAAAAACAGATACATGGGATTTGGAAATAAATTGTTAATTTTAAACATAAAACGAAAAAGACTATTGTATTTATTATGTTCGGCAAGGTAAGTTGCTTATATACCTGCTATAGTACATTATATTCCTAACGCAAATAAAATAGTGTGTACATTCATACTTATAAATAAACACATCCTGTTATCTACGTTTTAATATAACTCAGTTTATTAAGGTCTAATAGTTGTAAAATTCAACAAATAATACAAATACAACTATTTCTTTAAGAATACCATGCCTAAAATGAAGACCGTAATTCAGATTAAAACAATATTGACATGTGCAGGATATATACGTTTATACAGTAGAACCTCTGTAAGTCGAACATCAACCGAGACGCCAAAAAATTCGACTTATAGAGTTTTTGACTTCAGAGAATGAAGGTTTTGGTGTTTGAAACGAAGGGAACAAAATATTTTTCGAGATTTGGAGGTTTCCAACTTATCGAGGTTCGACTTAACGAGATTCCACTGTATAACTACTAATAAAAAGCACTAACATCGCTACTAATCACTAAACTGGGTCAAAACAATAATATTACTAGAAATTATTCCAAATAAATGCAAAGGTATTCTTTTATCTAAAATAAATATTCCATATACAGAGAACACCGGGTTAGCAATTTGTATCTCTCGAATCATGTTGCTTGATGCTTTTCGAATCGGCCCTGAAATAGTAATTTATATTGTTATCATTAGTACATATATTTTTTAAATATCACAGCGACGACACAGTACCTGATGATAAGCGCAGCACAAACCATAGAAAATACCAACCGAAAGATTACCAATTTAGTGGGAGTTATTGTGTCTATACTATATTATAAAAGGGAAAAGTTTATTTGTTGGAAAACACTAATCTTAGGAACTATCAGTTGGTTTTCAAAAATTATATAGCTTTGTTCCTATTGGTGGTATGATGTTAAATAGCCTAAAGCCTTCCTCAGTGATTGCTATATCAAATACGAAAAATATTTTTTTAAATGCGACTGTTTGGTCACAGACTCACCAAATGTTACTTAATATAATGTGGCCCCACATAGTGGACACGCTATGCTAAGTGGAGTGATCGGCTCTCCAGTGCTACTACCGAAACACACCTATGGGTATTTGGCGGCAAATTTTTAAATTAAGAGTGTTAGCTAGCCAGGCTTGCATTAGAAAAAGCCCTACCACCATACTATGGTCTCATCACGATGTTTTCCTTCACAGAAACATCAACCTTATTGCAGATGGATTCGAACTCACGTCCCTTGACGCAACGTCCGTACAAAAAAAAACTTGACATGGTATACTTAACATCTAGGTCTTTTAAAGGCCAAACACATGATAAAGTTAAAATTACAAAGTCACTTCATATTTAGTATTATGGACAATGTACAGTATACCTCGAAGAATCAAATATACAAGTACACAATTTATAAGGATAACATCCCATTAAACAAAACGTAGGTACCTGACGAAAAATGTTAATGACATGATTTTTTTACAAAAGATTAATAATATACATAATTATATATACCACAACTATAACTCACCTTCAAAAGTGTATGATAGGACTTGTATACACAACAATTTTGTGTTTTTCGTTTCTTGTATAAACATATCGCTAACAAGAGCCAGAATTGTTAGCTGCAGGAAATAAAAGACAGGCCACAATCCGTCAGCAATTATTTCGACTTGAGATAGTAACTGAAATTTCCAATAACAAAATAACTTAAATTTAGATAACAATCATTAACATAACAATATAACTTGAAGGAAACGTAGCGAAATCGATTTAGAATCGATTCACTTGGGTTCGTAATAGGCGATCTTTTATATCCTACTAATATTATGAAGCGATGATAGCTCAGTGGTAATGGGTATAGACTGCGCGTCAAGGGACGTGAGTTCGAATCCACCTACAATGAGCTTTAGCTTTCGGTGAAGGAAAATATCGTGAGGAAACCAAAGCATGGTGGTAGGGCTTTTTATAATGCCAGCCTGGCTAGCTACCACCCTCAGGTTTAAAAATCTGTCGCCAAACACCAATTGGTGTATTCCGGCAGTTACACTTGACAGCCAGTCCGTCCATAGGTTTAGCGTTCGTACCAACTTGGGTCCTAACATCACTTAAGATCAGATGAAATTATTGCCATAACGCTAAACCTTAACTATAAAAAATAATAAAACGTAATAGTTCGCGAGTAGGTATATATGGATTCGTATCTGTCTCTCGCCCACGCAAAAACTATAGAAAGGATTTTGATATTCTGATGTATCTGGTATTGATTGACGATGATCTGTATATTCTGATGTATACATCAAAATAACTTCAGAAGAACTAATACGCTAATATTTTTTTCTTACGATCGATCTACTGCTACATTGATATTTAATAGTGGTAATAAGTAAATTAAGCTGACCGCTCGGTTGCCGCTCCCCTTGCCCTTAATACGGTACTGATTCGAAATCTACAAAAAGTGTGAAGGAAAATTACGTGATGTTAATATGGCAAAACTTAAAGCCTCTTTCAGCATCTAGAAGTGGAGTTTTACTAACATGAGTGCACTTGCACTTAATTACCATTTCAGCAAAGCATGTCCACGTGGCCGTTTAAAGGTTTATAAAATCTATGTTGATTGGCTTATAATGTACAAAAAAGGAAAGTATTAAAAAATTACATACATATCCTAAAAATAAAACGGTGTTTAAATATAGATTATATATATCGTAGTTTTACCTTTAATTGCATTCCGAAAAATATTGACGCTATTACAATAAAAGTCCATATCAATACTGTAGCCGCAATGTTCATAACCTGAAATATAAAAGAAAATAAATTAATAGTGCCTTTTACATAGGTTCTGATAGTATAACTTTGATCTCATGTATTTTACTTACAGTAAAACTATAGAGGTCGGTTACCATCTTATAACATTTTAATATGTCTCTCACACTTCCAAAATAGTTAGAAAATTCCACTGGGTCTTTATCTGCATTCTCACGTGTCAGAATGTTTAAACAAATTTCTAACAATTGCCAACGTTTTATCCCTGGATCTCGGTATTCAGGCATGTATTGGAGATTGTAGTGTATAATAAGATTATTTAAATAACCAATGTGTAATGTCAGACACACTACAAAAAATCCAGTGAGTACAATATCTACATAAATAATGAGAAGGCCGAGAGAAAAAAATATAGTGTAAATAGGTTCATCTATAATTTTAATAACGTAAACGGCATAGAATATTTCATAGGGTATTGTTACTAGTATTAAAAAAAATATAGAACCTGAGACAACAAATTTTGTTAAAAATTTACTTTTGTCCAGTTGTAAATTAGTATTGATCTTTTGTAATAAAAGGTATAATTGTATATTTGCTTCTTTGTTAAAAAAACGAATGTAAATTAAGTTTAATATGTAAGACATATATTGAAGAGCTATAGTCAAAGAAAAACCAATGTAAACTACGACACTCTTATCGTAATAACACGAATAATAAACTTTTGTATAATGAATCAGCGATGTAGTAGCTGCGATCATCCATAAAATTGAGTAAAATTTATCCCAAGAAGAACTAGTTGTAATAAATTTGTTCTTTACAATAACACGTGAAGAGCCTAAAATTTTGTTCATGTAATATATAGGAGTCAACCAAGTTACCATATTATCGTTCAGTTTGAATTTATTTGTTGTCTGTTGCATATTCATTATTTTATTATATGTATTCTACTACGTCAATAGTTATGTATCGCTACGTATCAACTAAACATAAAAAGTAATTTTCCCTGTTAATAATACGAAATGAATACAAATTTGATTATACGCAATATACCTAATACTAAAATACGTCAATTACAAAGTAATCAATTGTCGTTACTCTGTTTTAATGAACATCACAAAGCATTAACAAAATATTCATTAGGTATGTAAAATAAATATAAGTTAATAACACGTTTTGATACTTACGTAAATGTCTTCCTAATGATATGTACGTATATAATAAATATTGGTAACTAAACCTTTATTTTACATTAGTATTAATTACAAATCATCTTCAATAATCTACAGTCTCATTCGATTTCATCCCTACACAAAATTTCTTAAAATTTGTTTATAATATCGGCTACAGTTTTGGATAACAACTTTTATTTGGAATAACCGATAATTTCAGTAATATTTATGAAGTTCTATATTACCCGTGAAGTGATTGGACTTACGTGAGTCAATGTATTAAATAGGCGAATTTTAAAATATAATCGAGCTCACATTATAGCTAAATGACTTACTCAATTCCCTCTGGTTTAGATTTTTTATTCATTAAAATCGAGAATTAATAGTTGAGCTTTGAAAATAACTATTCCTTTGGTTTCATATATCTCTTGAGACTACTAACGATTTGTTTTCAAATTGAAACAGTACGTAATATCATTCGAATCACCGCATAATGTTTAAAGTATACAACGTTTTATATTTATGAACAGAACAAAAATGACCAAAGTAAAAACTATAGATAATATGACCGGAGATATATTAGACGAAAATTTCATAAATATTTTTAAACCAATTTTCTACATGCAAGGTTTTCTCGGATCCCGTCGAGTGAATTTCAAATATAGATTCATCACTCCACCGGATTTCTTGCAACAAGTCCACAGCATCATTATATGGACTGTAAATATCATTTCAATGATTCACTACACAGTATTTGTTAATTCCGAATCGACGATGACAGATCTTTCAGTAAAATTAGGAGTTGCAATAAATGGATCAACTTGTGCAGTGATAGCGTTCCAGAACAATTTCTTATTTGGAAATTGGAATAGTCAACTGTTTGTAAAGCTACAAAAAATTGAACGTGAGTTAAAAATTAATTTAGAAGAATCAAATAAGAAACTCGGAATGTTATCCTTTGTGGGTATAATTTCCGCAGTAGTTTGGACGACACTTTGGCTAATAATTTTCAATACAATAATTATGAAAAGCTTCTGTCTATCGTTTTCAATATGTTTGGTAGCGAGTATAGAGAACTACATAGAATTAGTATTAGTATTCTTCATTATATACTTTTTAGTAGTCCGATTAGAAGCGATAAACGACTTGCTTTGTAAAAATTATGCAAAAATATCGAAAAGTACTATCCGTTATAAATCAGATACCTTTCCTGCTAATAAAATTATTCGCGGTAAAGACAAAGTACCCGATGAAATCGTGAGAGGTGTTTACTGTATTTTAGATGCTTTCAGAATCTTTATGGAACTTTTTCAATATTCAGTAAGTATGTTGTTGTATATGTAGTAATATTATTTGAAAATTTTTAGCACTCAGTGTCATTAATGTTTCTCATAAACAAAATTATTTTAGATATTTTCTTTTACGTGTCAATTATTGGCATGTAATTTGGTGACGATGCAAAACTTGATCACAGCATTTAAAGAACAGGTAATCTTCTTCATACCAAACTATTAATTTTGTAATAAGGTACATATACATTTAATAAATGTATTTACAAATTACTGCAATCATTCTGCCCAGCTTTGAAAATAGACTACTCAAAATATTCATTATGTTTTCATGCCCGCATAAGTCGAGTTCGAAAGATAGTTTTATATCGGGATTTATTCCCAAAATGCGAATAACCTAGTATATTTACAAATTCATTAACAATAGTCTATTAGTTTTATAACACAGTAAGAACTATATTTATTATAGCAATGATAATTCTAGTTTATAAATGTACTTTTCCTATGTTAGAGAATCTTATTCATAAAGATACACGATATTATTACTATGATGTATTCATTAGAGATGATACGGATATGAATGTCATAAGAACATTTATTTATTCGGTTTCGATTATTAATACGAATATGCTATTAATTTCTCTTCTAAATATTAAACATTTTTCAAAGAATTGTAGGTTTTCAAAAAGGAAAATACGTGTCTACTGAACATTTATAAGTGACTAGCTGACCCGGCAGACTTCGTACTGCTTCAATAGATAGATAAAAGACCTAAACTTTTGTATAAAAAAAAGGAACCTGTATTTAATAAAAAATATTATTTTCGACACATCATGTTGCTTACTTACAAAATAGAGTGTTCCTGAGATACTGGCTATTTATAAGGTTTAAATTTGATATTGACGGACACACTGTTATGATACAGTAAGTTAATCAATTTAAAGCTTTCTCATAAACTATTTTTTTTGTTTTTTTTTGTGTTGCGTAAATAAAATAAAAAAAGACGGTTTTCCGACGCGCGACCACGCGACGTATAATAGTCCATGCTCGAAACAGGGAATCTCCAAGTTGATTCCGCAAACTTCTAACGACTGTCCTTGCGATTTATTTATGGTCATCGCAAAGGCCAGACGTACTGGAAATTGTAAGCGTTTAAAATCGAATGGTAAATCTGCTGGAATCATTGGTATCCGCGGGAGCAAGACATCCTCTCCTTTGTATTTTCCTTTTATGATTGTTGCCTCAATGAAGTTATTGATCAGCTTTTTCACAGCTAGTCTTGTTCCATTGCACAGTCGAGGTTGATTAATGTTACGCAGCATGCTGACAACTGACCCTACTTATAACTGCAAATTGTGAGGTGATAATCCAGACAATTCCAATGAATTTAAAAACTCCGTAGGATAGTTGATTACGTCATCCTGGTTCATAACGGTGTCGACTGATTTGAAGGAAACCAAATATCCTGGAAGAAAATTCTGAATGGTCGCATTGAGATCCTCGACATCTTTATTTTTCGCCGCCAATCTTGCTCGTTGACCCAGCTAATTATGGTTATTGAACTTTTGCGCTTTATCTGGGAAAACACGCTGAATAAGCTCTTATTTTGAGTCTGTGATGTGACAGAAATCTGTGGGTAATGTGATGAATTCTGTCGAGATATCCACTGCAACTTTATTATTTCCAATGTGTAACAACTGCTTCTCAAACACATTTGTAGTTTCATCTTGTTGCAAAAATACTCGCATGTTAGCTGTTAATTGGAGTGTCTACATACTGCCACAAATTCGATGACTTTAGGCATGCATTTAATTCATCACCAACAATTGATCGGGGAATAACTGGAAGAGTCTGATGGAAATCACCTGACAACAGAATCATGGCCGCACCAAAAATATTTTGGTTGTCACGAAGATCTTTCAACGTTCTGTCCAGTGCCTCCAGTGATCTCTTATGAGCCATTGTGCATTCATCCCAAACAATCAATTTGCATACCTGTAGGATCTTCGCTATTGCGCTATTTTTGGCGATGTTACAAATTGATGTTTCGGTGATTTGCATGTTTAATGGTAATTTCAAGGCGGTATGTGCAGTTCACCCGCCTCCTAGCAGAGTCGCAGCTATTCCAAATGAAGCCAACGCTAAAGCAACATCATTTCGCGATCTGATCGTCACCAAAAGCAATGAAATTAAGAACGTTTTTCCGTTTCCTCCGGAAGCATCAAGGAAATAAATTCCACCAGATCCACTGTTCACAGCTTCTATCAAAGTGTTGTACGCAATTCTTTGTTGTTGATTTAATTGTGGAACATTAGTACGAACTCTTTCGGCCAATGCTTCAATGTCGTACTGTTGTTCTGTTTGCAACTTGTGGTTTATTAGTTGTTTGTCAAATGTAATGTCAAATATTATTGATGTAAAACAACCGATTGAAATCATTTTAAGTGAAATGTTGCCGTTTTAAACGGTTGAAAACTCGCCTGCAAAAATAAAAGAACTATGTTTTACACTTCATTGTGAGCAATTTTTGGTCACCTGATATAATGTTCCGTTTTAATTAGTTTATAGAAAATTAATAGAAAGTACCTACCTACATTACCTACTACACGATAACTTAAATATGTAGGTATAGGTACCTACCTATACTTATTTATTACACACACTGGATTAGAAGACAACACAAACACAATGCCGTTTGAGTGTAAGTTTAGTTTTAAATCGAATCAAATTGATTATTTACATTGTTTGAAAACAATGAAAAAGCTTTTCTTAATAGCAAGTAGGTAGACTGATGTCTAACTTACATGACTCACAACTACGTAAACTCTATGGTGTGTAACATTCTTCAAACATAAAAAAAATGTTAGATATTTTTGATTGGATTATGAAAACATTATGCTGCATGAAGGTATATATATATATATATATATATATATATATATATATATTTCCCCGAGCTATTTTTCGTGAGTACCTCTTACAAATCCCACCTATATCCTTTTATATGTTTTCTTTCATGATAAAAAAGAGTTATTGGTAACTGCACCTACTCAAATTACAAAAAGGTTAGGCTATTCCGATTATTCCTTGTCCAAGATTTAATATAATAACAAAATACGAAACTGTGTTAATTTGTACATTTATTCTTCGATCACGCTAGCGGGGATATATAGCTTTGCATAGAATGCACTCATAGAAATCAATTATGTTCTCTATTAGAATTTAAAGTGCTTAATAATATAATGACTTATTTACTTTTACGCACACTGTAATAGGGAACATAATATACGTATGCTAATTAATTATGTACTTTTACCTTGTATATTTACTATTATTTATTTAATCACACATTTTCAGATGATTGTTGAAGTTAATACATTCATATGCATTATACCGACTCTGCTGTCTATGTTTATTTTAATGCTGGTTATATGTTCCACGGCAGAATCATTCAGTTTAAAGATAGAGAAAATTAGAAAATTGTGTATCAACATAATGACTGCAAAAGAGGAAGGTATAGAATATCTTGTTACTTATATTTATTAATTAGATATCAATGATCCAATATTATAAATCAATATAATTACAATACTCTCTCAAGTCCAAGTTACTCTCCATAATCGTCCAACGACCGAAATTCAATGCTTAATGACAGGATATCGTCCAAAAATTTGAGGGTTCTTAAAATCTAATGTTACTAATAATAATATAATATTATATTAATATATAAGAAACATATATACATTACTAGGAAATAAATAAAAAGGAACATATAAACAGGGATAAATTAACCCTTAAATTCATGACTTTTTATTTCGTTTATTATCTTCAACAAGAACTTCCCAAAAATTGTAGTTTATAGTTTAAATAATACCTCTGCCTTAACTTTCTTATGTACGTAATATTAATCCTGAATACTATTTGCATATATTTGCATGGTGGTAGGGCTTTTTCTAATGCCCGCCTGACTAGCTACCACCCTCAAGTTGTAAAATCTGCCGCCAAATACGAATAGGTGTGTTCCGGCAGCTGCAGTTGAGAGCCAGTTCCTCCACAGGTTTAGCGTATCTGCTAATTTGGGCCGTATCGTCACTTAAGGTCAGGTGAGATTATGGCCATAACGGTAAACATTAAAAAAAAAGATTAAATCATAAGTAATAAGTTATTATTTTTCATTTACAGAGAAAACCCGATACAACGCTAAGCGTATTATTCGATTAATAAACGGAAAACGTGACATGACTGTGTTTGACATTTACACAGTAGGACCTCGCTTGCCACTTCATATGTTTGCTGTTACTGCAAGTTACACTATAGCTCTTTTACAGTTTGCCGTTCTATAGTTAGGCACATTTAATATAGGGCTCCAGTTACATACAAATTCACCCACCCACACACACAGACACATACACACACATTGACACTGGTACTGTCTTTTATACATTTTTTGTCCACTGCTCAAGAACTAAAATTTTAGGTAGGTAAGTAATCATTTTGCCCGTTTTGGTAATTTTTTTCAATACAGCTTTTCTGATATTGGTGGTAGCGTGATGTTAAATAGCCTTCCTCGGTGATTGCTCTATGAAATACAAAAATAATTTTTGGATCCGACTGGTAGTTTCTAATATTAGCGTATTCAAACAAAGGCGCCTAAAGATCTTGACGACTGCATATTTTTGAACTTGCTAAAACATTTCTGCAACTACTCGCTACATCCAAATGTTTTGGAACTTTAAACACTTTTCCTAATATGTATTTTTATTTCCTTATTATAGCTCTGAACCTTTATTTAAAATTCACAATTAAAGTGTGTTGTCATTTGAACACTCTCGTTAATCAACATAATGGCTTCTGAACTAACATTTTTCGTAAATTAAGGTAGATAACTTTGATTAATTACTTAGCGACCGGCAATTTCATGGATGACATACCATCAGTAAGCGACAGGGAGGTATAATGTGTTTATACAATACCTATATAGTTAATACAGACATTACATTATTGTCTTTCAAATCATATATACATGTTAATCTAAATATTCTAATAAAGTTAATTATTAAATCTAGTAAAATGAATTCAACTAAAATTAAAAACACACAAGAATACCTTTCAAACGACATACTAGAAGAAGAATATGTGAGGACAAGTAAACTGGTGAACTGCATGCAGATAATTTTGGGCTCCTGCAGAATCCATGTTAAAGACAGATTTGTAACGCCACCAACTTTTTACCAGAAACTGTACACTGTTTTGTGCATTGTACTAACTATAGTCGTATATGTATTTAATGTTAAATTAAACTTCTCTAAACTTTACGAGTTTACAAGCATTTACGTACTAATTTTAGTTGTAACTAGCTTAGATATGCTTTCACACGTTTCTAATATATTTCATGTACGTTTCATAAATACTGAATTGAATTCAGAATTTTATCTAAAATTACAAAACTTAGACCGTCTTATGAGGATCGATAGAAATAAAGTAATTAATTCCATGTTATACAGAACAAATGTTATTTCAATTATGTTTATTACCAGCCTGTTAGTGATCATGTTGACAATAATTTTTATCAGAAGTTATTTCAGTTTGACAAATCTATTTTTTCTCGGTATGGTATTCAGCCAAATTACTTACTTATTAGAAATGATCAATTGCTCGAACATCGTATTATTTTTCTTTATACGCATGCGCTTTCTTAACTCAATAATTAAGAATCATATAAATCCGATTGAATCCGACGAATATTTTAACACGTTTGATACTGTAATAGCAACGAAGAAATCAATGAGACACTTAGCGGCAAATATCCACGACTTCAAATTAAGCAGCACAGATACATATTTACAAGAGATATTTGACGGTTTTGAAAAATTTCAAAATGTATATAAATATCAAGTGAGTTGTTCTAATATTACTAAGTTTAAGTATTATTCATTCGACATATTGGGTAAGTCCGGGTAAAGTGAATACCTAAAGGTGTTTTAGTCTATATCTGAAAAGGTATAAAATATAGAGAGAAAAAAATGGGAAATCAATCTTTATTAAATACTTTTATTTCATTTATAATCATTTGACTTTGCAATCAAAACAATTAGCTAATAAAAATAAAATTCAATAGGGTGTGATAATATTAACTTTTTCCAGACCCCCGGGCAAAGTGAATATGCTGCTTGAGCAAAGTGAATAACAACTTTATTACTACACAAAACTCAGAGTTAGGCGTAATAATTATATTTAATAAACTGAAAAAAAATAAAGTTGCTTTTAAAGAAAATATTTTTGCAGTTATGATGTGCAAATATCACAAATATGATCTCTGATGCCTTTGCGAGCCGAACATTTTTTGCGACACCATCTGAAACAGACATCACATGGAACCTTACCCTTGAATGGATAATCATCTTCTTCAATTTATCGCAGAAAATACAAAGACCTTCGAAATTGTTTTTTTTTTTAATTTGGTTAAAGTTTTTTTTTATGGATATCGAATCCCTGATACCCCGATACCGGATACCGTTGCCCTATTCACTTTGCCCAACATAACTTACTTACTTGCTGCTAACTCAAACAAGATGTCTAAACGTAAACGTCTAAACGAATAACTGCGTAGTTGATGTCAAACGAATACTTAGAGAAAAATAAGGAGTATTCGCTTTGCCCAGGGTGTTCACTTTACCCGCACTTCCCCCACATTTAGAAGCGATGATAGATCAGTTGGTAGTGTGTACGAAACCCGCATCAATGGACGTGTTTTCAATCTCTGCAAAGAGCCTGAGCTTTCGGTAAAGGAAAACATCGTGATGAAACCATAGCATGGTGATATAGTAGAGCTTATACCAATGTTCACCTGGCAAGCAACTACCCTCAAGTTGAAAATCTACCGCCAAATACCTACAGGTGTGTTTCGGCGGTTGCACTTGAGAACCAGTCCTTCAACAGGCTTAGCGTGTCCCGTATCTTGGGTCACATCGTTACTTAACATCAGATGAGATTGTGACCATAACGCTAAAGCGATAAACAATTAAAAAAATGTAATAAGAACAGTATCTGAACCTCATTGAATAGCCTAATAAAGCTAAACACGTGGTACTCTCTAAACAAACTTTTAATTCTGTTTGGTGAAGCGTTCCAAATAACGAAATGGAATTCATTGTTTTAGATTTTCGTTTTTTGTACCAAACTAGTACTCGCTACCCTGCTTGGCTTCGAATTTAGCTTGTTTGCTATTCAGAGAAATGTAAGTATTTAGATAGATAAGCCAGATTGTGAGTTTAATAAGTTTTTTTATCGAATACTTATTTAAAATTATTTATTCAAATTAATTTTTATTATTTATATCAATTTGTCAATTATAATTTCAAAGAATATAAAAATGTAGATACATGCTTATTGTCTTCCTACATTGTTATTTGCTTCAGCTCTGGTTTCAGATTCTCCAGTATTCTGTGTAAAATAATTTTGTAGAACTTTTAATTTCTTGTTGTTCTTTGTCTGTTTGGAACTTGGAAATAGAGCTTTTTTTTAATTTAACTGAAATTTGAATTGATATTTGAATAATCCTTACTAATATTATAAATGCGAAAGTAAGTTTGTTTGTTACACTTTCACGCATAAACCGCTGAATCGATTATGATAGTTTGATATAGAGATAGACGGGAACCTGGAAAGGGTGGTAGGCTACTCTTTCTCTCAAAAAACTTATTGAAAGTGAGATAAAGAGAGGTGAACTTTTTATCCTTCATCGCGACATCAACGCGAGAGAAGCTGCAAGTAAAAGCCAGTAGCCACATAAATCTACTAATACCTGTCTACGTAGTATCTGTATGCATTATATAGGCTAGTGGTTACGTTCTACTTAGCGTTTACAATGCTCAGAATATATATAAGCTCTTAAAATCAATTAAAATTAGACATAACTAAAGACTACATACTCATATAAAAGTAAATGCTATTTTGTCTATGGAGTTGAAATTGAATTCTGTGGGTCGAACTAACTGTGATAATATTATTGATACTTTTGCGGAACAGAAAGCTCGGAGAAAAGAATTTGATTAATAAATGTATTGTTCAGATTAAATTATTGTAAGTATGTAGTACTTATACTTTTGGAAATTATATTTATTATTAATACTGTTGGGTTTAACTATTTCAGTGATTTATTAAATTAAATTACTGACGATTTTTAGTGGGTTCCCATCCAATGAATTTGTCACGGGTCTAGTTACGCGTTACACCACTGGTCACAGCGTCTAATGTGCAAGGGTAGACCTATGGATCCATGACGTACAGACTCCATTCTATTTGAGCTACTGATTTTAATGCTAGTTAGCATATGAAACAGGAATAACCGCGGACATGAGCGTTATGAAACATAAGTATAAGTAGGTACATGCACACACTATAATATTCCATTAACTTTTAACTAATGTTTTCAGCTGTTAACTTTATTAGAAATCGCAATCATAGTGTTATATCCAGCAGTTGATTTTTTTACCGCCCTGTTTTTAAGTATCCGATGCGAAATATTTTTCAAAGAAGTAAAGGAAATGAAGCGTTTGTCGATTGGAGTAATGTTGAAATATCAAGACGGTAAGAGATTACAGTATGCAAACTTTTTTAAATAATTTAACTTTGTCAACAAACGTCATGAAATTACAACACGGCAGACTCAGATAACGACTTGATAAGAACACTCATTTGACACCAAACAGCATAAAAGTTTTTGGTTATCACTTCAAAATGACTGTAATAGACTCTTAAGAGGACTAAATTGCCAAGATTAAAAGAGAAGACGAAAAGTCATGAAATATTTATGGATTTTTCCACAGAAATATTATTCCTACGTCAAAAAAATTTTGTTTATCACCAAATATTTGTTAATTATAATATCACAAACACTCAATACAACCCAACCAATAAAAATTGCATTGGTAATAATAGAACAAAAAGATTAAGTACTGGCAAGGCTCATAAGAACTCTCATCCAAACTGAATTATTTGTGAGGAAACAAAAACATTGCTGGTAGGTATAGTTTACCTTTAGTGGCATTCTTTATTCGAGCGATCTTTCTTGTCATAATGTAGTATTCAGTCATCTAGGTGTTCATTCATGACTAGAAGAATTGTGAACGCTATTTCTGGTCTCTATAGTAGTAAGGAGATGAGATTGAGTCGCTGTAGTGTATTATTTGTAGGAGGGTATTTGACGGAACTTGTTATTTTTTTTATTAATGTGTTTAAAATTCTATTCTTTGCGGACTTTCCCATCGCAACGAGCAAGCGCTTTACCCGGGCTCAGGCCAAGGCAAGAGCGGCATATAGTTAGGCATGACACATCGGCGCTAATCACCGAACACTATATACCGACCAAAACGCACCACGGCGACACTTCAAAATAGGGGCAACTTTCAAACTTCTTCTAGTCTTTGGTGTGAAGACGGAGCCACACACCCCCGTCATAATTTATTTTTTGAAAATAAATTCCTCTTTATAACTTCTTCGAACTTACGAACTTCGAAATGTGTAGACGGAATACCTGGCTTCAGATTAAGATCTGAGGGTGTGGCGAAACACATCGGGAAACAAACACCATCAAATACCCACTAAAAAGATACCACGGTGATACTAAAACCCATATTGTTTGAAACCGGGGACAGCTTTTATACTTCTTCTAGAACGTCCCTTTCGTGGTCTGGTAGAGACAATATCTAAATGTATCTTTAGATATCCAAAATTCTCAAGATTAGTTAAAGATGCATGACACTGTATATATTTTTAAGCATTTTTTTATTTTTTCGTAAGTTATAAATAAGAACATAAGAGACCGTTCAAGTATTACGTCACGCAATTGACGGGGGGGAGGCTGCTATTAAAACCTTACGTCATTGTATGTTTATGTGTTATTGTAGGAGTTTAATAGTAGAAAGAAGTAAACCATAATTATGATTTTTAGGTAATAATGGACACTCGGGTGTTACGTGATGTTTGAAGACGATGGGGTACAGAAAAATAGAACGGCGTGTTACGTTGGCCTAAATTTCATCAAAATTTGCGTTACGCAATACTTGAACGGCCCCTACAATAAAGAACCAAAATTCTGCAGAAATAACATAAACACGAACAAAAAAAAGGTTAATAGATTCTTGACAATGGAACATGTACCTATCTACAAATCATATGGAAACTAATTTCTAGTATCTAGATATTTGAGAACTGTGTTCGTTGTACTGTCATTAAGCGAAAAAATAGAAAATGAACATAACCCTTTTTGCATTTACTATCATGATATTTAAGTCATGTGTTCAGATAAAACTTTTCTTCAATAGGCACGAAATGGAATAACTAATAGGTACTTTTTTATCGTGGGTAGGCAAATGCATTTTCGCATTCCCTCACGGCCAGTGGGGACAGTGAGGAATATGCGGACTCGCACAATACTAGCCGCCTGAAATACCGACTAAAACCCCACGGCCATCTGTCGCGTTCCTGGGGCGACGTGAATTCTAGTAATATTCATATATCTAGTAGTATTTATATTTTTAAATAATAATCCGTATACATTAATGAGTAATAATTTTCACCTTTTAGGTCCGCTCCGAGAAAAGGCAAGAAGAATGTTAAAAATGATTGAAGAATCACCGCCACGCTTTTCCGTGTACGACATGTGGCAGTTGGACGCGCACATTTTTGTGAAAATATTTAGTATAACCACGACCCTAATGGTCACATTATTGCAGTTCGCATTCTTGTAAATGTTATCCCTTTGATAGGAAAATCAAATTTAATTTCCGTCAACAAAAATATATTGAATCGTTAAAATTCATAGCATTTATCTCGTGTCGCTTACTGCTATTAACTATTGACAAGTAAATGCCAATGTTAGGGCGAAATCACACGTTTCAATATAAAGAATCGTAGAATTGTACTCTATAAAAATAATGAAAAAAAGGAACTACTTAAATAAAACGTAATAATATTAACCGTTTTTATATATCATTAAAGTTTGATGTTTCCCATGCAAGTGTATTGAAGTTTGGGCTTGAACCTGTCTCGCACGACTACTTCGCGTGAACTCGTCCGTTGGTAATTTTTTTTAAAACGTGCTGGTACTATTAAATAAAAATCAATATAATCTACTAATCTTTTATGTGCATTTGATAAAATCACAAATTTGTAAAAAAATTGTCGAAAATTGTATAAATATTTATCATATTAAAAATGTAAAGTACATAAAAAGCTGCTCTGGTTAGTCTTATAACATTAACAGTTTCTAATCTTGTCTTATATATATAAATGTATAGCTTAACAAATTGTAAACATTCTTAGCCTAAATGGATGGATAATATAGTATTTACATTGTGAACGCGCCACAAAATGTTCATTATATTTTATACTATAGGATACAATTAATGTTTTTCTACTTAAAGTACATTATTATTTGAGAACAGAATATAAATGAAAGCCTTATAGTGGATATATCATTTGACTATTGTGTTATATATAGTTCAAATACTAAAAAATGGGACACCATTTATTTCAAGGATAAATCTACTACGGGGGCAACCATTAATTACGTGATTTTGACTATTTTTCAACCCCCCTCTATCCCAGGTGAGATGTCGTGATATTTTGCTCGATCCTCTGCCCCTCCTCTAACCTCACGTAAGATTTCTCAAAATGCATACGTTTAATCTAAATAAGTTAATCTGTGTTTAATTGTGTCGCAATTTTGTACTGTTGCTTGCGGGCAAAAAAATACGTGATATTTGCCGAAGTACCCTTGTACTCCACGTGAGGTTGGGTGAGATTCGGCCCGACAAATCACCCCCCCCCCCCCCTAAATTGTCCCACTCAATTAATGTATGGTCCCTATGCTTCTACTCAATGCTTATATGTTCAATACATCACTGATTTCATTTTATAGTCAGAAGTTTTTTCTATTTTAAAAACAAAGCTTTAGATCGGTTGTACAAATATGCAATTGTTTTGCTTTGCACTAACATAAACTTGCAATATAAATATCATTATTTAAATAAATTTGTATTATATCAGTAATGTGATGATAGATGAATAAGATAAACACGAGATTCTAATCCTCATACAAGATATTTATCACAATTTAGATCTAAGTATTATTTTAAGTATGAAATATTTATTTTAAGTTTTAAAGGCCCTAAAACATCACCTATGTATCTGGTCCCATCATTTAAATATTTTTATATGCTTAACACCTTTTAAATTATATATTTGTTTGTTGCTGCGCAATATCATCTTTATCAGTGTAAAACATAAAAAATTATATTTTTATTAATTGTATGATATAAAATTTTACACGTAATTGTTTCATCTATATGGAAGAAATATTTTAAACCATATATTGCTCATAAATGTGATTATCAAAATTATAAATGTCTAGTGTTCATATAAAGAGTTTTTTGTCATAATTCACTTTATATACATACATATATTATTGGAAAAATTGAAAAAGTTATAAAAATTAAAATAAGATTTTAAAGAAAATATAGAGTAAGCTACATGATAACGTTAGAGAAGATATAGATGTTAATGTACTCGATGCACCATTGCAGCGATGATCCAGGAAGCAAAAACACCATATTGTCTCATCATACCAATCCCTGAAACATAAATCATTGTAAATCTAATTACACTACATGGATAAATTATTATTAAATTAACCTCATTAATACTACTCTTTCTTTTCTGTACTTTTGTATGCAAATGAAAAAGATCAATGCCCTTATCAAGTTGTCTTAAAACAATTGTAAAGAAAAAAAAAACTATGCGATGACGACACATGCCAAAATAATGCAAAGAAAACTTAAGAACATTATTTCATTACATTTTTATTCTTTGATTTTTCTTGACTTTTGCAATTGTTGAAAGACAAATTGTCTAGTGCTATATGGCGAAAACAATGGTCTCTGCGACAAAAGTAAAACATCAGTATATCTTTTTCAGTCTTGTAGTCACCTCGAGCCACCTTTACCCGAACGAGTGTCACACAAAATGTTTGAGGATCAGAATTTCAAAGGCTCCCATGAGAAGTTTCAATTCATAAATTGTATAGATTTATTTAACAAGACACACTTTGTTCCAACTTTTTATAATAGTTATATCAAGTCAAAAACAAAATATAAAAATTATAATTGTAGAAAAAAATATTACTAAATTAGTAACACTATTATTCTATGTATTTATAAGGATGGTTTAAAATAGGAAAATATAGGACAAATTTAGACTGCTGCTGTGCTGCTATGTTAATGCTTCTATAGCTCATTAATCAACCAATTTTATGTGCTATTGTACGCTTCATACACTCTTCCTAAGGTTAAGCAATTTTTTGCTTTTAAAGTGCCTTTACTACTAGGAGAAGATGTATTTCAAGAAGAAATGCCAAATAATTTATCTCAGATATTGAAAAAAAAGACATGTCGTTATTCTACCTTGAAAAAAAAAGTACTTTCAGATTTATTTATACAAGGTGGTCACAAATAAATTGATATATCCTAACCAGGTTTCATTTGTTCTCTTTAAAAATAACATCAACCTATTACCTATTTCATATCAGTTGTCTAATACCAGTAGATGAATAACAAAATGTTTTCTGCAGGCCTCATTTTTTAATTTATTACATTTTACATTTACAACTTTTTGATATAGTATTTTTTTTAAGGAAAAGACATAGATTTTGAAATCATAAAGCCGAGTCAAACATTATTTCATAATGAAGAGGTTAGCTCTGCAACAGGTAAACTATCTACGGAATTTTTGTGGCAAGCAATAAATCATGCAGGCTTAAAAAATATATATTAATAAATATAACAGGTCAAGGGCTTTTGTTTTCTTAAAAATTAAATGAAAAGTATGAGGCATGCACTTCTGGATTTTACAAACTTATTACTTTTCTACTGTTTACTTTTGTAAAGAATACATACATAGCTGGATATAATGTACATTCAAAATATAACTTATATTCAAAACATCCAGGTCTATAGTTTTAAAGAAAAAAGACACATAAATGAAATATCACACACTTATAAAAATATATGATCAATAACTTTTATTTATAATTAAATGTTTACCTGTAAAAACATTCACTACCTATGCTTATAAATCATTTTGTAACAAAAAAATAGTTTTCCTAAATCACAATACTAAACCAGCAGGAATAGTTTTATAATAGCTGATGTTAAATTTAGTTTTAAGAGTCAAAAACCAATTACTATGCATTAGCAACTATTTCTATATTAACTTTTTAATACTGTCTCCCAAAAAATATGTTTGTAAATGACATTACATTCAAGCAATGTGGCTAAACATAAATTAAAATAAAGTTATTTACCTTTTTATGTCTAGTTCTTTGATGCTATTGTTGACATAATTAGCCAAATTTAAGTCCTTAGCAGCAGACCTACATCCTTCATAAGTATCAGCTGGAATGTCTGTCCGGAATGCTCTAAAATTGCTTAAGCAGTCACGTGTTATTACCTCTTGAGCTAAAATATTTTTTTAATTAATTATACTTTATACTACATGTTTAAATACTTAAAGATAGTCAACTGAAATCTATACAAATAACAAATGTGTTAAACAATTAAAGCTACTCATGAAATATACTTGTTTGTAAATTATAATTCAGGTGTACTTGGTACAGGTGTACAGGTGTAATTTATATTTTATTATTGTCTGTTTCCTTATATAAATGTATTACTTTAAATCTAATGGACTGATTTTAATGAAATTTTATAAAATGAGAACTACTATTATGGATCACCATTTAGGAAACTTTTTATCACATAAATGTAAGAGTGCCTCCAAGATATAAGATGTAAGGAATAAAATGCTAAACTCCAACATGGTTTATTTGATCAAAATTGGCATACATATAAAAAAAGTTGCAACTGAGTTGCTTTAATACTATATTTGATTGGGATATTACTATATTAGATTGACTTATTGAACTCCACTATACTAGCTAGTTTTAGATAAATCTATAACAATATCTACATATTTTCAATATATTCAGCATTGTCAAAAAGTTTATCTATCTTTCTTCTTCAATAGACTACTTATTCTTATAAAAGTTAAAATAACTATAAATAAACAGTTATTAATGGTGTAAATCAAAATCATTTAAATATGTATAATAATATAACTTTAAATTATATTTGATTTGATTTTAAAATAAACAATTTGTTCCAAGAATGACAAACAAACCTCCTTTCCTTTCAATCACTTTTACACAAACATCATCATTTTCTGGACATGGATTACCAAGATAACCTATACCACGCCAGTTAAATGGTTCCAGACATCCAGGAGTTGCAGCTGTACATTGATAGCACCATATTGCTAAGCCTAAAAATAAAAGTATTAATTAAATTTTATATTTAAATTAATTTCCAGTTTATATTCCATAGTATGAATTCAATGTATGGAAGGTACACATTTTGAAGACTGAATGATTCAAGAATATGTTGTAATCAAAATATTTTGTTACCTATACTTGGCTATTTATTATTTTAAAATATAAGACCAAGACTGAAAAAACAAGTCTACAAGTATAAGAAACTTTGTTTTATCTACACAGTGGTGTACCTACAGAATGAGACTCTACATAGATAATTAGATGATAATAGATTAATTTAAAAAATATTAATAATCCTGTTATAGAATAAAACCAGTAATACTAATTAGACACTTTTTATTTTTACCACTAGTATATTGGTAGTATAAATGATGTATAAATACCAAAGTGTTGTGTACCAAAGTGGTTAGAATCTTGCACAAGAAAATTATTTGTGTTCCACAAATAATTGTTCTAAACTTTATTGTTACTTTGTGTCTATTAATTTTGTTTATAGTCTTTTGACATTGACATTGATGAAATTGCCAATATAGGAAGATGACATTAAAAGAAATGGTAATTTAACCAAAATTAATATAACTAGTTTTTTTAATATCTAGTTAATCTTATTTACTTTAAACAATTGCTTTTAGTTTATAACTAATTTCTTTCAGGTTATTGTATCTTGTATTTTTTTTTTCAATTGGGCATAGTCATTAGTCTTAAAGGCTTTCACAGCTTCACCGAGCTTTGGGGGCGAGTACTAAGGCACTCAGCTCGAGGCTACGAGCAAAAGTGGGCCATGAAGTGGCAAACTTCGACTTGGGCTATTGCCGGGAACGCGAAAATATACCACGCTCCTGACTAAATAGGATCCTACAGCAAACAGAAAACCTACTCAGCTATAACGAAGATTAAGAGCGCGAAATAACCTCTTAAACTAAAGGGCTGTAATTACTTTGCCTCGCGGCGCTATGACTGGACTGTATCTGTCCTATAATAACTGGAGGTTTTATTATTACAATATAAAAAGGCCACATTAAAAGCCAGGGCTGTTAATTCTTCACAGATCCGTGTATCTAACTTGTGAGTGTGCAAGTGCCAAATGATGTGGTTTTACAATCATACGAACTCCACAAATGTTAAGCCTTATAAAGCCAACAATGTATCATACATGTGAGAACACTTCGTATTCAATAACCTTACAACGGCTTATTGTACATGCACAATACGTTTCCGAACCACACCCTAACTTAGGTATTTACTTTGT
Organism: Actias luna; assembly: GCA_039707435.1. NCBI lineage: Eukaryota > Metazoa > Arthropoda > Insecta > Lepidoptera > Saturniidae > Actias > Actias luna. The sequence continues at coordinate 11,757,779 of JAZHAC010000034.1, read as the reverse complement.
TTTAATTTCTTATTACTTACTTTTACGAAACATTAACACCAACGTTAAGAATAACAATAGATACTTCATTTTTGCTGTTGCTATTTGTTAAAAATATATATTATCAGAACTTATTAGAAGTACACATAAGCTTGCGGGAGTGTTATGTTCCTTGCACATGAGTGTCAGAAAACTAAACAATAAACAAACCGTTTAGTGTTGTCAGAGCCATTGGGTCAAAACTTACGTTTTGTTTCCTGAAAACTTATATTTGCTATTTTGAGAAATTTATTACTGGTATTTGTATTTTAATTCGTTTTTATTATTGTTTTTCAAATGCAAAAATCATATGTGCAAAGGCTAAAAATATTGTGATGAAACCAGCAGACTTTATTGCTTACATTTTTATCAATAAATTACAAAAATACCTCAAGATCACTTTTATAAGGCAGGTTGTATCAGCCAACGAAACTTTCACTTCAAGTTAAAAGGTCACTGAGAACGCTCCAAGCGATGTATAACTTATAAAAGTATTTGCGATAATTATAGAATTATATACCCTTTGTCAAAAATAAATATATTATTATAGTATGTTTTGTAATAGAATTTTGTTCAACAGATGACCACTCGTTTTCATATATAATTTTCATATACATCTTTGCAATTTCATAAGACGCGTTGCTCGTATTTTTGACGAAAGTTTTTAATAAGCCATATAATTATTTACGTAAGTAAATTGTTTGCCATAAAATTATTTATTTAAAATAATTTTCTCTGTTTATTCTATTTATTTAAAGGCGCATTCCAAATGATGTAGTAAATGAAAATTTATAAACCCTTATTTTTGTAAACAAACTCAACTAGCGTCGAATTCATCCAATATCTATTAATATTTAAAATCTATGTGTATTTTTTTAATTTCACATTTTCGAGAAAATATCATAAATGACAAGAAAAATAAATCATTCGTTTAAGTTAGAGTAGATTGTATATAATTTTCTTGTATTAATTTATAACTTATAAAGTAAATTTTACTTATATAATAGAAGTAATAAAACAAATAAAATAATTTCGTAACGAAAGTAATGAGTAATAAAGAACACATAATTAAACTTTAATTTGAAAATGTAAGATTTCATTCGAAACAAGAGAAACAATTTGGGTGAGTTTATTTACGTACAATACGTTTATATACAATAATAAAAACATTATATGTCAATAAAAAAACGGTGTGTGCTTAAGACCACACGACATAAGTGAGAACTTCATCCCTATATCTCTCTCTCGCTCCCTTAGTCACCTCGGGGAGTATTTATTCGAACGAGCGTCACAAAAAAGGTTGCGGACCACAATATGAAACCTCTAGTAAGTTATAAAATTGCATTTATTACGAAAGTTACTTACAATCAATCGCAAAAAAAAATCAATCGCAATGTTATTAAATTTTTATATGAAACGCTTAAAGGGCTGGTATCCAATAGCTTTAATAAATTAATCAAATATATGTAAAACCATAACTATTTTATCACTGGTCTTTGACGAAAAAGCTAAAACGATGCAACGATTAGAGCTGTAAAGTAACGAAAAATAGTGTACTCGTATGTATTCGTTACTATAACAATCACTACTCGTTACTATTGTATCGTTACGTTACTCCTTACTTTTCGTTAATACCTAACAAAGAGCATCGCATAGGGTCGTGTTGCGTATGGTATGAATATTAACAACACATCGTCCGCTTTTGTATATTTAGTACCAAATACGAAAACAAGCGAGTAACGAAATGCATTCGTGAGTAACATTTCGGTACTCGCTACTAGATGGTGTACCCGGTAGTCAGTACGACATACATATGGTTTGTTATAGCTCTAAACGAAACATAAACTTTTATGAAAGATTGTTTTATAATAACAAAATTCCCTTATAATTGTGGATGATTTTAATTGCAAATCACTGTAATTTGAGTACTGGTAAATTCAGCGAAAGAAAATTTTACATATTACAGTACATCTTAAGTTTATATATTACCACACAACTTTATATATTACGGCACATGTTATATTACCGCAGAACTTAACTCAATATACCGCCTTTACCCATACCGCGTACCACGTAAAACTTACTAGGTAAATGCCGCCGGCTGTACGCGATATACGCGTATAGTACACAATTAAAACCTCTTTTAAATAGTGTACATTGTTTTTAACATTACTTGCAATAGTAATCAATGTCAATATTAGTAAATATATCTATTATATAAGTATATAAATATATATAAATTGATTTATAATATTTCTTTTGACCACGAAATTTTTGCATAATAAATCATTGTGTTTAACTTTTCGGATAATATTTTCAGTATCAAGATATATCACGTACATAAGATGTTTCATAGTATGGTAATCTATTATCTAGCTCGATGTCACCCGTTCTATTATCAGGCGTTGGAGAAAGAACATTTCTTTCTCAAAGGTATAACAGTTGTTACAGGAAACCATTATTATCGGTTATGTAGACTCTCATGTTAAGAATTTTTTATGGGAAATATTTCCCTTATACATTTTTTTGTTGTAACTTTAAATATTAATGTAGTGAACGTCACGAAAATCCCATTGTCAGAAAAGACGTTTTTGCCTATTTTATGTACCCCATAAATGACCTTATAGTCTTCTTCAATAATGCAGTATCAAATTCAAAACGATATTTTTAAATCCGACTGGTAGTTTTTGACAAACAGATGTATAATATAAGCATAGATTATAATATTATAACAATTATACGGTATATATTCGTAAAACAACAAAAAACACATATCAAGGAACTTGCCAGTATACAATTATATATAATCTTTTGAATCGCAATATAAAAATAAAACAAAAAAGGAAAGTCCTCCAACAAGAAAGTAATTGTGCAGACGCGGATTATCTTAATTGAATCTAGTGGAAAATTACACTTATAAAGAAATAAAAGATCTTGAGAATCTTAAATATGTAACAAACATCATTGTTGTTTGTGGTAGAAATAATGTTAACCATGAAAATATAAACCTTATGAAGACGTAAAATTAGAATGCAGCTGAATCCGTACAATACTTTCGGGTATTTTTAGAAAATTATGATTGAGGTGTAATTTATTATTTATGTGAGGTTTCTATAAGGATATACATGTTTTTAATTTTTTGTATCTCTGGTCCCTTGTAAGCTCTTTAAGGTAAAACGATTTGACGTTCCTTGACGCACACAGTTAATGTTATGACATTTATACAATTAATTTACATACTTATTAGCCTATGGAATGAATTCCTAGGGGACAGCCTCGGATTTATAATTTTTTCGAAACCCTTTTCAATGTGTGAGGTCAACTATTAAAAACATAGATATAATTAATAGGTGGCAATTTTTGTGAATAACAACACAACAATAACAAAGCTATAAAAAAATTATACTCTTTATTACCTATTTGCTAATAACTTTCTAAAGTAAAATTGCTTTATGCACTTTTGCTGTGTAATGAATGAAGATGAGCCGTTACCCCAGGCTAAATAAATGGTGCGTACTGTTTAGAAGACCATCAGCTTTGACTATTTCCTTTTAAGATTGGTTTTGTACACTTTTTGTTTACAAAAATTACAAAAGTTACAAAAATTATGATTTTGAAGCCCCCTGAAACTGACGCCTGGGGCGAGTACCCTGGCTTGCCCCCCTTAGATCTGGGTTTCCTGCGGGATAGGGGATGCAACACTAAACTCCCACGCCGTATGACCATACACCAGTGGTGGCCAAACTTCTTAAAAGCGAGTGCGAATGAAAAAATTTTACACCGCGGTGGGCGCATGTTTTTTTATAGTTGGTCGGAGAGAGAATAACATCACATATATATTAGCGTTACAATAATATAATGATATGATTTTATTACATGGTAAATGTTGATAATAATAATACATAAAAGGTAAATAAAAAGTAAACATAACCATAAAAAATTTCAATTCTCGTTCGGTGGATAGAATCATTTTTTTAGTAGATTTGCAATATACTAAAACCACTACATAGATAAAAATAAAATTATTATTACTCTGCTTAAAATTATTTTCATCTGGTAGAGAAAAGTTAAAAACAGTATTTTTAGATAAGTATTTTGGAAGTTGTGCTGCGGGCGCATTACAGATCAGTCGTGTACGCACTTGCTCACGCGGGTGCAGTTGTCTACCACTGCCGTACTCCATGAGAATTGGCAAATATAAGTCTTGGTATTTTGCCTTGGATAATGTTTTTATGCTAGTATTTTTCTATAGCGGAGATTTTATGTGTACCTAGAAGAAGTCTAAAAGCGTCCATGGTCTCTGGTAGTATGGGAGTTTAAGTGTCGCCTTGTCACCTGATGATTTTTGCCACCTGCATTAGCATAGCATAGCATTTCCTGAATTCACCATTTTGTTGCTGGGACCATCATGTGATAGAAAAGGAAACAGCTTCGAGCAGATCCCGTGACTTATGACCTGAGAGTAGGTTTAAAGCACCCTTTTCCGGCTCGCATTAATAACTCATCTTCACTACTCATGCATCTCCCCAGCCTAGCCTAATTTGGTAGGAGCCTGCTACGGCAGATTAAGATGCATATTCTTGTATAGAACTTACTGCAATCGTAGACAGGTCAAGGCCTTTTAGAAGATTAGAAAGAGGTTTTTCCCCTATTTTAACTGTGTATAAATTTTCGCGTAACAAATTCTGTTGTGATCATTAATTAGCTCGCAATTGCGAGGGAAAGCACGCAATTGATTTTTTTCACCGCAAAAACAAAAATATAGTTTTTATGTAATTCTGAACACAATAAGCGGTGGTTAAGAACCTCTGCCAAATCAGCTAGTTTAGAATAATATTTCCGGCTGCAGCCCAAGCCGAGGTTCAGCCATTCTGCCACCCTTGCACCCACTGCCTCAGGGCTGAGTGCTCTCAGTACTAGCCCCAAAAAGTTCGTTGAAGCTGTCAAAGCCCTTAAGGCTAATAGCGTATGTCAGTTCGAAAAAAAGAACAATATTTAGTATATAATTTCTTTTCTGAGAGTAATGCCTAAAACCTATTTTTTTAAACTGTGGTGGGAGCCAAACCGAAGGCTACCATAGCGAAATAGTCATCTACGTGTTGAACAACTTAAACAAAAAGAGATTTTGTATTGTACTCCGACTGTATATTACATTTTCTTTTAATTGCACTATTTACCTGCATATATCAATATAATAATATTTTTGGCCATACAAGTAACAAACGATTTTTTAAATGTTGTAATTAAAATGTTTATAAGGAATCTATTACGATATACGAAACTTTGGGCAACGCAAGAACACCTACATTAACTATCATATCAATATTATAGAAAATTAAAGCAATTAAACGTATTTGCATCGATTATTATGCAAAGCGACTTCGACATTATTATTTTTAGCTCTATTTCTTTAATTTAAATACTAAAGTAATATATTAATAGTTACTTATTACTTTGAAATTTAAAGTAGACAGTATTCTTCTTCCTCGTTCACTCACTGCTGAGGATCGCGACCACAAATAAAGCCAGTATACAGCAAGCTAAGTGTCATTTACAACATTTATTTAAAATAAATATTACACCAATTACTAGGTACCTGCCATTAATTTAATATTAGCTGACCCGGCGAACTTTGTAAGGCCTAACAGTCAACGACTATCGTGTCAACTTTTAGCAAAACTTTATTTAGGATTTTACTAACTTCATCAAATGAATACTAACTATTTATTCTGCTTTTCTAGGTGCAGACGAATCCAACAAATCAGAGATCGTGGTGGTTTTCTTTTTATATAAAAACAATAGTGCAATAAAGATTAATAGTTAGTTTTAATAGTTAATATAAAACTACTTATAGCCATGACTATGTTAATGATTTACGAAAATTATTATAAACACAAATATTTTTTCAACTGTTGTAGTATACGTTTATATGTAGTATTGTACCTATATGCGCAAATATGAGCATTTTGTAATTTTTTACTCATACCTACGTATGCTTTATATATAGTATATTGAAATAAATAATTTGGCAACAATCATAAGCAAGAAACAGTAGAAATAACCTACGTCAATGTCGTAAAGAGTGTCGTACTCTATAAACTAAAAATTAAAAATAATACTAATTGATGATACACATTGTTAGCAGACAAATTGTAAAGAATGTGAAGTAGGGTTTTCGGAAGCCTTTGCGTAATTAGGCCCAAAAAATATGAAGGTATTGAATAATTAATATGAAATTGAGAAAAAAAAAACTATCGCTTAAACGAGATTCTTTGAGTTTTGCTTTTGTACGTGGGAATTCTCTACCTATATATTATTGGTATCAATTACTAATATTGACCAATAATTTTCGTGTATAAAATTTTTGATCTTTTTGTTATTTTAAAGCTATGATATAATACCCGCACTAATAATAAATATCAATAATAGCCATTGCACTTTTACAATTAATTCCATTTTTCAATGAGATTAAAAAAATATAGAGATTCAAGTGGTAATATAGTAGAAGAGTGTGATAAAAATCCAAAATTGAGGATAATTGAAGTTTACGAAAAAACGAGACCTATCTGGTATTAAGTGTTAGAACCACTATCTACAATCATCAATCAATCAAACCTATCATAATCAATTTTACTAGACCTATTCAAAATATGGATTATTGACAAAATAATCATCTAACATGAGTTACTTGAAATTCTACATATTGTAAAGACATCATTCCTACAATGTTATATTTTTACAACATCGAGTATTATCATTACCGAATAAAAATTTCAATATAGATAATTTCGGTTTTATTTTAACAATTGTTTTCCTGAAAGAGAGCGATGTTTCCGAACTGTAGTAATTTTATGTTGTGTTTTCGTCACATAAGTTTCAGTACTATTCATTTAACTCTTTTTATATTTACAGTTCTTCTACAGATGGTGGATGTACTTCTGGAGGAAATATTGCATCTCTAAGCATTATCAAATCTTCTTTGTTCAAATCAATACACATTGTACCTATCACATCTTCGATACCTATTGTACCATCGTTACTCATGTCAACTTCTTTGATAAGATTATCCAATTGCTTTTGCGGCATTTTGTTCCCTTGCTTAGCAAGAGCTTCCTTTAAATATTCTCTATCCATAGAACCGGACTTATCAGGATCAAATATTTGCAAAGCACTTCGTAGTTCGTCTTCTACAGAAAGATCTCTTTGTCGTAATGTAACCATTTTCAAAAATTGTTCATATATGATATACCCTTCAGGATGGGGCGGTCTTACACAGAAAGCTATAAGCTCTTGTAATTGCTCTGGAGTAAACGTCATAAGGAACAAGCTTTTTAACATATACACTAACTCTTTCTCTGTTATGTATCCATCAATATCAGCATAAACTGGAGTATAGTTTTGGTATAATTCCCAAAGCTGTTCTACTTCAGCTAACTGTTCTGGACGTAGTTCAAATGGTTCTTTCAGTGCCTCTTTAGATTCACTAAAATGAAAAGGGGCTGCGGGATCAGGAGGTGGCTCTTCCACATAGACATCTTCGTCTTGAACTAATTCTTTTTCGGAAGGTTTTTGGTCCACTTTAGTTTTTAATTCCTCCTGGTCCCCTTCCAAATCTTCTCCTTCCGGTTTTTCACTCACTTTCTCATCGCCTTCACCAAATACCTTTTCTTTATCGTCCCCGGATAGCTTTTCATTTTTTTCTTGTTCTGCTTCTACATATATTCTTTCAGCTTCTCCCATATCATCATTAATATCACTTTCTTCTCTAATTTCCTCCTGAACCTCAGTTTGTTGTATTTCTAGAAAGTGTTTATGTTCTTCATTATCAGTGACTTCTGTATCTGCTTGTTCTTGTTTTATAGTATGTTCTTGTTGTGCGGATTCTTCTTTTTGTGCTTTATCTTCTCGTTCTGTGACATCTTCTTCTTGTGTGATATCTTTGTGTTGTGTTGCATATTCTTGTTGTGCAACATCGGCTCGTTGTATGGCATCGTCTTGTAGTGTAACATCTTCTTGTTGTGTGGCATCTATTTGTTCTGTGACATCTTCTTGTAGTGTAGTATCTTGTTGTTGAATGATATCCTCCATAGTATGTTTTTTATTTGTTCACAAAAATTTTGATTTAGTATTAATTAATATCTTTAGAAACTCATACTAAAAATTTGTCTTCACATCTAGGTTTATTAAAATTTGTACGTAGGACTATTATTAGGTTTTCAGTGATCTTCTCATATAAGTTTAAACTTTCTAAGGATATAAAATCGAGTATTTCTATAAATTCTTCTAATAATTCATTTCGAACAAGATCTACAATATTCAACATTGAGTAAAAATATTATATTATATGTAATAATATATGAAAAACGTAGATAAAATCATAGTGTATGAAAAGTGTCATCCACACTGTCATCCGTCCCTTGACACTAAAGAGTAAAGCTGTTTATTTATACATAGATTAGTTAGGTTCAAGATAAATTTGTAAATAAATTAGGTTTTACGCATTCATAGTTCGTCTTCGTAAAAATCGTAAAATGTACAGTGCATAATCGACACACCCCTGATGGCATCATTCTGGATGACGTCACCCCTGATGGGCTAACACTTCTATAACTGCTCTGACTACATTCTCTCGGGGTCATTCACGTATAAACAGAAAACAGACTCTTAAAAATATTATTTATACTAAACATTACAAAATATGAAATTATCAAATATATACCTATAACCTATATTCTAGTATTTACTAAATTGACCATAAAGCGATCTAGGCTGCTGGACAAGGCATAATTTTCGAAATGGATTTTTTCTTCACGTATTCAGCTTCCTATTGGTTCTCTTAAGGTAAAAGACCTCTTAATAGTATAATAATAATGCTGTAGATGAGTTTATGTAGGGAAGACTCTGGCAGTCCGATTATTATCGCTACCCTGCTACTCGGGACGAGTTCCGGTATCCTTGAAGAGAGGCCCTTTAGCGAGGTAGGACATATATACTTATTCTTGAAGATTGTTCTCGACTTGGGATAGCTTGACCGTTGGAACACCTCAACCATACAGAAAATAATAATCAAATAACCTTTTGTTATGTCTCTAGGATGAGCAGGATTCCTGAAGTTCATTGGGAAAAAGGTTAATGAATATTTGGTGTTACAAACCACTATTGGTTATGGTAACCGTTTACCATTAAACGGTTTGTATATTTGTTTGCCAATTTAGTTGCATAAAAATGTTCCTGTAAAGAGGTTGCAATCCTTGACTACAATCCGAATACACGAGTTAAGTATGCTTTAGAAGCGTACTATAACATTATTGACTAAGCAGTTATCAGATAACTTAGCGGCAAATCATAATGATATTACATTTACTTGGGACGTTACTAATTTGTCATTCTAAGAATGTATGGTAAAAAGACATGTTAAAACAGTCGCAAAGGCTTATTATATATATTCGAACTATTTCGATTACATCCTTCCACCGTAATCTCATTATACATTCCTTTGCCAGTTAGTTTCATAAGATATTCTAGACATTATTGCGTAAGGTGTTGTTCTACTTAAATATACCGAGGATCTTGTCCGATTACGTAGATAATGATGTATAAATTAGCAGGTACTTTTCGCATGAAAATTGTTACTATGTAGGGTTCGACCAAAAGTTCGGTTTCGGTTCGGCCGAGACTCGGCAAAAAAACGAGTTTCAGTTTTGGCGGCAACCCTGCCGAAACTACGATCGAAACCGAAAATGCATGCAGGAGTTCTCGCGCTGTGATTGTCACATTCGGCGCGTTAAATTCCTTCCAAGCGACTAAGCGACGAAAGACTCATGATAAATCTACTTGTCATTTAATAGAAACCACTGGTGTGGAGAACAGTGATTGTTTATCACAAATTAAGTAAACTATTCAAGCATACTTGTCAGAACCTAGATTAGAGAAGCGCATATATTTATTTTTACTGGGATTCCAGTCCATATCTCTCTTTGAGAAAGTTGGCACTGAATTTCTTGTCCAATCCACTGACGAGAGAACAAATATTTAGTGCTGCTAGAGAAATTTATTCAGACAAGAGAACCAATTTGCGAGGCCAAAATTTTGATGTACTGCTTTTTCTTACTTTTAAAATGTATAATATTGTTTAATTATGAGTACTCAAAAGAAATATAGATTACAGATACCTACTTGAAATTATTAATATCTAAGCGTCGCCTTTACATTCTTATGATTAAGATTAGTTTATAATTTAGTAATTTAGCCTTTGTTTTTTTTTACTGAACTGTCATAGAAGATGACGAATAAGTTTAAACGAAGTTAATTTGCTCTTAAGATAAAAGTGTTTTTTTTTATTGAATATTAAGTATCTCTACCTATTGTGATATTAGGTATAAATTTAAATAAGTAATGTATTGTTTAATGTAAAAAAACAATGAATAATATTTAAAAGAAGAATGTAGCTACTTAAATAAACACCTCACCTATTTTAAGTATGTTTTAAACCGCAGTTAATATTTTTTCTTTAATGAGGGGTTGTCGTGTTGATAATTATACCAAACAGTAAAAATGTCGAAGACTACATAGCTATGTGATTTAAAGATAAAACCAAAATATTTTTTTAATTGTTCCCTCAAAACATGCTCCTTGTAAGGAAGTTTTGGTTTCGTTTTCGGCCGAAACTGAGCCTGCTACCGAAATTCGGTTTTAATTTCGGTTTCAGTCGTACAAACCAGTTTTTGTCGGACACTATTATTATGAATAAACAAACCGTGTGCAACCGCCGCCTGTAGGTTCGAGTGCCACGTAATATAACTGTTTGTGTGATCCACAAATAATTGTTTTGAATTCGGTTGTTATTATTTAATCGTTGTTTCGTTTTTTATTCGTTTTACTGTTGTTTTTAGAAAGTCCTTTTTCACTTGTCATTGGCGATATTGCATACAGAGAGAAGATTGATTTTAAATATACCAAATTTATATAAACACAATTATGCCAAAAATTCTTTTTTGCAGAGATGTTTTAGCGTGTATGACACAATATCTAGTCATATAGATTTACTCCATTTAAATAGAGTATCCTTCATGAAATAATTACATTGTATATGGTAAAAACTTATTGTCATAGGAACAGGCACATAATACATATTTATTTTTAATTATTATTATTATAATTTTTTTGCTTATACATAATTCCTCAATACATTAAACATAATCACTCACACAAAACTACTCAAACAGATACACTCATCTTTACCTATACACACACACCCATAGACACAAACACTCAAAAACATGTCTTTCATTGCGCACAAATAGAATACAAACACAATTATTTCTTTTTAATAATGATTTCTTTATAATTGGCACCTCTTCACTGTAAAATCTAACTAATTTGAAATTGTTAAATGTGCTGTGAAGAAATAAAGAATAAATAAATAAAAATAATATTTCAAATTAGATTACTGCATTAATATTGAACTGATATTAATTTGTATTTTTACTAGTTTTAGTTTACTTATATATCACACTAGCTATAACTTCGTTCGCGCAAAACTAAAAACTATTGAACTTTAAAGCGAGCTATCAAGCTCAGTGGTTGTGTGTACGACATTGCGTCAAGGGACTTGAGTTCAAATCCCACCACCTACAATGAGCTTGAGTTTTCGGTGAAGGAAAACATCGTAAGGAAACCATAGGTAGGGTTTTTTCTGATGCCCGCCTGGGTAGCTACTACCCTCAAATTGAAAATCTACTCCTAAATACCAATAGGTGTGTTCTGGCAGTTGCACTTGAGAGCCAGCTCCTCCAAAGGTTTTGCGTATCTACCAACTTGGGCCGTAGCGTCGCTTAAGACCAGGTGATATTATGGCCATAAAGCTAAGCCTTAACTATAAAAATATACAATATTTTTGTAACTTTTTTCAATATAGCTTTGCTCTTATTGGTGGCAGCGTTATGTTCAACACCCTAAAACTTACTTCAATGATTGCGCTATCAAAAACGAAAATATTTTTTTTTTAATTCGACTGGTGGTCCTAATATTAACGCGTTAAAATAAACAGACAAACTAACTTTTTCACTTTTAATATTAATATATATAAGTACATACTAAAATTCACTCATACATTTGTGATGTGAAAACGCTACTGGTAAATTTGACAGCAAACGTGACGTTTTTGTTATTATTTTAATATCATGCTAAATTTTCCTACAACGTCCCTAAAGGCTACGTACCACGTAGCGCCCAGAAAACTCACGCTCACACCACGTATTTCATGTTCCATTTGCTTGCGAGCATTACAATCATTAAATCGAAATATAGTATAGGTTCACCCTTTCAAATTTGTCATTTTAAACTTTTTATATAGTTTATGTTTAACGTTGTGGCCATAATCTCATCTCTCTTAAGTGACGAAACGGTACGCTAAACCTGTAGAGGAACAATTGCCGGAACACATCTATTGATGTATTTGGCTGCAGATTTTCAACTTGAGGGTGGTTACCAGCCAGGCGGGTATTAGACAAAGGCCTACCACCATGCAAAGCTTGGCATGATTGAAAATAATGACTTCATTAGTGACGTCTTCGCCGCGACGACAACAATCGTGATCGTCTTGTGGAATAGCTGAACGTAGCCAAAGTAGTTTCACTTAAAAGCAACTGCATCTATAATAATATTAAAAAAGCGCGAAGAGTTTATTTTTTTTCGAGCTAATCTTAGGCACTATCATTGAGGATTGAGCGATCATTGAGGAAGGCTTTAGGCCAAATAACATCACGGTACCACCAATAGAAAAAAAGTAATATATATTATTATATATAATTTGTTCTTCGGAAACTAAAATACCGGTATTTGTATTTAGAAAAAGTTTATTTTTCAAACTTAGTAACTAAAATTTTGGCATTGTTCAAAACTCCACGCTGAAAATAAACGGTCACCCAATTTTTAATTTATATTAATAACTGTACAATTTTTTTTTTAAATTATTGTCTATTTTATTAATGATTCAGTTGTTTTGTTGATCGCGCGTCCAATTTAAATTAGATATTCATACTATTGCAATGTCATTTGTAATCTAGAATGTTATTAAAATCAAAACGTTCTAACTCGTCCGTGAGATATCTAGGTATCATCGCTAGGAAACAAAACACCTCCCACGAACGGTGCTTTCATAAAGCGCATCACGTGCCTTCGTTCTCCCAGGAGAAAGAACCCGGTTTGATGGTCGGTGAGCGGTTGACGCGGGCAAAAGTGGGCAGAAAACATATCGTGCAGTTGCGTCGCGCATGCCTATCGTTTTGGCGGGAAACAAAGTCAATTTTTTTTTAAGATACATAAATAATTACTTTTCTGTGTACCCAAAGTGTTTGCAGTTTGTTTCATAAAAATATATTTAATAAATAGGTTATATTCTCGGTGCCATCATGGTAAGTCACTAGCTTATTTTAACGACATAGGTACATTTTTATGTATAGTTTTTTTTTTAATTTATTAATATGTAACTATAAAGGTATATGTATATTGTTCATAAGATGACACTTCGACAGAAATATGTTACACATCAAAGAAAATAATCCCTACACGTAATTAATACTAATTATAATGTATATATGTATACATTGTTTGTAATAGGTTTTTCAGTAAAAACTATAACCATTGTGGTGAGATTTATTACTTATTTTATTATTATAAGCGTAATATTTACAACTCTTCATTTAAGTCTCAGTCTAATTCATCAATTACTGGTTCAGGAAACTAAGAACTTGGAATGTATTTATACAATTCTACGTAGTTTTAGGTTTTTTAGACATATTTTATAACTTTGTAATAATATGTTACAGTTACAGAACACATTTTTTAGACATACTTAAATTCATAGGTACTTAAAAGGATAAACTGTATCTGTAAATTATTAATCTATATGTATACTGAAAAACGGAAATAATCTTAATTTTCAAGTGTAATATTTAGATGATACATAACAACAACAATTTACACAGACATAGATTTTATTCCTGTTAGCCTCCTTGTTGATACTTTTTTTATCATAGCATGACAAAGTGACTAACGGCAAGCATATTGCATTTCAAAACGAACCACAAGAGATCCCATTTCCTATCCATAGAGTCTACTCAAGCCAAACTGTCAACAATTGCCAACATAAAGAGAAATTCGATATTCATAGTCAATATTACTATGAAATGTGTCATCCCATACATTTTTTCTTGACCTTACGTTGAGAATCTAACTGATAGATAGAATTTTTTATAACTTATCCAGTTTCCTAATGCAGGAATTAGGAGTTCACCAAGCTTATAAAACTTCGAAACAACGATGATAATAACGCAGCTAAACGTTATGTTTCCGATCGTAGGTATAGGTTTTATATAAACAGTATCTTCTGTAAAAGAATAGACCTTCATCCAACCATTTGCCCAAATAATAAAAGCACAAATGCTATTGCAGTATCAAAATTTTATGCACTAGGTACAATTTTTATTATAAGAAATCTGTAACGAAATGTGTAAGTCGCTGGATATTAGGTGGTCGCTGAATCTACCTGTTACTTCTAACTATAACGAAAGTTAAAAAATGACTGTCGTTACTCAAAGAGAGGTTGCTAACACTTACAATTTATCATTTTTTTTGCTAGGTTCGAGTCGGAACCATTTTAGAAGGAAACAGGACAGAGCGAGCATGAACGCTTTGAACTAGCAATAAGCTTGTAAATGACTTACGTTTTTAAGTCATCTTTATATTAAAAAATACAGTGTAACTATTTTCGTCCACGCTAATCTCAGAATCCGCTCAATTATTTCAAACTTGAAAATTGGGATATTTTTGACAATTGATGACCTAAACAGCATAGATGGCTCTGTGATCGAGTTATTGACTACCGGACTGCAGAAAGTGTGATAGCTCAATATGGAGGTTTGAGTATCGTCATTTTTTATACTTTCTAGATCTGACGTATTGGCTATAATCTCACGTTATGTTAAGTAACGATGTGGCACAAGATGATGGACATGCTAAGCCTAGTGAAGAGATTGGTTCTCAAGTGCAAATGGCCGACATTTATAACATCCATAAGTTTTAACAGCAGAATATCAACTTGAGGGGTGTAGGTAGCCAGATAAGCATAAAAAAGCCATGTTATGGTTTCATCGCGATGTTTACCTTCACCGGAAGCTCAGGCTCATTCGAACTCACGTCCATTGACGCAGCGTGCGCACACACTACCAACTGAGCTATCATCGCTTCATAACGTGTTGATTTAGTAGGTATTTGATTGCTCTTACAAGCACCCCTATAAGGCGCCACACACGTGTTTCGGTTTGGCCTGGGCATGAGTAGTGCTTTAACGCCATACAGGAGGAAATCTAGAAATATATTGTTTCAACACATTAATAAAATCTATACTATCTATACAGAAATAACGATTATTATTTAACGAAGATAAGCAATGACAATCCATACCACCATTCGCGACTGCTTCGATAAAGTGTCTATTTACAAAAGTCAATGCTAATTTAATCGCAAATATGACGAAGCAATCGAATTGCTATCAAGAATAAACATACAACACCGAAATTCCATTAAAGTTAATAAATTTATTATACGTATGTTACAACATTTTACAAAGTGTAATTACATTGATTAATAAAAAAAGTTATGGTTTTCATCGAGCGACTTAGACTTTTCATGTCATCAGATACCTACGTCGCCATTTACGTGTGAAGGTTTCAAGCTTCGCGCATATTGCCTTATTTAAATTGGCAGCTCTATCAGACACATCTTTGAGTATTTCTACTTTTAAAATTGATTGACCGTCGTAGTAGCTGTTAGATTCTGGTAAGAAATAGTCCGGTTGCATGATACAGAGTTTTATTTAGTAGTTTATAGGCTTAGTCGTTTGGTAGTATGCACGATCGCCGGGTCAATGCGTTCGAATCTATCTACAATGAGCTTGAGCTTTCGATGAAGAAAAACATCGTGATGAAACCATAGCATGGTGGTAGATCTTTATCTAATGCCCGCCTGGCTAGCTACCACCCTGTAGTTAAAAATCTGTCGCCAAATACCTATAGGTGTGTTCCGGCGGTTGCACTTGAGAGCTAGTCTATCCACTAGGCTTAGGGTGACCAACATCTTGGGTCACATCGTCATCTAATATCCGGTGAGATTGTGACCTTAACGCTAAACCTTAGCTATAATAAAAACTTCAAGATTTCTATGACACTAATAATTATCTGTAAAAATATTTTCAGTTTGGAATAGTTAATGACGATTACAAACTTTTAAAGTTAAAATATTTTACTATGAATATTTAATTTAGGTGAAGACATAAGACTAAAGTGCTAGTTACGTAAAACATAAAATAAATAGTGTGTACTTTGTGTAGGTCTATATCTGTATAGAAATAAATTCCTGTGTTCAGATAATTATTATGAATCCTCGCTTAAAGTGATCTTTAGATAAATGAGAGTTATTATTGTAATTTAATTATTACCTTTCAAGCTGTGTGGAAAAGGGTAATCTTATGGTCCTTATATTACATCCTGTATTAACCAGAAAACTACATGCAAATTGGTTCAAAGTATTCAATTAATGTGCCTATCCTCTACCATCGATGGTAGATACCTATCATATTATGTATATACAAATAAAAAGTAAGGTTACTTAATAGTATTTGTTAAAGTGACAGAGATGTCAAATGGAGTATCCTAATAAATAATCAAGAAAATGATATGTACATACAAACATAAAAAAACATCATGGTTCTATTTATACCCATATTAAGTGGAATTCTACGCACCGACAAACTATCTCATCACAATATCTCTAAAACTACCAGACTTGGAATTTGGTATAGATATGCACTTTACGACGTCTACATCTACTAAGAACAGATTTACGTCCAGACGCGTCGTAAGCAGGAAAAACGCGTACGAAGTCGGGGGCGTTAGCTTGGGTCTTATTATCGTGGAGGAAATCTATTACAACGGTATGTCTCATCTCGAGGGGGACAAGAGATCTGCGCAGGACTCGTTCGCTAATACATCGGGAATATCCTTTAACACAACGACCTGAAAACTCCACAGCCACTTCTTACGCGTATGTGAGCAGTATAAGGAGATCGTGTGAGCAAATCACCGCTAACCTGCGCACGCGCTACAACTCCGGAAGATGGTAGACGCACGGGGCCACGGGAACACTACCTAGTTTATTGCAAACACCAATACTTACTCAGATCTCCATTTGAATCATTTTAGGTCTCAATCTCACCCCATCTTTAACTAGTGTCACATTAATTATGAGGCTGTTAAAATATGTTTTTAAAATTTTCAAATTAAAATAAATGGATTGTAAACCACCCAAAAAAGTTTTATTGTACATTAAAAATCAGAAAAGGTTGCATTGATAATTCGATAGTGTTTGTTCCCAGGGATAGTACTATCAATACTACTATATACTATAGTACTATCTATAGTAAAATTCAATCAATATTCACGATTACGAAATAAGGGCACATCAACAAATTGATCATTTTAAATTAGAATATATACTATGTGTACAAAGAAAAAATACATTTACTTTCTTCTGCATTCTTATTTTAACTGCGTAAAAAGCAAGCTTACTAACAATAATTATACTAATAGCTTGGCAAAGTATTCAAAATAATAAAACTGTCGGTTTGAAGGTTTCTTAAACGTAGTAGATTCAAGTTATACGTCACTACGTGTCACGTTACCTGCAAATCATAAAAAACACAATGAACAAGTTGTTTTATATAAAATACCATTTACATGCATATAAAGTGCAATTTACTACAACTAAACTTAAAAGTACGTACCACCATATAGTTAAGTTGATATCTTTCTACATTTTTCATTTAATTACCTAAGCTTTTCGAACACTAAAAATACAACAAACAATACTCACTATTTACAACTCAGTAATTTGAATTACTTCCCAATCACGTATTTTTATTCCTTTTCAAATTCATTCATCTCTGTAATATGTAATCCATCTTCATCGGCAATCTAATACAAGCTACTCAATTCGACATTGTGTTCCATAATCTGACCTTGATTTGTTGTGATGCCTAACAATAAAAAATGTATCGTATAATTACTGATAGCAATAACTAAACAACCGAATTTATAAAGCACGCAAGCATGATTGTCCGCGTGCGTATCACATAATTGAACCCAATCAGTTGTTAACCTTGTCATTCCTATTGATTTTATTGATGAACCATCATTGATGGCGATATTTGTATTTGAACTAATCATTTAAACTATTTGTTTTATGTCGCTCGTATTTATAAAAGTAATTTCAAAGCGATTTTTTACGTGCCTATCAATTAAGGTCAGCATAGCGCAAATATCATGAAGCATTTATGTTCTAAATAAAATATGAGGAATCGTAAAGAAGAATGTAAAATCACGGTGTTTTTTTTTCATTAATGTAACAAGTAAATAACACTGTCCAAAAACACTATAATTAACAAAACTTAATTTGGCTCAGATGTTTTAAAAACGGATTGATTGCCATTCAACGGAACACTTAGGTGTAATTACTTTAAAGAGTCTGTAAGTGTGCATCAGTATTTAAATCATTTTCTCTTCATGTCTTCTAATGTTCTTCTAATTTTATATACTTAAAAAATGCATGCACAGACAATTAGAACGGGACTATGTGAAGGTGTGAAGGTCGATACACTTGCGCAAAATATCAAACCGCATCTGGCAATATAGTTCCCATTGTGGAACTGTGACGTAGATCACGAAATACTATTGCTCCATTTCCTCGGATCTATTAGGCATTTGAAGAGTAACACCCACTTACGAAATCTTTCTTACCATCGTTAATGTATGGTAAAATTAAGTAAACAACAGTCTGCAAAATAAAATAGGATTAAGCAGCCGTTTCAAATGCAAGCACTTTATTATAGGGCACAACGATATAATGTATTTCATGACAGAAATCAATTATGTAATGTAGATTATTACGGTACTAATTTGTCCTATAAGGACTGCAATGTCTTCGTTCTGACCAAAGGAGCTGAAGTACTGAAGTAGATATTGTATAGTGCTATTAAAACTAATTCTTATCTCTTCCATACTTAACACAGTTTTATTGAAAACAACTTTGAATTAACGTTTAAAATAACAACTTTCTTATATATAAATGTGATAAATTGACATTATAATAACAATATAATTTCAAATGATGTAACAGCGGATGTTTTGACAAAATAAATACCTGATTTGTGAATCAATTTATGCTCTTGGCCTATTACAATTCCACAGTAATTGTTTTACAACAACGTAGTACGTTAGGTAATTCAGACATTTTGACTTTGTTTACAAATGACACTTAGCTGTTGCTCATATAAAACTTACGTCATAAAAACGAATAGTTTTGAACAACCTTTTTATAATTTATTGTAGTAATTGTATCAAAATCAGTATTATATTATTTGTTCATCTTGTCGGGAATGACTGTTAATTCCACCTAATTTTATTGTATTTACGCAGGTACTAAATTGTTATAATTTAACGATTTTCCGTAACCGTACAAGACTTCCTACGATGTCTTTTCTTTCTATACCTTGATCTGTATTTAACACACGTTCAAAACATAGAACAGCTCTAACTATTTTAGTGGAACTTTCGCCGAAGAGATATGCGATTGGAATTTAAATTGAAGAAATGAATCTTAATTGATGCGTCCTTAATAAAATAGTCTTAAAATAATCTTTAAATCAAGCGTTTCTGTGCTACATATCTACACAATTCTTGAGATTTAATTTCTTTTTAAATTACACACGCATTGTGTGTGTTTTGTGCCTATAATTTATATATAAGATTCATTAGATTTCCGAACTAACAAATCTATTAACTTACAATATCACATACATATTTCTTTTACAACGTAGAATTCTATCAAGAATCTATTTTACAATTACGCGAGGATAACAGACAAACGCGAACGATATCGAGAGCACCAACTTGTATGTTACACAAATATACGTAATGCGAGCATCGTCTATGCTTATTACTTACTTCTGTATAAACAATATATGAAACCGCCGGACCTGACTCGATTAATGATCTCACGTACAAAACATTTTAAAATCACTAAAGGAAAAGAAATGAAATTTATAGTATATTTTTATAGTTGCACCAAAATTATCAGAGCTGTCTAAATTGCAAGGAAAGTACAGTAAAAAAAAACGGTGTGTGCTTAAGACGACACCACAAAAGTGAAACATCACCATATATCTCTCGCTCCCTTAGTCATCCCGAGCCGACTTTTTCCCAACGAGCGGCACGCAAAAAGGTTGTTTATCAGAACTTCATAGTTCTCCCATTACGTGTTTCACTTCAAAAATATCGGTGATTATTGAGACATCTGCAATCCATTGGCGGACGTAGCTATACCTGCCAATGTTACTGTATTAGATGCAGTTAAGAGACACTTCAATAATAGTCAAAGTATCAGATCGATCTCAGCGATGGAAACTAAGAAAATTCTGAAATCGTGAACTAGTAGCTATTACTCCGTAGAAAACGCCAAAAGGACTGCAGATTCCCTCCAGATACTAGAAGAAATGTGAAAGCTGTCCCTGATCTTTGGCAAACCGGGTCCAGCCGGGGGAGCCGGGAAGTTTAAAGTGTCGCCGTGGTACGTTTTGGGTGATGGACACCCGATGAGTCACCACATGCCCCTCTTGCCTTGTCCTGAACCAGAGTAATGGTTTTAGGTCTGCGCGTTATTTTGAGGCAGTCCGTAAAAAATGGGATTTCAAACACCACGTTAAAAAGTAAAAAAGTAGGTGTGATCCCAACAATATTTTTAGTAACAATGTTAGTATCACACTCTATATTTGTAAATAATCAACTATTTTGCTTTTAACTATTTATGGATCGCGAATTTGCTAATTCTGAAGACTGGTATGTTTAAAGGTTTCCTATACGTAGTTGTAGACTTTGAAAACCTATTATATTATTTACTACTTTTAATTTTCTAACAAATGCCGTACACAACTATTATATGAAACAGAAAACCTTAATTGACTTCTAACTTAGTTTATTCTTTGGAGGTCAACTCATCTTACAAAACTGACTTAATAAGAAATATTGGATTTGTATGTAGGTATTATAGCAATGATAGCACTGTAATAGCCGGTATTTACTTAACTTCGATGGTCATAAGTTCGAATTCCCGAATTAGGCCTGAGCTTTCGATTAGGGAAAACATCATAATGAAACCATAGTCAGGTGGTAGAACATTTTTTAATGCTCGTATGGCTAACTACCACTATCAAATACCTATAGGTGGGTTCTGGCAGATGCACGTAAGAGGAAATACTTAAAGCAATTAGATTCTGGTCATAACGTTAAACAAGTACCTCCACTAGGCTTAAGGTACTTATCATCTTGATCTACATTGTCATTTAACATCAAATTAGATTCTGGTCGTAACGTTAAACCCACAAAGTATAAAAAAAAAACGGTTTTGTATGCGTAAAGGTAGACTGAAAAACTAGAATGTCGCTTAGCCTATTGTTGCATACATTGCGTTACCTTGAAATTTGTGGATGCGTTTCGTATGTTTCATGTTACATTTTTATAATAATTGGATCATGTTATGACTTAATTACTTAAATTAGATAATTTCGTTTTCACGAGGGACTAATGCGGATTGATTCAATTATATTCAGAGTTGGTTAATGTTCTTCTAGAAACTGTCTTAATTTTAATTTATTATTAGTAAAAATCTGATTATACACGATACTATCAAAGTTACGTAGAACAATACAATATCACATAAAATTTCAGATTTTAAACAAAGCTAACAATATGTTAACTCTCTTGTTAAAACGCTTCAGTAAATAACAAATCTTCCTACAAGTTACTACTAATAATTCATTTCACTTATGTACAATGAGCAAACTACATGACGCAAATAGCACCAATCTATTATGTGTTTATGAATTAAAATAAAAGCCTTAATATGATAATGATCTCGCTAAAAACTATATGCACAGTCTTATTACGATCTAATAAGATAGAGATTTAAATAAATATTTTTTAAATTCAATTAATTAAATAATTTTTAAAATATAATTTCAATTACAATTGCATTTTTAGGGACTTCAATGCTGCAGGCATTGTGAAATTAGGCATATGATTGAAATTGAGAAATGGTCATTACCATATAAATCTTGTAAGGCGGTCTACTGAAAATATGAAATTATATTTTGTTAACCAATATTCAGATAAAATATAGTTTTACCGATATTTATTGCTTTCCAAAATGTGTGAGTTTACCATTGTTTTTCAATAATATATTTTTACGGATATCTAACCATTTGCTATTGTTTTACCTCTGAAATCATATTTTTTCTAATATTTTTTATAATAAATATTTCGGAAATTTAAAATTGTGTCAATACTTTGTTATGCCTAAAAATAACAGATTACTATAAGTCGGCACGATTGTAACTCTTGTGGTCGCTGATGACCACATAGATCGATAGACATAGATAGATAATTTATAGTGACCTTAAATAAATAAATTAAAACACATTAAAGTTGCTATAATAATTGTTTAATGACCTATTGTTTTCAATTTAATTTATTAAACAGTTCTCACATGCTGTAAATCAATTATAGATTGCTTTTTTCTAAAAATAAAATATATTTCATATGTGGTAAATAAAAGGGACGACGAAGATCATACATTTTTAACTTACTTTTCCGGAGAAAGGTAACAAATTATCTACCTGTTCGAGACAGAAGAAACGATCGTCAATCTTGATATGTGAAGTGTAGTAACTAATAGATCTAAGTAACAAGTTACCTGTTACATGAGCCCCTTAACGAACCTGGTATGACAGAAGTCTGATGCTTCTAAGAGGTAGTCTATATTTCTCAATTGTTACGCAATGTAAAGCTTACTGCATGTCGGAAATATACTGGATTTTGTAGCAGTATCAATTTTTCATATACATTATTCAATCGTTATTGTGCCTACCTTAGTTCCAGTTACCTATTATAAATAAATGTTTATCTTCAACAATTTGGTTGAACAGTACGCAAATAGATAATATACACTTAATTTGAGAATAGTATTCCTAATGCTTTGATAAATAGCAACGATCTCTGTCAATCTATTAATCTCTTACAGCTCGAGAACCATAATACTGATATATCGATATGATTTTTTATTAAAACATGTATATTTTCTGGACAAATTTTAGTATAAGTTTGCTTACTAAAGTATGTTCTTATATTACTACACAATTATTATTTTTTACATTTTAGTTTACATGGAAATACTATACCTAGACCGTTAAATATTACTAAGATAATGCAAATAATTTTAAATAATTTTAAAGCAATTGACAAGAAATTTTATAAAATAACTAATACATACATACAGTCATAACCAGATTAACGTTGACATCCACTACGACCATATCTTACGTTCATGCGAGTTTAATGGGAAAAAACACACACAAAAGAAGTCGAGGACACCAACTAGTTTCATAATATTTTAGATTGCAAATAATATATGCAAATAATATTTCATTAATTTCATAATTTTGCTTTAATCCATAACTTGCACTTTTGATAATCAATTCAATGATAAAATTATGGCACTTGTTACTGATGTGACCTAATAGAAAATGAAAGTCCAAGATGTTGTCATCAATGCAGACCCTCATAGACGCATTGAAATATAAAGTATGCATAATCATTGCATACATGTTTACTGCACTCGCTAATAACCTTATTAGATTAGTAAAATAAACATTTTATTGTCCCTTTTAACTAGATTTTCCTCCGCGTCTTCTTGAGTATTTTATAGAACGTGGTTTCTTTCGTTTTTTTTTTATTTATGTTGATATTTCTATTGTTCGAATTTATTATTTGAAGCCATAGCATGGTGGTAAAGCTTTTTTATTGGCTGCCTGGCTAGATACCGCCCTCAAGTTGAAAATCTGCTGCCAAATACCTATAGGTGTGCTCCGGCAGTTGCACTTAAGAGTCAGTACCTCCACTAGGCTTAGCGTGTCCACTAACTTGGGCCACACTGTCACTTAACATCAGGTGAAATTGTGGTGTGCACCACCACCACCTTACCTTAAATTAAGGTAGTTTTATTCAAGTAAAAAAAATACATTGCATTTAGTTTATGCGAACAAATCTGCTAACATAATTAGGTAAAACAAAAATGTAATAAGTTAAAGAAGTAGGTATATAAAAAGTTCTGGTTGCTTTTTAATGAAACTTTAATCAGTAGAACATTTATTGGATGTCCGTAGGTTCGAAGCCGGGCAATTACCTCTCAACGATTTTTGGGTAATGTATGTGTATTACTAATTCGAATTTAAGTGGTAGCGACATCAGCTAACAACGGTTAATGAGTACAAAGCGAGGAAAACGCTAAATTTTGAGAAATTTTCGTGTAGCAAGAAAATGTACTAGAGGAAGAGGAAAATCACATTGAACTAATAATACATTAAAACTACGAGAAAACTTTTAAGGATGGTATAATTAATTAGCTAGTTCCTGTGACTTATAAGAGTTACGTGAAAACCACATGGCTTTCTGAATTAAAAGTGGGCTGTCTTTTTGGGATGTACCTAATTATTACTACTGCTTAGTCGCTATAGAAAAGAGCAG
The DNA here is from genome assembly GCA_039707435.1 of Actias luna. NCBI lineage: Eukaryota > Metazoa > Arthropoda > Insecta > Lepidoptera > Saturniidae > Actias > Actias luna. The sequence continues at coordinate 11,733,069 of JAZHAC010000034.1, read as the reverse complement.
TCACATATGCACATATTTTAAAAAATCTCTATATCCCGATATAATTCATATCAAACTTTTAAAAGATTTATCACAGGATTATTTAAATAAAATATACAAATGACCATTACGCTTTGAAAAGAAACCTTTATTTTGAAATTACATATTAATAAATTAATATTATAGCTGCTCGCTCTTGATATGCCGAGAACAGTCACGTAGGCATAACTTTATGGAACAAGACCAACTCCATAAATAAAGTATCATGTGACGAGATCAGAACGTTAACTTGTGAACGGAAACTGATAAAATATGCGTACTCTATACAACCTAAAACGTACTATTCATGATCTTAATATTGCTATAATTATACTTGGTCAAGGATAGCCTTGTTATAATCGCATGACATACCCAATTATGAAATAATATATCTAGTTATATTTCTGGTGATAGTATATCAATATTTTTATAATATTTTATAATAGACCCAAGTCTATTTTATATATTTGTTTTATCCATTCGAAACAACAACTGTCGTTTTTTTCTTAGTCGAAACATATTCTTAAATATATTCTTGATGTGCATATCGTATTAGTATTCTCTATAATGGTATAGTTTCACACACAAAGACTTATTGTTTTAAGTTAAAAAACAGTCATAGTTCTTTCTTCAGTATTCCATGCACTTTTCACTATTTAACCTTTTGAAGCCATGGTAGCTTAGTTGGTAGTGTCTACGGACGCCAGTTCGGAACCCTGCAATGAGCCTAATTTTTCGGTGAAAGAAAAACATCGTAATGAAACTGTAACGTGGTGATAGTGTTTTTTTAATGCCTACCTAGCGTGCTACCTCCCTCAAGTTGCCAATCTACTGCCATAAACCTATAGGTGTATTCCGCTAATAGCACTTGAGAGTCAGTCCCTGTACTAGGCTTAACGTGTCCACCATTTTAGGTGGCATCGTCATTTAACATCAAACTATAAATCTATGTAAAATCTATAAAACATAAAAAAGATTAGACATTGAAACCTTCATGTAATTAAAATCTATACAAATAAATAAAATTTAAGTGTCTGTTTGTAATGTAAAAATAACAGCTTTTTACTAAATGCATATGAAAGTATACACGGTATTTATATACAAAAAAAATCAAATTTTACAATTTTTGTCTGGTTGTGTTTCTGTTTCTTTATTTCGGCTAATCTCTGAAATGGCTAAACCGATTTTGACGGGGCTTTCGCTGTATATAGCTGATATTATAGCAGTAATTAAGGCTACTTTTATTTTAGAAAAAAAATAACTAACATCCGGCGAAAAAAAATTATAATTAATTTATAATTCCACACGAACTAAGTCAGGAGCACAGCTAGTATGAAATAAAATTCAATAAAATTAAAAACCCTTTGAGATACTAATTCATTTGCATAATAACCAAATAACATAAAGATTTCTATCCTTTTAGTGATACATATCGTGGTAAATGATCTTCCTATTAGCAAAATGCAACTTACTTGAACGTTCATTATGCGAACAACTTATGAACGGGGTTTAGTCCTGGCGTCTGCGATCCCTATTACTTGTCAGTTTTCAGGAAAAAAGTGAATATGCATTTAGTAAGTCAGCATAATAAAAGAAAAAGAAGTACTTAGAATACATATTACATAGATTAAATACATACTAATAAACCTTTGCTGTCACGTTTAGAATTACATAGCCATCTACTATAATAATCTATAACATTTTTATAGCGCAGTTAAATGTCCTTAGCCCTGTTCTTGCTTTATATTAAAAAGTAGTCTCTCAACTGATCTAAATGTGTCGGAAATGTGCCTTCAAGAGCACCTATGATTGCATGATTATATATAGATGACAATAATTCAATCGACAATGTTATACTGAAAAAAGGAATAAGTAAACAAGTTAGCCAGGCCATGGTCATACATAACGGCACAGTATGACAGGCGGCACAAATTCATTTGTAAAACGATTTTTATTATCTCACAAGAATCATAAAAAACACTAATCAGACAAGGCATGTAATTAACATTGAATTTTACAATGTAGATCAAAATTTTATTCTATAATCATAAAATACTTAATAAATGTGCAATCTTTGTATATATGTATATCATTGGTTTCGCGGAAACCGCTCTAACGATTTCGATGATTTTTTTTATTAAAATAAATTTTTTCGGGTTTCTTTCCGGATTACGAGATGCACGGAAACGTTCTTTATTACATCCTTAAGTATTAACAGCTTGCCCATGGCAACTTCTATATATCGACTTGACTGAGTTTAACTCAGTCCCTATAGTTGAAAGCTTTATTTTGTTATTGTCTTGTTGAGGTAAACAGTAAACGGGTTAGCATTAATGTTAACGGAACTTTAGGTAGCCTGATTGAAGATTTCGGCTTGTCAGTGCTGATAGTGATGTCAATTTTAAAAGTGAAGGTCCATGGCCTTACTAATAAAATGCTTGTATTATGGGCTCGGCTTTATTTATTCTCGCTTTTTAATAAGACGACGGGTAAAATTCGATCACTTAAATATGTAGCACAAAGCTTGAATTAATTCTCTGATTTTTATATCCGGTACCAACAATTAAATGTTTTTAAATGAAATTAAAATAAATATATATATTACTACATACATGTACTTGAGCAGATAAAGATCACGGAAAACATTATCATGGAATTGCCAATGAAAACCCACTAGTATTTTATATTAAATATTTATTTTAACTCAATTATGCCATGTATGCGCGTAGATAAAATGTTCTATTTATTAGTCACAAGCAAACAGATATCGAATACAAGGCTCATTTAAATGAAACTAATTACATTATGTAGACACTCGTTTTTTGTTATCTCGCCCAGAAAGTTTTTAATTCTAGCCAAATGTTTTTTTAACCCTAAATAATCCACCCCTTCACCAAAAAGCAAAAAAATAAAAACATTTATCACACTGTGGATAAATTTCAAAACCGAACATTAAAAAAATATATGTTTTATGTTAACGTCACAGTAAGTTCATCGAAACTTTAATAAAAACTTTAAAGCTTGGAATACGATTAAATACGCATAATATTTCTAAACACAAACTATAAACTGTAGTTTAGTGTTTAATCGTAGTGATAATATTATCTGTATACATTTTTGAGTGCAGAAGTTCATTCGCTAAACTGACATTTATATATGCATATACTCTAGCCACATCAATATAAATTTACCACACTGGAACATCTAAAAGCAATTTACAGTAACCATTCACTTTAACCAATCTTATTGGCCCTTCAATTTTATTCTTACTTTCGTTTCACTATCGATTATATTTTTATCTTACATTCACTAACTTTAAATGATTTAATCATAAATTGCTAGAGCTTAACTCATAATTTTATTTATAGTATGCCAGTAATTTTATCTATAACATTTATTTTTGGGGGTATTATGGGGTGGTAGAACACGAAGATTATGTTCGCGTGGATTGCGACAGCCACACACCAAGTGTTAAGAGCCGTAATAGTAATATAAAACGTTAAAGTTTATCGCGTTCCGAGGTCAAACATTTTTTTATAGTTAAGTTTTAACGTTATAGCTACAATCTCACCTAATGTTAGGTGACGATGTGGTCCAAGGTGGTGTACACACTAAGCCTAGTGAACGGACTGACTCGCAAAAGTGCACTTGTCGGAACACACCTATAGGTAGTTGGCCGAAAATTTTCAACTTGAAGATAGGACCTAGCCAGGCGACCATACTATGGTTTCATCATGATGTTTTCCTTCACGGAAAGTTTAAGCTCATAGTAAGTGGATTCGAACTCACGTCCCTTGACGAAGCGTTCGTACATACTACCAACTGAATTGTCATCGCTCCTAACTAAATCCGTCCTTCTATCATCCGCCGTGTACATAAAACGATCCATCAATCCAGATGCCGACAAGCTTGCAACGTGATAAACTTCTGATCTATAGTTAGTGGACATTGCTTTTGAATTGTACAGCGCTTACAATCATACACCGCCGCTATGCTATGCTCTCTCGACACCCTGGCAGTGGCATTTAGCTGCATTCTACTGCAAGTGCACCTTTTGGCGTGTTTGCACATGTTGATATGAGTTCAGCAAAGAAAATACGACTCTTTTGTACTCCCTTTTAACATATTTGCTGGTTGCTACAGTTTTTTAGTTTCCACTCCCACATGGCCTCCTATATGAACTGGAAGAGAATGCTAAGAACAATCGTCAACTATTTTCGTTTCTCTGACACTTAGGCGTGCACTGGGATGCTGGCTGCTGGTTTAAATAGCAGTAAATCCCTGGTGGTTTTGCTATGCTTCTATAAAAAATAAATTGTCTCGTACCTATACAATAACATTTTTTTTATCCTGGCTCGGTGAAGTACTTCACCTAATGGTAAATTCAGTACAGTCCGAAAACAGTAAGTAAGCAGACGTAAGGGAAAAACGTCAGTCAGTCGGAACTGTCCACTTAAGAAACGTTTAAGTTATTATGTGGTTAATTTGGGCATTTGGAAATTCGTATGTATATTAACAGAATATTTGTTATATCATTTAATTCAGTATCCTTTTTAATATATGGGTATTACAAATTTTGAAATAAGAAATACATATTGCTCTACAAACTTAGCATTGTGCAGATTCTAAGAAATTAATTTCTTAGCTTTAAAAGATAAATAGTGTGACTTGGGCTCGTTACAAAATATAGTAATCAAACTTTAAATGACTAAACCATTCTAATATTCATAACCGTCACCAAGAGTTTTGATTCATCGTCTTATTTAGTAGAACCTGTTCATAGTTCGGTATATATGTACTATTTGTGTCAATATCATGTAGCAAAAATCTTTAAATTTTTGCTTCGAAATGGCAAATTCGTATTATGTATCAGCTTTAGTGTACTTAATTTGCGGTGCCGATTATTTGCGACTTTTGCTGTTTTTTTTCTTGCTAAGTACGTAATAAGTGGACCGATTATGTTGTTATTAACATAATAAATATGATAGTAAATCCAATATAGTTACTCTCTTTAGGATTATCACGTTACAGGATCTGTCAGTACATATACAGCTTCCCCGTCGTACAAGCATGACATTTACCCTCTATAAACAGCTGATGTCTTGGTACTCGTAATTATGTTGGTGATTATAGTTACTGTACTATGCACGTGTGCTAACATGTATAGTGCCGTCACTTTTTTCCACTGCTATTATATATAATAGTTTCCTTATCATTTGTTTTACGTAGGTAACTCAAAAACTCGAATATCTCCGTTACAATGGAATATTAAATTCTTCTGTGTGCGATATACCAAAGATTACGCAATAGCTTTTGATTCCCTAATGTTAACATTTTAATTTATCAAATTATTTAATTACTTTCATTTAAGCTATATCAACTGATTAAAAAAAAACAATATTTTTGATGCTTAATCTTTTTCATAACATATATTTGTGATTCTATTTACATTATTATATTTTTGGACATAAAGTTATAAGTTTATAATACTTATTACTTATAATATTACATTAGTATTATTAACTCAAATGAATTTTATATAATGTATAAAAAAAACCGTACATAGAAATAATTGCAAACATTGTAGTACAATAATTTAAAATACTCACTTTATTTACAATAATTTGTGTATGATGGTTCTTAGACTGAAATTTTCTTGAACTGCATTATTATACTTCGTAATCCAGTATACTCACGCCACACTCCACGCCTGCTACAGTTAAATCTATTTTGTAATCATCACAAAATTGTCGGTTAAATACATTACAGCTTGATTCCTACAATGCCACATTGAAGTCACAATAGCACACTGGACACATATAGTTTGGTACGCTTACCTAGTTCCCATCATTTAGCTCCCTCAGTATCTGACACCGTAGACCTACCTGTTGGTAGTAAACTTATCAAATGAAATGTAGAAATTATAGACTATACTTAGAATCACTTAGTAATGGCCCATAACTTGGATTAGACCGTTACAATTACTTTTATGGAATAATCAAATATATGTATATACAATTACCATAATTACAGTTATGCCTAGTTTTCAATTCAATGGCCAAGTATGTTATTGTGTACCACCATAATTATTTTTTACTCCAAATGAATATATACCAGACAACAAAACAAGCGTAATTAACTATTTTTTTAAGTTAAGGTTTTTAGCTTTAGGTTGGTGGACATGGTAAGCCTTTTGGAGTGCCTCAAGTGCAAGGTGCAAGGTGCAGTAGATACCGGAACACACCTGTCGGTATTTGGCGGCAGATGTTCAACTTGAGAGAGGTAGCTAGCCATTTGGAAAAACCTTAGCACCATGCTATGGTTTCCCTACGGTGTTTTCCCTAACCGATAGGTCAGGCTCATTGCAGATGAATTCAAATTCACGTCCATATACGGGACGCCTATACACACTAGCAACACAGAATCTACATAGAATAAGTACATTGAGTAACCAACTTCCCCATCTTCTATCAATATTACATCATTAACAGATCCTCTATCAATTTGTTGACAAACTGTTCAAAAAAATAACCTTAGTCGAGTGTTGTATTTTTGCCTGTATTTCCCGACCTATGCGTTCACATAACATGCTATAAGAGAGTAGCCTCTTATATCATAGGTACATAGGTAAGGTATGTAAGATAAACATAGGTTTATCTTCATAAAATTATCCTGATGATGATGTAACTTCTTCCATATATCGCTTGTATAATTTCAAAATTTTGTCACAATATCGCTATATTAAAAATGGTAATAATTTCACGAGAGCACGTAGGTTAGATATCTGAGATATTATTTGCGTCTTTTACAAACACTGGATCGCTATTTAACATTTTCAAATCTTATTTTTGCGAAAAATGTAGTTTATATCCTTCTTCAAGGTCTCCGTTTTTGAGAATGTTTGTCTGTCTCTGTTTTCTTGTAGATGCACTACTTTAAATGTACTAAATATATTTCATTTAAATTTTACAGAGTAATAACTAATACTATGAATTCAAAGTAACATATTTTCGAAGTGAATACTTCTTTAGCATCGTTATGATATGGAACTCAATAAAACGACAATAAAAAGAGACAACCACATACATCTATAGGATATATCATTCGAGAGAATAAGATATAAGGCATTATACAGTGTTTCTTACAAGGTCCAAGGAACAAAGCACAGTTTTGAGGTTTTCATTTCTATCGGATATGAACTGCACACACATATTGTTTACGGGCTCCTTCGGGATAAATAAAAGTTAAAATTGTCTGGAAAATTAACAATTTGAATTTTGATACAGATTTATATGTTCTATTGCTGACAATATATCAAAATACATACACTATAATTTAATTTAAGCTGTATATATAAATTAGGTGTTTGTGTCCAAAAAATCTCTAATTCCAAAATTGGCGCTAGAAAGCCCTCTTTATTAGTAAAACATTTCATCAACTATATTCATAAACAGTTTTTTGAACTTTCAAACTCAATCAATACTTCAATACCTTTCTGCTTCAATACTTCTCTGCTCCTGTTAGTGGCAGGGAGATGTTAAGTATCAAAAGCCTTGCTCAATAATGGCGTTATCATATGCAAAACTAATTATTTTTCATTTTAACTACTAGTTCCTAAGACTAGTGAGTCAAAAAAACTTTTCCGTTTTATAATATTAATATCGTAGATGTATAGTAGTAACATATTATTTTGTTATGTGATCTATTTGAAATCTCTAATATTATGCAAGGAACTTTTTTAAATTGGATATTATAAAAAGAAACTAAACTGATGCTCAAGACGATTAACAAATTATCTTTCTTTGTAGTTTATTGGTGCGGCATTATGACTACAATCTCATCTGATATTAAGTGACAATGTGGCCCAGGATGGTGGACACGCTAAGCCCAGTTGAGGGACTGGCTCGGCTGAAGTCCTTAAGGTGTGAATTCTAGATATGACAATTATCTTTGTAATCCACAAATTATGAAAATTTCCTGCAAAGGCAGGTGTCATAATAAAAAAGCCATGTTTTTTTTTTTACGTCATATATTTTGAATCTGTGATATTTCCTAAGTTACTCGTGCAATTAAAATACTATATACTGAAAATTTGGTCTAAATTAAATTCTCTGAATGATTAACAAATTCATTTACATAAGGATTAATACCACGTTGATAAAACATCTTCACAATTCAAGAGTTATTTTGATACACTTTATGATTTCCTTGGTGACGTTTTATTATAAACTTTATACTTTAGCGGTGATGCCTGCACAGACAAACAGACAGGTACACAGACAAACAGACGAAAATTCCAGAAATGCTGGAAATAGGTTCTGTAGGTTATCCTTTAACACCCTGGCTATTTTTTTTAAATATTTTCAATTTACACAAACGATTTTTCTACAGATTTATCATATACATAGATAAATGTAAGTAAATATTTCCCTAAATTTAGTTCGAAGTAAATCTCGTTTGCTGAGAGGGACCTTGACAAAAGTTGTTACTCTGCTTCGTGACCGCTCTTGAGTCTCGAGTCAAACTTCGTGACAAATTGACTGAGCGCTTCGCTTTAATAAATCATGAACAATAGTAAAGAACTCTTATGGTACTTACTGAACATTACAACCTGTAGTAACGAGGGCTGAATTGTGCAACATAAAACTATAATAAATTTTAAACTGATGAATATGTAATGTGGAGCTTTGTCAGTAGTCACGTTCTACAGTTTCCGAATAAAGGTTACAGTAGAAGAATTAGTATGTGTAGGGTGTTAGTTTTAGTTGTTGGGCTTAGTAAGTCTAAGCTTTCTATTAAGGAAAACATCGTGATAAAGTAAACTTGGAAATAAAATCAAGTTCAACAGCTGTTGCGAAACACATATAGGTGCGTTCCGAAAGGTGCCTCTGAGAACCATGTCTCACACTAGTCTTAAAGCATTATTATCTTGTGCCACTTCGTTAGTAAGCTTTAGATGAGAATGTGGCAAAATGTTAAACTAATAAAGGATAAAAGAACACAAGATACGTTGATATCAAAAAGAAAATGTTAGTACTGTGTTGATTATTATGACCTAATTATTATATGTGGTCCATGAAATGAGCATCCAGTAGTCACTATACCCGAGTACGTCCGGCGTACCCAGTGCAGTCAGTCTTAGTTCCAACTTCACTCAGTAGGCAATCTTTTCACTACGGCATGAACGTATTTATTTTTAACAATTTATAACGAAACCATGAAGAAAATTATGATATAGTTGAGAGATAATCGATGAGACTAATAGCATTTAGAAACCAGGGAGTATTTGAGCCAGAGATTTAGCATGGATAAGGTGGTCTTTGGGAGCTTTTTTAATACTTATAGGGTTAGCATAATGGCCAGAATCTCACCTGATGTTAAGATGACACGATAACAAGATGGAAGACACGCTAAGCCTAGTCAAGAGACAGGCTCTCAAGTCCAACTGTTGGAATACTTCTGTAGGCATTTGGTAGCAAATTTTCAATTTGAGGGTGGAGGATAGCCAGATGGCCATTAAAAAAAGCTCTACCACCATGCTATAGTTTCCTTTGCCGAAAGCACAAATTCATTTCAGATGGATTCGAACTAACGTCCAATGACGCGGCGTCCGTACACACTACCAACTGAGCTATCATCGCTTCAATCTGTTTGTTGTGTTTTTAACGTCAAATAAAAACAATAAACACAACTAAAGCTTCCTTATTTATTAAATGTTGCATTAATTTTAAAATAAATAATACATTATTTTTCAAAAATAAAAACAAGCTAAAATATATTTAAGTATATCAAGGATCTTTATCAGTTACAATTAAACATTATTTTCTTTAAATGCTAAGTTACAAAAGCATTTACAATCTATATAAAATAACTTCCTCATTCATGATCAAATTAGTCTCTCTTTATAAAAAAAAAATATTCTTAATCTTTATATGCGTCCGTATGGCTTTATCTACGAAATTACAGCATTGTAATTCTCGTCTCACCTTGGTGTAATGTTTAGCTCATACGACTCTGTTATAGTTTGCGTCGTTACTATTTGTTAGCTGTAAGGTTACGGTCGTGCACGTGTGTCGACATATTGGACACATTTGTTATTAAATATATGATATGTTAAAGAGAAAATTAAAACATTCTCTGTAGGTGCGAATAAGTAGCATAAATTTTGCAATCCCTTTTTATTATCATTCAAATAACATTAGTATGGAAACATTAATCTAGTTTATGAGAATTGCATTGACAAAGTTATCGCTAAGTGTAATTCTTTAAATTACTTTCAAATGTGATTTGCAAATCTCTGAATATTAGATTAATATTAGATATCGTTATGAATATCTTGAGAGTATTTAATCAATTTCAATTATATATATGCATTTTTTCATTCATCATACAACACAGAATCGAATAAATTCAGCCATGGATATTACAAATTTCAAGGAATCGTATTTAAAGTAAAATATATATTTGAACATTTATTATATGTTCACATTATTATCAATTAAATTTTCATCCATTTGTTTCTACATTTAACAGTGTCTCATAATCTCATTCGACTTGACTTGTATCAGTTTTTTTTTTCTACATTTACACTGAATGTATAGTGGTATGTAATGTATACTGACCTGACAAAAGTTCGGGCAAATAAATTATTTCTAGTGAATACTTCGCGTGTATTAAATCGTGATTAAAAATGAGAGTGTCAGGGTTGGAGGGTGAAAATTTGGGATTATAGATAAAATACCTAAAATAAATCATCAAAATCGGTCGATACATTTCGGAGGAGGAGATTTTTATATATAAGAAGATGAATAACAGCGCTGGTTTTTAATAAAACTTATATTTTTAATAATATTAGAACTTAAATTCAGCAAATATAGTATCATAATTTTTATTAAGTCGCACTTTGAGCAGCAAGGAAGGAATCTAGCTTTCAAATGCAACCAACTGATCATACAGTACGTATTTAGTCCATTGATAGATTTTCAAACTCATATTTGCCATTAGTTTTGGGTGCGTTAGGAAACCATCTTATTATATTTAATCACGATGGATCACGGAAAACCCAGACTCGTTTTAGGCTGTGCATCGGGGTGTGCTAGTCCCTACACTTATGTATGGAAGCGAATGCTGGGTCTGGCAGAAGAAACATGAATGCAAGATTAATGCAGTAGAGATGAGAAGTCTAAGAATTATAGCTAGCATAAGAATGATAGATAAAGTAAGGAATAGTGTGATAAGAGAACGTTGTGGTGTGGTAGAGGATGTAGTGACAAAGATAGAGAAAGGGATGCTTAATTGGTATGGACATATAGAGAGGATGGATGAAAGAAGATTAACAAAACAAATTTACCTAGGCGAACATATCTCAATCAGATCGAGGACGTTCTGGAGAAAGGCCAGGTCAAAAGTACCCGTAACCGAAGAGCATGTATAAAGGTGGTTATGAAAGTAGAAGAAGCGAAAGATGTATGTGAGGATCGTAGCAAGTGGAAGGATGTGGTCTCTGCCTACCCTTATGGGAGAGAGGCGTGATAGTATGTATGTATATATTTTTTAGGATTTGTTCTAAAGTCAATTATGACCATTCTTTATTTGATCTCATAATTTTCAATACAATTGAAAGTCAAATACTTAGTAACTACAACGTCGTTATCTCGACCTACAACCGTAATGTATTTACATGTAATTACAAATTGATTATTATAAATTAATGTATTAAATGATTTGCGGTGATACAATTTACACTTGCACCGTTACTTTCATGTTTTTTATCAATACTGGTTTTTGAAAAGTACGTCATACTGTTTAATTACTGTCTAAGCGAAGTAATTATGTCTTAGTGGCAATGTGTACGGATTTTGTAGTGATCTAAATGGGTACTATTTCCTTCAATGAGTCTAAATTTCCTTCTTCTACACCTTATCCTACCTAGGTAGAACCGGCATTACACGTCATCTTTTATAGAAAAATATCATGGTAAAACCATATCGTTCTGGAAGAGCATTTTCTAGTACTCACTTGACTAGTTACCATTTTCAAGTTGAAAATCTGTCACTAATCACTTATGTCCCGGCAATCTTCCTTGACAACAAGTTCTTCAGTAGACTTGGTATTTTACCATGTTGATCTAGGTACATCATTCTGTCCAAACTGTAACGTTAAAATAATGTAAAAAAATCCATAATTATTTACCATAGGAGTAAAGGACTACTTTTATGAACTCTGAAAAAACCCATAAAATCAAAGAACATATTTTTAAAATACTCATTAATTAGATTTAACAAGGTGTAGGTATTATGTGCACTAGGAAAGTAGTATCTATATCATATACTATGAATCTATAGATAATTGCTGATGTTTAGTTAATACATCTAACTCTTATTCTATTTATAATATAAGGCCATGAAATAATATGTGCAATAGTATGCTAGGTAGTTGATAAAGTATAATTATTGATAAGTGGATACTAACTCCTTTATTTTCTTTGACGTCAGGAAATAATACGTTTACGTATGGGCTCCGGTTGGGTTCGTGAGGCAGGAACTATGTACTTAAACGACCCCGCGACAATCCTGTATTCCTTATTGCCTGAAACCAGCGACCTCTTACATAATAATTCTGGAAGTAGTAATGCCTTTATACCAATAATGGCAATAAAAGTAACTGGCTAAGATATGTGCTATGCAAAAGTACTATCTTAATATAATTCTGATTTGAGCATATTAAATTATGCGATGAGTCGATGCAAAAGTGAACAGCAATCTCTTACATTATTTAGTCGTTATTAGTAGAAAAAAATATTTAAAAAAATGTTTTTATGCACTAAACCTCTGTCCGAAACACATATACGGGAAACGATTACAGAATTCTATAATATCCCAGATACGCATCGACTGTTCCCGTAATTATTAAAAACAACGGTATGTGCTTAGACTACATGACAGAAGTAAAAACATTCATCAAGGCGAAGTTAATAATTCGAAATACGATTATAATGTATTAAATAAAACGTATTAGCACGGTACATACGCTATTTATGTCGATACTGAATGCGACTGACGCGCCATACTCTCTCGTGTGTACCAGTGACGCGTTGATTATATCTCTCTTGCTCATCCGCTGCCGCTTAGGCAAGGCATAGGGAGGAGTATGTGGGACTCACCCAGTGCGGATCACCTAGAATACCCTCTGAAACTCAACGGTGTTCGCCTTTCACCTATTTGGCCGGGAGCAAGAGCTGTTTTCACATTTGCATCTGATCCCAGGCAGGCAGGCAAGTGCAAGCCCCTCAAAAGAGACTACCTTCTACGGTCTGCCCCGTACGGCCCCGGTGACGGCCTCGACGAAAATTCGAGTTACGCACCGAATATGGTTCGCCTCGCTCCAGTCAATTCGAGCCGACATCACTAAACTTAACTAAACTAAACTTTCAAGCTAAAGCTGGGGTATGTGTATATGTACGGTCGGATGTGTGTTGTCGCCGTCTGCACCTCATGGAGGACCCCTCCTCCATCTTGTGGGTACACGTGGATCTCGGCGCTGAAAGCCGAGTCTATGTGTGCCTATATAGATCTCACAAAGGGTATTCAGAGACAACTCGGCTGTTTGAGTACTTAAGTCAGGCGACAGGTGACGTGCAAGAGCAGTTTACTACTGCAGAATTGGTGGTTTTGGGGGACTTCAACGCACACCACGAACAGTGGTTGAATTCGTCTAAAACCGACCATGCAGGACGAACTGCTCATGCTTATGCTCTCACGCACGACCTGTCACAGCTGGTGATCCAGCCCACCCGGGTCCCTGATATTGCGGGTCAAGCGTCTTCCTTGCTGGACCTACTGCTGACGAGACATCCTAACGAGTAAAGGGTGTCTGTCAGTGCCCCATTGGGCAGTTCAGACCAATGTCTCGTTGAGACATCGGTGCCGCGTTCCTTGCCTTGACGTCCCTCGGAGACCAGGCGTAAGGTTTGGCACTACTCATCTTCAGATTGGGATGGTATGCGAGATTACTTCGCATCCATACCATGGAGGCAAAGGTGCTTTAATGGGAGAGATCTTTCTGCGACTGCTGAGGCAATTGCTGCCGAGATAGGACTTGGAATGGAATATTAGATTCCCTCGTCCGAAATCGTTAGTAATCGCCGCAGACGCCCTTGGTTTAATCATGAAGCATAAATCTTTCAGTCAGAAGCAGTATGCGTATCGTGCTTGGATCAAGGGTCGCGCGAATAAAAATCCTAATCTCAACTTCCTTAAAGCAGCCTACAATAAGGCCACTAGGTCCTGCAAGAAGGCTTACTTAAGAGCAGACGCACAGCGCGTTGGACGGATTGGCCAAAAGTTGGTCCACCAGCCGACCAATAGTTGCGCCTACTGGGGGCTGGCGAAGGCCACCCAGGCAAATTTCTGCCAATCCTCTCTGCCGCCTTTGCGATATTCGGATGGATCACTGGCTCATGAACCGCTGGAGAAAGCCACCTTGTTGGCCAAAATCTTCGCGGACAATTCCCAACTCGACGATAGAAACGCGCAACCGCCCGCAACAACCAACAGCAATGTCTCGATGCGTGACATCCACTTCAGACAAAGAGACGTGCGCCAGGAGTTACTATCGCTCGATGTTCGGTAAGCCAGTGGCCCAGACGGTATCCCAGCAATTATTCTCAAAAAGTGTGCAGCTGAGTTGACTCCGGTATTGACACGCTTGTTCCGCCATTCCTACTTCTCCGGTATCGTGCCTCGCGTTTGGAGAGAGGCCAACGTGCAACCGATTCCCAAAAAAGGTGATCGTTCAGACCCCAACAACTACCGCCCAATCGCTGTAACCTCAGTGTTGTGCAAAATTATGGAACGCATCATTAATGTCCGTCTTATGCGCCACCTAGAAGACCATCCCCTTATCCATGATCGACAATATGGCTTTCGACCGAACCGGTCAACGGGGGACCTTCTAGCGTATATATTGCACCGCTGGGTGGAAGCGATTGACAAGCATGGCGAGGCTCTGGCTATTAGTTTGGATATAGCCAAAGCTTTCGACAGGGTCTGGCACCGTGGACTTCTCTCCAAACTCCCGTCGTACACCAATCGCAGTTAATGACTGTAAATGCTGGAGTTCCTCAAGGTTCTGTTTGTCACCCACGTTGTTTCTTCTGCATATCAACGATATGCTACCTCTCAGTCGCATTCCTTGCTATGCAGACGATAGCACAGTTGACGGGTGCTACATCAGTAAGCCCGGCAGTGGTCGCGGAGACACAGAAAGGAGACGTAAGGAACTTGTTGTTGAACTTAACCAAGTCTTGACCCGCATATCCATATGGGGAGCAAGTAACTTGGTTGAGTTCAATGCGAAGAAAACCCAGGTATGTGTCTTTACCTTAAAAAAACCCCCTTTTTCACACAACCCTACTCTTCAGAACACCCAACTTGCAATGCGTGACAGCCTAAATATTCTGGGAATGAATATTCGGAGGGACCTAAATCTCAAGGACCCCATCGAGAGTGACATCTCCACAACATCTCGGAGACTCGGAATCCTGAACAGAGTGCGTCGGTTTTTCATGCCCGACCAGTTGTACCTTCTTTATAAGGCCCCAGTTCGGCCGTGCATGGAATACTGCTCGCATCTCTGGGATGGATCCGCTCAATATCTGCTCGATGCCTTAGACAGGTTGCAGAGGCGGGCTGTCCGCATTGTTAATGATGCAGACACCACCAGCACCCTAGAACCGCTGAAACAACGAAGAGACATTGCCTCCTTAAGCGTGTTCTACCGTATGTACCACGGCGAGTGTTCTGAAGAGCTCTTCAATATAATCCCCCCGTTCCACTACAGAACCACGCGGGCGCGACTTCGGTGTCACAGCTTCATGGTGACTCCTATTGAATCGCGAACTAAAAAGTTTGCTGATTCATACTTTTGTCGTACCGTGGAGCTGTGGAACCGTCTTCCGGTCAGCGTATTCCCACCCTCCTATGACATAGGGTCCTTCAAAAGAGGCGTGAAAAGGTATCTAAGCAGGCCAGCATGACAGCGGTGACTGATTGTGAATTTTGAATCATTGTCAGTCACCGCTGTTCTGGATTGTACTGTCCTTAACACCAGATGCAGTACAGTCACTTTGCTAAGCAACATAAAAAAAAAACCTGGAACGCGCGTTACAAACCCACAAAGTAAAGTGATCAGCGCGTCTAAAGAGTTTTTCACTTCAAAAAGTTGTTTTTTAACTGTCGTTGCTGGCTTAAGGTGTTCGACGTTTCGTCATTACACTGTGCGGTTCTAATTGTAATAGGTTGACTCGCGACGGGCTGGATGGTGGGCTATGGTTTTGCAACATCGCCAGTGTACAGTGCGGTACGCCGTGAGAGAACACTGCGGATGAACGGAGAGATAGTAATCTAGCTTCCATTTAGACTGTCTCTACACCTATTAATGAAATAACAGTTTTTATTAGTAGGATTAAGTAATCCAAATAAAAAGTTTTCATATATAGTAGAGTGATATATGGAGAATTGATGAAATATTATATAGACCATTTAATTTAATTGGATAACAATAATGAGGACATTATGATTGTCTCATAATTTATTACAATATCATTGACATAAGCAAATAAGTAAATAGTATGATTTGATATATTATCATAAATATATTATTGCACATGAGTTTAGATTTACATAGTAATAATACAAAACCATTTTATCTTTTTTATTATGGCTACTGCTTTCACAGGTTTGCCTATATCAGGTATGACAAACCATTGTACTGTATTTGTACTCTGTACATTAAGCTTGTGCAATAACCTATGAACAAAATATTACCATATTTAATGACAGGCAACCATCAACATTTGCTATTACATACCTCTACTGATTCCGAAACATAGGATACGAAAGGAACATCACCCTGATGGATAAATACATATACAAAGGAGGATATCGTTTGTATAGTCGTTACAGCCCACTTAATCAGTCAACCATCCCGCAAAATAATCACTTAGGATGCAGAGTAATGTTGGTCAATTGGTTGGTTGTGCGGACATCACTTCGAGCGACTCGAACTCCTTCGGTAATCCTGGACCTCTGATGAATGGTTATGAAACAATGGCATTGTAGTAAAACATTTTTTTTATTTCTTCACAGTGTAGACTCTTGGTCCGCATAATTTTTATTTAATTTGTGTGATTTTTTATATAGTACTCTAAATAAAAATGCAATATATAAATGACTTATTAATTAGTGGTTTATTACATCTTTATATATGAATATTTCGTGTCACGTTATTTGTCCGCGATAAATTCCTAAACTGCTAAACCAATTTTTATCAAATTTTACACACTGTGTGCAGTTTGATCCGACTTGAGAGATAGGATACTTTTTATAACGCGATCGGCTACTCGAAAAGACAGAAAAAGGTCTACCAGGTCAGCTAGTATTCACAAGTAATTGTTATTTAAATTGCTATTGTAATTATTATTTTAAGTGTTTGTGATGTTATTGACTCGCTGAGTCAAACTTCTCTTCTATTATGTTGGAAATATTATTTACCGTTTCCATGTCCCCAATATTTTATTACCATCCTAATATTATATTGGTCATAGTAGGGCATTCTATAGTGTTAGATTGGCTAGTTGCCATATTAAAGTTGAAAATCTGTCGTCAAAGGCATATCGGTGTCTTTTGGCAACTGCACTTAATAGCCAGTCTTTCTAGATTTTGCGCCCGCGGCCTCCCTCTGCAGATACTTGAGCCTAGGATCGATCTTCCGGATAGGAGCCCTCAAGTGACTCTGCTCGCGCGATACAGTGACACTCTACATCACTGAGATTACATCATCACACCGCATATCATCCGTGCACACCCACACATTAAGTACACGGTTCTGTAAGGGACTACCCCTGCGGCCCTCGCGTGGCTTGTCCTATGTTATTGTTAGGACCTGTTGGTTAGTTAGGATCGCGAATTTTTGTTCTTGTTCCAGCAGTAGTCCAAGCCGAGGTTCGGCCATTCTGGCACCCTTGCGCCCTCTGCCATGGGGCTGAGTGCCCTTAGCATTCGCCCCAAAAAGTTCGGTGAAGCTGTCAAAGCCCTTACGACTAACAGCGTATGTCAGGTCGAAAAAAAAAATTTTTGCGTGTTACTATCTTCTACCACATCGTCATTTAAGATCAAGTGAGATAGGTTCCGAATGGTAATAAACTTAATAAGAAAAAATCATAATTATGATCGCTTACTATTATTGAATCACTGAGTCTATTAGTAGTGTCTAAATTACTTTATTTTAATATTATCATAAATTTATTTTATCATCTATCACACATAATCATTATTATCCACATCCATGCTGTATTCTCTATGTTATATTTAAAGCTGTCATACTTTTCTAGGTCTTAGAAGCTGGATTTATTGTAAAAATCACATTTAGGTACATCTATGCCTCTAGCCATGTTATCTTTCAACATTTTTTTTCTTTTGTCTGTGCACTAACAATTGTAGAACAAAAACAAGGCTAGAGGAACTGGTGTACCTATGTCGTTGTATTGAATAGCGTTTTAAAGCACCATTTATTTAGTAAATAAATTTGTTATAAGCTCCCTATTGTCAATACAAATTCTTTCTCTGTAAGGTCATCAATCATTCGTACAGAATCTTTAACTAACCTAGAATTATAATTTTTATTTATGTAGAGTAGTATTTAATAAATTCTTTGATATGTATATTAATTAATACACAATCGAAGTGTGATATTCTAAGATAAAGTTTTCGAAACAATAATGATTAATTATTTTTTACAGATAACAAGATTCAAATTCAAGAACATGTATACCTTAATTTTGTACGTTGTACACATGGGGACGCAAGTTCTTACAAGTACGCAATTCGCTTCACATGTAAGCGTGAATACACCTGCGCGAAGCTTCACTCACGGGGTCGGTGATCCGATCTCTATACTTAACAGGAAAGCTAACAGTCGCCAACCGCAGCAATATACAATTCGAAATTCACGGAGTGAGTTTTATTTTATTATATAGACTGATCGCTTTCACAAAGAACGTAAATTTGAAGTAGTTATGATATATGCAGTGGCGGATCAAGAGCCGGAAGAAGGAGGCATGAACGGAACAATTGTGTCTCTGGTCTCTAACAATCTTTTTAGTGGGTATTTGAAGTTTCTTGTCACCCGGTGAATCTTTTACACACCCATCTCGCCTTGGCTCTGGGCCCGGATAGTGCGTTTACGCATTATAGGAGGATGTCCATAAATTGATATTTACCACGATAATAATAAAAAAGTAAGAATGGGGCTTTAGGTCATGCTACTCTCGAACCCGTGGCGCCCCCATTTATACGGCAGAGTTAATACCGTTGGGTTTTAGTGGATATTCCCGGTTCGCACCGGGTGATTCCCCCACATAATCCGCCTCTTCTAGCTGTGCTCGCAAATTCGTTCGTGTAGATACGTGTTCGTAAAAAAAAAAAAAACAGCTTTTTTCCTATTTATAGTACCGTGAAGATAAATGGCCTAAAGCCTTTCTGGATTATTGCTCTATCAAAAACAAAGAGAAATTTTGAAATCTAACTGGTACCTAAGATTAGCGCTTTCAAACAAAAAAAACATTTTTCCGCTTTATAATAATACTTACATAGATAGTATACTTACATATAGGTTCGATGTTGAACTTAAGACACTGCAATCTATGATCTGAAACCATAAATCTGTGCCTTAATGCACATTAATAAGCATAATGCATGAAGGTAAAATTTTGAACCCAGCTCCTTTGATGTTAGTAACGATGACAATAATGCAACTTCAATGACGCTGGGCTCGAATCACTTTCCTACATTTGTATAGTAGATACATTATTAAACAATCGTTCAATTGCCATACCACTACTGCCTCCGACAATTAACTTGATAGTACCTCCTTCTAATATAAACATACCACTTTTGTTTTTGTCAACCAAATTATCCAACACGATTTATAATGACCACATTTGTGGCTGTTGTCTATATTTTAAAATAGAACTTAAAGAGATGCGGTTCACTTTACACTAAAATCGGCTTAGCCGTTAAACTAATTAGTATAGTTTTAATTATAAACATAATAATATATTGTGTATTATTTTCAGACCCTTATTTTATGCTAGACTAGAAAAGATATAAACTCACTCTTAAAAGCATAAAATGGTGTGGAATTTAGCGAAAATATACAAACTCGGAACAATGGCTTTCTTTTTGGGCTAATAAGCTTAATAAGCTAATAATTCGCCACTAAACGGAATATTTAGAGACCCCCCTAATGTTTTCCTCGTTCTCGCGATATCATCTGCAGCACTAGTCACAGAAAAGATTAAACTCCAACATAGAAACAAATAGTAAAATCTTTTCATATATCATACGAACACTTATTTTTCTGTTATAGATCCTTCACCATCGCAACGGTTTGTTGCGGTTGACAATATCGGATACCCGAGAGTTAAACCCACCGTATCGTTTAACTACGAAGAAGTACACCCGGCAAGAACTCTAAATACTTCTCCTTGGCAGCAGAATTATAAAGGTTATTGTTAAATTAGTACGTATACTGATTTTTCCATAATGCTCTTGTGTATATAGTCCAAGCAGCCCATGACTTCTGTAAATCGATTTTAAAGAGTAGGTACTACATTAGATAATTTTCTGACATTACATCAATTCAAGCTCTCAACCATACCTAAAGAATTGAAGTTGCCGCAGATATATCCAGTATTACACAGGCATGTATTCAACCTGATGTGAAATTTTCACTACAGTATATGATTATGTATAACCAACTTTAAATGGACTGTAATGTTGGAGTTAATCATAATAGATTATTATTCCTAACTAGTAACTTGATATGTCTCATGTGTCAGTGCATGTAACCAAACAATTTGTTTATATTAAAGTACAGCCGTTGAAGCACTGTTGCCTTTTATGGGTACGGGAACGAGAAAGAGACAACTTCTTTCATACCCTCGTAGCAGTGGCGGATTTACATTTTTGCCGTCCGTAGGCTATTCAATTTTTACTGTTCTTACTTACCTCTACAATTAGTTTCCACATATAAGTACGTAAATTATACAAAAAATCGATATAAGATTCAGATTCTAAGTGGTGAAACATATTATCTAGTAACATTTAGCTATATGTAAAAGCATGAATCAGTTCAGTTTCTAAAAATAAAATCAAAAATAGCCCTTTGCCACCTCTAAAATCTGCCGGCCTAGGTAAATCCACCACTGCCTCGAAGGCTAAGAGTCAAGCGTACTAGGCTAGACTCGTAAACACCACATAATTTGGGATTGATAAACTATAAGACTACCTATTTATAATAAATACCTTGCAAATGAAGCTTAATGCTGGCACAAGACATATAATTCAACTTTCTTTGCGTACCTGCCTCCATTATATAAAATCGTTTTTTACATTCTTGGCTGCGTTACGAAATAAGTGTGATAATGGTACTCCCAGTTTAACCCGGCATTGGCTCCACCATTCTAAATGTGTTTCAAGACTCTTAAAATCATTTATAATAATATCTCGATTCTTTTGATTTTTACAGAGGTATCCATACCAGTCCTGCCTCCTTCTCCATATAAAGTTGACTCACCAGACCCGGAGTCACTTTGGCCAGAAGGATTATTCATACCTCCATCAGCTCCGCCACGACTAGCGTTAAATTATGGTCGACGCTCTGATATAGGTAAATCCTTTCCTATTGGCTTTTCTTTATATTTTAATGTCTCATTTTAATGTAATTTTAGTTGTGATTATTTTTATGGGAAAAAATATGATACTAATTAAATATAAACACCATTATTGCAAGATTGTTGAAGCAATGATGGTTCAGTAGTAGCGTGTACGGACATATAAACAATGAACGTGACTTCGATTCCCTGCTATGAACCTAAGCATTCGGTGAAGGAAACCAGAGCATGTTGGTGGGTGTTTCCTAATGTCCGCCAGGCTAACTACAACTCAGAAGTTGAAAATCTGCCGCTAAATATCAACAGGTACATTTCGGTAGTTGCAGCAGAGAGGTTGTCCCTCCGCTAGGCTTAGCAGGTCCACCATCTCGGGTCAGATCGACACTTACTATTAGGTGACCCGCGTTTGCTCTAGAGGCTACAGGCGCGGCGCCCAGGACAAAAAGACAAACAGTGTTGCCATCTCTAAAACGGAAAATCTGCCCGACACTGCCAAAAATCTGTCAAAATCTGCCAAACACGCTTCCAGAAAATAACATAAATATGCTATCATATTATTGCATCCGTGGAGACGGGTATGAATAAATAAAATACTACTTATTCATAAAAAGTTCTTTATTCATCCTGAAATGTAAGATTTTTATTATACTTATTACGTATCAACATTTGCTTCAAACTGTTCATTTTCATTATACATTGATTTTAACGACATCTTTTTAATCATTACTCTCGTTGGTGATATTGAGGTACAGTTTCCGTGTTCATTTATACCTTCTTTTCTTGTGATTATAGCGAATACATGTGTTTAGGAGCCTGTCTCTTAATTTTGATTTATACAAATTTATTAGGGAGAATAAGTATTCTCTCGCATGAGACTTTTGATATTGGCAAAATTAAGAGATCTTTTGCAAAACTTGTGTTATAATATATTTTGGAGCTCCATTTGCATCACGCATTTTTTCAATCGCTCCCCAGAACCCCACACTTAAAATAGTACTGGTTCTACTCTCATTAAATTTTTACAAATCCCTTACATTATTTTCGAGTTTCATATGTCGAAATTCGTTGTCAATTTTTTTAACATTATTTTCATCTCCTATATTGGGAAATTTATTTGTAATGTTTACTGTTGATACAAAATCTTTGTAAAAAACATTTTGTGTAGGTCTAAAATTGTAAGTCTTTAAAAACTTTGCTTAGTTGTAAATGTTTTACTTACTAATTACAGAGTGAAATAGATTTATAAGAAAATAAATCTTATTTCTTTTATAATACCGTTTATATCTAAATGACCCCATAAAACTAAACCCATGAACCTACATAAAACTAGAATAAACGGTAAAGTCTTGTACTATTTGGCATGGGACAATGTTGCCACCTCCGTAAATAATTTTCTATGAAATAAATGCCTAATAAAGTTAATAATACGATATAGAAAATTATAAGTATTCTAAATAGAAATACTAATATAAACAAATGTAACAACTCAGATTTCCTTGAAATCTACCAATTCTGTCACTTTTTTTAATCGTCTGATCAATCTGCCAGAGCTAGAATTTATGTGTAACACTATGGTCACACTGAAGACAAAATGCCGCCCCTTGAAAATCGTAATATGGTGTCAATATACAGATGTATTACATGACTATTATAATTTTGTTAGCAAATATGGGATTAATATGTGAAATTTTGTCTGCTAGTAAAATTTACCATACAAATTGTAATTTTTTGAAAAAAAAAACCTGCTGCCGTAGGGCCCTTAAGTTTTGACGCCCCGGGCGAATGCCTGGTTTGCCCCGCCCCCCTAGAGCGGACCGTGCCTAACCCTATAAAATAAAAAGTATATAATACGTAAGTTTCTGATCCCCACCCCCAAATATACGAGTGTTTTTTGAAAATGTCTGTACATTTTAAATTTACATTGTTTAGATTTTTGGCGATAATTAACATTTTTTTTTTTTTTTTTCGTAAGCACCTACACCGTTAGCCTTAGGGGCTTTTACAGCTTCATCTGAACTAGAGGGGCGAGCGCGGAAGGCGCTCAAACCCGCGGGGCAACTCGCACAAGGGTGTCACTAGTGACCGAACCTCGGCTTGGGCTGTTGCCGAGGGCGACAATTAACACATTTTATACTTTTTTTAATGTGGAAAATAGATTCACATGTAGTAATGGTTAAGCATTTCAAATCGCCAATACGTCGTAATCAGGTGGGGTGCGGTGATAAAACGCATATTTTCTATCAAAAAGATATATTCGTTCTGTAGTAAAATATTTACAGACTAATATAATTATTTTTAAATTATGAGAAATAAACTGTAATAAACAAAGAATATTACTAAATTAATGTTCGCAGACCCGTATTATGACCCGTATCTGCTTGAAGGGTTGGAGGCGATAGCGGCGGTAAAACGGTCTATACAACACGGTGAGCTCTACTTCCACGAGATACCGCACATTGAATCACTACTAGCAAACCAAGAGGAACGAGTCAAAAATAATCTGAAACCGCACATCCTCGGCAGCATACGTCACACGTGGCCGTACAATAGACCATAATACGTAAAAACGTCAAATAAAATAACAATAGAAATGTATAAAAAATATATTTGTATAAAAATGTATAAAAAAACTACTATTATTATCGTATATCGGAAGAAAGTTACGCAAGTACCTCAATATAAGTTTACGTGTCATTTTTAATTTAAATTTAGAACTGCATAAAATAAATTAGCCTATTACAATTAACCATTCATACAACAATACCGCATTGTATGACGAAAAATACAAAGATAATAATCATAGAAATAAAATAGTTTTTATAACAAGATCTGTTTGTTTATAATATTAATGTTTCTCTTATACCTAAATATATAATAACAAAAGTATACATTATTAACTTTACACTATACTTAATAAGGCAGTGAGATATATATAGTAATTATGATTTTTTTTTTTCGAATAAGGGTTGTTTTTATTCCATAGTATACTGGAACATTAAGTTTACATTTCTAAAAATACTGTGAAATATTATCACATAACAATAAAAAGAAGTATATACTACTTAAGACTACAAAGAGAATTTGTACAATATATATAAAAGGAAAATAATAACAATCAGAGTGTTACATAAAAAAAGGAATGTGTTTACAGATCTATTCAACAATGAGATTATAGATCCATTATAAAATATACAAAGCCCCTGACAACTTTAGAGCATTAATTTCAAATACTACTGTAAGAAACTAAGTTTTGCTGAACATAGAAGTAATAAAAAATAATTTATACAATAATAAGCCTGCATAATACTTTGGAATGTGATGAAATTGGATGGATTGCAAACATAATCAGACAGAATACATTATTAAACAAAGGTATTACTTTATATACAATGGACATATTAACTTGCAGTAACATGTAACTATTAAAGTACATATTAATTAGTAGTTGTATAATACCACTATTTCCAAATGTTTATTTAATGAAGTACCCAGTAATGATTATAACAATTTTTATAACTGCTTTCATTACATAGATCATAATGATCTTTATACATAAATGACTAGCATTATGCAGGTAACTACATTTTTTTTGTTGAAAATAATGAATTTGTTAAGAACAAATTGACTTGTTTAGTATTTTGACCACCAATATTGGGGGTTATACAATGACATATTAAAGACATTCATTTCAATCTGCTCTTAGTATACAACAAAATTATAAATAGTATGGAAATTAGTTCTAAACCTATGTTAATATTATAAAATGGAAAAGTGTGTTTGTTTGAAAGCGCTAATCTTAGGAACTACACATTGGATTTTAAAAATTCTTTTTTAGTTGATAGAGCAACTACTAAGGAAGACTTTAGGCTATTTAACATCACGCTACCACTATTACGAGTAAAGCTGTATTGATGAACGTTACAAAAACGAGCAAAGAATATAAAATCAATTTTAGTTTCATGCAAATGAATGTTTTAGAGAATTTTTTATTAAATCAAGTTCAATTAAATGAAGTTTACACTATAGGTTCAATATTTTCTTTTGTAACTATATTTATTATCTAGATCAAAATCATTTATAATCTTATATATTAAAATATATGTTTAACTATATACTGTACATTATGAGATAAATGTATTTTTAATTATGTTTTACTTATACTAGCAATATACTACTAATGCTGAAAGTGAAATAAAATTATCTTTGTTCCATTGGGTTTACCAGAAAATAGGTATGGTTCATGATTTGAAATATATAGTCACTAATGGACCAAAAAAACTATAAAATTATAATCTCTCTATGATACATTTATATTGTACCTACTGCCTCTAATTTATCACATTGTTAAAATTGAGCAAATTTTCCAAGTTTTCAAATATTGTGATAATACATAATTGAATTTTACTTGACGTTACAGTATAGAAAAGGGTACAAATTATAAGGGCTTAGATATTAAATTTAAGTACACAGAATATATAAAAGAATTTAAATAAACCATTCATGATAAACTTTCTTTTATTTAACTTCAAATATGAATATGTAATACCTATACAAATACAAATATGGTATGTAATTACCTAATGTTTACTATAAGTCAAGCAAAGTAATTGAAAATGGTAATTAAAATTGTACTTAATATGGTTGATGGAAATGACGATAGAGCAAATGCAGAATTACACAGATCTCCATTACAAAAGCACATATATACTTTCTTACGATTCCACATTGTGTAAGCACACCTCTCTTCATAGTCACTTGGTGGCCTCTGCAGACACATCCTTTCAGTTACAGCTCCATAATCTGTAAAAGTGTTTATTTATACAAATTAATATTATACCTTAAAATTAAAACTATGTAGCTACAATTCAAATGTTTAACTGCATTTTGAGTAAAATTATTATTGAATGTTCTAAGTTATTTTGAAATGTTTTTATGTTTTTATTACTACCAAACTACAGGATAAAAAAATAATAGTTTAAAAAACTAGAACACACGCTTTATATAGAAAACTAAACTAAAAAACAGAAAACAAATTTTAATAAATATTAATTAAGAATAATGTAATTTTTTTAATAAATGTAAGTTATTAATAGTTTGAATAAGAAAAAAAATGTTTTATTGTAAAAAAAAGCGGGGGTGCTTTTCAAGATATTATCGAAATGATAATTCTTCTCATATCTGTCAATTAAATATTCATAACTATTTACACCATGCACCCCACGCTTTTTTTACAATAAAACATTTTTTTTTTATTCAAACTATTATTAACTTACATTTATTAAAAAAAATTACATTATTCTTAATTAATATTTATTAAAATTTATTTTCTGTTTTTTAGTTTAGTTTTCTATATAAAGAGTGTGTTCTAGTTTTTTAAAGTATTATTTATTTTTTATTTTTTAGTTACTGGAACTGAAGCTAATATAAAGCGAGTAAAAACCTCATTAGATCTCTTTAATATCTTTTACTTAGAAAAAGGGGTCGGTTACATACATACATACATACATACAGGTGAAGCTAATATAAAGCGTGTAATTAATCACAATTAACATGGTGATAATGTAAATACAAAAAAGTTTGAAAAATCCAAAAATGCCCACCTCTTAGTCTCATTTTTTTTGTTGTTTATTTAATAACAATTAAACCACAGCAAATCAGACCCTAAAAAGTAATAGGGTTCTATTCCTAACTAAACTGAAGCATAAGAAAAAAAATAGACTTGATTAGTAAAGTATTTCAGTCATTATCATAACATACAGGATCCGCACATACAGACACACAGACGTTCAAGACAGAACTTTTTTTAACTAGTTTAAATAACAAAAATGGCATCTAATATATCATGAGTGTTAAAAATAGTGTTTTTTCTTGACAAGTGTGTGTATACATTATTTTACAAGTGCAATATATGATAAATAGAGACATTTTGGGTTTCAAAAATGAGTTGTTTTCTGTGAAGTGACAGTAGTAGCCACCTCAATGCTTTCCTTATGAGGCGTGTAATAACCTTTGTGATGACTTTTGCTGGAATTTCTCTGTTCCACACTTACCAACAACATAACTAAAAATATAAGCTATATTTTATCTCTTTAGGTTATTGGACTGCTAAAACTAATCTGTCAAAGATTTTATTTTTGTTTCCCGTAGTATAGATCATCAGGATCTACAGAGGTAGATTTCAATAACAAAATACATATTAAAAATAAAAGTCTAATAGATATACATATTTCTAAAAATATAAGCTGTTAACTATTTTTTTTAAATAGATCAATTAATTTGGCTAACTTTTGTTACATAAATTTTTCTTTAGAACTGAGAAGCAAAATTTATGTTTCCATTGTATAATAGGATTTACGAATTTAGTAAAACCAAACAAAAAGCAAAAATAAGAATGATGAAGTTTTACCATCACTTCTAAATGTTCCTGTAGAGCCTTGATTTAGCTTCCCACACCATCCTGAAGGACAAGCAATCACGTGAACTCCAACCTCTGCTTCTGGATCTGTCACATTAAAAGGGAAAGGGTCTCCACATGTTCCAAGTTCACCTCGTGATCTACATCTCATACATCTTTTGTTAAGACCTGTATGAGAAAAAAAACAATTGTGACTTTAATTACATCAATTATCATATATTCAACTTCTAAAAGTACCTAGTTTAATCAAATGATAAATCTAAACCAAATTGAAATAAAACTGAAATAATATAATCATTCAGACAGATAAAACATTTTGAAAAGCTTAAAGATAAAATTATACTTTATGTTGACTAAACTTTCCATTATGGGCCTTCGATTTAGACGTTCTAATTTTTTCATAGATAGTACTCATAAATAGAAAGCTCTTTACAAAATTCCAAGTTACGTAAATTTGTAATTTAAGCAACATAATTTTTTAAAGTTTCCAACTTTCCATACAAATTCGAAAATAACACATCATTATCAAATTTTTATGTTGAATATGAAAATAATGAATTTTTGTTTACACCTGGAACAAAATATGTTATGTCAAAATTCATGGAGGTGTAGAATATTAGTGAACCATTTATATGCCTACAAAGGATTTTTAAATGCTGTAAAATATGTTTATATATTAGATTAAATATAACCAAATCAAAACACCCCACTTTCCACAATGTCTAGTCTGCCCTAAAACTGGAGGCACAGAGGGAGAGCAACTCTTGCTCGCTGTGACGAAGCACAGAAACAGCACGAGGTGGAGCACCTGAGGCTGGTCGCCAGGAGATGACCAATAAGCCGAAGCTACGGAGCCAAGCCTGAGTGACCATGTTCAGGCATGCAAGGGTGGAAGGGCTACTTTTCCCGCAGTGCAGGAGATAAGGCAGGGTCAAACTGGGGAAGAGAGAAGCTCCCCCACCAGTTTGACTACATAGCTCTATTCTAACCTAACAACAATAACCATGGATATTTCCATAACCATTGGGTTCCACGGGGTGAGGACGGTACAGGGGGTAGCCTCCTCCCATCCAAAAATTGACGGCTCATAATAGAAAGTTTAACCGTTATTTTATCTTCAATTTACAGTATAAACTTATTTTCTAATAGTCAAATTGGTAGCAAGGAATTATTCCACTCTATATTCGATTATCGAAAAATATATATATTTTTAAATGACCCGTACCAATGTAATTTATTATTGTTCAGATCTATTACACGAACATATGAATATAAATTATAACATTATACACAACCAAACCATTGTTACTCTCACTTCACCTTGACTATTGGTGTCTACGTCAGAAAAATAGTTACAATATTAATACAAACTTACTACTGGTTTCATCCAAAAATAACAGAAAAAATAGAATTATTAAACAAAAATTACAGCAATTCATATTTCTGTAGTGTACTTAAGAACGAAATGACTGTAAAAACTTATACATCAACTTTTCAAACTTTTCATTTTATGCTTTTATAACACGGAACACAGAGTATAAATTACTTAGAAAAGTGCTGTCATATCAAAAAACGTACTTGACACTACGAACAGCACAAAAAACGCTAAAATGTAAGAATTATGAATTTTAGATATAATAAAAACACCATAAACATTGTCTTATCTTTATGGCTGATTCTAGGCATTGATTTAAATATGTAAATATTGTAAGTCCGTTATAGTGCGGCCACCTTAGCGAGTAACACGAAGATTGGCATTGATTCGACAGATATAACTAGATCATGGAAAAGTTTTTATCAAGTTTGCATGAACTTAAACTTCATTTAGGAATTTTCCATGCATAACTACATAATATCACTCCTCTCTCCCATACGGGTTGGCAGAGACCACATCCTTCCCCTTGGTACGATACTGACATACATCTTTCGCTTCTTCTAGTTTCATAAGCACTTTCATACATGCTCTTCGGTTACAGGTACTTTTAACCTGACCTTTCTCCAAAACGTCCTCGATCTGGTTGAGATAAGTTTGCCTAGGTCGACTCTTACCAGCTTACCCACTCACACTCACCTTGTAAATTTGTTTCGTCAATCTTCTTTCATTCATCCTCTCTAAATGTCCATACCAATTAAGCATCCCTTTCTCTATCTTTGTCACTACATCCTCTACCACACCACAACATTCCCTTACCACACTATTCCCTACTTTATCTATCATTCTTATGCCAGCTATACGTCTTAGACTTCTCATATCTACTGATCCAGCATTCACTTCCATACATAAGTGTAGGGACTAGCACGCCCCGATGCACAGCCAAACGTGCCTTTGTAGACACATTTCCGGCTGCTCATAAAGTTACGCAGGGCCCCGTTCATTCGATTCCCTAACACAACTCTTCGCTCAATATCACAGTCACACTTTCCGTCTCTAGTAACCATTGACCCCAAGTTCACAAACTCTTCCACTTGTTCCACTCGTTCTCCATCAATCAAAACTGCACATTCTGTCATACTTTCTTCCTTTTCAAAAACCATTACTTTCGTTTTACTGGCTATCACTATCATTCCTTTTCTTGTTACAGCTCTTTTCAAAAACTGACCATTGCCTGCAACTCCTCCGATGATGATGCCAGTATAACCTGGTCATCAGCGTACAGGAGGTATTTGACAGTCAGACCATTCTCTTTAAATCCATAATCACTCTCTTTCAAATCTTTCAAGTAATTGTATATATATAGATTAAATAGCCATGGCGACGACACACATCCCTGTTTAACACCTATATTGATGCTAAACCAGTCTATGTAGACTCCGTTAATCCTGACACAAGCACTAGAACTCTCGTAGAGTGACCTCAGTGCTCGTATCAAGTTTCCACTCACCCCATATATAGACAACGTCGCCCACAATTTATTCCTCACCACACTTTCATAAGCCTTTTTCAAGTACACGAAAGCGCAATAGACCTTTTGACTGTAACTTAAATAAAACTTGGCTATGGTTCATAAGGAAAAGGTTTGATTCATACATCACATTCTTCTCCTAAATCCCGCTTGTACATCCCACATCTTCTCTTCCGTCTCATTCATCAATCTTTTAACCAAAACTTTTGCATACAGTTTGCCGACGGCGCTGAGTAGGCTGATACCCCTATAGTTTTTACAGTCTTGCTGTGACCCTTTTCTTTAATAAACTGGTACGATAAAGGCCTTGCACTAGTCGTCTCGTACTTTGCCGCTCCTCCAACACAGATTGAAAAGACAGTACAGATGACTAGCAACTACGCCCTATCTAGCCTTCAGCATTTCGACCGTAACCCTGTCATATCCTACAGACTTACCCAACTTCATACCTTTCAACGCTTTCACAATCTCTTCCATGTCAATTTCATCTGCATCCCATCCCTCGTTTCTATCAATGGATAATACGGACTGCTTGCCCCTCATCCTTGTCAAACAAACTTTCAAAATATTCCTTCCATCTCTTTAGAATACATTCCTCCCCACTCACAATACTTCCATCCTGGTTTCTGATTCTGTCTAGCTGCGAGGTTATATTTTCACCTCTAGCCGACCTTATGTACTTCCAGAACAACTTAATATTGTTCTGGAAGTTGTCAGACAACCACCTATCAAATTCATTTCTATCATTCTCTTTTCTTTTGTACTTTACCAATTTTTTTGCCACACTCTTTAATCTATTATACTCTTTTCTTGTCTCGTATACATCCTCATGCGTTGCTTTTTGTACTCTTTGATTAGCTCTTGCAGCTAACCAGTTCAACCAAGCTTTCTTCTTCTCAGTCACGGCTAGTTTTACTTCTTCACTCATAGTCTTTAATTTACACTTTTTTTCTTCTCTGACTCATACAACATATATCAATAGCGACTTCCACAACTACTTCGATAAATGGTTTACATAATTATTCAACTTTACATGATTCATCTAATGTATCGAATCTTTCACTCAATTTACTTACAAACTCCTCTCTCACCTCTTTCCCTTGCAGTTTTTCAACTTTTATACATTCTAGTAGACTAATAGGCTCATTCACACGGAGCCGCCATCGCTTAAATAAAGCTCTTATTCGGCTTATCACTAAAAAATGCTCCATGCTGATACCAGTTCCGCGATAGCTCGAGTGCCTATCACATTCAACAACATCACACAAAATCGATCAAACTACGAAAACTACCCTCCTCTCTAGTGTACGAATGGATCTTTTTATGGTCAAAAATTGTATTCGTTATCACAAGATTCCACTCAAAGCACACTTCCAACAGACTTTCCCCATTATCATTCACTCTATTGTCACCAAACTTTCCAAGGACACTTTCATATCCATCTCGCTTAACTCCTACCCTACCATTAAAATCTCCTAGCATTATTACTCTTTCGTTTTGTTTGCATTTATTCAAAACCTCTTTCATGCTATTCCAGAACTCCTTTCTTTCTGTTTCGTCTTTTAAAGAACGGTTGGAACGTATAAATATTTCGTGAACTTAACTGAAAAAATGTAATGTATATGGACCGTTTATTTTGAAATTGGTGTAAGTCCATTTTCTTTTGTTTAGAGAAAATTAAAGGTTACTATAATTGGACCGTTTATTTTGAAAGTGGTGTAAATCCATTTTCTTTTGTTTCGAGAAAATTAAAGGTTGTTGATAATGCAATTTCATTTACCGACCGATTTTAAGTTGTACAAAACATGGGGTTTTTTTGAGAAATTAAACACGGACTAATTATATATAAAAAAATTACATTAAATTAAGCACGAATTACGTGATAGCTAATTTTTCTCAAAAATGGACTTACATCACTTTCAAAATAAACGGCCCATATAATACGCGTTAGACGTATAACAAGAATGGACTCAAATGGAGGATAAATTAAAAAAGTGTCTACCTAAAACATTAAAAAAGTATCCAAGATTTTACCAGATTGTTGGTAAAGTATTTAAATATAGCACTCATAAATGGAGTCTAGTCTACTGAGTTGAAGTTAAATATGTTTTCAGTAATTGAAGCAATTATTGAATATTAGGCAAAAATATTATAGTTAATATAATCTAAATACTATGTTATAAATATCGAGAGTAGTGATTTTTTAATACTATTTTGAAGTAATTTCACATTTTTTGTCATAAAACATTTTAAAATAATTGAACAGTAAATGTGTTACGTCTCAGTATTATTTTATTATATATATATTAATCATTTACAGGATCACAAAGCAATTACTGATTTTTAAATGTATACTTTCTTAATAAATAAATCTTCTACCCTTTGCGTACTTTTCTATCTCAGTTTCATAATTTATAGGTCTTTTCCTCAAAATTTACTTTCGGGTGAATATGGTGACATATTTATTTAACACTGCTAGTTCAAAACTTTTTCATGCACAGAGGCTTTC
This sequence comes from Actias luna, assembly GCA_039707435.1. Lineage (NCBI taxonomy): Eukaryota > Metazoa > Arthropoda > Insecta > Lepidoptera > Saturniidae > Actias > Actias luna. The sequence continues at coordinate 11,699,491 of JAZHAC010000034.1, read as the reverse complement.
TTACCTCTCTTTCTCAGAATGAACTACTTAGTTGAAAAGAAGGCATAGATTATAAGACTCTTTATTTTTTCAAATTTTATATAAAATTTTATTTTAAGCTACAATTATTTCACAGACTGCTTTGCTTAGGCTGTTACGTATTATTAGGGTTTTTATGTAGTATCTTTTCGAATTCTGTAATTTCTTTTCTGTTTGTATCCGAACCAATTTTGTTGGCGCTTCATCTTCAATTGAATCAAAATATACTACATCAACATGGCGGATAAATCAGAAAGTAAGTTTTGTTTTTATATTTTTATAATTTATTTCGTGATTCATAAACGATCATGCTCTTCATTAATAATATTTCGTGTAATTACTTACATTACATTTTCTAATATTCATTTTTTCCCGCGCAAGTGAACAAGATTTTGAACAGTAATAGGTCGCTGGATTCAAAATTTGAAAAAATTCAAATTTACATGCGAATTGTCACATAGTTTAGTCGAAATTTCAAATTATCTGAAAGAAACTACTTTGCAAGTATGATAATTTGTAACGAAAAAATGTATTATGAAGGCAATAAATCACAGTCTAATAGATTTACTATTTTTTTGTTTAGAAGAACAAGATGAATATCAGTCGCTGCGGTCTCAATACAGAATTAAAGATGAGCCAATGGAATTGGATTTTTCTGAAGATGATGAAGAGCCACTAGCCTTCGGACCCGCCGCACTTGGTCTACATAGAGTTGGTACAAAATTACCTCCAAAACCAACACCTAGCGAACCAGTTCAAAAACTTAACGCTCGAGGCATGCCTGCGCGTATTAGGAAAAAAAACAGATTCATCTTTGTAGATGACTTTGTCAATACTTCACCACCCCGACAGTCACCAAAGAGAACACCAAAAATACTGTCAAAAACGCCAAGTAAGAAACCAAGTGCAAAAAAACAGAAATCACCATCAAAAGTTCAGCAAAATCATGAAAAGTATAGTGAGAAACCAGAAACTGCAGGCAGTCCAACACCTGACACAAAATCAGGACATAGAATCGGAATGAGATTAAGGAATTTATTAAAATTACCTAAGGCTCACAAATGGGTATGTTTTGAATACTTCTACAGTAATATTGATAAAGCCCTGTTCAATGGAGAAAATGATTTTATGATATGCCTAAAAGAATCATTTCCTCAATTGACGAAAAGAAAATTATCACAAACACAATGGTCAAAAATAAGAAGAATGATGGGCAAACCTCGGCGGTGTTCACAAGCATTTTTTGCTGAGGAAAGAAGAGAATTAGAAAGAAAAAGAAAATTAATAAGATACATACAGCAAAGAAAAACTCCTGACATATGTGTAAAAGATTTGCCAAATGAAATACCTATGCAGTTAGTTGTCGGTACAAAAGTAACAGCAAGATTACGTAAGCCTCAAGATGGCCTGTTTACAGGTTGCATTGATGCTGTTGATACTTCTAACAATACATATAGGATAACATTTGAAAGACCTAAGCTGGGTACACACTCTGTACCAGATTACGAAGTATTGTCAAATGAGCCTCCTGACACTATTTGTTTGTCTAGTATTACACAAAAATTTAGACCACGGTATTTAATGCAGGAAATATTTAATTTATATCAACCAACCAATGTCTCTCAAGGAGATCCACTTATTGGGTGTGCAGATCTCCCAAAACATGTAGATAGAAATATTGGTAGTTATCCATATCCTTTGCTGGAACTAGTTGTAAAGATACGTCGAATATTGAATGCTAAAAGAAATAAGATAAACAAACTAAAAGAATTCAATAGTGAAGCTGAAAAGAGAAAATGCTTTGGACAGAAAATGCCAGAAGATTTTGAAAAAAAATATGCTTCTGTTGTTATAGATCTAGAAAGAATGAATATGGATTTACAAGAATATATGAATGAAATAAGAAAATATTGCCAGCAAATAGCACCTGGCCCATGTGTAGCTGCAATGTTAGCACCATCACATCTTAGAGAAAAATGTCGGGAAGAAGCATTATTACTTGTAGAAAAAAACAACACTGGCTCTGTTAAAAATGCTGCATTGATGGATCTTATAACAGATCTAGTTGCTCTCATGCTGCAAGTTAAAAGATTATCTGATTCAGATCAAAATGCATATGAGCTTAGTGTTTTACAAGGAACAATGGAGCAAATAAAAATGAAACTAGATCCTAAACACCAAAGGATTTTTCAGAGCAATGTTGAAATTCATATGCATAGAATACAAATGGGTTTAGGACAAATGACGACAAGTTAAACTGCTATAAGGTGTAGTGCAATAAATACATAATAATTTTAGATGCATTATATATGTAAGTTAGAAAGAAATTTATTAAATTATAATAATGTATAAAAATATTTTATGTGTACATGCTTACAACACAATATAAAATCTTTTAGAACTTTGTGTAGTGATATAATTTCTGTTTTATGCTGGATATTATTAAAAATTTGTAAAATATAATGGGTTTTGATGTATGTAATAATTTAACTCTGTATTGCAATTAATGAAATCCATAAATCTGCTAAGCTATTATTAAAATTAATTTTTAATTATGAAGAATGATGAAGACAGCAATAATATCTGTTAACAAACATCTGCTTCAGAAGTTCTTACTATGTCTTCGTTTACAATTTCTTTGATCAAAATTAAAAAGGAGAATCCTGAACAATATAAGGTCCTTACGACTATATAGCCAGTTTCACCTGCTTTATAAAGTTTTACCTTGTATAGAATACATTACCTACTCCGTGTTCTAGACACGGTTCATAAACAGGCTGTTAGAATTTTTATGATGTGGATGTCCCTAAATAGATCGATGCCCTTCAGTTACTAGAGACATCTTGCTGAACGTGCTCTTCCGTGGACCATTATCAGATTTTAAAGAACTGTTCAATCTAATTGCCTCGCTTGCGTAACATAACCAATCAATTTTAGAGTCGAAAGTATAGAGGTAATTTACATCTCGACAAGAATTAAAAAGTTAGCAATATCTTGTTTCCTATACCGTAGAATTATTGTTTTCTTCCTTATGCAGAGTGTTTACTGATTATATTAGGTATTGCGTTTTTTCAAGTATAATGTAAAGAGAGAATTGCCGATCTGTAGATGGTTTTTAGTGTTTCTGGATTATACTGACGTTAACATTGTGTAGTCACATTACCAAATCGGTAGGTACTATAAAACATATTACCGAAAACCGTTTAAAAAAATTACAAGACACAAAATCCAGCACAAATACTTCGAGATCTACTTCGTATTTTGTTCGTGAAGTTTTGTAACAGATAAGATACTTATCCAGAAAATTAGACAATACATTTTTTACCTATTTGCAATTTAATATTCAGAATATTTAAGGTAAAATTATTATTAAGTTTGAGGATAAATAATAAACCCTGTACATTGTATTGCTGTTGTTGTAACATGTAATAATTACCAGTACGAGAAGCGCTGGCAAACGAAACTAAATCAAAATGTTATAAAACATTAGTAATTTAAATTCTCTCGGTAGTACTTTTAATGCTATGAAAACTTAGTGGAAAGTGATGCTAAACAATTAAATTTATGTAGGTACCATACATTTTTCATAGGTAATGAAAATACTGAATTATAGCAAACATCACATTTGTAGAGCAAGATCGGAAAACTTGTCGAAAAAATATTTAAGGACTTAGCAGTTGCAAGAGCAAAACCTGTGAAAAAGTGAGGCAAGAAATTAATAAATATTAGCTTAAAAATCATAAATTTTAATATAGAAATTCGACATAATGAAGTCGGTGTTTAACGAGTTCTGTGGTCGTATTACTTGTGAATTGTGCAGAGGGCCACTTACACTCAAATACACTTACGTATGTTCATATTGACACTTAGCCGAAATATTTACTAATAACTGTGCCCACGTTCACATGGAACTAAACTATTTTCAATGCAGCCTTGATCCTATGTAGCGTGGTAGCGTGATGTTAAATAGCCTGTTAAAAGCCTTCTTTAATTGCTCTATCAAACTGCAAAAAATTTTTTGAAATCCAATTGGTAGTTCCTCAAATTAGCGCGGTTAAACAAATAAACTTTTCGACTTTATAATATTGATATACATTTGGGCAAATTTTGTATGCCGAAGTGTTAATATTTCGTGACTACTATTTTGATGCATGTAAATGTTATACACATTTATAATTTTATATTGTATTTAGTTAATAAATCCCATGTTGGAACAATATATTGAAATAGTATTATGGATGGAAGGCAAGCTCAACTAATGTATGAAGATCTAGTGATTAATGAAAGGCCAGTCTATGAAAGAAAAGGAAATTGTAGTAAAATTTAAATACATAACAAAGTTCTGTTTATTTATAATTAACAAAGTTATTGCCAAGCATTTGTGATATAATATTATAGGAAATTCGAATCATACGATAATTATTAAACATAAAAATGGTATGTACACCATAATTCCACAACAACACAGCTTTTTCATAAGGTTTTTGTTCATTACTGTTAGATTGAAGTATCAAGTATAAAAAAGGTATATAATAGTTATGCTGTCAAATAAGTACTTATAGATTTACAGTTTATGCATACTCTAAATAATATTGAATAAAATCTCACACAGTTAATCAATATTATATTTCATCCACTGAACAGACATGTCAAATTTACACTTAATTTAACATACATACAGGGACTTTGGATCACATCCTAGATTACATCTGAATCATAATCAGTACAAAATGTATAATTACAATGTACAAAATACAAATGACATTATTGTTACCTGTAAATATTAACAGGAGATGTTTTTTTTTGTTGAATTCATTGTGCATGTGACATCTATAAACTTCTTAATAGATAGTACATACATACACAATAAATTTAACAAAATTACGAAATAGAAAATGATTTCTAGACTGGTGTAAGGTTAGAACTTATGACTTATGTTTATTTAATACTTCTAATAACTCATCAGCTTCTTCAGACGTCTTTACTCTGATCAAAACAGATGTCGGCGGAGGTTTGGAATCTGGAGTAGGAATGCAAACAATCATAACATTATTTTTACCCATCTTTTGTGTTGGTATAGCAGATGAAAGTCGTAAATTAAGCAAAACATTGCCTAAACTTGTATTGGCGCGAACTAGTAATTGATGTTTGTCACTGCCCTCAATCTTTTTAATATAAAGTGTTCCCACACCTTTATCAACAAAATTATCATCTTTTTTCACAAATATTTTGCAACGTTTATCAAAAACACTATTTTCTTCTGCAATTGGAGTGAATTCTACTTTTGGTGGGGTATCTTCATTTTCTTGAACATCATTATTGTCATTTTTATTACCAGTATTATTTATTTGGCCACTGACATTACTTCCAAATGCAAATGGCTTGTTATTACTAAAGGAAAAAGGTGTTGATGTTGTAACATTTGTTTGATTTGAAGTTGTGGGGGAACTTGGTTTGACTGATTGTTTTACACCAAAAGTAAAACCAGTACCAGCTGATACAGGCAATGGTGGAGACTTTACAGAAGAATTATTGATACCAAAAGAAAATCCTGTTGGTTTTTGTCCTACCATGTTACCTACACTAGGAGCAAATAATGACTGTTTTGAATTTTCTGCTTTAAATGGAGAAGTTTTAGGAAAAGAATTACTAGAATTTGCAAAAACAGATGTAGTTTTAGGTGATGTCATAGGTTCTGTGCTTTTAATTGGTTCAGGATTAGGTTTGTCTTGCAATGTATTATTTGTATTCTTCTTGTCAGAACTTTCATATTCAGCTTGAATTTCTTTTAAATATTTTTCATAGTCTCTGAATATAGGTGTCAGAATACATAATGGTGTTTCATCAACATGCTTCTTGATCCAATCTGATACTGATTCATTTAATCCTTTTAATTTTGAATAATATTTCATTTTGCTATCTTCAGGTTTTCCATCATCTTTACTATCCTTATTTTTAACTGCATCAGAAATAGAAGATGATGCAGCTGTGCTTGCATTAGCTCTAGTAGAGCTGCTTAATGCATGAGGTATTTTGAATGGTGAAGGACTAGTGGTAGACGATACTGTTTTATTTGGTGTGGTATTTCCTGTACCAAATATAGAAGTGGTCACTTGAGGTGTCATAATCATTGTGTTGGCATTAGTGACTTTAGTAATCTCAGCATTATTGGTATCTCCAGAGCTTGACACAAAATTTGTTTTACATGGGGAATCCTTAACTGTTGAGTCAGCTTTTGAAGTAGAAGCTGATATAGTTGCAGAAGTATTGGAACTTCCAAATAGAGTAGATGTTTGAGATGAAGGCATTCCAAAAGCTTTTTTAAGTGGTGGTGCAGAGGTTCCAAAATTACCTTCTGAATGATTTGATGCGGGTTTACTTGTAAATATATTAGAAGTCACTGATGCCTCTGTCTTAGTTGTGTTATTATTGCCATTGGTCAAATTAGCCAAGAAATTAAATGATGTACTTTGCAACTTATTACTACCACCAAAACCACTGAATATATTTTTCTTTGGCTGAAAAAAAATTAAAACCAAATGAGTTTTGAAATATTGTAATTACTTTTTACATCTTTTTTACATCTTTTTATATCTGTCAACTAAGTAGCCTAAAAGTCTGAGATGTTTACCATTAACCATTAACCAGACATCCTTGAAAGAAGATATGGTTTAATTAATATTTTTAGCCCTTATATAATTTTGTCAAACTATAATTTTTATTAACATTTTTACAAAACATGTCTTATCCAAAATTTCGTAAACACATACCTTAGTGAAAATAATAAAAACAATTTTTAACTCAAATAAATATTTACTTCAAACTGCTTAATCATATAAAAATTAAATGAATAATTGATAACTCAAAATGGCTTGCATGTGGTTCTTTAATAAAACCAGTTTTTTTTTTGCACAAATTTCACAGTTATTACAATTGCTACCTGAAGCAGGTATCCTAAAATACCCTCACCTTCTAAATAGAAAGCAAATGATTAGAATAAATATTAAAATATTAGACTTGTTTTATTAAGCAATTGATGAAATGAGTTTAAAGATTTTTTTCTTCTTTTTAATAAAAGATTAATAAACCATGGCAAACAGAAAATAGCAGGTTATAAAAGAATAATACCAATAGTAAATTAATATGATACTTTTAAAATAGAAAGACACATTTGTTATTGGGTCACCTTACTGCATGTGCTGTATCAATTAATTAAAATAATTACATATATATTATAAAAACGTAAGATTTCGCTGATTTTCAACTTTAATATCAGTTACTGCTATTATTTTGAGTATAGAATTAAAATATTTTCTCTCATAAAGCTTAATTCCGACTGAATTATAATATATTTCCTTAATTTATACTGTTTTGAACTAGAAATGTACCTCATCACCAGAAATTTGTGTGCGCCTTTTGGCTGTTCGTATAACGCGCTTTTCAAGAATTTCTTTTGATGCTGCCTTAAATTTGCCCATTTCTTCGTGTTCTTCCGGATCTTCAGAGTCCCAGTTTTCATGATTTAAATTGGTAGGTGCTTGTCGCTTCATAGACATTGTGCACGCTGTTATGTTCTGTTTGGCTCGATATCTAAAAACTGTTGATATTTCGAATCGCTATTTTAGGTTCAACGTTTTATCTCACATTAGGGAATAGCTTTATAACTATGCGACAATATATCTCCATCTAATGAAACAAGAATAAGCTATTGTAAACGCCTGGAATGAATTTATTTTTGCAAATAGTAGAGATCACTATACGGCATATCAGATAAATCACGATCAGTGTGGCTAACTTTAAAATGTAGTAGTGAGGTGTCATTTTAAACACTTTAACAAACAGGTATGTAAATTTAAAAAGTAGCTGAAACTCATACTTCTAAATAATTGATTGCTGGTATATGCTTTAAAACACTTTTTGCCTGTTTGAAAGACTGGTTTTTGACATAAAATAAACTGAAATAGTTTGTTCAAACATACTCATTCCTATTCTAGTGTAAACATCTTCATTTTGTTAAAGAGAGATACAAATGAATAAAATTCGAAGATTTATTTTACAAACGATTTATAGTCTGTTGCAATGTAACAAATCCCGTAACAATAAAAAGGAATCCCGTTTAAAATATAGGAACCCGCTACATATATTCGCACTGATCACATTCATTTAATAGTTTTCTTAGTCATAGTTTTATTTTATCATGAAATAAAGTCAAAGAGCGTTAGCCTACGTTTGAGTCGACTTTTTGATTTCATTCTTCAGAGAATGGTAGGTAATGACTGAAGTAAATTCGAATAAATAAATTTATACCATTTTTAACTTTCGTGCACTTAGTATTTTTGACTCTCTGAATCAAATAATTTAAGTGAACGAATGTAATGTGTGATCGAGAAAAATAGCGAGTTTTAGATTGTTCAATGTCGTTCAACCATTTAAATGAGCAAATATCTATACCAATTAAATACTAATCTACCCTAAGAGTACTTTAGATAGATACAAAACAAAACGCATAAAAATCTGATTTACTGCCGTTACGGTATTGATAAATTTGTATTTTAATTTAGTGAATACTTTTATACAGATATATATTATAAGTGTAGTTATCTGGTCACACTTTTACATTTAACTTTGCCGAAAATACCTATTCATTATTGGATTATGTATTTAGTGTTACTTGACTTCGTTAGAAGTTGTTATTTAGATGAAAGAAATGTTTAGAAATATATGAACTATTTATATTATTTTTTGTGAAAGTATATTTTCGTAATTAGTAATTTAAAATACAAGAAGCAAGATAAAGTAGAGATTTGCATTTTTTTGTTTACTTTGATTTGATCTTCAGCAACATATCGTTTTTTATAAAATTTTATCAGCATAAGTGAATGATAATATTAAATAGTATAAATTAATCTGTATTAGATAGTATTAAAAATGGAAGTGTCTAATGAAATAAAAGAAGATATCCGTAAAACACAATCGGACTTGAAAAATGCGATACGGATTCATCAGGTTGGTTTATCGTTGTCCTATTTTTATTTAAAGATACTTATAGCAGTAGTTTACTTTTCTAAAGTTAGTGTATTCATTATTTACAGGTTTGGGTCGCACGCCTACAGGAAGATGAGAATGTATGATTTAATTTTTTTAAACTATCTGCCTTATTGTGTGTATAATTTTTTTTATAATATTTTATTGTTTTACAGAATACTCATCTTCGAACAAAAGTTAAAGAAGCTGAAAAAGAAATCATTGCTATTGGACATACACAAGTAAGTGTGCAGAATTATTATTATGACATTATTTACTGTTACAAATTATTTCCATTTTTTCATAATTTATTAGAAAATACTTAGTCATGGTATGAAGTAGGTGCTGCTGAACATTATCACAATTGTTAGTTGTCACATAGGGAACTTTAAAAATAATTTTAAATTTAATCTTATTCTTCATATTGCATTTATTTATTGTCATTACAAGAGTATTTAATCTAGACCAACTTCTAATTATATTACATAATTCCATGATTTTAAAATCGTATGTGGAAAATATTTCATATGCCATTATTAGTAATCAAAGTAATTGTTTTTAATTCTATTTAATGCTTGTTCTCGAAAGTTTGAAACGGATTGTGTGATGCAATAAAAAGTTTCATACAAAGTTTATACCTCTTCTTATCCCAATTCCTATAAGTTTTTCCCGTGAAAAAGTAGCATATTACTGTATCTAAGGCCCCATATATCTCTATACCAAAATTCATTATAATTGATTCAGCAGTTCAGACCTGAACCTGAACCCTATACTTAGGGAACCTGGTGCTTTCCTGGTGCAGGGAAATATCCTGCTCAGGTCACAGAATGTTAGAAGAGTATTTTCTAATTCCCATCTGGCTAGCTAATACCCTTAAGTTGGAAGTTTATCATCATGCATTATAACTATCATCTTTTAGGTGCATTTGAGAGCAAATTACCCTACTAGGCTTAATTTATTAGATAAGGTTATATCTAAACCTAAAATCTATATTAATATTATATTATATAAATAAATAGAAGGGTAAAAGTTAATTTGTTTCTTTGGTTAAACAAGTTAATCTTTGGAACTGTCAGTTGGATTTCAAAAATTATTTTTATATTTGATAGAGGAATCAAATAAATTTTAAGTGATTAAATATATAATTAATATTTACAGAAATTAGTAGTAGACAGACTTCGGAGAGAACTGGAGCTTTATCAGCAACGCCTTAAAGCTAAAAACAAGTTAATTAACTTTGAAAATGACAATCGCTATGTGGCTCAACAACTAAGGGACCATCAGATTCAGTACCGAAATAGAAATAGAAGTGTATCACTCCTGAAGCCATCAGTACTGAATGAAATACATATTAAAATTGAAAACCATAATGAGGATCTGAAAGATAGCATATCAGACTCAGAAAACGATTTAAAATCATTCAATGAAAAAGAAAATTCTAATCACAGTGACAGTGATGAGAAAGAAAAAATATACCAAAGCAGTTTTCCTCAACTGACAAATAATGTTAACGATAGCCGAAGTAACTTTGCTAATGCTTTAAATAAAGTGAAAGAGTCTTTTATGTAAGTATATATCATAGTACCTGGATGACCAAGGTTAGCTGGATACTTTTTTGGAGCTATGTTTATTAAATATATATATATATATATATATATATATATATATTTAGAAATGACATACTCATGAACTGGTTATTCAAATAAAAAATATCATGAGTATAATGAACCAACTTTATGCTTCTTATTTTTAATGGCAAAATGCGCAAACTGACCAATTCTGAATAAAATAAAATATTACAATTATACTACAATATTATTTTCACTAATCTAAGGATAAAAGATATATAAAAATAAAAGGACAAAGGTTAATCTAATTACATTGATTAATTTTTTTTTTTTTTTATAAAGGGAGTAGAAACTAAAGACAGCATACGTTTCATGTTAGTAGGACAAGGGATATTATCTAGGAAAACATTCTATAAGGGTAATCGTAAATTAGGACACTTAAAAAATATATGGTCAGAAGTACTATCATCTAATTCACACTCACAAAAGGAGTAATCCTTAGTCTTTAAGTTTACTAGTTGAACCGGTGTACATGCATGGCCTAACCGTAAGCAACATACAATAGAATAAGCAGTTATATTGACCTATCTAAAATTAAAAAACTCACTAAATAGTTACCTTTGTGATTTTTAGACTTGTTCCATGTCCTTGTCCAAGCATTATTCATAATCGACTTTGCTTGAATACAAAGGTCATGAGAGTAAATTTTGTTATAATTTGATAAGCATGTATTAATAGCAAATTTGGCACTAGAATCAGCAGTCTCATTACCTGAATTCAAAAAGTAAAAAGCTGTCTAAATACAAAATTTGGTCTAAATTATTAGAGCCGATTCAGAGTAATAGATAGATTCACTTTAATCAGAACAAGATTTACTTCAAAATGTAGTTTAACAGTAACATGTCTCGTGCACCCAACTTTTGAACTTTTCTATGTCATTCAATAAGTTTGCTGTTTTTCCTAAAATAAATAACTTCATTTAATTTTTTCCTTAGCGGTAATAAACCTCAAAATAATACCGAATGGCACGAGCAAAGATCTGACTCTGATTCATCCAGAGGACCTGACATATCACCAACACCTTCACCACCACCTCTGCCTGAGCCTGGTGAAACTGTCTCTAAAGAAATATTTTTAAGGTAAGGGAAATAATCCATGTAAGACAGATAAATTGGTTAAATTAGATATGTAGGAAGTTGATTACCTTAATTAAGTATTATACTTTTACTACTGTTATACCTGTTGCTAAGATAATATCATTAATGTGCTTGAAGTGAAAATATTTTTTGTATGTATAATAATTTGTATTATATTATAATAAAGCAGAAAAGTTTATTTGAACATGGTAATCTTAGGAACTACAAGTCAGATTAAAAAAAAAATTGTTGATAGAGCAATTATTGAGACACGCTTTAGGCTATGTAACGCCATGCACCAATACTCACCATACTCCATATCACCAATAGGAGTAAAGTTTCAATGAAAAAAGTTACAAAATAAGCGAAAATTATTAAATTATTTTCAGTTCAACCAGAACGAAGTCGCGGTCACGGCTCTTAACAGATAAAAGTGGAAGACACTCATTACAAGATTTTAGTTACAATAAATAATTCAGAGAAACATATCCCTACACTATTCTGTGCTTGTACTTATTATCTTTCGTCTATGTTTATTTATTTATAGTCTTTGTCGTTGAAGACGTTTGTTTTATGTTGTTTCTTTCTATTAGTATTTTTGTAGTATGTTTGAGGTGTTTCCATTTTTTCTTCGATTCAATTCCATGATTATCCAAATTGGCTTTATAAATATTCTGGAATTCAGCAAAAACCGAATAAACAAAGTATGACTATTTTTTTTACTGTTATGGCGTGATCTTGTTATGCCTGTTGAGAAAGGTTCCATGAAGTGAATTTTTTTTTTCATTTATAATGAAGACGGAGGAAGTTCGAGAAATTTTGTTAGTTAACAATCGTTTAACTTGTTAAAAAAAATTTAAGTAAATTTTCCAATGGTAATAAATTATTTTAAGTATTCAGAAAATACAATATATTTTCAAAATTTGAAATGAATAATCAATACCTTAAAAAAATTAACCAATGTGTCGTACTTGCTTTTGACACCGCGCGCGCAACCTGCAAATGTTGCGAGGAGACTAATTTTCAGTATCAAATTAAAATTATTAATAACGGAGATAAAACGAAATGCCTTTTTTAAATTTAATTATTTATAACTTTTGCAGGTTTTTATGGGCTAATTAAATACTAATTATGTTAATATAACAATTATATAGTAATTATATGCTTTTAACACATTTTTCTAGGTGTCATTCCGGATCCAATGAGCTATCACGTATAATTTTAAAAGCAGTATCTGTATTTTAGACTATTTTCAACTTGTCGACTACACTATCTATATAAGAGAAACTTTATCGTTTTATTGAAAAACAGAATCATCATCATTTTATTATCCTGTTCCCATGTTATTTGGGGTCGGCACATGGTATGGGAAAAAAGAATGATGTACGATTAGCCGCAATATTAATTATTGTTGGGTCAATTTTTCATAAAGGAATACTTTTTTTATGGTTAATGTTTAGCGTTATGGCCAGAATTTCACCTGATCTTAAGTGACGATACGGTTCAAGTCGTGAGACACGCTAAACCTTTGGAGGGACTGGCTCTCAAGTGCAATTACCGGAACCTACATATTGATATTTGGCGGCAGATTTTCAGCTTGATGGTGGTAGCTAGCCAGGCGGGCATTAGAAAAAGTCCTACCACCATGCTATAGTTTCCTCACGATGTTTTCTTTCACCGAACGCTTAAGCTCATTGCAGGTGCATTCGAACTCACATCTCTTGACGCGCAGTTAGTACTCACTATCACTGAGCTATCATCGCTTCAAAATACATTCTCTTTGTCGTCGCCATTGATTTTAAGCGTTACCTGAGACAGTGTTGAAGAACGACTCTGAATTATACATACTTATTTCAAACAATACAAATAATTTGTAATTAAAAGAGTTTGTCGAACTATAAACCAGACGGTACTAACGTAATTTTTTATATTTTAGTACTTATATAATGATTTCTTAGGTTTACGCGAATATTATTCATTGAAATAAAACTAATTTAAACGGATTTTATCGCGGTTATTTATTAAATTTTGATCCCGACGTTTCGAAAGCTTTTCAGCCTTCGTGGTCACGGAGCGGACTGAGGTGTAGGTTGTCCAGAAAAGTTTATGTTACTGTGTCTACCTTCAATTTAATTTTTAATATTTATAATGTTAGATCGTAGATCGGAGAATAGAGATGCGTAGATCGGAACATTATAAATATTAAAAATTAAATTGAAGGTAGACACAGTAACATAAACTTTTCTGGACAACCTACACCTCAGTCCGCCCCGTGACCACGAAGGCTGAAAAGCTTTCGAAACGTCGGGATCAAAATTTAATAAATACGATAAAATCCGTTTAAATTAGTTTTATTTTAGTACTTATACTTAATTTTGTTTATTTTAAATATTTCCAGGCTAGTCGGATTAATCACGCAATCACAAAAAGAAATCATTCTAAAGAAGCGAAATGAGAGACGCAAGAGGAGTGCTGCAAATGTAAACAAAAATGAATTTATGTATGGAAATTATGACATGTTACCGGTAAGTTTAAATACACGCTTTTAAATTGTAATGAATTTGCACAACGCCACAGCTTACGTTTTATTAAATTTAAATGAGATAGATTTAAATAAAGTTGAAATTTGTTAATATGTTTAGAATTTAACTCGAAATACTCTTTTAACACATTATACTTCCTTTTCAGAAACGTAAGAAATACAACCAGTTTCCATATTTACAATCGCATAATGATCCGCCTCAAACTCGATCCGCTAAACTTCGAAAACAACAGGTAACTTTATCACTTAACTGTTTGTTACCTGGCGTCGGGTGCATTTTGTACATCCTAACCACTACTAATATTATAAAGGCGAAAGTTTGCGTGTTTGTTACTTCTTCACGGTTAAACGGCTGTACCGATTTTGATGAAATTTAGTATGGAGGTAGCTGACACCCTAGAATAACATATAGTCTACTTTATATCCCCGAACTATTTCAAAATTCCAACTGCTTTAAGGCTTTTTGTAAAATAGCAGGTGACACCATGGGGCGCAACTAGTATGTTTGTATAAACTTCTCATACCTTATTTCACGACTTATCGACTTGAGTGCCTGATTCTTCCTTTTTTTCTAACTTGGCAACTGACACTCGTCGAGTATCACTATTGCCATTATCAAGTGAATATAGAGTTTTAAGACTATTTCATCAGTATCTTAGAAAATCGTTGACCACCTTGTTAGAAGTTTACTGGGAGTTTTTGAGACATTTTAGGATTTATAGTCCATGTTATAAGTGCCCATCAATATTTTATGTGATAGGTTTATGTAATCGTGCTGCAAATTGGTAAAAATAAATAAGGTTTACTTTTTTTCAGTTACAAAATAAGTCGTCCCGTGAGGGCTCACCTTCGGGGTCATCTTCAGAAAATAAAGGTAAGTTAATACTGTTAATTACATTGAAATTAGAAGGTATGAAGACATTTGTAGGTGGTGGGCTTGTAGTAGGTTTTGTACTTTTGTACTGGTAGTGGTGCTTTTTGTAATGGCCACCTGGTTAATTACCATCTTTTTTTACGGTGAAATGCGTTTAGACATGCCCTTCCTGCTGGGCTGGGAGGGGTATGTGGGACTCACACGGAATACCCATTAAAACTCCGGAATTCTTCTCTCAATCAAAGACGATTGTCAAGCGATGATAGCTCAGTTGGTAGTGTATACGGACGCAGCGTCAAGGGAAGTGAGTTCAAATCCATCTACAATGAGCTTGAGTTTTTGGTGAAGGAAAACGTAATGACACCATAGCATCGTGGTAGGACTTTTTTAACTTACCACCCTCAAGTTGAAAATCTGCCGCCAAATACATATAGGTGTTCGAGCAGTTGCACTTGAAAGCCAGTTCATCCAATAAGCTTAGCGTGTTCATCATCATGGTCTACATCGCCTATAGTCTATAAAAAAAATATTTTTATATAATATTAGGTAATTTATTACAGGCTGGAGTAATAATAAACCGGCTTGGGTCGCAGCATTACCGCCTAGTTTATCAGTTGAACCGGTCTATCCACAAGCCAAGAAAGTTTGCCACGGTTGTGGAAGGAACGGTAAATACATACATTTGTCATTTATTTATCTCTTCGTTTTCCTTCTGCTTTTTTCACATTTGCACGCATTTTCATCCACTTCTGAGCTATGGTCCTATTTTCAAGTAAGGGGTCGTTCAAATATTAGGTAGCGCAATTTGGGGGAGTGAGAGTGTCTTGTAAAACGTTTCGATGCCGTAGAAAGGCGGGAGGGAGGGGGGAAGGTGTTTGAACAACGCGTTACGTAATATTGTTGCTTTATTTAAATAAAAAACTACGCAATTAAAATATCCAAGTCCGCAACTCGTTTCGTTTATGTTTTACGGAGAATTCGTAGATGATTTCTAATCGCAGTGCCAAAGGTTAAGATATATATAAGTTATTTAATTTTTAGAGTTTATGTTAGTAAAAAAAAGGTAAATCATAATTATTACTTAGGTAAAAATGCTCACTGGGGTGTTACGTAACGTGTAAGGAAGTCGGAAGGGTGGTTGGTGCAGGAAAATGTTATGGCGCGTTACATTCGGTAGAGGAGGTCCAAAAATCTTCGAAAATTGGGTTACGTAATACTTGAACAGCCCCTATCTAGCACATTGGAAAGTTTGTTTAATACCAATTACAAATTCCATCCCGATAGATATACCTAGAAGAAAGAGAGTTAATAAAAACAATGTAAATAAAATAAAAAAACTTGTTGATGTGTATATTATTATCGCTTAGAATTGATTGGCTGCTGACCGTTTACCCGACCTTAGTGGATGGATGAATCAATGTGGGTATCGGAAGAGTCAACATCGATATAAGGATGCTCCGTGACGGAGCGAAACACCCGTAATCGATTGTGCCACATACGCACATTTGATCCAACCATTCACCATTCACCAACGTCGGGTCAATAATCAACGGCTAATCAATTCTAAGCGGTAGTGCAAACTAATATACATTTCAACATATCATTATGGATTACCGCAAAGTAAGGCCTTCATCGATATAATAAAGGAGCGTTTGTTTGAAAAAACCAGACGTTCCGTCGTTGTTGGTGTGGTGCAGCGGGTGCAGCGTGTGGACGCACACGGGGTGCGGCAGCGCGGGCCGCTGCGGGTCGTGCCGCGCGCCGCTGCCGGACCCCGCGCACGTGTCGCCCGCTCGCCCCGCGCCCCCCGCGCACCCCGCGCACCCCGCGCACCCCGCGCTCCCGCCCGACGCGGACGCGGACCTCGACGACGATACACCACTCTACAGAGGTTCTATTATTTTTTAATCATTCTTATCTGCCTGTTGGCAACCCAACATAATAGAAAAATTTACGGTAAGGGGCGAAGGGAGAGGGGGGGGGGTTGAATTTAATTCTTACGTAATATTCCGTGAATCAAAATTCAATATTAAAAATCTAATTCCATTTCGGATTCTAAACAGTATTCTTAATTTTAAAGTGTGCAGTCAAATATTAATTTTATTTAAATAGTTTATATTGCTTATTAAATAAAAAATACTTATTAAAATTTCATATGTTTTATTGTTATCCATGTTTGGCTATATACAAAAAAAATTTTCATTTTTCCGTATATTATCGTATTTTTATTATTTAGAAGATCAAGATAGAATCTTTCGTATACTTACATGGGGATAGGGGGGACAAAAGTGACCAAAATGATCCTTACGTAATTAATGAATGGCCCCAAAAGCGCTGGCAGAAGTTTTTGGCGGGATCTTGATCTGTCATGTTGTGATTTTTATTTTACCTTATATACTTAGTTGTTTAGTACCATATTGTGTAAATTAAGGTGACATTTTACGTAATGTAGTGTAACTGATGAGCTTAGGTGAAGTGAATTGTGAATAACTTCAAATGAACTTCAACAAGAGAGTCACCATCTTGTTGAATATAGTATCGTCTGCCCGAAATGCCTAAATTTGATTACTTGAAAATGGCAGTAATAGGCTGACTAAGTCGCCAAGAATAAAAAAGAAGAAGAAGAAGCGTTGGCAATATTGTCCTCCTGCGCTGCCACCCGCTTACTGAACGGTCACGTGTTCTTTATACCAACAAAATTAAAGCAACCAAAAAAGTGCCTGTGTTTTCATTAACAACCAGCAAATATACAGTCCACGGTCTAAAAATTGATCCTTTGAGCCGGATATGAACGAGCGAGCTATGGGATCGGAACAACGTTGTTTTTTTACTTGATTACTATCTGGTTATTCAATTAAATTATTACATTCAGATTATACAGATTGTACCTACTACATGTTTGCACTTTTCATAAGTTTTCTTTTTTTATATTATGAGTTACCGTAATGCGAATTGCGCCTCTGTAAACAAATAAATAAAAGTATGGGGCAGACTAAGAAGCATTAGCTTAATCTGCCCCATTGTCACATTGTATAAAATAAATAGATGTATTTCTGTAAATATGTATGTTACTGGCAAAAAAATGTAGTTTGATATGTCTAAAATGGTGGCTAATAAGATTGTAAAATTACCCGACATAATATTTTTACTAAATTGGTAAATAATTTTCAATAACATGACAAATGTAATTTTTTCTAACGTGTTCTATGTTGACTATTCAAGAAAATTCAATGTATAACATCCTCCAAATTCAAACAACTCGGTATCGTGTCAGTATACAAATAATAATTAGTTTAACATGTTATTAAATATTAACAATAAAAACTTGTTAATTAAAAGTAAATTTTGTATTTTGTCCAACAGATAAACTCGCCGAGCGTAGAAGTTTACAGGAAAAAAATATAAAACTGTGCGTGGAATTACAAAAATTAGAAACACGAGCCGCGACTCTGAAAGCGCATTTAGACGAGCACAACGCCGAGAAGAGACAATTACTCGCCGATCAGATCAAGACACAGAGAAACCTCCAGAAACTTCTAGATTTCATAAGCCAGTTTAAGGAGACATCCACCAGTCTTCGATCTACGTCCCTGAGTGAGTCCGGTAGTGAGATAAGCAAAAGCAACGAGGAATAAATTTTGTAAGTTGATACTGTTTGTTACAGATCGTGAAACTTGCGTAGAATCATACCAGAGTCTCTTTCCATAATCTTTATATTTTAATAGATCAGTGCTTAATTTTAAACAAGTCCTAATTTTTAATAAAGACATCATAAATACTTTCAATCTCAAACAAATCTCCTGCAAAAAGTGCTACTTGTCCCTTTCAATGTTTTTCCTGAAAAGGCTCGATATATCCAGTTGTTCAGAAGTTTGGAAATAGTAGATACTATTTATATATTGCACGCTTTGTAACGCGAAGTCGAGCAATTTTCGAGACTTCGATGATCATTATTTTAAAACTTGTGTGTTTTGACGGCAATGCAAATGTTTTATTATTCAAAGAAATACTCTCACTATCACACTAGGTGACTTTAAATTTAATTTAATTTATTATGTACTAAAACATATATAGTGAAAAATGTTTTAATGGAAGTCCTGATGTCTGTGTGTATGGACGTGTAACGATTACGCCCAAAAAACTTAATATATTGGGACCATTTATTTTTTAATAGCTCTAGAATGACATCGGATCACTTCCTATTTAATATGAATACTTAAATCTCATTCAATTATAATTTCGTTATGAGGCCTGCACTTTTTGAATTTTCAAAACGATTTATTTTACAATGTACAAAAATATTACCTGCTCCCGTGATATTTAAGTTTATGTTAATTCATATTATTTCTTGTTTCAGTTGGTGATAATCTGCTTATTTATTTTCTGATTGTTGATTATGTTCATTATTTGACCAATAGAGTACTAGAGTGTTAGAAGTATTACTGATTATTATATTATAATTATGCCATGAATTCTATTTTCAATGTTTAGAATGTATTAAATTTTAAGTTAGTTTAATTGCATATTTACATACATTTAGTTTCTTATGTTAAATATTCGACTATAATCTTTCGTTGTATGTACCTTCATGTTTAGGGTTAAAAAAAATGAAGTCGTTTATTAATTGTAGCATGATTTTCATCATATTATGAACGTTATTGAAATTCCTGGAAGTTATCAAAAATTATATGTTATATTTGGTTAGGCTAAATTTCAATGTTTTTTTTTAAATACGTATAGTTATTTTTACAAAATCAAATAAATAGCCAAAATTGAAGTGTTCAGTATTTGAATTCCTATATTAAACTAGATTAGTATTATTATAATATTGGGAAAAAAAATACTTATGTTTTGGTAACAATCTCATACTTGTTTGTTGTTTATACTTTATAATCAATTCTCCGTCCTTTTCTATATGGAATCATTGAAAAGGGATAGAAAAGAATTTATTTTGTTAGTAAGAACATTGTTTACGTAAGAAATAAGGTGGCTAGTTCAAAAAAATTGATCAATTCTTAATTGTTCTCTGTGATATTATTAGGTATTTTAAGGATGTTGATATTAATATGTACTTTGTACGAGCCAATTGAGAGGTTTGTAAATAGATGTGTAAATAAATAAACTAAAATTCATACCAATTCGATTTTTATTTTCATTTAAAATTATTTTAAATATTACAAATATGTGAGTAAAAAACCCAATAGAAGTCATACATAAACCAAAAATGGATTAACGTAATTATTTGCACCAGCTTTTTTGAGTTCAAATAAACTACTACTTAATTCTAAACATAATTATGTATTTGCAAGAAAAACATTTAAAATGGCTACAACAGAGTAAATTATTTTATTTACGATAATTCTAAGATTCTTTTTCCTTTCGAAACATCTTTTCTTAACTGCTCGATACTATTTTCTAGCAAATGGCATTCGAATTCGGTCAAATTGAAGTATCTGTCCATTTCGGTAGCACCTAGCTGATTTACATTTACAAGCCCCGAAAAATAAGATGTACCGAAATCGTTGTTTTCTATGAAAGCGTTTACTTTGGAAGGTTTACCATCCAATGCGTCCAGTATACGCCTTGTGAATATTAAGGCACTAAATGCAACAGATAGTGTCGGAGCCCCGCCTTTCTTAGCTTTCCTAATATTGTGGTCACAATTCTGAATTTTCGTTGTTAATTCTTGAATAAATTTTTCATTCATATTCAGCGACGGTTTGGCTTGTGAGAGAAGCGGGACGAGAGTTTTATCGGAATGTCCTCCGATAACCGGCACAACACAATTATGAGGTTCCAAGTTGTTATCAGAAGCGTACAACGACTGAGCTCGAAGTGAATCCAGAACTGTGATGCCGAAGAGTTTTTTTGCGTCGTATACGCCTGCATTCTTCATTATTTCCGCCGCCATCGGAACTAAACTATTTATAGGGTCAGCTAAAACACCAACAAAAGGCAAAGGTGATAACTTCGCGACGCTCGTTGCTAAAGTCTTTACAAAATCGACGTTCCTTGAAGGCGGGGATTTTTCATTGATTCCAAGTTTGTACGATAAGCCGCCGATGGCTATAATGAGATCGGAATTCTTTATTGCTCTGTCTAGTGTTTCTTCACCGGTGTATCCTTTTATTATTGTTGGCCTTGGTATGTGTGACAAATCCAATAAAACCCCAGGAGTAAATTTCTTGCTGTCGTGAATGATTAACTTGGTTATAGACGGTTGTGTTCGTAGTAATAAACATGTCGCTTGGCCGACCTCGCTAGCACCTCCCACGACGGTAACTTGATATTTTCTGATCGACGCCTGTATAGACTTGAAAATTTTGCGATTTAGTAACATTGTAAAATAGTATTCAATAGAATAGTACATAAAATAGATTTGCCGGTAAATGAAAATTTTGACATAATATTTTACAAAAATGTGACATTAAAATTAATAGCTGACTTGTGTGTAGAAGCCAATATACAAGAACATTAATGATCAACCTTACCTTTATGATATACCTAATAAATGATCTATGGTTAACTTCGTTAATATATAAATTGACACAAAAATAAATGGGAGGAAAGGCTTATAAAAATACGTTGACGTAAAACGGAGCAAAATGAAATGAAATTGCTATTATACCTATGTCTAACTCTCCTTAATAATATTAAGCGCCAAAGGCAAGCAGCAATGCGTTTTTATACCATAAATTAGATTCAAGATTTGTATTCTACATTACCAATCAAAGAGAACAAAGTCGTATTGTATTTGTATTTATCTATGTTATTATTTTTATCAATTCATTAAGTTGTCGATTTTATATGTGCAAAGTACGTAAACTTATATTTTTTATTGAATCTGAAAGTTTTCATCTTCATTTTACCTTTTATTTCCTTTATTAAGTAATATGATTTCCTCTCTACGGTTTAGTTACACTAATTATAATTCATAAACGTCTGGACCGATTTTTATGATCTTCAATTTGTAGGATTTGTCTCCGCACCGAAAAACTAAATTGAAATTGAATAACAAAGAAAACAAATACACGAAACAAATAAACGAAATTGAAATATTAAAAAAATTCAGAAAAGAAAATTATGGAGATTGTTTATTTCCTTAAACATTTTGTATGGAACAGCATCTAATTTATGTAGTAGCTTTTACCCACGGCTTCGCTCATGTTAATATTGATTTTGTCAAACCGAATGATGCAATCAAAAGTGTCATACAATGTTTATTTCTCTCTATCACATTTCCAATAAGGTTTCGCGAAAAAGTAGCGTATTACCGTCTCCAAGATCCTATCTCTACACCAAAATTCAGCCGCTTAGACGTGAAAGCGTCACAAACAAACTCATTTCGCATTTAAAATATTAGTAAGGATTCCCTTGTACGTGTATCATTCTGAAACTACTGGATAGAAATTTTACAAGATGATAATTCATGTTACAAGAAAATATAGGATACGTTTTATCCCATGAAACGTAAACGTAATTCTAAACGGCTATGTGTGGCACTGTGGTCGAGTTTTAACTATTGGAAGTGAAGAACAACGTATGCCGTGTCAACTCCCTTTTACTACCACCTGAGCTTCAATGTATCTATTATCTACACATAAATTCTGGGATTCGAAATAATGTTTTTGTGTTAAAATTCCTTGGTGACATTAGTGATCTTGACTACAAGACTAACGGTTCAGATTAAAATTATGTGTTGTTGATAAATAATTAAATGTTTATTAAATATAGAAAATGAATCACATTAAAAAAAAATGGATCGTATATCCATAAATAAGGATCGTCGTGTGATAGTTTTTTTTTTTTTTTTATGTTGCTCAGCAATGTGACTGCACTGGACCTGATGGTAAGTACAGTACAATCCATATCAGCGGCGACTGACAGCGAACAGAATACATTGCCAGTCGCGGCTGTCATGCTGGCCTCTTCACGCCTCTTTTGAAGGACCCAATATCATAGGAAGGAGAGAAAACGTTGACAGGAAGATGGTTCCACAATTTCACGGTGCGACAAAGATAAGATGTTTGTACTTGTAATTGTAATACTAAATACATTTACGCGGTTTTGTATTCAAAATTATAAAGGGAAATGCGAGTTTGAAGAAAGAATCAAATTAGAATAGAGAAAACAAAGGAATGGTACGACTTTAGAGGAGGTTGTAATCGAAGCTGACGTGTGCGGTGAGGTAATGGCGCAATATCAGACAAACGGCTAGTTTGTGACTCTAAGCGGCCATTCGAGTCGCATCTCATTCGGCAAACAGTGAAATTGACTATCTCGGTTACAGCCAGATGTAATCTCAAAGAATGGTGAGTATACAAAGTTTTAGTTTGACTATCAATAAGTTTAGTGGAATAATATTTAAAAATTGGTTTTTAATTTTTTTAAATTGGTATTTACAGTATCACAGAAAAGTAAAATCGCTGTTAAAGTACAATAGGAAAAAACAGTGACCATCGAGATATTGGCAATCAATCGGCGGTCAACGCCATAACTTTTTTGTATTTTTTGTATTTTGTATTACTGTGTTTATAAAGAGTCTTTCTCAATTGATATTGGTGAAATTGCCTACATATGTAGATACCATAAAATTAAAAAAAAAAAAAAATTAAACATGAAACTAAATGAATATAAAATAAGAAATTCGTAAATTTTCTTTAATTTATATATCAGAATCGACACCAATAATTAATTTGGTATTATATGATTTTGAATTTGACTTTAGTTAAAGTAACAAACCCCAACACGCATCGTGATCCCAACTTAACACATTCAGAGCTCAGTGCAACCGCAAACATCGTCGTAACGGCCGGGTTAACTCTTAGATAATCGCTAAGAGGCCATACGAGCTGCCACCGTCGCGTCGCCCACTGCGTCACATACAATTTAATGTCTTTAGGACTTGACGACGAACGAGCGCGGTTGTTAAACTCTCGTGTAAGGATGGGAAATCCGTGATCACATCAATGTACGTTTATAGCCATGAAACTATCTGTGACCGTTATTATCAGTGATTTTGTTTAGGAAATCTAATGTAAAGGATAGTAAAACAGTGACAAGAATAAAACTTAAGGGGCCGTTCAAGTAATACGTAACACAATTTTTGGAGATTTTTGAATCATTACCGTAAAGAGAAAACAAAAATTATATGAGATTCTAAATACTAAACCAACGGCATAACTCTAAATCATCTTTACTATTAGCTGTGAAATAAATTTCAATGTTATATGAATGTTATGTGTTATTTAAATATGTATGCTAGTTACGCTGTAGGATTTGAAAGAAATAAATAAACATTTCAAGAGCTACACACAAATTGCATTCTCTTTACTGCAGAAAAGAAAGTACAAAATAATACAGTATAATATAATGTATACTTGAACTATATATTTATATCGTATCTACATTAAAGAGACAATAATAAAATGGTGTGTGCTTAAGACCATACGACAGAAGTGAAACATCACTATACCTTTTTCGTTCCCCTAGTCGCTTCGAGTCAACTTTACCCGAACGAGCGTCGCACAAAAATGTTGCTGACCAGAATTTTAAAGACTGAGAAATTTCAAAAAACGATATTTTGCCTAGGAGCAAGTGATAGGACTTTTCCTAATGCCCTCCTGGCTAGATACTATCCTCAAGTTGAAAATCTGCCTCCAAATACCAATAAGTGTGTTCCGGCAGTAACACTTGAGAGCCAGTCCCTCCAATAAAGGCCGGCAACGTACTTGCGATTCCCCTGTAGTTGTGGGTGTCCATGAGCGGCAGTGATCACTTACCATCAGATGAAACGATTGCTCGATTGCCGCCTATACCATAAAAAAGTGGTGTATGTTAGTCGCGAGTAGGGTGATGTCAATTTTTCCTTCTGGAGATTAAAATAAGTGTCAAAGCTGTTTTTTTTATATACTTAATGTTTAGCGTTATGGCCATAATCTCACCTGATCTTAAGTGACGATACGGCCCAAGTTGGTAGACACGCTAAACCTGTCGAGGAACTGGCTCTCAAGTGCAGCTGCCGGAACACACCTATTGGTATTTGGCGGCAGGTTTTAGATTTTGAGGGTGGTAGCTAGCCAGGCGGGCATTTAAAAAAAGCCCTACCACCATGCTATGGTTTCCTCACGAAGTTTTCCTTCACCGAAAGTTCAAGCTCATTGTAGGTGCTTGGATTCGAACTCACTTCCCTTGACGCGAAGTCGTACACACTACCACTGAGCTATCATCGTTTCAAATAGGCTCTGGCAGTAGGGAGGATTATGATTCGTCGTGGGTTCGTATTTACTGGGTATTTGACGGTGATTCTCACTCTACAGTTTTTGCCACAAGCTCCTCCAGTGGGTAGTCCGGGTTATGCATCATAAGAAGAAATCGTTAATGGATGATTTAACCAAGATAACCAAATAGGGGTTAACATAATAATTATGCTACCCACTCGTAATTTTTATTCTGCAAGTTTCATAAAAAGGAAATGCTAAGTCATACAATTAGTAACGGAAACGGAAGGTTAAGGACTTTCCATAAATTACGTCAATATTAATTGTGTCATTATGCAATCCTTCTGTATCAGCAAACTATTTAGAATAATTAGTACATGTTATACTAATATATGCAGAATAATAATGCAACCTAGCAAAAATGTATTCCCCCACTTATAATTATAAAATTTAGATTTTGATTAAAATTTACATGAACGTAGCAATCTTCCAGCCGGATCTTACACTATTATTATTTAGTACAAATTAAAAGATTTCATCTATATCTCTATCTCATCTAAATATAGCACTGCTGATAGAATGTTGGCCGTTATAGAAACAACAAAGCTTTTCGATCTAAGAGAGAATTAAAAGATATAAAAAATATAATATGTATAATATATAGCTTGATATTTTTTTTGCGTGTAATATTTTATTAATTACAGAAAATTATAGAAAAAAACTGCTAACAAACATAACCTCAGGCCGTGTTGTCGAAGTCAAGTCGTTTTGTAGTCCCATGGGTGTCATCTGTCGGCGCCTCCAGCGATGGTCTGTTCCGAAACGAAGAAAAATTGTAAATGTATGAGAAAATATGATTAAATGAAACCTTAGTCTTTTATTAGCATTAAAGTAACATCACATGATATTCTTTTTTTAATCGTATCGTTTGCCTTACGTACTGTACAAGTTAAATAATGAGTCTATTGCTATATTGTGCATAGAAGAAAAAACAATACAATCGAGTAAATTGCATTGGATATATTGCGGTGAATAACGTTCGGTATTCATATATAAATTGTTAATACAAATACTACGTATACAACTTACAAAAATATTACGAACAAATAGGACCATCTGGACCGTTTCTCACGCAAGTGGTGTTCGTAAAACAATCGGACAATCATCTAAACAATCACATTACTGCGTTGTTGTCTGGATCAAAAATAATATAAAATTTTCATATACACGTTTCGGAGCGCACCAGTCCTTTGATTCTCCCACAAGTCGTTATCTCGGTAACTTGTTTGCTAAAACTCGCCGCGGCAAGAATTGCAAATGGCGATAATTCTAACTACCCCGATAAATCACCTACACCCCGTTCAACTTTTTTCCCCGAGGGAGCACCTCCTTTCCATTGTAGGTGATTGATCGCCTGTTTCCTATACTTAAACTTCTTTCAAGACTTGAACATGTGTTCAGTATTTACAAAGTTTCAACACATCGTGTTGACGTGTTCGTATTGACAGAGAATAAATTTATTGTTTTGCGTAATTATTTTATAGTTATTGATTTGAATTCTTCATGACCGTAGTGGTTCAAAATGCCACATTTAGACAAGTATAACAATATAAAAAATACACTTCGAAACTAATTTCCCCATCGAAGATGTATCTATGTTAATATATGTCTATTTAATATAGTATATTTAGATATATATCCTTTATTTTTATCTGACCTTCGAACAAAACATAACACGCAGTTTATGTAAACAATAAAATAATATTGCAGTTTGTCATTCAAGTAACCGCAGAGTACTGGCCGATAAGTTATATGGGTACTTATAATATATATTGACAGATAATATTAATTTTAAATTATATCTATTAAAAACATAATTACTTGCTGTTGTAGATGAGTTATTAATATAAACATTATAAAAAATAATTTTCAAATAAAAAAAATACAGTGAGGCTGGTGGTTCGGTTTACATCCGCCAACATAGCAGGCTCCTTGAGGTGAACATTATTAGGTAGCGACATGTCCACCTCAGCAATATTTCCCTCAATCGAGTCCGTCTCGTTCACATCCGATCTTCGGAAGGAACCAGGGCAACTATAATCGCGCGGTTTACCCCTTTTCGTAACCGTTCTACCCCTCCCTGCCACAGGTAGATAGGTAGGTAAAACTAAAATTCATTGATTGTAATGATTAATGTCTTAAAATCGGGGTAAATTTAAATTGATGACAAAGGTTGAATACAAATAAAGTTGATTTACACTATAAAAATTGTCTTGTTACTATATTATTATTTTGATTTGATAAGATTAATAATCATTAATCTCTGATAACAGAGGAATGCAGGTGACAAGGCATAACATCCCATGAAGATCTACCCCTCCGTCAGGTATTAGCCACCGATCGTGAAGAGGCCGGCGTTGCCTAGAGAACACCGCGTGGAGGTTGCTGAGGTCCTAAAGCGTTTGCTTAATTCTTTTAAATTTGACTTTTGTTATATGAATAATCGATTTCTTATAAATATAGATGTAAGAAACATCAACGTTTTGATGCTTCTGAAGTGGGTGATGCTCATGTTACCTTTAGTATTGGCGATCTTTTTTTATTTATGTTACGAGTGTTCTATAGTTGTTGATATTTAAGGAAAACTTTTTGTCAGTCGATCCCAAAACTCCATTTACACTACACACATATAAAAACCTCGATGTTCGGTGTTTCCTCCATAGCGTCAATGTGTTGATGTTTAGGAAAACTAAAATCGATGTTTTAGAGACAACATCGATGTGCCAGAACAATTGATGGATCATCTGTTTTCTATGGCTTTGAGCATAACATTCATTCCTGTGATTACATTACTTATATACCTACGTAATTTGAATTACTTATGAGTTATCATTCCATGTCAAATCGACCAATACCTGGAATTAAGTGGAATTTTGGTTAAAAGTTTTCTTTTATCCTATAACGAAGGCTTACTAATGGACAAAAAAATGTTTCTACAGTCCCGAATATCCTCTTTACAATGAATAAAGATCGATTTTTGTAACTACAATAGTTTTGGAAATATTAAAGGAAATAATTTGTAAGATTTAATAATTCACACACTTTTGTTTATTACACAAATTTGGAAATATATTTATTTTTCTTATGATAAAACTTCTTTATAGGATGAAATAAAACTTCTAACCAAAACTTTCAAATCGAAAGGGGTTGATTCCAACTAGCGGCCGTTTATGTATGTCGCAAATAGCTACCTCTTAAGGTTTTTTTTTTCAGTATGCATTCATACAATTTGATTAACGTGGTGTATAGATGACAAAGAATGAATTTATTACTACTGTACAGTTTGAATACAAATTACAAGTACTTACATTTAACAGTTGCTACTGGTATACGTACATTTGCCTAATACAAAGGACATTATTAAATGATGTAAGGCTATTTCTTAAATTGATGTAACTTGTAAGAAAAATAATAAATTACATGTCGATGACACCCCCGGGAGCCGACTAGAGAGTTGTTATACGATTTATAGCCGTTACTAATTGTCCACAATTTATAACCCCTCGATATGTTACATCCGCAATTATTGTCTATAGACGTTTTATAGCCAATAATACGCTCATACTGTGACATACACGAAGTTATTTAATTCAAAATTTACCCACTATAAAGCGCCAAATTCTGTATTACTTTACAATACTGTATCAGTATTGTATATATTTTTGTTATATAAATGGTTGTGTCCGCAAATTCGTTCTCCTGGAATTAAAACCTTATTTAATTATTTTTGCCCTTTTTTATAACGTTTTTCAATACAATTTTGCTCCTAATGGTGGTAGCGTGACGTTAAATAGCATAGAGCCTTCCTCCGTGATCACTCTATTCTTACTAATATTATAAATGCGAAAGTGACTTTGTTTGTTTGTTACGCTTTCACGCCTAAACCGTTGAATTGATTATGATAAATGTTGGTATAGAGATAAATAGACACCCGGAGACAGTTTTAGGCTAATTTTTCTTGCGAAGATCTTATTGAAAGTGGAGTAACAAAGGTATAAACTTTGTATAAAACTTTTATTGCGCCATCTTATTTGTTTGACAAAATCAATATTTACGCGAGTGAAGCCGCACGTAAAATCCTGACTGGATATATGGATGGATATGGATATAAAAAAGTTTTTGAAATCCAACTGGTAGTTTCCAAGATTAGTACGTGTAAACAAATAAACAAACTTTGTCGCTTTATTAAAATATGAATATATATATATATATATATATATATATATATATATATATATATATATATATATATATATATATATATATATATATATATATATATATTATTTTTTTCGGTAGAATTTTCAGTATGAAGCAAGCACGTTTTTCTACTATTACTATCACCGCAATACCTATTATAGAACAAAGTAGTAGCGTTCGCCTTGATATGCTCTGAATATAAGAATGTAGTCAACGACACTCTAGTTGTGAACGATAGCAGCCTATTAGTAGTAAGTTTATTTGAAAATTAGGTATTAAAAATAATTTGAAAAATACAAGAGATTAACCAGTATAATAATTGAACACAAATTTCAATATATTGGAATTTATTTCGCCTCTGATTGTGACGTCCATACTTTTAGTACCAACCTTTTATGTCTAATTTTATAGAATAGAAAAATAAAAAAACAAAATTTCTACTGTTCAGGTAAACAAGATCAGTTTTATTTAAATGACATAAAACATTAGATTATAGGTTTAACAGAGGGTCATTAAAATATCTCATGTCCAATTTCACCCACTTTTAGGTTTAGGCTTGCTCTATTTAATATATTTTTCCGATCCTATGCTACCCTCATCCATTGTCTTCCTACGATACCGATAATATTAGTAGGACAATAATTTTAATAGTCTATTTTCTAGTCTTAACCTGTTAATTTACTTAATGAGCAAAGTACTAATTAGTGACAGTATTTTGTTTTTACTATAAGTGTAAGATCAAGTATTAAAGTCTAGTCTTAATAATATGAATTTAACGTATAAATATTCCGGAACTCAATATATATTTTCAAAACCAGCTGCTTATATTTTAATAAATTTTCCCACTAATTACTGGTAACAACTACTATACTAATTAATAATGTGAAACTAGGTAAAGACAGTTCTTGCACTCCGGAAGCGCTAAAATAACATTATGCGATAAGTAGAACATGTATAGGTAGGTATATACCAATTGATGTCATATTCATTTTGACGATAATCGAATTGAAATTAGACAGTTGCCATAAAGAACGCTTTAGTTATTTTAGATTTAAATAGTAATATTTTAAAAAATTGTGTTCGTCAATTAGGCATCGTGTCACTTCTAAACGAAATGACTAATGAGTTTAATATTTTTTTAATAGTTTATAGGTTTTAGCCTTGTGACTCTAAACTCACCTGACTTTAAGTGATGATACGGCCTAAGTTAGTGGACACGCTAAACCTGTGGAGGGCACTGGCTGTCAAGTACAACTGCCGGAACACACCACCAACCACCACCAACTTGAGGGTGGTAGCTAGCCAGGCGGGCATTAAAAAAGCCCTACCACCATGCAAATGTATTTCTTTTATCAAGACGATAGTTCATGGCTATTCCATGATTTGATGGCGTTGTAAAAAAGTGGTAGAGCAACGTCTGCCCGGCCAGCTAACGTAATTATAAGAAAGAAAGATATGTTAAATATAACAAACGGATCATTTCGTGTATCGGAAATAATTTCATCACAACCGCCGTGCTAATGATGAAAAAAATGATTAAAATTGATGTTTTCTAATTGTAATACCCATAATCAACTTGCAGCATGATGACTGTGAGTGGCTTTCTAAGCGTTTTATAGCAGTACGGCAAGGTTCATGCATTACCCAAGTACTCAAAGATCCGATGGAAAATCTTTTAATAATGGGGGTATTCATACACGTTACACGTTTGTATATCTAGAATGAAGTCATAAAAGTATTCTTTGAAATAAATAAATATAAACATATTTCAATAATTCTTTCACTCGTTTAGAACAGTTGGTATATGTATATGGTCCCATAAAAGGAAGATAGAGCATTTCTTAACTAATGTACAATCAGTTAGCTAGTGGTGGCTTTTAGCCTGGTGTTTGGCAAACTTCTATGTGGAAACGACGACAGTATTTGGTTGTAAACAAAGTCATTAGCGATGTGCGTTGAGTATTGCAAAAATGACAATTATGCTTATTGAAAATCTGACTTCATCGATATAAGTAAACACTAGAAATGCATTTCATATATGTAAAATGAGCCAGGCATTGCAACATTTCAGTCCCATTACTCTACCTCCGCTTTTAATAATCGATTTAATTGAGCCAATGAACAATTTAATTAAAATTCTAAAGACACGAGCGCGGGCGGTGCGATGCTGTGCGACTCGTGTTGCTGTAACACTACAGAAACTGTCTTTTTGTGAAATTGGGTGTCCTTATAGGGGTTCTGTTAGCTTGTTGTACAAATATTATGATCGTGAATTACTTTAATTATTTTAGGTGAATACTCTTGTCAAACAACAGGAATTTGTATATTGACTATTTTGCCGTTCAGTAATAAAGTTGCCTATTTATAGCTTACTAGCGGTAAACCTGCGGTTTCGCTCACGTTAATATTGATTTTGTCAAATCGGATGCCGTAATAAAAAGTTTTATACAAAGTTTATTTTTCTCTTTACCCTAGTTCCTATAAGGTTTTCGCGATTCAGTGGTTTAGGCGTGAAAACGTAACAAACAAACAAACTCACTTTTGCGTTTATAATATTAGTAACGATTTAAGATAAATTCATGGGAATGTTTGGGTGCAATAGAGAGCACTTATATAAAAGAAAAGATCCTGATGATCTTACACCATTAGGTGTGACTGGTACAGTTATTTAACTGCTTGTTTGAATTTTAAATTTGAATATATTTTTTTTTTTTTTTTTATACTTAAGATTTAGCGTTATGGCCATAATCTCACCTGATCTTAAGTGACGATACGGCCCAAGTTGGTAGACACGCTAAACCTGTGGAGGAACTGGCTCTCAAGTGCTGCTGCCGGAACACACCTATTGGTATTTGGCGGCAGGTTCACAACTAGAGGGTGGTAGCTAGCCAGGCGGGCATCCGAAAAAGCCCTACCACCATGCTATGGTTTCCTCACGATGTTTTCCTTCACCGAAAGCTCAAGCTCATTGTAGGTGCTTGGGTTCGAACCCACGTCCCTCGACGCGAAGTCGTGCACACTACCACTGAGCTATCATCGCTTCAAAATATAAAAGAGTAGATAAAAAATTGATGTTTACTAATATACTCTTTTCATACATTTATGGCTGCATCAATATAAAGCGGAAACCGGAGACAAACACTAACTAACCTATAACACAATACAAAAGAAAAAATAGTTCACGTGCATTGAAAACCCGACTCGCACTTTCTTAGTCTGAGAAAACTTCGTCGTGAACAATGGAAAGCAAACAGAGTTTAAAATCGACTAGTTTTATTAAAGACTAATAATTTAAGATTCTTGTATATAGGGACATTGATGTTGGTGTATTTAGAAATGGTACAGATTGTCCGATTTATATTTGTAACTGCGGCTTTTATAAAAATATGCGATTATTAAAATGTCGGCAGTACAAATGAGCGGTGCGGCGCGCTAGCTATTCAGGTATTTATGGTACGGGTTATTGGGAAGGATGTCTCCGTTCTCGGTTTCTCCCTGTCTTTACTCGTACTTCCATTATTGGCATTGTAATATAAATTATTATAATATTCTTGTAATTTTACAGAGCAATATTCTGAAAGGCATTCAAGATTTTCATCTTTCAACTGTAATGTTTTTTACAGTTTTATTTGCCTGTTTTACATACATACCTAAGTGTTTGTGAACCTACTGATATTATTCAAAATGATCAGGTAACTATGTATGGTAATATAATTCAAGTATTAATGGTTGGCGATCGTATTGAGTTGTTATTATTAAAGTAATTGCTTGTGATCGGTTACCGCCTAGTGAATCTAGATATTAATAATGCTAATAATATATATCCTTCTAATACAAGTCGTTAACTTTTTTACTGGGCTAAAAAACATCTGGACAACAGAAAATGCGTGGCTTGAGCATAAGTCAATTGAACAACGTACATTCAAATTTTAATTCTAATCAGGAAATAGTGTGACTGTAGGGTTTATGGTAGTGGGTAATGATATACCTAAATTCATTTGGCAGGAGTCAAACTTACTGTGCAGCGAAATAAAGATAATCCACGAGCGTGGCGGGAACGCGTGCGCGTCGCGTGCGTCCATTTCTAAACCGAATGCAGATCCTTGAATATAGTAGATACTTACATGAAATATATATTTTTTTGCTAAAAAGGAATAAATATTAGGATAGATAAAGTATTAAGAGAAGCTGTATGAATTAAGTTACAGAAAACGTTAAGTAAGAGACTATTTTAGTATCACATACATATAAAATAACGGGAAAATAAGGGGATTGAAGATTGCTTCATTGACAGGCACATGAATTATATGGCAACGAAGGAAATCGTAATATAGGTTTTATATATACACTAGCTCTGCCCGCGACTTCGTGTGAAACTAAAAATTATTTTATATATTTTGACCGTTTTTGTAACATTTTTCAAAATATACCTTTGCTTCAATTGGTGGTAGCATGGTTTCAAGCCTTCCTCAGTGATTGCGCTGCTAAATACAAAATTAATTTGTGTTATCTGCCTATTAGTTAGTAAGATTAGCACGTTCAAACAAACTTTTCCACTTTATATTATTACACTACAACAATATAATCAAACCAAATTAAGTACATTAAGTATTTTTTGATAATTATAACATACTATCAAAATTTAAACGCAAGTGTCCATACAGAGTCCACATTTTTTTTTTTTTTCGTCTGCCTGTCCCCTTGTATGCGCATGACTCTGAAACTATTAAACAAATTTTGCTTAAATTTAATAAAGTGATAACTAATAATATAATTCAGCATTTAAGATAATTTTTATCTAATTGAACGAAAAGTTTCCTCCAATATACTGGATACAATCCAACATTGTGTAGTAAATAAACTTCTTGATAAATTTTTTTTTATCTATTTTTTATTAGTGACTGCACTGCACCTTGTGTAAAGTAGAGTACAATCTAAATCAGCGGTGACTGACATTGAACACAAATTCACTATCAGTCACCGCTGTCATGCTGGCCTGCTTAGATACCTCTTCACGCCCCTCTTGAAGGACCCCATGTCATAAGAGGGTGGGAACATGCTGACGGGAAGACGGTTCCACAGCTCCACGGTACGACAAATATATGAATCCGCCAACTTTTTAGTTCGCGATTCAATAAGCGTCACCGTGAAGCTGTGACACCGAAGTCGCGGTCGCGTGGTACTGTAGTGGAACAGATAGTAGGGTATTATATCGAAGAGCTCTTCAGAACACTTGTCGTGGTACATACGGTAAAACACGCTTAAAGAGGCAATGTCGCTTTGTAGTTTCAGCGGTTCTCCGGTGTTGTTGGTGTCTGCATCATTCACAATGCGGACAGCCCGGATTTTAATGCAACTGTTAGTTCGGAAGCTGTCAGTGTAACTAAACACTAACTAACTAAAACCAAGGATAAAGTTTGGCCGTACTCGAACGAGGTAACAAAATTATAAAATAGAACCATGGATCGATTTTGAGAATTCAGTTAAATTAGAACAATATCATGAGTTCCTCTGGATCGCAGTCATTTGCAAAGATTTTTTTAGCCCAACTTTTAATTAATTAAGTAATAAAACACAATAATTGTATATTTGATAT
Organism: Actias luna; assembly: GCA_039707435.1. Taxonomy (NCBI): domain Eukaryota; kingdom Metazoa; phylum Arthropoda; class Insecta; order Lepidoptera; family Saturniidae; genus Actias; species Actias luna. Next base: position 11,664,253 of record JAZHAC010000034.1, on the reverse strand, counting down.
ACATAAATAGGATTTTATTCTAGTAAAGGTAAAAAATCTTTTATTTTTAATAACTTTAAAATGAATTAATTACAATAATTAGTTACGATTTTTTTTGTTCGTTCTTGTATATTATACTCAAATTTTAATGCGTATAGTTTAACTTCATAAGATCCTATGCCATGTGAACGTTACTTATTTCAAAAGTTTCCTTTGTTCGCCTTTTCTATTTGCTTTCATAAATCTATGGATAGTTACTGGTGTGCTCGCGAATGTGTGCATGGGATCATTTAGCGCGTGGCGTGTTATCTAATGATCTGCGGGTACATCACATCAGTGGAGTACAGACGAGCAACGAATGGACCAAACCGAAGCAAAGCAAATCCCGCATAATGTGCTTAATGACGATTGTGAAAGCTTTGGAATTGTCACGCATATTTCAATTCATCCTTATCCTTACTAGTATTATAAATGCGAAAGTAAATTTGTTTCTTTGTTTCGCATTCATGACTAAGCCGTTGAATCGATTACGATGAATCTTAGTTTTGAGATAGACGGGACTCTGGAGGCGGTAATAGATTACTTTTTCTCGCGAAAACTATAGGGAGTGGGGTAAAGAAAGAATTAAACTTTATATGAAAATTATATTGCGTCATACGATTTACTTCAAACTTTACAGAATAATTGCTTATATATAATTTAATCAATATTAACGCGAGCGGAGCCGCGGGTAAAAACTAGTTTGTAAACAAATCTAACATACGAACAGATTTATCTTCTATTTCTAATATATAACTAATTCTGATTTTATGATATACGTGCTAGTTGCCATCTACTCAGTACTCTAGTCGTCTTTTGTTTTCATAGGTCGGAAAATATGCATACAAATAAAATCGAACAAAATAAAATAACAAAATGACAATGGATCCAAAAACATTCCGTTTCGAATGCTCACATATCCATACCGATAAGTTTAGTAGTTTTGATGTGATTGAGCGTCGAAGGAGATGCATTTTCCTTATATATATATATAATAATAATTTATGTCACGTTATTATCCATTATTCTGATTACTCTATATTTATTTAGTTATACCGTTTTCGCCCAATGGTTGAAATACAACCACAATTTTTATAGAAAACTTAAGAAACTATTCTTATATAGGTAGGAAAGAAACTCTTTCCCAAACCTTTTTTATTGATAACATAAAAGTTCATTAATGCTAAAAGCATTTTAAAATTAAAAATTAAAAGGTTTGGAAAATCAAAAAGTGTATATCTCATAACAAAATTCTTACATTCTTAGTAATATTATGAATAATTTTTTCCTATATTTTTTCGTGGAGAAAGTTTATATGCTATCCCTATTGTTTTTACTCGCCACTCTATGGCGCTGCAATATATTAACTTCTATACCTTTTAACCAACTATTCATTTTTTTAATGAATTAAATTGAATTAGACGGCTATTTCAATAGGCTATTACTCAGAATGATACTTAAGCGAAAAAAAAAATGGACTCAAAAAGTGAAGCTTTTTGGGCGTTATCTTGACCACATAAATGATCCGCACATACAGACAACCCAACGTCCACCAAATTATTTTCCCAAAACGGTTTTTTATACTATCTACAAAAGATCGTGTTTTTTTAAAGTATCTACTCTCATAAAAATGTGTTCTTGTTGATATTTGTCAACTAATTTAATACTCAAAGCTCAAAAAAGATCGGATAAAAGCAAGTTAAGCCGAGATCATTGCTTGATCTTGTTTTTAATATATAGATGTTCTATAGTTACATCTTCTTAACAGGTTTTTAAGCGAATTGTACTTTGACTATTTAAGCTTCCAAAGTTTTGTTATATTTGTTTTATTTTGTTTTTACATTCTTCAAAAAGTAAACAGTGAATTGGTTAACATAAGATTCCAATGTTAGTCGGAAAGTCACTGAAACCCTAAGATCTCTCTACCGCATTAATAACTTTCTTGTCGTTAAAACCAAAGCAACTCTTGTGCAGACCTTGATCTTCCCAATCATCGATTATGATGATGTGTGTTATTACTACTTGAATGCAGATCTATTCAACAAACTCGATCGATTACTCAATAATTGCATTAAATTCGTCTATAATCTTCGCAAATATGATCACGTATCGCGTTTGCGTTTAGAGTTAAATTGGTTGCCCATACGCCAGCGCCGCAACATGCGAACATTGACAACACTATTATTTTCTCCTAATGCATCCTCCTATTTAACACCACATTTTCAGTTGTTATGTACTAATCATTATTTAAATCTACGTTCTTCAAATAATCGTCTCCTACACTGTCCAGCTCATACTTCTGATCTTGTACACTCTGCTTTCTATGTCCAATTTACTCTTCAATAGAACACGTTCCCACTAAATATCGGGATGTCGACTCATCGATTGAGCTTCAAAGCCAAGCAACGTCAGTTTTATAAGATTTTTTTGGCAAAATTAGTTCAATAAACACTTTCATTATGTTTCAGGAGTATTGACATAATTATTTGTTTGTATTTATTCTATTGTTATTTATGTACAAAATTAAATAGTATATTATTTATATATTTCCTTATATAAATATAGTGTATACGTTTATATATGTATCATAGTTAGTCTTAGTATTCTAGTAGATGTTGTTTTCTTTAATTTGTTGCTTGCTCTACACCTACCGTCTTTAATCTCTGCACCACCTTAAGGTTGACAGTTAGAGAATGCCTATGGCATTAAGTCCGCCATTGTACCATACATAAAGTGTAAAATAAATAAATAAAAAGGATTTGGAATATAAATAAGGATTACTTTAACCGCTCCTGTTATTAATATGACGTGACGCGGTCGTTTGTACCCCTAATACTTATTTTGGTGTTAATACGTGTTAAGGATTACGCTCCATTAACTTTAGCGTTGGTCGCTTAGCCGCAGAATAAATAAATATCATTTTAACTATCGGTTAAACACCGTGTGAAAGATATCGTTGTGAATTATAATATGACTTTTAATGGTACTAGCTACGATTTTGTAACATAGTTTAGTATCTGTTTTTATCACCCTTTTTTTGCTCGACAAAGTGACTGTTTGGTATCGGGTAATAAGATCATTACAAGCTAAAACTCCACCGACGATCAAGAGGTACGTAATCCATTGACAGACACCGCTGTCATGTCGGCCTGAAAGTTTTAACTTAAGTGTTAATTGTAGTAGCATAGTGAACGAGAACCAGTTCTTTCCGCGAAGGTCATCAACATGGCTGTAATATCCCTAGTGTTGCGGCTGTCTATAGGCGACTGTAACCATTTACCATCGGTTGGTCTGTGTGCCTGTTTGCTGTCGACTACCATGAAAAAAATACGGTGGCAGGGTAATTTTTAATATCCGTTTTGCTAGCTACTAACCTCAAGTTGAAAACTTGTCATCAAGCACTTACAACTATGAACCGGCTCTCCTACCAGACTTAGCGTGTTACCATCTTTAGTCAGATTACCGTTTACCCAATTCTAAAATAAAAATAATAACACTCTTCCTGGAATAATTATTTTTTTAAAGGATAATTAATAATTTGAACTGTACTAAACAAATAAAAAATATAGTATTGTTTAATTTTAAATGCAAACTACTTATATATAGTAATGCTATATGTAAATTAAATAAAAAAAGTTCTAGGTCTACTTTTGAGTCACTAAAATAGGTGAGATTTCAGAAAATTAGTTCCGTCTTAATTACGGTTTTAATTTCTTCAAACAACATTAATCTTAGATCACACTTATCATTTAATTAGATCCGTGTAGAGTGCTCTTGTGGCTTCAATTTTATTTTGTTACGTCATACACACGAATTCTCCCTTGCTAACTATGCTCAAATAATTTTATTTGCCAAAGAATGTCGTTTATTTGATCTTTATCCCTTTGAGTTAAAGTTTAAATTTGAATACTTTAAAAATTGAAAGTGGAAAATTAATTGTTGTAATAATGGCCGGCTCGCGGCCCTACTGTCATGGAAGTCGTGTTCTATTCGCTACTGGGCAGTTTGATATGGCAAATTAATAGGGTTGTCATAAGAATTTTCTGCTTATTGATATGTAAACGTATAAAGAGCTATAGGTGCCTATTCGTCATTTGGGTTCATAATAAAAAACATATTAACAAGTGGTAATTTACTAAAAGTATAAATTTGTAAAAGATCTATTGAAGCTGCCATTTTTTAAACTTGAATAATAAAAATAAACATGTGTGCAGTCCACACGCGATAGAAGTGAAATCTTCTAGCACACGTACAACGCTCGGACCTTGTAAGAAACATTGTATAATGCCTTCTATCTCATTGTTTCGCATGTTATATCTCTGTAGATGTATGCGTTTGTCTCTTTTTATTGCCACTTTTTCTTTTCACCCAGCCTCAAATGAAAATGATGCTAAAGAAGTTTTCACTTCAAATAACATAAATACAATAGATACACTGAAAAATCATATTACAAGAATATTACTAAAAGAAGTAGTTGAATTTCTGCCAAGCCTTTATGCTGTTATGTAGGTATGTGAATGAATGTGGATAATTTATATTTGATGAAATAGAGTAACAATATAAGTTTATGCGATGCCTATTAATAGATATCCACGCGAGATTACTTGTAATAAGCGTAACTTTTTGGATAATCAAATAAATAAACAAAGAAAGCGGAGGAGCTCTTACTTAATTATATTTGTCTTAGTAAAAGAAAATAATGTAAGATGTTAATCAAAACTGTTTACAGCTCTCTAAGTTATACTAATAGAAACATAATGTCATCGTTAACACGTCACGTGACTATGTCGATGGCGACTTACACAAATTTTCTCCCTATCTAACCCTTCCTATAGAAATATTCACTTCAAAATTATAGATATTATCAATTCATATTATTATATAAAAAACATTGTCTTGAGATAATAACATTACTACAAATAGTAAATAAAAAAGTACTATACCAACCCTAAAGGTTAGTCAAAAGTGCATTACGTCTTGCGCATCCCCGCCGGATATTATGCCCCAAACTTAATCACGTCCCTCTAGCAATATTAAACAGACGATATTTTTTACATTTCATTCATTACACACCGTTTAATTCCCACGATTTTTTTTTACTTAGTTATTTTCACAATTAATTACGTGAAGTAATGCGTTCACGCTGAATAATTTTGACGTCGTTGGGTGCATTCAAATGATTTCTTTCAAAGGCGCATGAATAGAACATTCGACATTCGTTTTCCAATTAAATACAGCGGCTTATCCCTGCTCTGTTAAACTATTTGTTTGTTGTTGAACAAATAATAAAGTATTTAAAGGAAGATTGAGGATGAGCAAGCACTATTTCTATTTCATAACTAGGAAAGTATTGTCCATTTGTCTTACTTATTTAGCTCTATTATCTAAATTATTAAATATCAAGTGCTATACTATACATATGTTTAAAATATCTACCATATTATCGACAGAAAAACACAATGAGCTTGAACGTTTACAGATAGAAGACATAGTTACAAAATATACCATATTTAGTTTCCAATGTCAACCAGAATAGTTCCTCAAGTTCAAAATCTGTCACCATGTAGATTTATTAGTCGATATATACCGACTACGGTATTTAACAGCTAGCTTCTTTTGCAAAAAGTTTGTAACATTATGTTACATTATATTCCTTATCTATACAAATAAATAAAAATGTCAGTTTTTTAAATTACAACTTTTTCCTTGAGTTCATATAGTAATTTGTAACTAAAAATGAAATAAGAATGTTTTTTGGTGTCCTAGACAAATTTCCGAAATAATTGAATGGAATTTAACAGGAATTACCATAAATATACCTATGCTAATACTTTATGACGTTGGTACAGTATTACAACACTAAATCGCTAGTAATTTTACACGTAAGGTCTTTAAAAAGAGTAATGTTCAATCATTCTTGAGTTATAAACTACCTTAAGGATAGTTAGACAAAAAGATATTACCTTTTATAAAACGCAATTATGACTACAGCTTAGTACTATGTATACAGTAATAATGTTCGAGGTTTTTGTTAATAAAGAAAATGTTACTACGAAAACGTTATGGCAAATAAATTAATGTATGGAAATATGTATTATGCAAATTTATATTTACTCTTGTTTATGAATTAGCCAACTGCTGCACAAAAATGAAAGAACAAAGTGTAACGAAAAGTGAATTTTAAACTGAGTTTAAAATTCCATCACGGCGGGGCACAAAGCACAATGTAGATTAGTGACGTCACGTGTATTCTCGCATCTCCTCCAGCCTCGCTCTAATTGTCACTTCCCGTGTATTTTGCTAGTTATTATAGCATATCTAGGAAGTACACGTAATATCACATTCAACTTGAATTATAAACGAAATTTTATTGGATTGTTGAACATTTTTGAAATATAAACTTAAATGACATATCTAAATCTTTGTTATGCGTTCGTATAAATCTATTAAAAATTAAATAAAATATATATAATTGAAGCGTATTCTATAAATATAAACAAGTTTCTCAACATTTCGATACATATAATATTATTATACTTATGTTTTTTTAGTCTACAACTATTTTACTATTTATAATGTAAGAAAATTTTAATTTCTCACATTCTAGCGAGAACTTAATAAACATTTTATTTTCTTGGTAACATAAAATTTGTTGCAAATTGTATCTTAATAATACAAACAACATAAAAGAAAATCGAATTAATAACCGGCCAAACCTGATGAAAGGTTTTAATGTATTTGTTTTCTATCATTTCTTTTTCCTCAAAGTGAACGAGTGAAAGAAAGGTATATAAATACAATAGGTCTATGTTACGATGTTAGTTAATGCTTGGGCTATGGCACTGAGCCTGTATTATTTGTCAAAGTGTCGGCCGCTGGGTAACGCAATCTTAAAATCAATTTTCATTTATTCTCAGCTTAGCTCCACTAGCTTAGTAAAACATAGCAGATATGGAAACATTTAGAATTGACAAATTGAAATTTCAGTACGTAACATCAAATTATAACACATTCAAATGACTCCTATAGAATTATTGTCGACATTACTAATTTGCCACGTCTTCCCATGGTGATTGAGGAATAAGCTTTTATCATAAATATACCGGGAGCTATCCAGTGATATGGACTATTCTATTCTTGTTCTCGTATGAGAACATTATTCTGTCAGTGAAATTGATCAGTATTAATGTAATCAGGCTAACTAGGGTCCAACGTTATTGCAATTTGCCGTAACATATACTGAATTTCAGTCTTTTTTGATGTTGTATAAGCCATTCGTTTCGAACTCTGTATGTCATAAATTATAAAAGCAATATATATATTATACATTTACTTTAAAACAACGTTTAAATAGAATATACATAGTGTATGTATAAACGTAATGTGAATCGATAATAAAAGTAGTGAATGATTGGGAATGGAAGGATGAAGTAGTGAAAATGGAGATTACGAAATCTAAGTGCACCCACAAGTAACACGTTTATTAATTTATATTTATGGTGTTTTTCGTATAGAAACAAGACACATATTATTTATAAAGTGTTTTCTCGACTTAAGGTCAGAATGGAATGAATATTAAAAAAAATATAACACCTGAATCTTCATCATATTGCCCTGTTTACAAGTCATTCAGCGCAATACGGTTTCATCTACCTTAAATCTCTATCAGCCGCCGTACCTTCTTTCATCCCTTTTCTTTCATCTCATTCCTTACACAATCTATCCATCTTTTTTTAGCCTCCTCTTCCTTTCCATCCTTCAACATTTATATCTATTACTTTTATCATAACATGAGCTCTTCTCTTCTCCTGAGAAAAAACGATAACAGTTGAATAAAATAATATAATAAATTGGTATTTGGTAAGTCTAATAATATTTGTGTATCTTTGTAAACGTATGGCCACTACTTCCTCGAATAGTCTCGGGCGGAATGGGCTGCAAAATCTTTACAAATGTGGGTCGTTATCGTACTGGCCGATTGACCGGCCACGGTACACCACCGCTTCTACATTTGTCACACTGAAAAATAACGGATTTATTTAATTTTATGGCCCCGCCGCGTGCTGAATGGTAGATTGCCAACTGCCGCAACGGCGGGAGGGTTACTGTATTTCGTCTTTATTCTTTTGTTGACGTATTTAGTCTAAGGTAGATTTATATTATAGTTGCCACAGGAATACTATATTCCTAGATGTTTTTTTTAAATAATGATGTTTTGTTTTATTGATTTATTGGTTTGTTTTAAGTGTGTGCGTTCAATTAAAAATTTGTGTAAGCTTGATAAAATTATTATAGTGCTGTATGCAATAAGGATTTATTAACAGTTGTCGCTATCTCATGGTCTGTTTTGCAACTACAACTCAATGACAGCGAAACCCCTTATCTTAAATAGAGGTTTTATTAATATAGTAGCTGACAAGGTAAACTTCGTACCGCCTAACACTCACCGAATAACAGTGAATTTTTATTGTATTTATGTTTCACTATTTTGGCGATTGATATTATTTGAAACTTATCGTTATATTTTGGACAATTCACTCAATATCTTTATAAATTATAGCCTGTGTGTTAATCTGATGTATAAGCTATATTATTGAAAGTTTCATTAAAATTTACTCAGTAGTTATTGCGTGAAAGATTAACAAACGTCCATAAATTCATAGATAAAAACTTTCGCGTTATAATATTAGTAAGGATTTTCAAAGCAGACCAATTACTTGAAATTAATCTTTATCGATATACTGGTGTACGAGGATTTTATCTTATTAATACTTTTAAGTAAAACTTTTTTTTATTTTTAAATGTCTTTTATTGTAATACATATCTCTTATATGTATTTTAATATCATATGTCAACATGAAAAATTAGTTGTTTTGTTAACACTGATAGTATAATGAGTTATTGACTAATTCGAGGATTATAAGAATAATGGGAGCGTTCTCCCCGTTGTTTGCATTTCCCATGGCCGTTGCGTGGTTAAACCGTGGGGTAAAATATAGATCTCATTATTTAAATCTCCGTTAAAAAATAAATTTGTTACGTTAACGTAACTTAAATTTTATCTGCACGAAATGTGAACAGCGGCTAGTTTACAATAGTAACACAAAAAAGTAATAATCCAAAGAACAGAAGACAAAACTCGTAATTTATTTGAAATTAACTAAGTAATAAAAAATACGTTCCACTTGACGATAAGCAGTTTCGTATCCCATGAACGTTTGTAGTATCAAAGGATACTTCTAATAAGTAGTGCATTGATAACTTTGATTTCTTTTCACCTAACCACCATAAGAGCACAACACAAGGTTTTTTGGCTGCAGTATTCGATAGGGTTTAGACTCTAGAGGTATATCATTCGGTAAGCTGTTCGTAGTAGAGAAGTATTGGTATTCTTTTAACTGGCTAAACTGTAAGAAGAGATTAACTGTCGTCTTGCGGATGAAGTACACTTAACAACCATCGACGTAGTCACACTAACATCTCCTAGTCAAGTTTTCTTTTTTTACGCAAACTCATTATTTCTCTTATATTTAAACACATCACACTCTGGCTCAGGCCAAGGCCAGAGAGGCGTGTGGCAAGACTCATGGGGTGATAAATCAAATCGTCACTTAATATAATATGGGGTTGTGGCCATAACGCTAAATCTATAAAGTGTAAATAAGCCAACTATGTGCAGTTATTGTAGATTACGACAGTTTGGCTACTACTTTAGTAATCAAATTTTTGTTTAAAATATTCTTAGCAGACCAGAATATTGTTGAATAAAAACTGCAATTTTATTCAATGACTCAAAGTTATATTTTTTGCACATAGCAGATATTGCTTTGACAACAACGCTACATTTTATTGTATAAAACCGCGCTGTACCATTTGGAAATTAAATCATAGAGACAAAAATACATAGATTTAAGTAATAGTGATTGGCAATTAGGTTAAGGTATTCGTTCACTACATTTACAGTGATTGTTTACGCACTATAATATTATAATGACTTTTTGTCTCTCTTTCGTAACGCAATACAAAAATTACTTATTTTACACTCAAATGAACAGTATTACCATTTTAAGGTTGTGTTAATTCTGCTGTGACCTTATTTTTTAGGTGTACAATTTTTTTGGATTTATTATAAATAGTTAATTAAATCTGTTGAAATATTGGGCCATGGTAACTTTACACAATAATAATATCTTTAGGCGTGTACCTAAATATTAAGACCGATATCGTAATATTAAGAGTGATTTCTGTTTATTTAGAACTTTATGGGCAACCGCTGTCTGTCTTTATGCACCTCTGATACGTTTAATGGATTTCTTTGTTTGTTTTTCATCTTTCTGTGCAGGCAATTTCGTCACTATTATGTGTAAATACAATTAACGGACACAAAGTAATAACGAAACTCAAAGCATTTATTTGTGACCACATAAATAATAGTCCAGTATGGGATTCGAACTCACAACATTTTGGGCGACGGTTGCAGCCTGTTTTAACCGTTAGGCCAACCGTACAGTTAAATTTAGTAAAGTATAAACGATTGCAAATTATTTATTGTAGCACAACACGATTACAGTGCTGTACAAGATGCTAAGCACAGTATAATCAAAATTAATGACGACCTCTGAGGCACCAGGGTTCCTCGTTGTTATACCGATTTTGTCGAAAGGATCTTAGTTAGCTGTTTCACCGAACTTGAAGAGCTAGTACGGAAGGCACTTAGCTGGGACCTTGGCTTATTATCAGTCAAAATTTAGTCACTTTGCCTTGCTACAGTACAAAATTAAAGTTTTATAAAAATTTCTTTAATTTATTCTTTACAATGGCGAGGAACATACTTTTCGTTCAGATTGTTATGTGTACTTATTTGCATTGCGTGCGAGTCAAGTCAGCTAGTACTCACATAGCACCATTTCTCAGCTGTCCCCTTCCACGTATCGGGCTCGGCTCTTGGACGTAGATGATCATATCATTTAATTGTTTATCCATAAACGATTTTCATTTAAAAGTTTTAAGTTTGGATCATTGTCAACATTTACTAAAGGACAATTCAATACCATATAACCTTACACATCTACAATTTGCCATTATATATATAGACGACGCGTAATATAGTAGGCAAAATTCATTTGCTATATCAAGTAAAATTCCTGTGCGTACTGGATAGTTTCCCCACATTCTAGCTGGTTGGATACACAGGATGGTAGCGTTTTTTCTAATTCTCGCCGGGCTAGCTACCATCCTTAAGTTAAAATCTGACACCAAATACCTATAGCTGTGTTCCGGCAGTTACACTTGAGAGCCAGTTTTAGCGTGTTCACCAGCTTGGGCTACATCGTCACTAACCTATAAAAATACAAAACGAAAAGCGGGTAATTTGCAATTCTTCAATTTGAAACAAGATTTATTCCAAAATCGCCAAGCAAATTGAGATAATTAAAGCGCCGAATTAAAATCCGCTTAAACTCAGACGGGAAGCGTGTTGTTAAAACAGCTCAAGTAAACAAAATTCAAATAAGTTACGGGAACTCAGAGCGCGCGATGCCGCGCCTTGGACCGTTTACATGTCATAATTTACTTAATACGGGGCGCTGTGCGGCACCGGTGAGCTGTGCCTCTTCATTTAAAAAAAATGCTAATGAGCTGGTTTTATTTTTGTTCTATCATGTTATGAGGCTTATTTATTGTTCTGAATATGATTTAGTATCTAAAATTTATTTTTTATGCTTTGTAGTTTCAGCATTGTAGACGTAATGTTATTTGATGTTAAAGGAGCATGTAGTTCAAAATTATAATAATTTAAATGTAATGGTAAGGCTAGCTTTAAAGTATAATTACTGAACAAAACTAGTGCCCTAACCAGTGTCCCTAAACAAGTTTTCTTTTTCTAAAATCATTAGCGTAAAGGGAAAACAAAAATAGTATGGGATTACATTCTAAAAACTAAACCGTCAACATATTTGAACACTAAATCAAAGTGTATTAAAAACGTAACATCTTTCCTATCAACTGTGAAATAAATACCAATTGTAGGAGAAGAAAACTTATCGTATCTCCATGCCGAATTTATACATATAATAAAATTTTACAGACTGAAATCTGTATATGTATATTATTTTTTTAAAGCGAGGTGTATTTGAAAATTTTCTCTGTCTGCCTGACTGTCTATTGTATGCGAATCACTCTAAAACTACTGCTTAAGTTATGTTGAAACTTGACTTGATATTAACTGAGTTTATTGATAGAGGTACATTTTGTAAAGTATGGTTTAAAATACTCCTTTGAATATTTAGGTGTCATTTTTGACTTTGAATGTTAGTTTGGATTTATTCTCTAATAGTTATTTTGTGATATATGTATAATTAACATGTAATAGTCAAAGTCGTCGTACAGCTGGTCCAAAATATAGTAATGGTTTTCTTATCATGGCCGTCAATATATTTAAAAAATTGCATTCAACTTTAAATCTATATAACATTTTCCTTAAAAGTTCAACAGAAAAGAAAAATAATGAAATGTTGGGTTATAATTATGAGTCAGTATTAAAAAATAATTATTTTTAATTTCGTGGTTTCTACTTAGTAAGGACAGTTAAATACTATATATTAGTGATTTTTACGCAATAGCAATAGAATAGGCATATTCACTTTTACGATGAATTTCCTAGATTACTACAAGACTAATGATCAGCTTACAGTAAGAGGTCGAAGGAATCGTCAGTTTATATCACAATGGTCGACAACAATACCGTAAAACGGTTCACGGTACGTAACAATAGCCCGCTTACCCCAACAAGGGCTCAATGGTCAGCCGTCGATCCCTTGGCGAAAAACTCGAAAGAACCAACCTGATAAGAGTGATTAATTGGTTTAAGTTGCATTCAATGAAAGCCGACTCGGAAACGCTAAGGCGATTTTTTCTCAGATCCTGGATAAGCCATTTTAAATCGTTTAAAGACGTTAATTTTATTTTCGTTGTATAAAGCTTGTTCATAGAATTTATATAAGCTTAAATATAAAAGGTTTATGACAAATAGTTATAGATTATAGAACTGCTATTTGACGCCATTATCAACACGCGTAGAAATATATAGTAACCATACACCATCTGCCTTAATAGCGCGTTTAGATCTATTGGTTACGCTGTCGGTGTATATCTTCTTATATATGTATATCTAAGAAACGATGATGACCCAGTTGGTAGTGTGTACGGACGCCTCGTGAATGGACGTGAGTTGGAATGCACCTGCAATGAGCCTGAGCTTTCTGTGAGGAAAAACATCGTTAAACTACAGCATGGTGGTAGGGCTTTTTCTAATTGCCACCTGGCTAGTTACCACCCTTGAGATGAAAATCTGCCGCCAAATACTTATTATAAATAGCGTATAATAAGATAAGGTTCTGTTTTCGCTTAAGTCACGACAACTATACCATCTTATATTTCAAGATCAGACAGATTGTAATCAGCTACAGATAGGTTAGGTTAGGTTATTTTTGTATTTATAAAGTGCTATGCTTACTAAATTTTTTTCTCCATTGTATGTTGGAGATGTTTTGCAATTTGCATATATCGGGCTCATTTGTACCATAATCTACCTTAGCCTAACGCATAATCTTATTTTTTTTAATAACAATATGCGATTGACTTAAACAAACTACGTGCTTCAAAAGTGGATGCATCTCCTAATATTTTGTTTCACATATCAACGTCTTTATTTGTTAGGTGTAATAACATCACTTAGCCATCATACTACAAATAAAATATCGTGCAGACAGATCGTATATTACACAGTGTTATTGAAATTGAAAGTGTTATTAAAACAAGAAAAAAAAGTAAAATTATACGATGTCATAAAAAATTATAATAAATTAAAAATAAATCGGGATCTTACTGTTTTGAGTAAATATTTGTATGAATTGCGTATGTTGGAATTGCAACAAATAAACAGTAAGAATTCACCTGGTAACAACTCATTATTAATGATTGGACCAACAAATAAATAAAAAATATCCAGTGATTCTTAAAGAAATATATGAAAATTCGGTTGTTTTATGTAGTAACAAAAGGCCCAAAAGTGCCAAAATTATTACATAGTATTATTATGTATTGTGGTTAATAAACAAAAATAAGATTATATTTCAGGAATTTATTATGATTATAAAACCATACAGTTATACGTACAGTTGGTTTACGTATAAAAAAAACTACATTATTAACTTTTACAATAAGTTATTTTTTATAATTAGAGAAAAAAAAATCTAAACATCAGCGATATGAACTTACATTATTTGTATTTTGTGACACATGATTAAAGTTTAATTTTAATAATAAAAAAAAAATTAACCAAGTGTTTAGTTCATAAATAAAATCTGATAAAATAGAAACTGGTTTTATTTGTATTGGCCCCTTGAAAGGAAAATTGTAACCCATTCAACACAATTACGTTATAAAACAGAAGTGTGAAGCCCATTATATTAAAAGTATAATAGGACCTTATTTTGGACCATAACAAAACTGCTATAAGTACTAAAGTTTATTTTATGAATAGCAAATTGAAGTTTGTGAAGAAATAAAGTTCCTTTCAAAGTTACCCTTCTAGACTACGTTGTTAGTGCGTTTTCAAACGAGCGGTTGACAAAACGCCGCTGAAAATGCGTAAAAGCTGAGTTGATTTGTGAACGAACATGTCTCGAGTTACTCAGCAATAAATTAAATGCGTACAGAAAGTGAATGCGTCAATATTAAGCTGCGCGTCTTGCCCCTATACCGAACACTATAGTGATGTTATTTTCATATCCTTTATCGACAAATAAAATGAGTGCATTATAACTCTGTTCGGTCTGGTTTTAAGATTGAATGGAAATATGTAATACATACGTATTAACGAATATTATATTTACGTTCGTTCTATTCTTGATTATTATGAATATATAATAATTGTATAGATAGTTTAGGTATTTGCGATTTAAAAAGAAGCTCAAGTGTGTTTTCTGAATTTGTAATTAATGGCGGAATATATAACATTTATCATTAAAAATTATCTAGTTATCTTTATACTGAATACAGACGTTTAAGACAATTAGAGTGATATTTTCTTAATTAAATTCTTCAGTGAATTAGGAAGAAGCTAATTAGAGTATACAATATAAATTTTTAATTCATATTGTAAGAATGGTTGCTGTTCGTATTAACAATTGAGCAACGACTAAAATAACATCAAAAATATAATATAATAAATAAATAAAACATTATTTTAACTTTAAAACAGTGTAAAGTTAAAATTATTAACATTTAGTAAAATCTATAAACTGTTCTTTTTTATGGTAGCATAACAAAGCAATTACACGGTACCTGATGGTAACCATATTATAATCTAAAAATGATTACAACTTTTAAGAAACCAGTTATCCCACCACCAGTTAAACCAGGAAACCAGTAATGTTATACCAGCCTGCAAGCCTCTCAGCAACGGTAATTGGTTGATCCCGGTACAAACATGACATAATACTAAAGAGTCCATGTGATGAGTTTATTTCCATGTCGCGGCTCAGTCAGATGGTCTCTATACTATACCAGACTAGTCTCTACCACCTAACTCGATTACTGGTACACGGACTGATCCCAGATCACGACCCATCTAAACCTGCCTTATCTTAAGGCTTAAACCCAAATCGTACCCATTCGTATATAATGTGGATCTACAGTAAAAACTTTATAAGTTTTTAAGCTGAAAACCTATCTTAAACTATATTAATGTATACTCAAGAATAATGAAAAATACTGGAAATCAGTTCTGTTCAAACATACCTCTATCTTGACACCATTATAATTAACATTACGATAGTAATAATGTTATGTTTTATCTGCTTCAGCTTTATGGTTATAATAAATATTTTTTGTTTGTTATCTCCTTTGTGTATAAGAAAATGAATCAGTAGCCACAAATGAACCTAAACTGAGTTCATATGTACAATAATTAGGACCACTATCGCTATTGTAATTGATGAAGTAATATTGTATGAGATAATTAACACTTCACTTGAAGTTGTGGTTTATGACAATGACCCAACGAGGCTGTAAAAACGTTATCGTCTCAGCTAAATGTAGTTGCTTTTATCTCCTAATTATTACACTAACATAACCGTTTCTTTATTTTGTTTAATATATAATATAATAATACATGCAATGTATTTTTTATTTCATCTAACTATAGTGAATTTATTAATATTATTTTTTAATTTTGACCAAGTTTTATTTGGTTCCAAAAAGATTACTTACATATTTGTTAATTTTAACGATTTTAATTAAAACTTGAAGAACTTAATAATAGTAAATACAAACAATGTTACACTTTTACGAAAAATCAACTAAATTGATTACGTTGAATTTTGGTATAGAGACAGATAGCACCCTGGAGACGGTGATAGGTTACTTTTTCTGGCGAATAACTTATTGCGTTATCCGATTTGTTTTACAATATCAATTTTCACGCGAGCAAAGCGGTGGGTTAAAGCTAATAAAATAAATAAATCTATTAAAATTCAAACTGTAAACTATTTCCAAATAATTTATTAACCGACTTGAAAATAGTCGATATTTTTTCTAACATCTCTTTTGTCGCAACCATATTTTTACGGATCGCGCATTGAATGGATCGCAAATTGATACAGAAGGAACTGGCGTATGTTCAGATTTGTTTAACATGTGTAATATAAACGTATTCATACAACAGTTAGATTACGATTTACGAGATTATACTTTTTTATATCCTTATAATGAGTATCTTCATGTTTCGGTCATGCTGTCTTAATAATAAAATCATAGTACAGGTATAAAAAAGAAAGATGGCTCAGTGATAGTGCCTTGAATACCGCATCACTTAATGTAAATTCAAATTCTACAAGAAGGCTATGCCTTGGAAGAAGGAGAACGCCTTGATAAAACCATTGCATTGTGATAGTTCATTTTTATGTTGAAAATTTGCCACAAAGAACCTATTCCGACAAGTTCTGACAGCCTCACTTAAAAGCGATAAAGATTGTGGTCAAACTAAACCGAAGCCTGTACACGATATGAAATAACATAGTTCACTTCAAAATTCACACATTTTGATACACGAAGTAAAATATTTGATATTATCTGTTAACAAACGTATACTGGATAATTTTTTATCGACGGCAAATTGAAGCGGTCTTTATGTATACGCCATCGAAGGTATACATACATGTCATCATAATTCAATATTGTCAGGTTCAACGGTGTGTCTGCTCGTCTAAAGGAAATAATTGAGTGGCCCGTTATTAATACTATTCTAGTGGAATGAGTACAGATTATAATTACTATAATATTTTCATACAAATAGTTATGCTTATAGAAAAACTATGCGGCAACCTTCTTCTTTTTTATACATCTATTTTTCATCGATCATAAAAATATTATTAGATACGTAACAGTGATATCTCAGAGAAATATGACAAGATGTTACAGTAAAATAAATAGATATCTACTAGCATTTAATTCATAAAGTAGATCATAATTATGATACTGCTTCACTCTACGGATCCCCTTGAAAAAGAATTAAAAACTATTATGATCCTTTATAATAAATCATCCTTTATTACACCCCTTTATGTTGCTTTAATTGATTCAATAGAAAGATACCACTATAAAAATGATAACTTTGTGGTAACCCGACGATTAAACCACTTCTTGGTTAAAGTACTTTTATAAATAAAATTTCGAACAGGATTCTATCGAAATTTTTATGAACGGGTCCACCTAAACGCTTTTAACGTTACATATCGATAATGGGTAAGTGTTAAAACAAAATTAATTTAATTGCATGTCATAAAACTGGATTATATTTGTTTTACTGAACTCCTCTTTAGTTATTTCGTTTCAAAATACCTACTGATTAAAAACGGTGGGAAGAATATCCCGAAACCAAAGAAATTTAGAGGATTCGTTTGCGTTATTAATTTTAATTTTATTAATAACACTTCTGATTGATCGTATATTATCTATATTAATATTATAAAGCGGGAAAGATTGTTTGAACGCGCAAATCTTTGAAACAACCAGTCAGATTTCAAATTTCTTTGTATTTGATATATTTGTAAAAATGATTAAAAAATGTTTAATTTCATGAGACCGAAGTCAAGGGCACAGCTAGTATATTATATACAGAAAATATAAAACGTTAATGTGTCGGAAACTAGTGTTTTTTTTAATAGTTAATAGGTTTAGCGTTATGGCCACAATCCCACCTAATGTTAAGTAAGGATGTGGCCCAAGATAGTGGACACGCTAAGCCTGACGGAAGAACTGGCTCTCAAGTGTAACTGCCGGAACACATCTATAAGTATTTGGTGGCAGATTTTCAATTTGAGGGTGGTAGCTAGCCAGACGGGAATTAGAAAACGCCCTACCAACATGCTATGGTTTCATCACGATGTAAAGGTCAAACTCATTGTAGGTGGATTTGAACCCACGTCCCTTGACGCGGCGTTCGTACACACTACCAACTGAGCTACCATCGCTACAAATACAAATTCATTGCTAAGCACGCACATACGCTTGGAAAAAGTTTTGATTCTAGATGTGGTATATTACAGGCTGGTACTATCATTGTCAGTATAAAATTTTTATTCAAAGTTTTTATTATTTAACCTTTTGTTGTTGTTCGACCATCTTGTATTATATCATTCGGTTGTGAATAAGTGAAGTGAATTATTTACATTAACTAGAAACGTATTCCGTTTAAACTTGATAATTTGAAAAGTGATAGTTTTAACCAGTGAGTTGCCATGTTGTTAGCGTTAGGTTGAAAGATTTAATTTCATTCTTGGCATCGGAAAGTCATCTACATAGGCGGAAGCTACAATATAAAAACGATGATGCACAATGGCAGTTAAATTTTAAAGTTATTTAAGAATATTGCCACATTCATATCGAAATTGCTCTATTTTTTAAACTTTGCCTACAGGTAAGATTGTGGTTCAAACCTGCTTTGTAAGTTAACATAAAACACACAATTTTTAATATTTTATTGGTTACAGTTTAAGTTTACGATAAGAGTATCTTACATGTTAATAAAATAAATAGTTTATAAGTTAAATATAAAACTTAAATGGGTATAGATGTAATCTGTAATCCTTGTAAAGCAAATATGCAGGTGCTCCACATTATAATGACATCTTGTTTTTAAAGAAGAACACTTAGGTCTAAAAGTGAGAGATACAAAATGATTGGAGTAAAGAAAAGTTCTTACAATGACAACAGATGACTCAATACCAGCTTTAGTATCCCCTTTGATTTGCAATGTCGTAGTGTCAGTAGGGGCCATAGCTCGCATACCACATGAATAGATGTCGGCAACTAGTTTTATCAATGATGAATGGCTCTTTACTTTCTGCATTCAGTCACAAACGATTTTAATTATACTGCCTCACTATAATTTGAATTGAAATGATAACAGGTTTTGTTTTGTAAAATTTACATTTAGTAATTTTGACAAAATTTATGTTTACCCAATTTTAAAATATTAAATAAGTCATTAATGTTACAAAAATATACTTTCTTATGCTTGACACATTTTCAAAATTATAAACCATGACGGTCAGCTTATGAACTAGAACCAAATAATAATATATTATTACTATTATTTAAATGTTCGAATTTGCGGATGAAACAGTATATTTATTCATTTTAATGTAATGCATATACATACTTTTCAAATAGAACATTTATTTGACATATGATAAATGCGAAGTATATGGAAATGTAGTTTTCACGGTTAATATCCTATATTTTAGAGGCAATTACAAATTAATGAATGTCGTTTCTATTGTATAGAATAAATCATAAAAGTCATAACATAAATATAATATTCATTTCAGACATTAACATAAAACTTATTTTACATAAAAATCTAATTTGCCTAAATAATATTGTCACCATTGAACGCATTATAATTAAAATAATTATAATGCGTTCAAGAGATTCTGAATTCCTTATCTGATTTCGGAATATAATAAAATTAATTGATTTTAACTTAGGCGTCAGTAGCCGCTACATTAAAGTACGAAATCTGTCCACTTACAAAGTTACCAGCGCTTTAAACGCAGAAGGACGTAACTTAGCGTTGAACGAAAAGCTCTACAGTTGCAGGGTTTGTAGGGGAAGTGGAAGGGCAACCCCGCCTAGGACTCGCTTTGCTGCGTGTACCTCCTCCCGCTACGAAACGCGCATTCGCTCTCCGTCGGCCGATGTGGGTGCATGTCGTTACGTCGATGAAAAGCGCTCCATACGCGATCGCGAAAAACTTTTCTTGTGCTGTGAACAATAACATTCTACACATATACAAACATGAACATAATTTTTATGTGTTGTGATTTTTTTCTTCTTGTGTAAAGACTCGGTAGTGCTTTGAACAGGCTAATTACAAGTCGCTAGGCTAATTGGCGGGCCGGCGTTTCATGAAGGTGAGCCTACTTTTATTTCCGTTCGGCAATCCCTCTAATTGCGTCAATTAGTGTAATGCGGCATCAGGTTTGAAGAATCGCTTAATGATCTTTAACATTCAAACTTATTCTTAAAAAAAAAAATAAGATGGTAACAATAAACTTGAAATAATTATAACTTACATATATTCGTGAAGCGACAATCGGGTAATAAGAATTGTATATCAACTTGATTATCTTATTGATTTTGGTTTGACTGCTTTAATAATATTATTAAATAAAAAAATTTTGGTTATTCTAAGATAGTTACAAAAAATGTTATCATGATGTTATCTGATTTGATATTTATGTTAATTTTGATATGGTAAATACCATGAATACCAAACATTTTTGTTTGTTAGTTACTACACTTGTGAACATTACTTGTGTTAACAGGTGAGTGTGGATTCGTATTAAATTTATTAAAAGTTCACAGAATTTTCACGTTTTTTTAAATATTTTTATCTATGTGATTTAAAAAACAGCCTAGTGCTTCGGCAGAGTATATTAATATATATATTTTATTTAATTTTAATAAAACTGTTTCTAAGAGATAATTTAACCAAAAGTAATAAAGAAATACAGCTATATTAATATCCGAAGTTACTAAAATTGATAAAGTCATGATTTCATAAATTTTTAAGGTTTGTTAGTCGATCAGTCGCAAATTAGAGCAACGAAAAACAAATTCAAACGTTAAATTTTTCATAGTTTATACATTTCGACGATTTTTGTTTATAAGAATTTATTTATAAATGTATTTAAATAAAATAAACAAGAACTGACATCTACTACGTCGATATAAAAATATTTAAACTTTCTTTATAAACAAATGAAATACTTCTAATAATTTTATTTTAATATTTTGATAATTCGTTATAAATTAAGTAAATAAAAAAGGAATCATCAACAACATGTAGATAGATAACATGCGCGATAAAAAGGTTTTTAATAAAAACAAGTTTATACTGACTATCTGATCCAAAGGTAATTTTCTAATCTTTTCCAATGATTGATATACATATTTATTTTTCTTTTACCTAAAAATAATAGGAAGAAAGTATAGGTATTATTTTAAAATTTTGAGGGGATAATTTTTAACCTAAATTGTTACATGCAAAAATTGTGTAAATGGAAGAATATTCAAATAATCTAAAAAAAAACTGTTTTATAAATTTATGTTTGCTGTTTGGACTTTGTATACAGATATAAAATGTAAATATAATTTTACTGTAATGTGACATAAAATGGTTAACCATGGTTTATAAGTTAGGCGCTGTTTTCAATATTTATTAAATAGGACGGTTTTGTGTTCACTGTTCATTCATTTACAGAAAATTTTCATTTGATGACCCTGGAAAATGTATTCATGTAACTAGGCAGTCTTGTTAATTTATATTTTTTTCTACATTCTTACAAATACCCATTTATCATTTCGTTATTGTCAATACAAAGTTTCTCTATCACGCTATAAACGAGAAACATATTTATTTATTAATTCCAGATTTATTCTTATAAATCGTAATATACTTATCGTTAAATTAAATATTGTCTGCAATATTAGCGTTTTTAGATTTTTGTAATTTAAATTGATAGTAGATTTAAATTGTATACAGAATAGTCATTCATTGTTTATTAGTCAGAAACATTTTATATCTTTGTACCCCTTTTTTTAAATACATTATCTTTGAATAGGTTATAAATATACTTATAAGTAAATTGTTGAAAATACTCCAGATTGTGGAAAAAAACCACATACATTTTATGATGGCAGGTTTTCTATAATACTCAGAATTGATCATTTTTTCTTTTGAACATTTTTTACCATCGCGACGTGCTTATTTGTTTAAAATTTATTTACTTAGAACGTGTCAGTTAAATACAATGAATAATATCTATATAAGTATTACGTAAAATTTATTGCTAGTATACTCAGTTAGTAGTTCAATAGTTGAAAAACTATATATTTACTAGCTGACCTGGCAGACCTTGTTCTGCTTTTTCAAATAGTCAATCACATCGACTACAGCTTCATATATCGCGTTATGATCACTTATCGAGATTAAATGTATTCTATGTCTCAAATTGGATCAAACTGCATACAGTGTGTAAAATTTGATTTAAATCGGTTCAGTAGTTTAGGAGTTCATTGTGGACAAACAACGTGACACGATTTTTTTATATATAAAGATAACTAGCTGAGTCCGTGACTTTGGATCTAAAAATTACATAATAATTTTTACCCATTGTTGTAACTTTTCAATAGAATTTTACTCCTATTGGTAGTAGCGTGATTTTAAATAGTCTAAAACCTTCTTCAATTATTGTTCTATAAAATACAAAAACAATTTTTGAAATCCGACTCTAAGTTCCTAAGATCAGCGCGTTAAAACAAACAAACTTTTCGCTTTATAATATTAATATATATGTCTCCAAAATAATTTTTACCCATTGTTGTAACTTTTCAATAGAATTTTACTCCTATTGGTAGTAGCGTGATTTTAAATAGTCTAAAACTTTCTTCAATTATTGTTCTATAAAATACAAAAACAATTTTTGAAATCCGACTCTAAGTTCCTAAGATCAGCGCGTTAAAACAAACAAACTTTTCGCTTTATAATATTAATATATATGTCTCCAAAATAATTTTTACCCATTGTTGTAACTTTTCAATAGAATTTTACTCCTATTGGTAGTAGCGTGATTTTAAATAGTCTAAAACTTTCTTCAATTATTGTTCTATAAAATACAAAAACAATTTTTGAAATCCGACTCTAAGTTCCTAAGATTAGCGCGTTAAAACAAACTTTTCGCTTTATAATATTAATATATATGTCTCCAAAATAAAGTAATAGAACTAGAGTTCAATTAAAAAAAACTGTAAATTGAAAGTTTTACGATTAAATTTTCTTCCTTTTATAGAGCAAAACATTTGGGAACTATTTTAAACTAGAATGCGATCGAATGTTACCCACAAATTGTCTCCAATAGCGATTATTTATAATTAACAAAAATGAATCACAAAAAGACTGTCTTAAAGCAAGATATGATATTTTTGTAAAAAAAGACAGGGCAACTATACTCGCGACATGGTTGTCCCAAAAGCCAATTAGAATCCCGTATCCGCTTGTTTATTCTCTAATTAGCAAGTAGCTCATTAGAGCTACATCACTAGACTAGAGAGCGTGTTTCATTCGTTTTAATTATAAACATTGGCTCCTTCTGTTCAAATAATTACCGTGCACAATTTAATGGACAACATTTTATTGCTTATCTTACTTTGTACATAATTATGTTTATTTTTAAACTAGATTAAAGATGTTCTCTCCGTACAAACTAAAAAGTATATTTTAATTAATATATTTTGTATGAATAATTTGATGTCAGTAATTTACACTACGCTAATTTAAAATTTGGTTAATTTTTGTTATTTAATCTATATTAACATATTTGTTAATATAATAGAACTAAATAATAGGTAACTGAGATATAAGTTTGATTACTTTTATTACTGTTGAGTTGAGTGACCTCGGATTCAATCCTAACCAATGACTGACTTTTGTTAATGAATATAATTTTCTGTTGTATGTGGGTGTTTTATGTATACTATATTAGCTGTTCAATTAATAGTCAATGCAAGCCTTGCCTTGTCAAGTATGTAATTACTTCCTTTACCAAAATATGCCAGCAATGTTTATGCTATTATTTATAGTTAAGGCTTAACGTTTTGGACACCTGAGGTTAAAGAACATATATATATGTAGGTGATATTAAACACCGACACTCTACGAAGTCTGCAGTTGCTGAATATTCAGAAGAAGGCTCCAATCAATATCTTAGATTCGACAAACCACAAATGCTTGCCTAAGAACAGCGATTCCTACCTAGAATGATTCGCGAGGCTATTGCAATTAAAAAACATCCAATTTTTAATAGAGAAGATGGTTAGAAGCTAGCACAAGCTTGGGATCTGATTATACATTTAATTACATCGGAACCCAAAAAACCAATTTCCAGACCTCAAGACACTGTGAGCTCTTTTTGCGTAGATCGTAACACAAACAAAATTACAAATTAAACTGAAGGAAGATACTGCAACATTAACTTTTCTGGACAACCTACACTCCAGTACACCCCGTGACTACGAAGATTGAAAAGCTTTCGTTAAACGTCGGGATCAAAATTAATAAATAACCGCGATAAAATCCGTTTAAGTTAATTTTATTTCGATGAGTAATATTCGCGTAAACATAAGAGATTACCTGATGTTAAGTGAAGATGTGGCCCAAGATGAGGGACTGGCTCTTCATTGCAAATACCGGATTACACCTATTGGAATTTAGAGGCAGATTTTCATCTTGAGAGTGGTATCTAGCCAGACGGGTATTAGAAAAAGCCCTACTTTCCTTCACGGAAAGCTGAAGCTCATTATAGGTAGATTCGAACTCATCTCTCTTGACGTGGCGTCCGTACACATACCAACTGAGCTGTCATCGCTTGGTATATAATATTGTATAACTGAGCTCAACTGAAGTATTTTCATATATTTTACATTTATATCATTTGCTATATTTATGCGTGTACGTACAAAAAGTAGTTAGTATCTTAGTATTATACATATGTATGAATTTATTTATTGTATGTGTATGTATGTATTTAAAATACGTGTATATTATATTATTCTTCTTTTATAAAATATATTTTTGTTTATATGAATATATTTACTATTTTTACCTTAATTGTATTATTGAATAGGTAATATATTTTCTATTGTCAATTCCACCTACTTTACGTAATCTCTGCCCCACCCCATAGTTGATTGGTAGAGAATGCCACAAGTATTAAATTCGCCTTTTATACAACTTGTATTTAAAGTGTACAAATAAAAAAAAAAAACAAAAAGTAATAGTTGGGTATATTATACATGATTAAATAAGAAGAATGTAAAACTAATGTACATGAACTTTTAAGAGGCGTAAGCATAATATAATATATGCAATTAAAATTTTATTTACCTAATTAATTATTGTATATATAATTGTATATACAATAATTTATATTGATATTGATTAATTTAATGACAATTACTCACCCTGGTAACATAACAGATATAATTTCAACACAATAGCGCGAGAGATAATAATGTATTTTCATTAATTATCTTCGAGCTAATTAATAAACTGTTTTAACGAGGATGTTACGAAGAATTAATCAACGGTGATTGGTTCATCCGGTGATGGAAAAATTGAATTACGTATTATATTACAGATTGTCTATCGTTGTTTAAAAATCTTTACTAATATTATAAATGCGAAAGTAATTTTTTTTGTTTGTTACGCTTTCACGCCTATACCGCTGAATTGTTTATGATGAATTTTGGAACAGACCTAGGTGAGACTCTGGAGACGTGATAGATTACTTTTTCTCGCGAAAAACTTTAGGAATTGGAGTAAAGGGGTGTTAAAGGAGGGTAAGAGAGTGGGTTTATTGCGTCGTCCGATTTCCTTCAAACTGTAGAGAATAATTATGTATAATTAATAATAAAGGTATGAATATTTGTTATTCAAACTATGTACTATTATAAGGTGTAGAATATGATTGTAAAGGTGATATAGAAAAATTATATTTATGAAGCTAACATTTGCACTGATAGTAGACCTTACAAAAAATATTTTTTTAAAGTTCTTATCTATCATTTGATAGAATAATTATTTTTGTATCGATCGACAATCAGAATCGATTGACAAAATTAATATTAACACAAACGGAACTGCGGGTAGAAGCTAGTGTGATATATTTTGCTTTGTCCTAATATTGCTCTCATAATTCTCTCTCTAATTACCGGTCTAATAATTAGTTTATTTACCAACCAACCTATTAAGTAGATATGATCGCATGTTTCGGAATTCGAAATTGTACTTCGGTTTGAGTTTTATTAGTTGTAATATTTATTGTCCAAAACTACTGTAATACGTAAGCATTTGAAAAGTTTAATACGCCTAGCTCAATTATTTATCACACTATTATTATAAATACGAAAGTGAGTTTGTTTGTTTGTTACGCTTTCACACTTTAACCGCTTAATCGATTATGATGATTTTTTGTATAGAAAGAGGTGGGAACGTGGAGACGGTGATAGGCTACCTTTTCTCGCGAAAACCTTATTGAAAGTGGGTTAAAGAGAGGATAAACTTTCTATGAAACTTTTTTTGCGCTATTCGATTTGTTTGATAAAATCAATATTAACGCGAGCCAAGCCGCACGTAAAATCCAGTATGACATAAATTAGGTAATGTAAATAATATTTTATCTTTTTAACGTGCTTATTTTGTGAGAATGTCATGTGAATATATGTTTGAAAGCAACAACTAGGTTCAATCTTCGCTTAAAGTTGAAATCTGTAGGAAAATAATATTTTTTTTTCATTGCTTATTACTGTTATTTTTCATACAAAATAAGAAATAACGCCGAAAAAAATCTTTGTCGTGTGAATTAAAATAGCTAAATTGTAATTATAAAATAATCTATTATCGCTAATTTTGATATGGAATAAATAAAAAAAAAAAACATATTTCGGACGAGAGGTTCCACCGTTTTTTTTTTTATTGTTGATCTTAAAAGTTTACTTGCGCGATGAATAGTAATTTAATTTATTTCGAAAAGTGGAAGCTGTGCACTTTACATATTATAGAACATACTATACATAGTACAAGTTCTTCAAAAGAAGAGTGAATCAATTATTACTGCTCAAACTTGTTCTACTTTCCTCCAGGTATGCCTGAAGCCGAGCGTTGTACAGGTCATAAAAAAAAGAGAGCGACGAACTTCTTAGCAAACCATGGATTGGCTGTGGGTGTGCCAGGTGCATCGTGTAGTAAATAAGGAAACTCTAACCAGTTTCCGAGACTTGTGACACGGATATAAATTAAGGTGCTTCGTTCCGACGCGTGTCAACCACACCTTCACTGCTCGTGTATCTCTCACTGTCCAGCCAAATTTGGTATGCGCCTGCTAGCGCAGCTGTAGAGGTGCGTTCTAGTATAGAACTTACTGCAGACCTAGACAGGCCAAGATCTTTTAGAAGATTATAGACAGATTTAGCTAGTATACCTCTCGTTTCCACTGTGCCGGCTTATATAATAACCACATTTAAGTCCTGTTTAGGTCATTATGTATCTCGTAGTATTTATTTGTTTTTATAGCATGGTCCTTAGGTATGTTTGTTTCTCATGGTACAGTAAGCATAACAAGTACCTACTATGTATTTAGTTGGTATTAGTTTTTTTTTCGATTCTCATGAATAAATAAACAACGATATAAATATTCTCTGCTCTGCTATACAATTACATTAGAGTTATTATGTTTTTCAAGACTAATCTTAATGTGAAACCCAGGAGTATTAGTCAAATTTATAACAAACTTAATTGTTATATTATTACTGTATAAACCCACCAATATTCCCAGTAGAATTAAAATGTGTGTAATATATGTTCATAGACCACTTTAATTCGATCAATTGCAAGTGAAACAACCAAATAATTGGTTTCGTTGTTGGTTTTTCGGGTATTCTAATTTAATTAAGTAAAAACCATCATCAACAATGTACATGTAAGCGCTTATAAAGGCCGTAAGTAATTTTTTTTATTTATTCCATTAAAAATAATTAAAGTGATATGGGACCCGTGCGGCGGGAAGGGTTGTCACTAAAGTCTTCAGTGTACAGGGTCACCGCGCGCACTAATTGCTCTGGTTGCAGTCTCTTCTCGGTGCTACACTTTACAAATTAGCTGGAGAAACGGACGTTGACACGAAATATGGTTGCCACATTATCATCAGCAAATTATACACTCTATTTGATTTTAGTATTTTTTACTAGACTCATCGATAGTAATAATTGAAAATATTAAAGATAAAAATACCTCTAAATATGAAAGATTTATTTAAATAAAATTTTTAATTATAATTTGTTTAAAATTAAAATTAAAGTAAGTTTGATAACGAGGGCATGTAACATTAGTGTACTTCTTAATGGATAAGTCTAATCTGTGTACAAATTTTATCAGAAGCAAATTTTCATGATTCTATATAACCATAAAACGTAAATGTACGCTTCAACCCTATTGAACGAAGGTCACGAGTAATTAGGTTGTTGGTAAAGTTTATGTTTTTCAGCGGCAGCCGTCGCTGCTTGCTTCCTCTTGTTACTTATTTAATTAGGACCCCGTCTCTCATGTTCTCTGTAGTCTTATCATTTTACAACGTTCCTGTCAAATTAATTGATTTATGACTTCAGATTTCATCGAAATATATACTATGTTTGGTGCATTTTCTTATCACTATTTTAATTGGCCTTGTTCGTCTTTTATAATAAAACTTAACGCCTGTCTCACTGTTTTAGTATTAAATGCTCTTTGTAGTTTTATTTTTATATTTTCTTCGTTGTTATTTTTATATTCAGTATATTAATTCCGGTTTTCAACTAGATGGATTGAACATTTAATTATTTCTTTATAACTCAAATAAATTAGATACTATCGTATATAATTTTTTCTCGGTTTGTTACCAATTTCCACGTTGCATACAACGTTAATTATCAATCAACATAAGTATTTTATTTTGTAAATTATCAGGTTTTATGAAAGTCAATAATGATTTTGGATATATAATAAAATAAATTAGTTGATGATTATCATAGTTAGAAGACCATAATTATGACTATACGTAGGTTACACGAAAGAGTTGAACAAATACACTGAAAATGTTTTCTAACAATACGAGTTTACATAAATTTAGTTAGACCGAATAAATAATGTAAGCAAGTAAAAAAGAGAAATAAAAATACAAAGCAATGTTTATATTATTTTTAAATGCTTAATGTTAAATAAGCAACTAAAAGGCAAATGCATATGGTTGGTAATTAGAAAGTAATGTTAACCTCGGGTCCCTCATTAGGACATCCTGTGCGACAATATGGGTACCTACTCGGGTGCGCAGATAACCCCGTGTGGCGTGACAAGTGACGTGCGTTGACGTATTTCTCTGTTTGTACGCATTCGTTTTACCATTATACACTGAATTCACAGTGAGCTTGGGATGATATAGAGACAAACGTTTTATTTGTAATTAAAATTTGTTATTTATTATATTGATAACTCTAACTACATTACTTTTGACCATGTGATACCGTGTTTCTTTTTGGTTTAATACAATTCGGGTATCAAACAGTATATGTTTTAACTAAGGATAGGTTACCAGGACAACAGGACAGTGACACCGTCAATGAAAAACCTATGTTTAGGTGATCAACACTGATTATTAGCATTGTACTGTTACTATCAGTCCTTTTTATTTATTCTTTTTACCTGTTATTCTACATCTTTGGAGTTGTTTATTGATAATTGTATTTCTAAAACCATCAAGTTTATTAACATTTTAGATCCTTAATAGATTTCAGCAAAAGATTGGAGCGTCAGGCTACTCGTATTTAAATGATGTTACCTTACATTATTATTTTTTATATTTCTATTTGGACAACCTACAATGGTTCTTTCCCATTTTCTTCACAACGGTGATGATTAACTGGTAAATAAATATTTGTAATATTAATCTTGCTAGTGTTTAATATAATGTGAGGTAAAGTATATATTAATTTATAGACGTTACTGAGAAATCAAGTGGCTCCAGCTGCGCAGGATCATCGTTTCACTGACACTGTTCTATAATGGGCATCATGTATAGCATTTTTAATGTTCATGCTGATTTCATGTTCTCTATTTTACATCAAGATGACACGTTCTGGATTCTAGAGCTACAGTTTTTCAGTAAATTTCACACCGGCATACAATAGAAGAGATAGAGTAGCATAATCTTTGAAGTAGTAGAACCGTCTTTATTCCATATTTTTATTATGTTAGATCTTTTAAGCGAATTATATAAAATTATAGATGCTGTTTATGCAAAATAGTATGGCAGAGATGGCTATCAAATTACTGTCATATAATCGGTACGCATCTTATTATTTTCGTTTCGAATCATTATTATCACCCGGTACAAAGAACTCACGTTGACATACTACTATAAAAAAAGAAAATATATTACCTATTTTTGTTTTATTTTAATTAGATAAAGTTTTATAATATCGTTATCACTTGCAGTAGATGTTATTAAAATATTTTGTTGAAAATAAAGAGTAAGATTAAATTTTATTGATTTAATGAATACAAACAATTATTAATGTAAGATGGCCATTAAACTGCGTTCATCGTCTCGAGGTCATACAATTTAATGTTTATCTAACAATTTGGGTATACATTTACGTTTGATGTTTGTTTTTTATAATTTAGAACATATTTGAAATAAATAAAAAAGAAACAGTGATAGCTTGGTGGAATATTGTGATAGGTGTGTACGTGGTGGTAGGATATCTTTACTTATAATGCGAAGGTGAGTTTGTTATGTTTTCACGCCACTGCTGAATCATGTGATAGACGGTGATACAAATTGCAAAATACTTATTGGAAGTGGGGTAAAGAGAGGGATAAACTTTGTATGAAACTTTTTATTTCGTCTACGCGTATACGGTAGTGGCAGG
Source organism: Actias luna (assembly GCA_039707435.1). Taxonomy (NCBI): domain Eukaryota; kingdom Metazoa; phylum Arthropoda; class Insecta; order Lepidoptera; family Saturniidae; genus Actias; species Actias luna. The sequence goes on along the minus strand of JAZHAC010000034.1, from coordinate 11,633,149 downwards.
TAGGGTAACCATTGAGATTAGCCTGTTATATGGAGCAAACAATCCAGGAACCCCATACCCTGCAAGACACCAGAAGCAATGATGATATGATGGTAATGTCTGAAATTAACACCGCATGTGCATCCGCTAAAAACGATTGTAAATGTATTTCAATTTAGCTTTGTTTAAATGTGTACCTACAAAAGATAATATAACCAGGTCAAGTTTCTTGCCGGTTCTTTTCAATGACTGGATTATTTTCCGAACCGGTGGTAGTTTTAAAGAAAATTATTTGATTTGAATGTGAAAGCTGCCTCTGGCACTACGGGTGTTTGAGTGCCTCCGTGCTTTCTTTCACGTCGGCTTTTAATGGTGCTTGTCAATCCATAAGCAGCCATAAGTTCCTCTCATCTGGTCCGAACCTGGATTCACACACTGGATTTCACACGTCATCAAAATGCTCTGTTCTTTGTTCATGATAATCTGTCGTAATAACATATTTCAGAATCAGCCAGTGCTTATTCAGTTGTCCAGGGGCTTAGAGACTGGCATGACAGAGACTTCCTCGGAGAGTCCATTTAATCATACGGAGGTCGCGCCATTGCTTTAGAATTAGACCTACTGTCTTTAATTACTACCATCGACACTGTCGTCTATTTCTCGAGCTACTGTAAATAAAAGAAATATTGCCTCTTAAAAAGATAAGTTCATTAGAAAATTCATATCAATTAGTGATCGAGAGCACGTTACATTCATTTCGAAATATTTCAACTCCTTAAAAGCATCAAGCTAAACGATATTTTCTATCGATCTTGCCGGCTCCCTAATTGGCCTGAATGCAAATACTCTGTTATTAGGCAGGTTAATTAAAGAGTTATCGAACGTAATTAACCCGTTTCGGTACACTACGTGTGCCTATGGCTCGTTCCAAACACTACTAATTAAGAAATACCTCCTTAATTATTTCAATTAGATATACATACATCACAAATTATTAAGCGTGAGCTTGCAATGTATGTGCATAGCTATTTTTATTTAAGATATATATCCATAATTCAGTTTATTTTCAAAGATAATCATCAGGTTTAAGGCTTTTTTGCACCATAAAGTAAAACTATTGTTGTAAATAGTAGACCTAACATTTTGTATGGAATATTACGAATGTTTATAGTGCATTAAAGTTCCATGCAATTCAAAATCAACGGTGACCTCAAAATATGAGCAATCTTTCAACGGTGGTGTTTTTCATGTCTACCTGCAAGTGTCTAGTCGAATATACTGGTTGATACTCAAAGTCACAGGCCGAAAACGATTCAGTTCATCGTTTATCATGCAACAGCAAAAGAGTAGAATTCGTTCCCGGCGTCTGTACTCTTATCTGTCGGTCTTCAAATTATAAGTAGATTATAATTTGACTGTATTCAAGAAAGAAGTGAATAGAAATCTTTTAGGTACCTGCGCTTTGTGTATCGTCAACCTCGTCTTTGCTTACCACCAGGCGTGATTGAGGTCAAGCGCTAGTTATCATGACGAGTTTATAACCCTTCTGAGTTGTATCCAGCTGAGTATTGTTGTCTACCACATCACTTGATTTCTAGATATACGCTGGCAGGTCTCGACACGCGACAAACCCAAGCGTGCTACTGCGAAGTATGTTCGACCTTATAGCGCTTATTATAGCGCTCGTGATTATTTTGAACACAATTGCCTCGTGCTACCACATAGCTACTAAAACGATTTGAACTTAGTATACTTAGTCAACTGCCTTACATCTGGGGATAAGACTCTACCAGTGATAGCACTCTTTGGTTGTTAATTTTCGGGAGCAGCCAGTCTGTTGACCAGTGAAAGTCTTGTAGGTTGGCATATTTTTGACAACTACAGGTGAATTGTTTTGTGTTGCCTTTGTTGTCTGCAGTTTATAATGTGCTTATTATCAGTGCCGTCACTTTACCGTTATTGTATTAAAAGAACATTAGCCATTTATCAATTAGATACTTGTATAATAAAAATAAATTAGATCTGCATACAATATATCTATGTCAGGAATAAGCAACATTTTTATTTTCTTACCACACACACGCAACAGAAAATACTTTCCTGAAGCCATTAACGTGTTTTATTTTTTATTTTGCCAAAAAAAACATTGTATATAATTAATGTTTATACCTATATAAACAGTGTTATCATTTTTATTTAAGGTTATTGTCGAAGGTTAATTAATTCCATCCATTAATTGGGCAATGTATCTAGAGTACACACGAGTGTCGTTTATATCTAGGCCTCTGTCTATATTGTGATTAAAAAATAAAAACAATGATTATCACTTACAATAATAAGTTTAATTAAAATGATGTTTGTTTGTCATTATTATTTCAATACAATAATACATTAAGTTATGGATATATTGGCTTTTCTTCAATTCGACTGTTTGTTTATATTTCTTAATGAATTTGAAAAAGTGTTATGCAATAATTTTAACCAATAAACTCGTAAAAACGTGGTCATTGATTAATAATAGTTACATAAAAACTTGATGAAAAGGTTAAATTTGATTAAACATATGTAATATTTATTGTATTCTTTTAGATTTATTAAGATTTTAGGGTAATTATCGAAGTAGATAATTCGAGCTGCTTTATTCATAGTATGATAATACTCATATGCTATGATCCTGTTATCCTTAGTTGTATGTTAACCGAATTTTAAATCTCACTTGCTTTTACAAATTTCGATGTTTTGTGCTCACCGTTTTTCTCACGATTTAAACATTTATAATGTCAAAAAAGCGTTACGGATTAAAAAATATTAACTGACATTATTATCTCATCAATGTAAAATAACGCACGCTTGAAATAAAATACTATAAAATTTTAGCTTCAAACCTGAGCACAAATGGACCAATAATGATGAGTACTTGGACGATAACATAAAAACCATAAAAAGTTAAGGGTTGCTTATTTGGACTTTCAGAAATTAATAAATCTCTCATCGCGATAAGCCGATATGGGATCCAATAATGATCTTTACGTCGTTAATGTCAAGTCTCAAGTGTCCGAATGCACTCTTCAAATTTTTTTTTTTATTATTCCGAAGGAGATATGAAAAAAGTTTGACCTTTTTTCGAGAATACCGATAAAAGATAAATGAGTTTTAGTATTGAAAAGTTCAACCATGTTTGTATTATCAGTAAAAAACTAATAGTTCGATGGTATTTTTTTTTTTATAACAAAATGTAAAAATTTATATACTTTTTAGATGATGTTACATAGATAGAATAGTTGCTTAGTGGATATCCATACCTATTGATAATATTCACCGTTTTAGCATCGTATATAAAACCTGGAACAAATTACAGTGGTAGAGGTTAATTTTCTTACTTCTGATATAAAATAAGTTGTTTTATGCAACATTCTTTGTTAATCCGTGACCGAAAAAGAAAAAATAAAATAGGGTCGCTCATTTATAGCTCATTTCGATTTTAGTGCTTTTTAAAGAACATTCAAAAGTTTGTGAACGTGGGCTGCGACAGATTTTATGCAAATGACATTATGACATTAAGTATTGTAACAAAATGTGTCCACTTTATTATACTAAAGGAAACTTTTTGCGCCATTTCTAAGGTTTCTTTTTTTTATGAAATTTAATTTATTTTATTTTTATTGTTTGTTATTGAACTTTTCTTTCGATAATATTTATTATTTGTTGATTTTATTACTGATCATTTATAAAACTTTACATCTTAGCGAACTTTTCTATTTATAAATTGAAGCCAATAATATTTTAAGGAATGCACTTATGGGTTGAGGAAATAATCTAATTTCCGCGAATATCTATTTTCAAAGGCACAGTTGTATCGGCACGTAAGAACCCGGCATTACATTCCGAAACCGAAATAATATAAATGTGTAATTTGGTTATTTATGATTTTGTTCATAAAAATACGAGTATATTAGAATTAACACGTGCCTAATTTGTCTTGTACGGTATATGTATAAACCCCAAAAACATTGTTTGTGTTGTCACAGTAAAGTTAGATAATTAATAGGATTCTGGTTAATGAATGAGCTTTCGTTGTAAAATTCACACACATTCTATCAAAAAATCAATCTCAGACTCGAGAGTATTAAAGGCTGTGAACAATAACATGTTATATTTATTAGAATGTGTTGTTCCACGAGTTATATTTCATGCCCCTGGTACTTGTAATACAATTTTGTGAGCATATCTATGTTACTGTTAAATAAGAGAAGAATAATAACGGGGTAAGTTTGAAAAATGTAGGTCAACTAACTTAACGTTAATATTATAAATGCTTTAAAATATGTAAAAAATACACAGAATCAGCAAACGCGTGTTTGGTTTACAGTTTAACTTCTCGCCATCCATGAGTCTACAAAATTTCACAGTTGGAAAACGTCAATTAGAGGGTCAAAGTAGTAGCAACAATAGATATGATTTCAAAGAGCTAGGTACATTATCTTCTACTGACGTCGTTTGTAGTTTGTATACAATGTTATATAATTGTTTGTCTCCCATAAACTATTTACGTGAACTAATTTATTGGTATTTTAGTTTATACAAAAGACTCACAATTTTATTAACATTCTAATTATATACATTTGTTACTAGCTTTTATCCCCGTTGAATAGTTAATTTGGGCACCAAATTTTTTTGGGATACTGTATTTTGGATTTTTGGGATATTGCGGTAATTTTTGGGATTTTGTAAATAATACACATAAAAACTTTCATCCACACGTAAGTCGAAATTTCAAAAACCCTTAAATAAATTGTCATTCATATCAAGTGCCTAAATACAAAGATTCATGGTTTTATCTTCTTCAAGAACGAACTTCCATACAAACTATTACATTCTATATTTACCCCTTCAATCTTTTTTTTTTTGTGAAAAATGGTAGCCTTTCTCAAAGTCTAGTCTATCTCTGTACCAAATTTCAACAACATCGGTTAATTGGTTTCAGTGTGAAAGCGTAAGAGACAAACAGAGTTACTTCCGCATTTATAATATTAGGTACAAATACTACTTGATTTTCGTTCAGATGATTACACCGAGTTCATTACAATGTTCGTGCTCGATTGACTTTTCAAAGTGAAAATTTAACCATTGGTATTTAGACCGTTTTGAAATTACCATTGGAGTCAATAATACCTAGGCTTAGTGTTCTCTGAAGTCGTTAATTTCCTCGTATTGTAGTTCACTTGATTCGTGGAGTAGCAAACATCGAGCAGCAGTAATGAATGAGTGGAATGGCGTACATCGCCACGGCAATTTAGACGTTCAGTGGGCCGACGCGCTCCAACAGTCCTCGAAATTACCACTACTCGATACTTAGTGCTTATACCTGCCGGGTTTTGATTGCTTACTAGATTATGTAGGAAAGTTAACTGAGTATTATTACTTAGCGTAATTGATTTAAATACGACGAGGTTAGTGATTACGGGCGGTTATGTCTTTTTTATTTATTGAGGAAGACGTTTCACAATTATTCGTGTAGTTTATATCAAAATGTATATAGTGTTTGGAGCGCGTTTCACGGCATGAAGTCTATTTTTATATATAATTCCATGTGCTTATGCAGGCATCTTCGTCAATGTCAAGTGTGTCAAATAGAGGATTTAAACTGCCAAGTATTCAGTGTAACGTATTATTATGTCTAAAAAGCCGGCAAATAAATTGATAAGCTTATACTACTTTTTGGATTTTTTAAAGTGTGTCTATGTCTATTTGTATTTATTAGTATTTAATACTTTATAAATAAAGGCGACGACAATTTATAAAAATACTATATTTAGCATTTCATAAGTTATACGTGTAATATAACATATTAAAATTTATAGTTGATACCTTTTATTTTACCTTTGTGTATGCAGAATAGTAAGAGTTTGTTGAATCTAACGATTATTTTGTCTTACATAATTCAGTCTTGTAAAATAGTTATAAAGTAACGAAAATTTGTGTCCCGGTGTAATACCTAAATGAATTTGTATAGAAAATAGACGCCACTATAAAGATATAAATATGTTTTTTAATAACTCAAATTACACACACATTACAAATCTGTTTAGATTATCGTTTTTTCTTTGTTAATATTATAGTTTTTAATATTTTTTTCCAAAAGATCCTAGTCGATTGATTAATTAATGTGTGTTGTGCCAACATTTTTTTTTGGTAGAATTGCGAATAAAATAAAAACCTTTAACTCTGATTGCAGCGTGGTAGAGTTTCAAAACATCATACAGTTTAATTGTAATAAATCGCCGGCCCGAGTTAATAACCAACGGCGGACCAGATCGACTTTCAATTTAGCGGAATTAATAACAACACAAACACACGGCGCGTGGGGCTAACACACGGGTATAACTGGGAATCACTCATATAACGCCACAACTTCGCTTATGGTGTCATATACACTTTGTAGTCATTTTACACCCATAGATTTTATGCATATATGTGTGTGTATTTCATAGTATTTATTTATAAATAGCAGTGTCTTCGTTCCCGTGGAACTAAAAATTAATTAAAAATTTCTGCCCGTTTTTGTAACTTTTTTCAATATTGACTTGCTCCTATTGGTGATAGCGCGATGTTAAGTAGCCTAAAGCATTCCTCATGATTGCACTATCAAATACAAAAATTTTTTTTGTAATCCGACTGGTAGCTCCTAAGATTAGCGCGTTCTAACAAACTTTTCCGTTTTATAATACTAATATAGATATAGATTTGTTTAACTTCACCGTTTACTTAACTTTGAAAAAAGTTTCCTTACAGTTATTCATTTGTATTACTTTAAAAATTATCAATAGATAAGTATTTTTTTAAACATTTCGTAATGTAAGATTTAAGTTAATTTCGTTCATCAGAACTAATACTCCTATATATTCATAACAAGTGTAAGAATTCGTATTCTAACATTAATACTAACATTAATATGTTATATGGTTCAAATAACTGAAATACAATTTTATTATTATTATTATAATCATATTAAGACCTAGTGATAGTTTGTGGTAGGTATGTCTAAATAAACTACGATACATTGTTTAACGTTTGGTTGTTTCGTCAAACAACATCGATGCACTATACGGCTAATTAAAACGCTACACTGAGCATTACCGATTGTATACTTGCTAAACCAAAATTAGTGTCTAATTATTATCATTGATAAGATTAATTGCAGTATGCTTATAGCGAAACTGAAGTATTTTCTTTTATAAACATGGTCAGTTATGATGAGTTTACGCTACGTGCCACATTAGCAGTAGCAAGCAATCGAATAGATTGAGCTAAACGTATGATTAAATAAAGTATTTTGTGGTCTAAGAAAGAAGTATAGTATAATAATATTTACCTATTAATTTACCTTATTAGTATGAAATAGTGAAATTGCCGACCATCAGCATATGAAATAAAAGCAATAAGTAAAGTACACTTTAATATATTAATACGTAGTATTGCAATAATACTAAGTTTCTATGAAATTTATTATAGATCTCTCTGTTTAATGATATCGGGTACAGATGAAATCGCAATAAATATACACGTATCAAATTACCAGATTTGTTGTATAATCCTCTGCTTGTCTGATAGTATCGGATAGAGATGATATCGAATTCCAGAAATGACTTATAGTTTAATTTTTAACTATAGAAAAAGAAGGTAATATTGTCCACCTACAAATTTTCAAATATAACTATTTTACATCATGATTATCCATAGCTAATCTTATACGAAACCATCGGATATCCGAATAATTTCATATCCGTTACATCCCTAGTGCTCTTCGGTAATAACCAATTCTTGAAATTATATCATTAAATGTTTCTTTCTAAGATGTTTACTTCGCCAGGGATTTATTGTAATCCGATATATTTGTAATAAGCAGAAATACTAATTGCTCCCTTTGTATCTTCAATTAATCTCGCAACAGTAAAAATATTGTATATAGAAGAGACAAATATTTTCTATTTATAAATACTAATTATCCTCGTTCTTATTTGCTATGTCGGCAACAAATGCTTGTTTGTTCACTTAGAGAAGGAAAAGTTTATCGTGCTTCTAAAATGTATGTAAGCAGACAGCTGTATATCTTTCAAGGCAACAAACCAAAACAAGAGTAATATGTGACAGCTTTATCTACATGTCCGTGGTGGCAGCAACACAGTCGGATATATAACCTCCCTACCTTTTTTTTTTTAGTGAAAAATTCATTGATATACACTTCTTGTAATGCTCCAGACAGGCAACGAAAAGGGCTTATGGGTCTTATTAGGTGAAAAACACGGTCAAATACCCACTAAGAAGGGGGCGAGTAGCAATATATAGTATATATAAGAGTAGAATAAATATATATATATATATAGTCTATATATAGTCTTATAGTCTTACTCATCAATTTCGATGACGGCGATTCCAAAACGTATAATTTCTTTCGAGTTTGGGCCATAATGTGATTCGCTAACCCAAATTTATCTTTAAAAACCCATCACATACAGCGCAGTAGAGTTGTATCTTTTAATACTTGGCGTTTTTCTCAATTATTTGCAACCGATTCTCTTAAACCTTGCAATACTTTTAAAGATGGTAGAGCGCCAAGATGATTGTTTTAAAGTGAGATCCTCCCAACACGTATAGTCGATATTGCAAGCGTGCAAACCAGCAGAATACCCTTACTACCAAAGACTAAACCGGGAGTTTTTGATTATCGAATATAAACCGACCAATCCTTGGCTATTTTTTATAGTTAAGGTTTTAGCATTATAGCCTTAACCTCACCTCTCAAGTGACGATGTGGCCCTAGATGGTGGACATGTTAAGCCTAGTGGAGGGATCGGCTCTCAATTGCAACTGGCGAAATACATCTATAGGTATTTGGCGGCAGATTTTCAACTTGAGAGTCGTAGCTACCCGGGTATTAAAAAAAGCTGTACCATAATGGTATGGTTTCATCACGATGTTTCCTTCACTTAAAACTCAAGCTCATTGTAGGTGGATTCGAGCTCGCGTCCCTTGACGAGGCGTCCGTACACGTTATCATCTAAGTTATCATCACATCATATCTTTAAGACGCTACTGAGTCCAGTAACACGACTCACATATGGTGATCTTGATTCTGACTGTGTGCTAAACCAATGATTCCTATTCACCGTAATAATAACGACCGAGTAGAATGTATAAAACAGTTATATTATAAATTGCTTGTTCAAAAGTATTTCATCATTATTGGTTGACACGTGACGCACAGTAGGTATATAAAAATACGTCATCATACATTATTATTTATATAGATATATTGTTTCCACATTCTTCAATACATTGCATCGCAGATTATAAAATTGTTTACACTCTTCTGCAATGTGGCTTTTGTATGTCAGTACTGAGTAAGCAAAGTCGTTCTTTGACCAATTAGAGGGACTAAACGTAAATGCAAATATGTCTCATTACTTTGACATTACTTTGAAAAATAAAATCATGGTGAGTCGTCTATTTGTCGTACAAATAAGGAGTTAACAAAAAAATATTACTTGATTAAATTGCAACAGTCCTTTTTGTTTGTCTCTACTATTGTCCATACTTATAATAAAATCATTACTTAGGTATTTTGTACATATTTTTGATAATATCAGGTTGTACTTTGTTATCAACGTAGTAGTTAAAAATATTTTTGTCTCTGTGTCTATGTCCTTATGCGAATAAAAGTAAAAAATGTAATAGGTGAACTATTTTATGAATATAGATGCAATTTATTCTATTCGGTGGCTGATAACTTAACTATATTTTATCTCTCCATAATAATGAAATAGTTAAAAAAGAGTCTAAAAAAATTAAAATGTTTTTCAATGTTATAAAATTAATGTGTTATTGGTAATTATATAGTAGTGTTCTGTTAGCATTTGCACTATTGTATTAGAAAAAGTATTATAACATAACAATTTAATGTTATTTGGATTTTTACGATACCAATCAAAATATTTCTGACTATACTTTTTGACGTGTTTTGACACAGTGATTCTTAGTGGCAGCATATTCGGTGTGATTTGTATTCGAATCCTATGAGCTTCGAATCAAGAAACATTCGTGCATTATAATATTATGGTGATAGGACATTTTCTATTCGTCACCTGGCTAGCTATCACACTCAAATTAGAAATCAGTCGTTAGACACCACTTTAATAGATAAACTTAAGGAAATGGGGCCCCTTTCCCATTACGTATTGTGTGTCACATTTTTGGTGCACATTATACACTGAAAATTATACACATTGGTGAGATTGTGGTTAGACGTTAGAGTTAATAAAGTAGTTTTGGCGTTCATAAGCGCATTCTCAGAGCCTAAATGGAATAAAGATTTGTGATTTCATTTGATTTGAAAAGTAAAAGAAAATACCAACCAAGAGACTTAATAATCCCATTCCAGTTTATTTATTAAATATGTTTGATAGTTACAGCCAAGCCTATTAATTCCCTTTAATAAATAATAAGGGCTTATAATAAAATAAAATATTATAACCTTATTTGATTTTAAAGATAAATGATATAGATAAGCGCATCTTAGTTATTAAAATTATATTATATAATCTTAACATAACATACGTAATAATCCTATTCATTTTTTCAATAACATGACGCGACTAAATTCAGACAATTGGTCTAATTTTTATGATAGTCATTATAGAAAATTTGAGATTCTTTTAAAGTTAGTGATAACCTGTTCCCAAATATATTTCTTTTATGATAACGTTAAGATTCCATATAAGTTACAGAACAAAAAATAAAATAAAACCCGGTTGATAAACATTGTAGAAAAAGTACTATACTGTTTTGTATTTGCCTACTTCTATATAAAATAAGTATATTTATGTCGGAAAAAAGAGCATACCTATCGAAATAACAGAAACAAAATGGTCCGCAAATTGAATTTCTCGCTAAGTATTTACAGAAAATATTGGTTTAGCAGAATGCATAATGGGCGGAAAAATGTCAACCGTAAGTGTATTAAAGTTGGGGCTGTGTTACCGCTGCGTGCCGCTACTGATGTATGGCCGCTGCCGACAAATTGAAAACAGTAGCAAATGGCCCGATCGCGGACCGCTCAGTTTCCACAATAGTCGCATTCATTCACTAGTAAAACAAACCATTCATTGTTTATTTTCTTTAATAATATTGCTCATTGAAGATGGTTAGAAAAAGACATTTCCATACATTGAAATTCAGGATCGTTATTGAAAATGATATACACTTATTTAAAAAATATGTTACTGGTATAGTATTTGTTATGTTTACAAATTATTCTTCCAGTGGTATCGTTATGAAATGTCAACATTTATTAATACAGCTATTTTCTTTTTCTGTGAATAATGTAGCGGGCTTATTCTATTAGACCGTATTCAATATAGAGTTCCGCTCGCGCAGAAAATGATTGCGGAACGCGTGAGCGGCGACCCTGGAGCTAACCCTCGCGCCGTGCTCCGCCCGTCTACCCTTACATTCGAGACACTAAACATTTTGTTTTTTAAATAAAATATTTATATTTCACATTTTTTACGTTATTTTAAAATTATTAAGTTAGGATCTAATATCAGAATTGTATACATGAGACACTGAAGAAACTATTAAGCTAAAGCTTAATAATCATAACGATTCTGATTAATTTTGTCCAGAAATTATTACAGCTATGTTAATAATTATTGTTTGTTATAGTTATATTTTATCACAAAAAAATGCAATACAGTATAATTTAAAAACAATCCATAATACAATTAGGCAAAAAAAAAAAGAATTACTTTATTATGTTACTGTCAGAAATTAAAAACAAAACATTGTAGATTTCTCAAAAACCTGGTTGAAGTCCGTATATTTTTATGTTTAGAATATTTTTTACTAATAACGCTACGTTCGGTTTATTCCAGTGTCAAAGCCATATTCATGTACTATATTTTTTTATTATTATTTATTAATTTAAATAAACTAAATATGACTGCGTTAAATTTATGCAAAAAAACCTTTTGCTTCGTATCAAAATTTCGGTTTGAGAAAAAACTAAATAACGTCGTGAGGGTGGGTGTTTGTCCCTCGCAAATAGTTAGATTACATAAATAAGGCGGTCGGAATAGCGTAACCGATAGTGATCTGCGGCTGGACGATCGGTCCGGCTTCCCTCAAATTGAGTAGATCTTACCAAGACTTTTTACTAACTTTACTACGCAAATGGAGAAAAACTTAAAAATATAATTTTTGTATTAGTATACATTATAAATAAGTTGAAATAATAAACACGAAAGGACGATTAGGCATATTAATTTTTATATTGAATAATATGATCAAGTAAGAAAATAACAGTGGCGGCTACGTTTTCGTGGTTAGGGTAATGTATATCCTGTTGCGGTTTGGTTAGTCTACGACTACGAGGTGGTAAGACGATATCATCGAGACGTGTCGCCGCCCACGACCGAACCGGTTTGAGTTACGTTCCTATCCTGTTTATTGATACGTTACAAATTGATCTGTTGACATACGATATGTTTTTATCACGTTCATGTTGATTCGAACGATAATTTGAATTTGTTTGATTTTCACACCAATTTGTTTACAACAAAACTTGTTCAGAACATTTATTTGTTTACGTTTTAAACATACTACGTTATTTATGTTACTCTAAACATAATCGTAATTCACTATATTGATATTCATTACTAACATTACTCATTGTTTTAGTGAAGTGGGTTGATTTATATTCTGAGGATTTTTAAGCAGAGTTCAAGCAATATTAGATATATTTTGCAGAACCATGTTATTAAACAATTGGATGATAAAAATAAGAAAACAAATTTTGTTTTAGAGAATAAGAAAACTGTAATCTGTAGTGAAATCAGACAAATAGCGGAATATCTGTAGTGACCAATTCAAATTGTAGGAACGATTGGGCCCCCGCTCGCGCCGTTGGATAGAATCCAATCAATGAAACTAGTTCTACTGATGCCTATCACTAAACTTTCACATTCAAAGATTTGTTTCTTAAGATTAAATCAAAGGCGAATTACAGTAGCGGCGAAAAAGAAATATGGCGAGTCCGGCCCCGCGTGAGGGCGGGGGTGTCCTGCTGAAATTGCTTTTCAATCCCTCGGACTTTGGACTTGTAAAGAAGTTATTACCTTCCAAGGAGATAGCGGCGGGTCCGGCGATACGGATATATGTCTTTTTCATATGTAATATTCCTTTTTCGCGTTTTATTAATGGAAAATGTTTCGTGGTACAGTGTGGCGAGCTCTCGCCCTCGATATTAAAAAAAGCCGCAGTCGACTTAGTGCGGCTTCTTTTATGAGATTGTCGTAAAGTAGTTTATGTTTCTCGGGGACATGCGTGTATACTTATTTATAATACATTATCATTTACTGTGATGTTCTTTTTATTGACTCTTAATTAGAGATACGTGTATAAATTTATCGCTATGCGAATAAAATTGAATAATGATAGTGATTGTTATTAAATTTCTCATTATGTTTTCGTACTATCAAGGTATACCTGTATATAGTTCGTTTGATAATGTTGCCTACTCTAATTAAGTCCACTACACCAATGTTTGGAATTAATTAGTGTATTGTTTAATTGGCATCTCTTGTTATCTGTTTGTTTGGTTTATTTATTCATTAGTGTTGTTTGTGACAGATGCTGAGGCAGACGCTATTACGATGTATTGTGTTACCCTCGCAGGCACTTTTGTTTAGAGTTCATTTTGAAACGTATATTGGACTTTTTTATTATTTACATTTAAATACATATAAAGATAATTGGACAATGCATGCATGAGATATTTGTTATCGTAGTAAAATAGGTAATCATTAACATTTAAATCCCTTTTACTTGAATTTGGGTTTATTTCTCATATTTTATAATAGATGTAAAGGATATTACAGCTTTTTATTCATAAACTGCACGTTCATGGCAAATCAATACCTTGACAAGGTTATGTACCTATTATTGTAATTTAAACCATTTTTTTACTGTTTGTTAGATAAGTTACTTAGATATATATTACCAATCGGTTAATGATCTTTATAATATCTTAAGTATTTTTTCTGTAATGATAATTATATACAGATGTATTTATAGGATATATTCAGCTAGCTGTCAGTGTCAGGGGTATGGCGGCATAATATGGCCGCAACAACATAGCCCACGGATTGATTACACCTGTCCATTTCCACTGATAGAATGCTGTATGCGATTCAAATTGAATTACAACCGCTGTAGGAATCGTGTGTTACATAGGAAACATTGCCTCTGAATATTTAGTAACTAATTACATACGATTGGATCTGCGTTGTGATTTGTTGAATTTATGTATATGTATAGGGATTATTAATGTTTCCTTCACAGTATATCCGAAGGCAGACATAGTTCCAAACACATCGGTAAGTTTTGAGTGCGTAATGCGCACGATGATCGCTATTTAGTCAGACAAAGATGTCCACTATAAATTACCATAAATTATAATAATGATTTTTTAAAAGTTTACCTTATGATCATAATTTTATTTGATATTGAATGTTGGCGTATCTATTTTGGACTTAATTTAGGTGCTAGGTTCTAGGATTGGTTTCCAGGAATTGACTCAAACTCGTCGTAATAATTTATTAACAGTCTTGTGCACAATAACAGAGAAGAATATAAAAAGGCACTAAAATGAAAGGTTTGTTGCCAGTAAAAATATTACAGTTTTAACCGGAAAATCTACCACCAAATATTTATTATCTCCAATAAGTTTAGCGTGTCCACCATCTTAGGCCACACCGTCACTTAACATCAGGTAAGATTGTAGCCATAACGCTAAACCTATATAAAACATTTTTTTTTTAATGTAATCTAAAACCATAATATCGCATTTAGACCGTAAATCGTGTGAATTTTTAATTTCCCTTTTTGAATCGGTTCAAGTGATTAAGTCTCCCTATTTTCCGTTCAATTGACCACGAATGTACTGCAATGGGCTAAATATTTGTTGAGAACTAAATACTGGGTGTAGTCGAGTATTTGGGCAGCTGCCCTTTGTTTGTTTGTAAGTTTATACAGTGCTTTAGAAACTATGGTTTTATTTCTAACAGTAGCAAAGCCGTGTAATGGCGTCGAGCTTGATGGTGGGTACATCCAATTTATGAATAACTAGCCGTGCCTGTGACTTCGTTCGCGTGGTTATAAGATTGGTTGATAAAAGTACATTCAATATTCGTGTTACACGATAACCTCATATGCACAACGCCATCTATCGAATATGGAGTTCAACTGTCTATATTAGTTCTATTTTGGCGTTGCAAATAACTGAATTGCGTGCGTGAGAACACTTTAAATTCATATTATTTAATATCTCTTGATAGAGTGAACCGATTGAGATAAAACAAAAACTAAGTAATACTTCAAGTTACGCACAATTTTTACGTTTAGTTATCTACATTGGTTTCATACATATTACGTGATGCGTGCACAGACAAACAGATAAACAGACAAAAATTAAAAAAAGCTGGAAATGGGTTCTGTTGGTTATCCTTTAACACCCTGGATATTTACCGGCAACAGCCCAAGCAGCGACAGCAGCCCAAGTCAAGGTTCGGTGGTTCTGGCATTCTTGTGCCCGCTACCTCGGGGCTGAGTGCCCTCAACACTGGCCTCAAAAAATTCGGTGAAGCTATCAAAGCCCTTAACAGCGTACGTTAATTCGGAAAAAATCCCTGGGTATTTTTTTTGATAATATTTTGGATGTACAAAATCAATATTTCTATAGATTTATTATATGCATAGAAGATAGTCACTAGAAATACATAGATAATTCATTGATTCTATCATATCAGCCTATAAACCAACAACTGGATATACTCTGGCTTATACAATAATGCGATAGATCGAAAACAGAGTTACTATCACTGGTATATCGTCATGGGCATTGTGATCGTCACTCAGTCAGGTGTACATCCTGACGTTTGGTAACATATCAACTGATCCTGTAACACGAGACGCCTAATCGTCTTATATTTGGTGTATGTTGTTCGTGATCCAATTAGGCATATTGCTTATACTCTACTATTCAGCAAACATTTATCCATAATAAAAATTAAGACGTTTTGACTCGATGTATAAAATTCCTTTGTACATACATTCAGCATTCTTCTTCTAATAAATTGCTTATTCGGTTTTTATTTATTGTGTAATGATGTGGTACCTCATTGGTACATATTTATTGTCAGACCCGAAACGTAGAACTAGAACTTTTAAAAAAAAATCCACAAAAACTTTGATTTACTCTTTCTTAAATATATTCCTTAATTTTAATTCTTTCAGCACATTTAAATGTTTCTAAATTCCATATATATTTTATTCATAACGTGTTATTCCGCGGTGTGACAACGTCTACATACCGAACCCGCTAGTATAGTTTAAAAATCTACCAATATATCTAGGATTATCTAAAGTATTATTTTGATTGTATTATAAATAGGACTACATAGCAATTTTCTCTGTATTTATGTATTCTTTACATTATTTGATATTATAAACGCGAAAGTGAGTTTCTTTGTTTGTTTGGTACCCTTTCACGCCTAAACCGCTGAATGGATTACGATGAATTTTGGTATAGAGATAGAATAGATAGATAGAAGAGATAGGCAGCCTAGAGACTGTGATAGGAAAGTGGGGTAAAGAGAAGGATAAACTTTGTATAAAACTTTTTATTGCCGCATCCGATTTGCTTGAGAAAAACAGTATTAACGCGGGCGAAACCACGGGTAAAAGCTAGTGTATAATATTTATCTGTAGTTTACTACATTCATTTAAATGTTGCAACATATAATACGGTTCATAACAACATAAGCCTCAAATATTTCATTACCACGTGTAATTTACCTTTATAAAGGTAAGGGTGGCGGGTACGAATCCCGTAACGGAATACAGGCTGTTAGACTAATTTACGTGGAACATCATCCTCGTAATTAATCCACTTACAGGAACTCGCGTGCCGCTTTGAAACTGGATGCTACGTTGAAGTTGCAGAGGTTGCTTGGCCTCTTACCGTAACCTGCCTCTATAACGTAACGTACACGAATTCATTTGAGAAACGAATTTATTCAAACATCAATCCATTAAATTAACATTTTTAATGATTTTACATACTTTATATGTGTTGTTGGATTAGATTGAGCGTTGTAAAAAGTCAACTATATTGTTTTTGGTATGTTTAGCGTTATGGCTACTATTTCACCTGTTGTTATATGACGATGAGACCCAAGACAGTGAACACGTTAAGCCTAGTGGAGGGACGGGCTTTCAAGTGCAACTACCTGAACACACCTGTAGGTATTTGGCGGCAGATTCTAAACTTGAACTTCACTTAACAAAACTTTCGCGACCCAGTCTGGCAAAAACTCGTACCATGCCGTTTGACTGCTGAATACATTCTACACTCCGGTTTACTAAGAACGGTACGTGCGTTAACATTCGCGTCACTATGGCGATTGTTATACCTTTGTTTGTCAAATACCTACTAATAAAAACCGCAACGACACACATCGCCCCTGAGTTCTAAAGACCGGGGATTGTTTTCGCACTACTTGGGATAAAATTATTGTATCTTACCACTATAAGAACCTCAGATCTTTGGTTAATTGGTTATAATAATCTTTAGAGTTTTATAAATATCAGACAATTAAAAATGTTTCACTGGTTGGTTACGTCACACTATCATTGTTATTATAACTTAGTTCTGTCCCCGTTCGTTCTCATTGTAAATATTTGAAAATTATTTTACAAGTTTTATGCTAAGTCATATGTCGTTTGAATTTAAACCTTAATATCATACAACATAAGTTTCAACCAAATCTTAATCATGGACAGTTCCATTTGAGCCGTAAAATGTCAATAGTGCAATAGAAGTGTCGCACAATGAGCCATTGTATGAATCATTCCGACTAAAAATAAGCGTATAATTAAAAACATACTGTGAGTCGACGAACATTTTCTGGTACCACAGTATAGAATCAAGTAACACATGTTTATACAATACTTTGTTATAGATTACTTTTGAATAATTATTAGTTTGAATTTTTATAATTTAGTATTTATGGTAGTTTTACATAAATTACAGCAATTGAATACTACAAAAGTAAATTTGTGACAGGGTCTGGTTAGGTAACTGGATGTATCTTTAGTATAGTGTGCATCGAAAAATCTTTTATGACTTTCACTTTTTCTTTTTGTATGATAAGTCACTCACTTTTTGTTTGATAAGTCATTCGGTCCTTTCTGAGTGTTGCGTACAGTAGGTAAAATGTAAAATATTCAACATCAATATATTTTCTTCTAAGAACAATATCTTAAATGTAGTCTCAACAATGAACATCAATATTGCTATGAAGAATGTGTCCACTAAACACACTGTTTGATAAATACGCGGTAGCGTTCCCGATATATTATCACATTTTACTATGAGAGTTACAATAGCTTATGTATATATAGAACATTTATTAATTCATTAAACAATGTAAGACAACAATTATTATTTTTATAATACTTGTTAATAGTAATCTTTTTAAACACACTAATTTTAATATTCAACACATACGTAATTTTTTGACTTACACAAATAATAGTATAAAACATTAATTAATCGAAAACGGATAATTGTTACATTAGAGACATAATTTGTATCCGTATTGGAAACTAGTTTTAAATAAGCGACCACAAAATGCTATTATTTATTTGTACGAAGTTATCTTACTGCGTGTCGTTACTAAGATTGAATCGTTGCGGGGACGGTATGAATATGCACTGATTGTGTTTATTCATCTTTATCAAGAGCACTATTCAAAATTAAGGGGATGCCTTCGTTGACGAATTTAGAATGTTTCCATTTTGCAACAGCAATGGAATTTGTTTGCTTTGAATAAAATGTGACTACAATACAGTAGTTTAAACAGTTTTAACGTTTTAAATATGTAATTTTCTAAAGAATTCGTTTATATACAAGAAAATATCAATTTTATAGACAGTGTGGCTATGTGTGGCAGTGTGTGGCTACTTTTGAAAATTATTCTGAACACACTTTTAATTGTCGATACTATTTCATTTATGATTCAGGTATATTCTATACTTTGTTTAAAAATGTGATGTTTTTTTTTATAGTTAAGGTTTAGCGTTATGGCCGTAATCTTACTTGATCTTAAGTGACGATACGGCCCAAGTTGGTAGACATGCTAAACCTGTGTGGGAACTGGCTCTCAAGTGAAACTGCCGGAACACACTTATTTGTATTTGTCGGCAGATTTTCAACTTGAGCCCGTACACACTACCACTGAGCTATCATCACTTAAAAGAAACCTTAATGTAAAGAAAATGTAATGTTGTTTGAAGTCTTCAATTAGTGGTAACTGTTTACCGTCAATATTGTTGCATAGATAAGATACTGTACTATGATATTGTATAACACAAATAACTTCTGCTTAAATTATAAATAAAAGTATGCTTCAGTCTATATCTTCCAATATCTATTTGGGTACAATATTATTTAAATACAAAATCCAATACATATTATTACAGTGATTTCTGAGAAACGAATTGCTTATTTAGTAGTATTAAATTACCTCGCAGTGTACCTACATGTTGACATTGTTGTTGTTTATTTTATGACGTAGCATACAATTATACAGTCCATGTTATTGTGAGTGGAAACTGCAACGACCTCAAAAGGACGTCATTTCTCAGTAGGATCATAGTAGGTGACTACTCCGGTGATTGATTTGGAACATGTTAATGTGTATATGTTGCTTCCAGTCAGGAACATAGGAGCGCTAATACTGACACTTCGAGGCAAAAATAAGTGTAATACTACTGCTCCCATAGGTGAATACCTATACCTATATCTATGTAATAAATAATCTAATACTATAAGTAAGCCATTCATGTATATAAATTTCGTGAAACACGGTAACGGTTCTAACGATTTCGATGAAAATTTGTATTTAAGCAGATTCCTGCTTTTTAAATTTATCTATATGTACTTTTATAAAAAATAACGTAGTCTTTTAAGATAATTATTTCTGATAAAATTATTAATTAAATTCCTATTTTTTTAATAATCAATGTATGCGTACGTAAAATGTAAGTTTAATGAATTTTTAACACAATATAAAAAAAGAGCTTAGCTCAGTCATCCAGGTACGTATATTTACATGCCCGTAGATTTTGTACTGTCTCTTTTGGCAGTTACGAACTCAACAATTTATTAGGTCTTAGAATAACGATTAATTATCGTCAT
Source organism: Actias luna (assembly GCA_039707435.1). Classification (NCBI taxonomy): domain Eukaryota; kingdom Metazoa; phylum Arthropoda; class Insecta; order Lepidoptera; family Saturniidae; genus Actias; species Actias luna. The sequence goes on along the minus strand of JAZHAC010000034.1, from coordinate 11,612,853 downwards.
AATAAAACAAATACATTATGTGTATATAAATTTAATCAACCACCAACTCGGTTAAAACTTCAGGATCACAAATAGATGCACGTAAAATTTAAAATGGATAAGTGATATAGTCTTTTTTTATAGTTAAGGTTTAGCATTTTAGCCATACTCTCATCTGATGTTAAGTGACGATGTGACCCAAGATGGTAGACACGCTAAACCTTGTGGAGTCACTAGCTCTCAAGTGTATCTGCCAGAACTCAACTATAGGTACTTAGTGCCAGATTTTTAACCTAAGAGTGGTAGCTAGCCAGGCGGGCATTAGAAAATCTCTACCACCATGCTTTGCTTTAATCATGATATTTTCTCCACCGAAAGCTCACGTTCATTGAAGGTGAATTCGAACTCACATCCATTGACTCGGCGTCCGTACACACTATTAACTGAGTTATCATGGTTTCGATGTCTTAAATGCATCTTCGAATAGCGCTTGTATCTTTTGATTATTGTGTGGTTTTATGCGCTTATTACATATTTATGTATTATATATGGTATTATTATATTATTTACGTGTAGTATGGTTTGCTCTAATTATAATAAAGCGAAAATTGTGTTATAATTGGTATGACTAATTCGGATATGGCTTTGGTATGCATGTTTAATAGAGCAAGTACGAATGAATTCGAATAAGTACGCATCAGTTTAATCGAATAATCGACAACGATCCAATATCGAATTCAAATTGTACTTTAATTATAATTAAGCAATCAATAGAATGCTGATGTCTGTTAAATCTATGAATGTCCGAGCACTTTCCACAGTGCTAGTGGCCCGTAAATAATTAAATCTATTAAATAATTATCTACTTTATTATTATATACAATTGAAAAAAGTTAATACGAATAATATGCTGTTTTCGAATATAAAATTATTTGTGATTACGTATTAAAATACCATAACGTACATGTAATAGTATTAAGTTAACTATTTTTGTATATATATTCATATAATTGAGTACGCTGTAAGGATTTTGTTGAAATTTTGTATTTAAAGAATATTTTCTGAAAGAATTTGTTCTGAGTTTACCTGTGAAGGTGTTGTTTGCAAAACACCAAGCTTTGCTGGGTTAAATTGTAATTATTTTCGATGTCTTTGTAATTTATATGATACTATATTTATTTTCTAAAATTATTACTGTACAGAAAATATTGAATTAACAAAGTTATAATAGCTATAAGTAAATAAATGCAAATCAATGAGGCGGGCAGGGTTTAAAAGGAATACGATATCAAAGATCGTGAGTACATTGCTATGCTATCTTGAATAAATTTCTAAAATAAGGAGTAGAAATGAAGAGAGTAATGTAGTTACCTAGTATGGTCAGAAGTGTTATTCTCGTGTTTTTACAATAGAAACTGTTATGCGTTTAGTCGAGATTCAAAACTATTTACGTAAACATAATAGCTATACCTAGCCAAAAAATAATATTTTTTTTTCATTATAGAAGTTACATATTAGAAATCCTTTCCTTGCTAATATTATAAATGCGAAAGTGAGGTTGTTTGTTTATTACGCTTTCACGCCTAAACCGCTGAATCGATTATGATGAAATTTGGTATAGAGGTAGATGGAGACGATGATAGGCTTCTTTCTCTGGAGAAAAGCTTATTGGAAGTGGGGTAAAGAGATGGATAAACTTTGTATGAAAACTTATATGGTGTCATCCGATTTCTTTGACAAAATCATTATTAACGCGAGCGAAGCAGCAAGTAAAAACTAGTGTTATATATTAGGGAACATATTGAGTAGTTTGCTTGGTCGAAATTATAAAGAATACTGATCAAAATTACTTATAAATATACTCTTTGCTTGCTTAAATAATCGTATTTATTAGTAATTGCAAAATGAACCAGCGGTTGTTGCGAGTGTAATTTGCAAGCGTAGTTTTGTCGAGAGTTACCTAGATCAGTAACAATCAATAGGCATCACATTTCGCTGCATGACTGTGTAACAGTCGATCGCATTACTGACTGATTAGCCGTGTATGTGGCCAGGCATGTTATGCACTCAATTAATCAGTCACGGATTAACCTATATAGTCTGTTTAAGTGCCCTTGGGAGAAATGATTCGTTTAATGTTAAATATTCTCTTTGTGTAAATAGAGCAGGAGTCCGATATCAAAATTATGTAATAAAGGTTGAATTTGCTGTATGAGTACACTTTAATTATCGTAAAATTGGTGTATAATTTACAACGGAGTCATTTTAATCCTTATGTTAAAAGTATCACAACAAATGATGTACTTACTGTACTAATATAGACATTGTACTCTGAGACATAGCTGATATTTCTATGCAACTAACATTATTTTTATGCACTTATTTTTCGAACGAGATAGCGCTCGTTGGTCTGAAAGCATATATAGCTTCAACAGAGTTGTTAGCGACCGCTAGAAATACTATGACGATAAGCACAAACTCGTCGAACCTAGACTTGAGCTATTGTTGTGCATGTAATTTCACGAATCAGATCTAACTTAAATCCAAAATGAAAAGAAGATTATTTAATTAAATTCCTGATAAGAAACTTCTGACCGTTAAAATATAAATATAATGAAGTTACTTCCAGGTGTGAGCAGATTTGGCCTTGCTTTTTTCTTCTTCTTCATGTCTTTGGTCTGTCTTTTTTAATATAAACTAAACTAAACTAGCAGCTATTACTTTAAACACTTGTCTTGGTTAGCTTGAAAGATGCGCGCATAATTTGTTTTATTTTTGTTTTGTATATTTTAGATTGTAGCGGTCATTTACAATATCTGGTATATCATTTTTTTATTTAATTATCAATTACATCAATTTGATATGATACTAAACTCTTTAATAATATTTCTCATTCACGTATTTATTCAATCCAACTAGACATGGGTAACTTATTTAAAAATATCTGTGTACTATTTTATTTCTCCCATAATTCTTCACAGACTACGTCTACATACTATATTCTTATTTTCCGACAACTAACTTTAGTTGTAGAATGTTGAATTGTTTAACGTGCGCTCTCCGATGATAAATTGTTGTTTGAATTTATTTATATTATTTTGTTATTTCACTGCATGTCTAATTAGCTGATATTGTAACCATTGAGAAAAGAAAACCATCGAGTGAATATTACCAACTCATTAGGATCAAACTTGCTACTTCTGTGGTTTCACGGGGGCACTGGAACTGCTAGATATAAAATATATAGCGGAAGCCACAAACATGAATAATATATGCCACGGTTTTTACATCATCATATGGCCTTTTTATAACGTATTATTCATACTGCAACTATGACTCCACTCTGTAATAAAAATGTGAAAACGGTCGCGAAGCGCACACATGAATCACGTACATATCGATTCGTCATAAACTGGATCGGTTAGACATTGCACCAATAATACGGTCAATTAATTATCGAGGCAACGAACGTGTACTAAGGGCTACTTACCTAATTAATACCCCAGAACCGAATCAATAATTCGACTGTTCTTGAACGGGCAATGAATAGTACTGATCCTGTATTTATAGTAGCCACGGCAAAGTGAAAACACAGTACTTGGTGGTTTGTATATATGGATGATATGTATAGTACAATTCGCATCTAACTAGCAGTGCCCGCATCTTCGTTCGCCTGGAATTAAAAATTATTTTGCCCATTTTTGTAACTCTTTTCAATACATACATTTCTATTTTTGATAGCGAGGCGTCAAATAGACTATAGCCTTCCTCAATTATTGTTCTATGCAATACGAAAATCATTTTTAAAATACGAATAGTAGTTCTTAACATTATCTCGTACAAACAAACTTTACAGAGATTTCAGCAATATATCGATAGTGGTTGCTTTCGTACCTACTGGTTTGCAATGATCTTAGCAGTTGAATTAACACACTACCGATTCCAGTGCCGTGACAAACCATAATAGGCACTGTGTGGGGATTATAACATCATATGTGTGGTTGATTGATTCCACCTGATTACTAGATTTACACCAATGGAGCTTGAAATACGACACACCTAAGTGTGATGATGTTGGGGTGGTATGGCACATGGCCAATGATGGTCGCATATAGTTGTGAGGTCCTATCGCTCTATATAATTAAGTGGTAATGCAGTAATACTTTGCCCAGCGCATAGTTCATCAAAAAAACATATCGTCGAAATTACGTCGAGATCTACGAATTTCCATCCGAAAGTCAATAAGCCTATAAAAAAGCCAGAGCGAGAAGTAGCAAAATGCTCCCAATTAATTAGTACCATACAACACTAAATTAACATTATTACTTTACCGTAATATCATAACGTCAATAAGTCACCTTCGACCCTCGACATCCAAGGGGCGAGGGGAACAATTTACCAGCAATTTTAATAATAAGTCCCTGGTATTTCTATTACAGCTGGGAGACGATCAGGTGGGTTCGCGAGGGGTTTAATAACTCACGATTAGCCTATTGGAATCGCTGTGAATGTTTGCTATTTTTTCTATATTGCCAACACGCTTGCTAGAGTTTAATTGAATGTAAATTAAAAATTGTTTTGCTGTTATGAAACTAAATTTTCTAATATACCCTGAGTACAGCGTAAAGTCGCTGGGCGGTATTTAAATTTTAATTATAACTTGTCAGATACTTCACGACCACGAGTCATTTCTAAAGAACAGTTCTATTTGAGTAATGAATGTCGAACAAGATCTTTATTAATACTCTTAAATGAGTAATTCTTGTATAATTCGTTTGTCGGAGATTACTGTAATTGAGATAATATTTTGTATTAAAAAAAGTTAAGATTCAATTAAAATGTATTTATAAAATTACTTCCGGAGTTTTTTTGTTCAGTCGTACAGCTTGTATGTTTAATTATCTTCTTAGAATAATTGACAACATACAGTACATACTTAAGGTGGGTTGTGAAGGAGATAAAAATTAAATTCGTCTTAAGAACTTAGGAAGAAATAGGAAATAGCATATGTATAGCTTTAAACATGATATCTTTACATATAAAACTATCTTTGAAGTAACAAATACAAAAGGTAATGTAATTTATTTATAAGTTAACGTTTGAATTCAGTAGATTTTGTCATTGCAGATTGTAACACGTTAAATCTATATAGGAAATTGGTTCTGAAGCGCGACTTTTATAAATAAAACACTTTGGTACTTTATACTAATTTATTTTTCAATCAAGAGGCGAATATTAGAATAATGCCGCAAAACACTGGTAATCACAGATTTTCCTTCGTGTACATATTAATGGTTTGTCGAGACTGGTATAAACAATAATTAATTGTTTAGATTTAATATGTCCTATAATGCTAAATTTCCTTAAAATGCTTTATAGTGTTTTTATTATATTCGGGAGTAAAGTATCTATATCACGTTTGAATTATGATCTCCTGTAAAAAAATAAGGAAATATATATGAGGCTTCATACACTTCAGAACAATAACTACATACCACTTGCTAATAAGAATGTGTATAGAAACCATGTATTGTTTCGTTTTCTCAATTTCTTTTGACAAAATGAGATACATTTTCATATTGAAAAACACAGTCTGTAGGAATATTTTTTATGACACTACATTTCATTTTCTTATGAACTTTAACTATATAAACTCTAAAGCAATAGCAAAATATTCATGGGATTTTAACGTATTAGTTATATTTAGGTACAAAGTTGATAATGCACATGCTATTTAAATCAGGTGCCTTTATTGTATGTTGTCTCCAAGTATGAAACTAATAAATACATTAGAACAGTTAATTATATTATTGTTATTGCTATTAACTGAGATATTCTTGTATATATTAAGTTGATTTCTCGGAAACAATTAACAGTTGGGATGAAATGTTATACTAAATAATATTTTACCTTATGAGTTTACCTAGATAGGCGTTTATTTGTTACAGGTATTTATAAAATACAAAGCAATTTTCATTATTGTGATATATTATCTCGTATTATTTTAGATAAATCGAATACGAATCATGACATATTTGACTTTTCTAACGATATTAAAATTTTCGTAATTTTTTCGAATTAAAATTATACAAAATTTGTTATTTCTTTAAACCATGAATTCGTAAAGTATTTCCATTTCAATGAGCATTGTTTCTATAAACGATTAAAGGTTAGGATTTTCAAACATATATTCGTGTGATATTCACGAAATTCAGCCATCATGTACAGATATAGTAACTGATTAAATAAATGAGTTGTAATTAATTAAAAACGATAAATAATAAAATATCATGAATATTAAAATTTGTAATTATCATACTTCTAGAGAAATGTGTTATAAGTCGTGATAAGATTTTATGTTTTTATTTAATTAATAACGTAAGTAAGTACGTAGTGAGGTGCATAAATCATTATAACAACGATAACATAGTCAAATATAATTATAATGATTATAGTTGCGGGAGAGTTTTAATTAAAAATGATAACGCGTAATGTGCTGTCTGCAGAGTGGTAGGCTCCCTTACTTCGTTTCATACATAATACAAGGAACATAAAACAGAAGGTTGAAACTACTGTGATCCTTTTTTTAAAGTAGTGTTCCAAGCATATTCGGCTCTCTGTTACTCCATCCCATAATATTTTCCGTGCTCACTTCACTATGTTTAGGTATAGAAACTAAATTTATTTACTAATGTGTTTTCTACCCATCAAAATTAATATAAGCACTTTGATAATCGATTAAAGTAGAATCAATGCACTTTATAAATATAGAGTCTATCTCCGTTTCTTTTTAACTCGTTTTATCTTGTCAAATGATAGAAAGGGATAGATAACATAATCCGAGTTACGTGGAGTATAAATAAGTTCTTCACTTAATTTGTATTTAAAATATTATATTAATTTAAAAAAATATCGATTGCTAATTGTAAAAAATCTTAAGTATGCCATTAAAGAGTTTTATTAGAACGAATATAAATAAATGCATCATTATATCGTACGGGACAAACGGTTTGTATGCGTTCTTATATCATTTATCGAGTTATGCCAAAACTTTCCAGTATACTTGTGCGCATTATAATTTCTGATATGACAGATTCTGAATCAGTACAGCTATTTTACAATGTATAAGCTAGTTATTGTATTTCGAAAATAACGGGCATTTAGTCCCGAGTAAAACTGGCGACCGCTCTTCGCTAAATCGCTTTTCCGGTTGGACAAGGTCTGATATATAAGTAGTGCTTTCTGTATTAATTTTCACTAAATATACTAGTTAAGAACTGAAAAAGCAATAAATATATGGTTACATGTTCAATAATAGGTTTATTGTTTTGTATAATTTCTAATTAACTAACGACGATGTGTTTTTTCTTTTAACCTACCTATTTATAATTGTTTATTGCAAAGCATTTAAATGTCGGATAGTTTAAGAGCTAGTTTCCCTAGTAACACTAATTTTTTTCTATCTTTGCCTACTAATCCATCTTGTTCTGGCAGTTGCACTTAAAAGCCAGTCGTATAGGCGTACCGTGTCCACTATCTTGGGCCTCATCGTCACATAACATCAGGTGATGTTGTGGCCATAACGCTATACCTTGACTATAAAAAAATATTGACCTTTAAAAAGTATGCTTAAACTTTGTGATAGTAACGATAGTAACAAATATACTATACCATCATATTCATAACCTTGAAATAAGTACGAAAATTGTACGAAACATAATTCAAGTTGTGGGCATAACTAATCGTTAATAATACTTATTATTAACTTTATAACTCGTTCAACTTGTATACGTCGACAATCAAAATTTAAATTGTTTGAAAAGTGACTAATCTCAACTCTTCCTTTTATGGTCTGCGTAGTTGGGGTGATTTTTAATTATTAAATTTCTACGCCGCCGGCGTCTGCCGATGTAACTTTGATAGGAACTCGGTCCTATTATTGGCATATAAAGTTCGTTTACCTATAGGGACAATTGATGCATATAATAATGTACTTATGCAGTATTAACGTGTTGTTGATATTTAACAATCGGTTTACCTTGACATATTTCAATAAATATTGCATATAGAAAATGCGTAAGTTTGGTTAACACAATGACTGACAGATAACTAATATAAAATTTATATCTTTAATAACTAGAGCTGACTTTACAAAATATATTATTCGAAGAAACGACCATTAATTTCATTCATTGGTTGGATAGGTTAGCATTTGATTAAAATCTTTGTTGATGATAAGAGACGATAAAAAAATAATCTTACACTATTCAGATTTATTGAAATAAAACTAATTAAAACGGATTTTATCACGGTTATTTATTAAATTTTGATCCCGAAGTTTCGAAAGCTTTTCAGCCTTTGTGGTCACGGGGCGGACTGAGGTGTAGGATGTCCAGAAAAGTTTATGTTACTGTGTCTACCTATAATTTAATTTTTATTATTGATAGCGTTCCGATCTACGCAGAAAGAGCTCACAGTGTCTTGAGGTCTGGCAATTGGTCTTTTGGGTTCCGTTTTAATTAAATGTATAACTGGATCCCAGGCCTGTGCTAGCTTCCAACCATCTTCTCTATTTGAAATTTGGATGTTTTTTAATTTCAATAGCCTCACGAATCATCCTAGGTAGGAATCGGTGTTCTTTGGCAAGGATTTGTGGCTTGTCGAATCTAAGATAATGTTTGGAGCCTTATTCTGAAGGTTCAGCAACTGCAGACTTCGTAGAGCGGCGGTGTTTAACGTCAGCTATATGTTCTATTACTAAAACTAAAAGAAATTTCCTAAAAGAAATATAGGGACCCGCGTAAAAGAACATATAGCTGACGTTAAACCTACGTTCCTACCTAGGATAATTCGTGAGGCTATTGAAAGTAAAAAATATCCAAATTTCAATATAGAAGATGGTTGGAAGCTAGCACAGGCCTGGGATCCAGTTATACATTTAATTAAATCGGAACCCAAAAGACCAATTGCCAGACCTCAAGACACTGTGAGCTCTTTCTGCGTAGATCGGAACACTATCAATAATAAAAATTAAATTGAAGGTAGACACAGTAACATAATCTTTTCTCGACAACCTACACCTCAGTCCGCCCCGTGACCACGAAGGCTGAAAAGCTTTCGAAACGTCGGGATCAAAATTTAATAAATAACCGCGATAAAATCCGTTTAAATTAGTTTTATTTCAATGAATAATATTCGCGTAAACCTAAGAAATCACTATTCAGATTTTTTTTTTGGCTTTATTATATTATGATTTTGTAATTATATTGTAACTTTTACGGACAACCCTATGCCGAGCGTCCCATTCTGTCCCGCGAAATGAAAATAATAACGGAATGTTTTAATTTCCCTGCGAGTGACGGGTCACGTGCCCTTGCGTCCCGCTCACTGCCGCCCCCCTGCCCCCCTTTTGGAACTGTCATCATCACTGCTGCGGACAATTAGCTTGCTCATGAGATTAAACAAGTTGAGTGCGTGTATCCGCCAGATTTTTTTATTTATACCGGTTTGCGTCGCCTGCAGCGCGTGTTCCCTTGTCAAGTTTAACGTAATGGCTGGTCGAATTCAATGGCACTATGAAAGATAATGACAAGCATGAGTAACGTATTTTAACTTTTTTTCTCATGATTTTCTTACTATTATATAATTGTTTTGAGTTTTACAATAATTGTTCAAGTTATTAAAAAAAAAAACGGAATATTTTAAGAAAGTTTCATTCATTTCATCAAACCATTAAAATTTGTTATAAAATAATAACATTATCCAGGGAAAACCTTTTAAATTGATCATTATGACACAGTGTATTGTATAATAAGTTCATATGAATGGCTAAGTAATGATAATATTTACCTTGTTTATATACGTATTTTCCTTTTGTAGTAATATGTTTATGAATGAATTACAGTTTTGGTAATTCCGAGTTGTTTTAATTGCCATTAAACAAAACAACGTAATCGAATTTAGTATGAATAACTTGTATATGTTAATGTTTATTCCGTAGTTGTGACTTGGGAAATCATGGTTTCCATTATATACAAAACAAGTAATTTAAAAAAATCTTTACGAACCAGTCCAAATCTTTAATTGATCTAATTAATGAAGTACTGGATCCTTGGTCTATTTTACGTTAATAATTATAATTTTATTTGTTTATCCGATTATATAAATTAACATTCTTTCTTTTAGGGTGATTGTAGATTATTTTAATGGTTTCAAAGAATTGAATTTTAAATCTATAGAAACAAAATAAATCCTGTAATTATTCATAAGGTTTTCGAACTAGATTTTTAGACGTATCAAATGAAAAGTGGCGTTTATAAATGGGAGCGCACAAGCGGAAAATTAAATACGATTGCAAGCAGTTGTTATTCGCAAGTGGCAGCCCTGAACGCGTCGTTGTACGAGGATTAGTAAATACCCAGTCGACTGTTGATACTGATCTCTTTCCTATTCATTGTTCTATTTTGTGTAAGAAAACATATAGTTTTAGGAACTTAATTCTGTTTAGATTCATTATTACTATGAGTTATATTTTTGGGAGTTTTTTTTTTATTATATAGCCCTTTAGATCCGATTTTAATCAAAAATTGTAAAATATCCTTTCTATATCATCATTATCTTAAAGGTAGTTTCTGTAAGTTTTGATATCTTTAAGCGCTTATAATTTGTCAAGAGATAATTAACAGTAACAAAATTAACCTTTTTAAAATAATTTCTATTATAATATTTAAAGACTATCTGTGCTGTAGACTAATTGACTATCTGTAAGACTATTTAACGTTTAATAGAGTTAACCGATTTTAATAAATCAAAACGCTACATGATTTTCTTGGTGTCGTTTTATCATAAATGTTGTTCTTCAGGAGTGATACGTGCACAAACATACAGACAGACGTTTCTAAAAATGGTGTAAATGTATTTTATTACTTATTCTTAGTCAATTGCAATAATTTATTTCACATAATTGTAACAAGTACAGACATTTTAAATTTATATTCTTATTACATGTATAGACACAATATTTATTTATTGATAACTAGCTTTTACCCGCGGTTTTCCACGCGTTAATATTGATTTTGTCAGACAATTCTGATTCGCGGGCTTTTTTCTAGGACTATTTAAAATAAACATTTTGCTTATACATTATATACGTGTAACTCTAAAAGTTTTTGCAGCGCCCGCTATAATAGCTCACAGAAGGCAGCGTATTTTCCTACTTATTTGACATTTATCGATATATTGTGGACAATTTACGCAACATCTTTATATGTTATAGTCTATGTGTTATTCTGATGCAGAAGCTATATTATTGTAAAGTTTCATTAAAATCCATTCAGTACTTTTTGCGTGTAAGGGTAACAAACATCCATATAACTTTCGCGTTTATAATATTAGAAAAGCATTTTATAAAATTGTATGTCTTAAATACGTATTCTAATTTGAAATCATACAAATATTTTAAATGCGAAAGTGAGTTTGATTGTTTGTTACGCATTCACATCTAAACGGCTGAATCGATTGTGATGAATTTCTTTACAGATACAGATGGGACACAGGAGACGGAGATAGGCTACCTATTTCTCGAGATTTTTTATTGGAAGTAGGGTAAATATAGAGAGATAGACTTTATATGAAAGTTTTTCTTGCGTCATGCGATTTATTTGATAAAATCGATATTAACACAGGGAAGCCGCACGTAAAATCTAGTATTAAATAAATTGAACTTTACACCCTACGAAGATGGACCAAAACCCGCATATAATAGACGCATTGCAATTCAGTCCAATTAAAATTAATTAGCTTTGGAACACACCGCACCAGGCAACGTAACAAATCGACAAAGATACAACATCGGATAGCAATGTCCGCGGATAAGTACACGTTTCCAAGAACAGGCTGGTGTCTTTGCAAAGTGGCTTCTAAAATCAGGTGAAAAGGTTATAAATTGTATAATTTGAACATATTTTATTACTTGTTTCCGAATATTAAAATTTATAACTCTGCAGTGTGCGGCATTTACAAAATCACAAGTGGTTTGTGTCGTTTGTTTCTTTTTTTGAGAGTAATTGTTATATATTGTTTTCAGTAAAAGTCAATCAATTAAGAAATATTGATAAATCAAATAAGTTTTTTGCGATCTTCTCAGATGTAGATTAACTAGTTGTATTCGCGACTTAGTTTGCGTGGAACTAAAATTTAATTTAATAATTTTTGCACGTTTTGTAACCTTTTTAATGTTGTCTTGGTTAATATGTAATATTAAATATACTAAAGACCTCCTAAAATCTTAGTCCTATCAAATGCAATCAATTTTGGAGCGATGATAGCTCAGCGATAGTGTGTACGGACTCCACGTCAAGAGTAGTTTATTCGAATCCACATTCAATGAGCTTGAGTTTTCTGTGAAGGAAAACATCGTGAGAAAACCATAGTAAGGTGGTAGGGCTTTTTCTAATGCTCTCCTGGCTAGCTACCACCCTCAAGTTGAAAATCTGCTGCCAAAAATACCAATAGGTGTATTCCGGCAGTAGCACTTGAGAGCTAGTCCCTACACAGGCTTAGTGTATCCACCAACTAGGGCCACATCGTCACTTAACATAAGATGAGGTTGTGGGCATAACACTAAACCTTAACTATATTAAAAAAAAAAATATCTGATTGGTAGTTCCTAAAATTAGCACGTTGAAACAAACAAACTTTTCCTTTTTATAATATCAATATCTACAGATAGTAGATTTTATTATAAAAGTCTTCTCTACTTTATCTAATCTACCGAAAATATAATGATACTATTGATTTGCAATTTGAATAGTACACCGGTAGCTTGATTTATACAGTTCAGCCAATTTGTAATATTAAAATTTATACACGATGTTTAGTCAATCGCGACTATCATACAGCAGGAGTCTCATAATAGCACCTTTCTGTCGTGTACATCCAATAATAAAACTGGCTAGTAGCGATGTGTACCAGACTGGGTCGTAACTTCTACTATATGTCATGTTTCTGGACTGACTTGTGTATTTCTTGCTTCTGAGAAGATTATACTCTGGCATGACATAGATAACTGGTAATAGTTTACCGATGTCTTGGCAGCTGCTTTGTATTTTGAATCAACTATACTAACCATAAGGGCATATATAACCTTGCCCTCATTTTCTTTTGGTATGTCGCAAATTGGGATAGAACAGTATTTATATCCGGTTAAGAAAAAGCGTGCAGGTCGGTATGAGAGAGATGACTGGTTATGTTTGACCGATCAACTCGATAGCTGCACCTGCATTTGGATCGTAATGTACCAAATATAAATACCAATGCTGACACTTAGTCAGGGTAATGTTAATCAGAAATGTACATTAAAATAAATTAAAATATGATCAAAATATAAACGATTAATGTATGTGTATGTACTTGAAGATTATCAAATGTAAAATATTTTCAGATAATACATGCCGAGTTCAATGTATTATTATAGTTCGAGTTTAGTGTTGTAAACTATTATAAAATAACAGTTATTTTAGTAGTCAATTTATCATCTTGTCGCGCGGGAGGAGACGCAGTTAATCATAACGAGAACGATTGCCAAAATAACTTGTATTCGTTGTGAATAATGATTTATTATTTCTCTACGTTAATTACAAGACTATATTCTTTGTCTTATTAGTTTAATGTGGTAGCTATGTAATTACATTTTATTAAAGAAACATGTGCTCCTGGAAATAACAGAATTAATAAACTATTTACGACTATAAACTTTGTTTGATACTCAATTCTTGGAACTCATTACTGTAATTCTAATAGGTATATTAATTTCAACGAAATATAAAAACAAAATAATTGTACCCGTAATTGTAGACGGTATTTGTAATGAATAATCGACATCAAATATCCTGGATGTTATTCCTAAAGCAGGGAAAGTTCAACGGTAATTATAGAATACATTTTGAACTGTAGAATAAAATTCATCAATAGGACTATGACGAAAATAACTGCGCAGAAATGGTAAAATAAGCTGAACCTCTTTATATAAAGTTCGCCGGAGATTGCAGTGAATGGAAAAATATGTGGGAAAGTTGAAAAATGATACAATGCGTATCACTGTATTTGCTGTACTTCCATCATGGGCAATATTGTCGCTTGACATCAGATGCGATTGTGGCTAAAGCGCTAAATTTATTTTGTAGATAATAAATAAACAAACAAAGCAATGTGTTTATGCCTTAGTACGTCTGGCTCACTTTGTAGTAACTATTATTCTCGATTCCAAATTCATAGACTAGCTAATCTTTTCACCATAGCAATTGTTAGTCTAAAAAATAAAAAAAACTGTGCCGAAATCAAGCATATTTTGTACGTTTGAGTTGTTGTGATTTCGTGATAAATAAAAAAAACATCGCGTAATTTCACCTAAATGTTTATTACAAAATAAAAGTAATGAAGAACTGACGGAAAAATGTCGCACCGAACTACGTTAGGATTAATAAACTTCTCAGGTGCCGTTACGTATAAAAATCCGGGCAATTCAATTAGCGGGAAAGCTGGTAGGGCATGGAGGGCGGGGCCTAATAAACATAATATAAATAATCTACAGCGATAAATCTGCAACGCTTTATGGCAGGAGTGGGTTGTCACTCTGTCTAATTAGTACTAGTGCTGCTGTATGTAGGGTTACCATGATAAAATTCCACATTCAAAAAAATGTTCTAATTAAGAAAATTATAATTTGATGTAAAAAATCTTACTATGTTATATCATCCTTCTGCAATTAGGTTAGTTAAAGTATAACAATTCTGTTAAAAAATCACATAATAATTTTTCAGCACAATCCTTTTTAAAGGTAAAACTTTTTAGGTACATTGGCAGAAAAATTTAATTCGGTATTTAAAAAAAAACGAATGAGCTTTAGACCATACGACTGAAGTAAAACTTCTCTGGCTGGCTGGAAAGAAAATGTGTGCTCGCACCTCTCTGGCTTGCCTCACAGTAATATACGAAACGTAACACTTTCTTTATCTATCTTTACTAACTTATAGCTCCCTCTCAACTTCCATTCGCATCGCCCGATCACACTTTTTAATGCTCTCGTCACGCATTCACCAGCTTACTCCCCAAGTTTTACTTCAAAAAGTCACGTTTTACTGGCTGTGAATATGTATGGTACATTAGCATACCAAAGCTTATAGCTCATATAACGTATAGCTCAGTGGTAACGTATAAGAACGCCGTGTCATGGGACGTGAGTTCGAATCCAACCACTTACAATAAGCTTGTATTTTAAGATCTGCTGAGAGATGCTGTGATTGAATTGCTCATCACTAATCAAAGGAGTTAAACAACGTATTCCGGGTTAGTGAGAAATAGTTTTAGAAAAGTGATGATAGCTCAGTGGTAGTGCGATTGGACTTAGCGTCAAGGGACGTGAGTTCGAATCCACCTACAATGAACTTGAGCTTTCGGTAAAGGAAATCATCGTGACGAAATTATAGTATGGTGGTAGGGCTTTTTCTAATGCCCGCCTGGCTAGCTAGCTATAGAGGCCGCCAACGCACTGGCAATTCCTCTGATGTTTTGGGTGTCCATGGGTGGCGGTGATCACTTACCATCAGATGACACAACTGATCATTTGGCCTCTATCCCTTAAAAAAAAGATAAAAACAGTTTAAAAGTTTGATGACATAAGAATTTATATTTATGACCTGTCAACACTGATACATGTACGCTTTAAATCGTATATATTTACTGATATTAATAAATCGAACACCTTTCAAAAGCCTGATTAAAGGTCTCTTATATTAGTTCTTGAAATTGGATACCGGTTGACTTTAATCAAATTCCTGGTAACCCTTCTTCCGCGTCGGTAACAAGTCAGCTGTTAAGCGCTGCATCCCACTGTATCATTGAAACGGTACTGGAGTAATACCTGAGTAATTAGTTTGTCTGCAAATATACATTACATGTATTATTGAGGTTAATGAGTCAATACAAATTATGTTGATTACTTCTTAGTAGTTTATCAAATATTTGGGGAATGTTTAATTGTTTGGTGCAAATGTAATTTGCAGTGCATATACATTTTTATGTAACAAACTAAACAGAACAAGTGTAGCTTGTTTAATTATATTTGCTGCTATGAAACAACATATCAAGTATATCATTATAAAAAAAGATTTCAGTTCAACATTACCTAATCTTAGTAAGTTATTAAATTATTACTCACCATGTCTTTACATATTTTTTATAGTTTATAAGTTTAGCTTTATGCCCTCAATCTCACCTGATATTAAGTGACGTTGAGGCCCAAGATGGTGGACACGCTAAACGTAGTGGATGATCTTGCTCTCGAGTGCAATTGCCGGAACACACCTATAGTTATTTGGCGGCAGATTTTCAACTTAAGGGTGTTAGCTAGCCAAGCGGGCATTAATAAAAGCCATACTACCATGCAAAGTTTAATTTGTGTACTGTGGTAAAATTGTATTTTTTCATGTTTTATTTATAATACCGTTAAAAATTATCATTATACCTGATGTGAGGTACGATGCATTATGTTTATTATTAGCATAAGAAGAAACAAGATATTGATACAAATTAATTTGCATGTACTTTTTAACGTAAAATGTTCAATTTTCTTGGATAATTATACTTCTGTATAATCTGTACTCAAATTGTGAAAATAGGTTAATTTTTATAAAAGTGCTACATCTGATGAGTTATCAGCGAACTTGTCAAAGCACTCTTTATCGGGCTTGCTTTATTATGAGCACATATTAGCTTTATTATAATTACTCATTTTAATGTAGCTGCGCCTAGCCATGTCGTGTCCGTTACAATGTTACATTCAAATGAAACGTAGTTCTTTCTCTTTTATTATTAAATTCTATAATGCTTGGAAATGTTACACGGATATTAGTATAGATATTACTAATACTATAAATATGTAAATATAATAATACACAATTTTAGATATTGTTTAAGGTTTGAATATGTTATTTTTTTTTTTTAAATACTTTACAGGTTTAGCGTTATAGCTACAATCTCGCCTGATGTTAAGTCATGATGTGGCCCAAGATGATGAACACGCTAAGTCTAGTGGAACGACTGGTTCTCGAGTGCAACCTCCGAAACACACCTATAGGTATTTGGCGGACGGTTTTTGACTTGAGGGTGGTAGCTAGTCAGGCGGGCTTTAGAAAAGGCACTACCATACAACAAGTTTTCCATAAGTACATGCCATTTTAAGAACAGGTATCGTTATTACAGATGCGATTTTAGAGATACTTTAGTTGTTTTTGCTTGTGTGAAAAGATCACTATGTTACAAGGTTTACTGTTAGCACGAAGATTTCGTTATAATCTACACTTATTCTAATTTCAAGCGGGAGAAATTAAGTACTGGAATTCTAAGAACAATAATATTCTGGGTATCGATTGATATGCGATTAGTTATAACTGGTACGAGCCCGAAATTGTTA
Organism: Actias luna; assembly: GCA_039707435.1. Taxonomy (NCBI): domain Eukaryota; kingdom Metazoa; phylum Arthropoda; class Insecta; order Lepidoptera; family Saturniidae; genus Actias; species Actias luna. The sequence goes on along the minus strand of JAZHAC010000034.1, from coordinate 11,595,404 downwards.
ACCTAGTTACAAAATATTATTTTAATTATATTGAAAATGTTTTCTTTGCCACAGTATTAACGTTTTCGAATGTACTTATTGTTACGAAATTATTTGTTCTAAGCCGGTTGTTTAACAGATATGTTTTTTATTGTCAATTGATATATTGACTCCATAACGAATTCAAAAAATTTAAATTCTAAACAACCATTTCAGGCACGTCTAATAACATAACACCTGTTTTTCGGATATCACGATATTTAATCCATTATGTATTTCTTCGAACGTTTTTAAAAAATATAATCAATTTTTCGTCAGTAATTTTACGGTTATTGAATACAACTTGAATAATTAAAAAATGATGGAGCGTTGTAACGAATTTATTTGATGTGTATCTTTATAAGGCACGGCTTCGTTCGACGTAGGTGTTACATTACACAGAGTATTGAGTGAATCGTTGGTATCATATGCACGCACCATTACCTCCATAATTTAATTAGTTTCGAGTGATCATTTCATTAATAGAGGCGATATTTGGCGAGCTCTTGCACGCCGCGCCGCGCCGTCGGCTTTGTCAATTTTAATTAAAGCTGGATAGGTGGACCGAAATGTTGGAATTCTTCGTTAATTAGTCCTGTACGAGATTTCTAATAATTTAATTAATGGATCGTGTTAATAAGCCCGGCGCTGTGTCGGCCCGTTGGTATTCCTGTAACGTGATGGCATTTGCACGTATCATATAAGACATAATATAATTTGTTAGGTGTTATGTGATATAAGCATAAAACACCTAGATAATGTAGTATAATACAATTTGAAGGAAACATCGAAGCTAGCATTTTAAAAATACATATATATAGATGATATTTTCTCTTGTATCGAAATTAGGAATAACGATTTGGATGAACTTTTATTCTTAGACTTGTTTTACAAATTTTACTTAATTAAGCGGTGACTCAGTTGGGAATATGTACGAACGCCACGTCAATGAATGTCAGTTCGAATCCATGAGCTTAATCATTCAGTGAAGGAAAACATCGTAATGTAACCAGAGCATAGTGGTAGGGCTTTTTGTAATACTCGCCTGGCTAGCTAGCACCCTCAAGTTAAAAATCTGCCGGCAAACAACTATAGGTATGTTCCGGCAGTTGTTCTTGAGAGCTAGTGCTTCCATACTAGATTTAGCGTGTCCACCATCTTGCCCACTTTATATCAAGTAAGATTGTGGCCACAACGCTAAACCTATATAATGTATACAAAAAGGTAGAGGTAGCACTTACAAGAACTTTTTTTTCGAATAAATTCTAATGACGCGCGATGGCATTGCTATTACTGTATTTAGAAATAAGCAATGCAAATAATCTACAATTGCACTCATATGATAAGCAGTTGATATTTACATGTTACTACTGAATTAAAGTTTACTAACAGTTCAACCAAGTAACAAACTGTTTTGAACAAATTGTACACCATTACTTTATATGTGCCGTGTAGTACTGGCTGTTTATACCGCAACGACTTTTCTTTATAAATAATGACGTAAGCGTAATGACATGCAATTGTCGTAAAGACCTTTACAAAGAAATGCCAGGTAAATTGGCGACGTTTTGTTGCATAATAGTCGTTAATCAAAGAGAACTTTATTCCAGGCATAAAGAATATAAAATCGAAAGTTGGTAATAAATATGTAATATTTTTATATTGTTTCATTATAAGTACTATTATCCATTTTTAGAAAGTACTTGTAAGTGTAAAAACTCTACATATATTTTATTTTATTTTTAGACTCGATCATTTTTTAAATAAGATTCCAATATGACAACCATTATTAGGTTTTAAATTGATTTGTACTAACTTAGTAACATAATCTCATAGTAAAGGAGAAAGACCGCTATTTGTAATATATGTACATGTGTACAAGATATTGTGAACATGAACAAATTTTATCCAGGACGTATTCTAATGTAGGTAGCTGTTTTATATTATATAATATTTTTTTATAATTTTAGTTCTATTTTTTTAATTTATTCCATATTTTTTTAAATATTGAATTATACATATATTAATTGTATTTGTATATTCTTTGTTATATTTTAATAAATTAGTAGTATTAACTTAAAAAAGACAAAATTATAGAGACAATTTTATTAAAAAATAAAATATTATTTGTACATCGTCAATGTATCCTATGTAAGCAAAAACACAAGAAACTTACAGTATTACCTTTTCGGCATGTATCCTTTATCTAGGCTGTACCCGCCGGCACTGAGCCCCATCCCCGTTCAAAGGAAGCTCTATGTCAACATTGGATAATAAAATGTGCTAATATTTAAGTTTCATGCCACCAACGTAGATACTTTGAACCGGTAATCAAAGCAAGAGAAAAATAGTAAAACAGTTTAGGAATAATGTGTTTAAAACTTTTATTGTCATTATTCATGATAATTTTTTTATATTTTCTAATCTACGGATTCCTGTATTCTTCGCTTTAAAATAATAAACTGACGTCGTTCTATTTCGTGATATAAATATATAAATATATAAAAGTTGTTAAGCATAGTATATAATTAAATTAAAGTCTCAGACATCTTATGTAGGTCTTAAATGGAGATAGGGAGGATCAATTGTAGTTAAAATTGTTCTTACGTAGTTATTGAACGAATCCAAATATACAGTGTTCAAATATTACCACAACAACACTAATGTAGTATAGGAGTAAGGCTTGAAGTTAAAGGCAGTATATGCTGATAACCGCATTCTTGTAAAGATAAATTAAATCGGTAATTATTAAAGAAAATTTTAAATAATTTATTATACGAGATATTTTTGAAAAGTAAGAAACGTTTCTATTACAACCTCATATAACATTTATTATAGTTATTTTTATGCACATTTCCTTAATTATACACGCCGTAAACTTAATAATCTATATTCAATAATTTCATATCACCATAATGCAATATATTTCAATCATGCCCAATAAACATACAACCATCTATTTCTAATTATGATTTATTTCATATAAAATATAGATTAGTTAGCTCATTCAAACGAAATTATAGTAGGTATTTAGTTGCGTCCAATTTACACAATACAATTATCACAATTAAAAATGCAAATATTATTTTTGACTTATTACTTGAACAACAATTTTGTATCTGGCAGGCTGACATTAACAAAAGTGATTTATTTTTATTGCTTAACAATAGCTGTGAATGGCAGATAATTTTAAAATAAGACTTTAATTAAATTTTAGTTAAGAAGTAGAGGTTGGCGCGATTCGAGCAAATAAACGATAGGTTTGAATTAGCAACGGTTCGCCGGAGAACGAACACCGGTCCAATCGTGAATTGAAAACGTGCACCACGCTCGTCACTCGCCGATTACACGCAATTACCGATCCGGGTACAATTAACACCGCATCCCACGATCACCAGAACGAGATGTACCGACCTCGTACCGTAACTATTCACCGTGAAAACGAAACTGCGAAAATCAAACAATGAATAAAGTTTTTGTGAACTATAACTCCATTCATAACTTCGTTTAAATGTGTCTTTTTTTTTCGAACTGTCGTATTCTGTTAGGCAGCGGGTACTAGGATGCCAGAACGGCCGAACCTCGGCTTGGGCTGCTTCTGGTAAATGAAAAAAGATTCACGATCCTGACTAACAGGTCCTGTCTTACTAATTTAGTGATCCTAACAACGACCTTATCAGGTAAGCAGCTCAACGGCCGCGAGGGTAATCCCTTACAGAACCGTGTACTTAACGTGTGAGTATGCACGAATGGTATGTGGTGTGATGGTGTACTCTCAGTGATGTAGTGTCACTGTATCGCGCGAGCAGTCACTCGAGGGCTCCTATCTGGAGGATCGAACCTAGTGTCCGTCGTTGTTACATTTCGATATAGAGATAAATAAGTAAGATTATTTGTTAATTGTGTTTTATGTTTTTAATAATTATTTCTGAGTTAACGAGTTGATCATTTCAGTTGTATTATACAAGCTGATTTCTAATAAAATTATAGGCAATATATTGTTCGTTATGGATTTTTACGTTTCACCACAATTTCGCCCGATATAAAGTGACGTTATGAACATACGAAATCTAGAGAGATTGAATCATATGTAGAGTGAAGTTACTTTAAACATTTTACTGTACTTTAAGGTGACGGTATCGGATAAATGAAAGAATCAAGATAGTTAACTAGCCGTACCTTAGCAAATGCCTTCCCATCATTTTTGGTTTTATCACTATAAAACTGAACGTTCAGGCTCATTGTGGGATTCGAATTTACATACCAATATGCTTGTATTGTATTGAAACCAAGTCCAGTAGTCATCGCTTATCATTTATAAATTAAGATATGATGTGTTAAGGTTTTAAAAATTAGATATGATAGTTTAATAGGTAGTTAAATTTAGTAAAAAAACCTATTAGGAATTGTTATAGTATATTAGTATTAAAAAAACTATTGTATTTCTAGTTTACTTATTCCAGTAGTTAATACTTTGCGACAGACGCGGCTGGAAAATGGCGGAAATTGAAAATAAACATTTCATCTGCGCCCCGGCACGCACTGCCCAAATTGACAATACAACCAATTTGCCGCCGCGCACCGACCACCTTTGTATGGGAATTGAAAAATAATATTAATTTTTTTTCTACTACTGCACATGTGCAATTTCGAAAATAAACAACGACTCTTCAGTTCTAATATTTCTATATTCCGTCATTTTTATGGGTAGGGTTTTTTTTTTTTTTTGTAAGTACAATAATGTAACACCACAGTAGAATTCAAAAACAACGGTGACCATAAAAACATCAGTAATCCAATTACATTCGTGGTTGTCATATTATCTCATTTGTAAGTCTATGTATAAGGTATACATATATAGTAGTCGCAATCCAATATATGTTCCTAGCACCCATCTTAATGACTGTGTAATCTTTATACGTACTACTATGACTGGTTTTTTATCTGGTGTATGGGTCCTATGGGAAGCCATCGGAAATAATTGTAGTACCAGGGACAATGATGGCTCAGTGGTAGTATGTATGACCTTTAGGCCAGGGAAAACATTGTGAAGAAATTATAGCATAGTACTCGAAAATCTGAGGCCAAATATCTATAGGTGAGAGGTGTTTTACTTAAGTGCTAGTCTCTTACGGCATTGCGTTTCCACCATCATGAGGCACATCGTTACATATCATCAAGTGAGATCGTGGCCACACATTACACCTATAAGGATTACCGAAATCTCTATTTTAAATCAATTTCAGTTTTTAGTATAAATTGTGCAATTAATATCAACATTCCAATAACTGATGTTCTAACGCTTTGTAGTAAATTATTCATTTTATTACATTTCTTTAAACAAATCCAAAAAATAAAGGTGTATCTCTAGTAACGTACCTGAATATGTTTTACCGTTATCGACACACTCTCACCTGATGTTAAGTGATGATGTGGCCCAAGATGGTAGACATGCTTAGCCTAGTGGAGGGACTGGCTCAGAGCCGTAACTGCCAGAATACACTTATAGGTATTTGGCGGCAGATTTTCAAGTTGGGTGTTGTAGCTAGCCAGGGGGACATTAGAAAAAGCCCTACCACCATGGTGAGAGTAGTATTTCATGACTAGTATTGAGAATAGTATAGGCATTGCTAGTATGTAAGCTGTATATTTAACTTTATAACATATTGTATTATAAGCTTGAATTGGGAAAATAATGTCAAAACTCAATGTCACATAACAACTGTAGTAACTGTATACGAAACATTAACAATTAGCTTTAACATTTACAACAGACATCTCATTATACGCCGAAGGGTGTTATCAAACGGCGCAGGAAGCAGCTGATAATGTTCATTCAGTTTTGTACCGAGTGTTTGGTAAACACGTTTTGTTACCCATTTGTGATATAAATTTTACATTAGCAAAACATATTATCTACATTAAACTTTTGCACGCCTCATAAGAGAAGCGTTGAGGTTGGTACTACTGTCACCTCACACAAAACAACTGATTTTTTCAAACTTCAAATGTCTCTATTTGTCATATATTGCACTTGTAAAATAATATATACACACATATATCAAGAAAAAACATTATTTTTAACACTCATGATATTTTTGTTATTTAAACTAGTTAAAAAACAGTTCTGTCTTGGACGCCCGTGTATCTGTATGTGCGGATCCTTTATGTTATCACGATAATGACCGAAATACTTTACTAAACGAGGCTTTTATTTTCTTATGCTTCAGTATAATTAGGAATAGAACCCTATTACTTCTCATGGTCTGATTCGATGTGGTTTAATTGTTAATAAATAAAATTTACAAAAAAGTGAGATTTTGAGGAGTGCACTTTTAGATTTTACACACTTTTGATTGTTATAAAATATCTACGGAACATCTTTCAATACACATTCATTCAATACAAATTCATAAGTTTGAAGTTACGCAAAGAAAACTGTTTATCAACATTACCTACTTTATTCAATATAATATATATATGATTCTTCGTAATTTAAACTTCAAAATTATGATCTTATATTTTAAATTAACTGGCAATGTTGTGAAGTTAAAATATTTCGTTTTTTGTTAAATATTTGTATTTGTAAATGTGTATGTTAGGGTTTTTTCTTAGCGATTTTTAATTATTGGTACATGTAACAAATCAGTTTTATTAATAAGTATGGTAAAAGCGATTTGAAGTATCTATTTACGCAAAAATATTCTATGGTTATTATATGTGATCGAAGTTATTGTTGCAAATTATCTTAATACTTAATGACACCTCTAAAATTTTAGGATATATTATTATAAATTCAAACATGTTAATTTAATATCTGCATATTCGATAAATATATAGGAGAACGAGTGTTTTATTTTAATAACATATCACAATCAATAGGGAAAACGGAAGTCATTACCGCAAAATTCCGCGGTCATAACTTGGACATAGTACTCGCATGGTGAATAAAGAGGATACTATATTTTATATTCAGTATATTCATAAATGTATTTGTTAAACTTGACAGTTGATAACAAAAAATGTTAAAAGCCTTGTACGTATACGTCTTCAAATATCTAGGAACATACAATCATCTGCCTTTTATTATCGTAGTTGTTCCAATAACCTTCATAACTTCATTAGACGTATTATTCAGTAGCGAACGCAGAAAGTATATCGATATAACAGTAACGATCATAAAAATGAGTATCAAGTAGCAAAACCATGCGTGACTTTGAAGCGATGAAAGCTCAATACGTAGTGTGGACGGACGCCGCGTCAAAGCGTGTGAGTTCGAATACCTGCAATGAGCTTGAACTTTCGGTGAAGGAAAATATAGTGATGAAACCCTGAATTTGAAAATCTACCCCCAAATACCATTGTTTTGTTTCGGCAGTTGCAATTGAGAGCCAGTCCCTCCACAGGTATAGCGTGTCTACCATCTTGAGCTGTATCGTCACTAACCGTCAGGACATGTAATGCCTATGACGCTAAACCTGCAAACTTAAGAAAAAACTACTTTGCTTGCCGGCGTGAATTATATCTAAGTATGCATTCGATATTTTTGTAAATTTTCGATTTTTATTACAGCTAACATTATTTTGAGAATTTTGAGAATCGTGACCCAATCGTCTAGTTATGAATATATAACAGTTTTTGTAGAAAAGTATGGCATTTAAATACCATGTAAATAGAACAATGTATCGAACCTTTCAATCTGCACTTAATGTAATCACGAGGGAGTTTTTGTTAGGTTTGCTGTGGAGCTTATTTTAGTTTTATTACAGAATATTCTAAATTATACCCTTTAATCAGTGGTGGCTTTACAAATAGGCTGAGTAGGCTGGAACCTAAGGTGACAGATTTTAGAGGCTGCAAATTTGTGGTATTTTGTTTTGTATTTTTAGAAAGTGAAATTATTCATAATTATGAATATACCAATGCTAGATAATATGTTTCACCACTAAAAATCTAAGTTTTATATCGACTTTTTTTCTGCAATTTACGTAGTCCTGTGTCAAATCTAATTGTAGAGGTAGGTAGGGACAGCAGTATTTGAAATACAAAATGTATACCTTTGTTTGCAATTAACAAATTTAATAATAATTGTTCTTTTTTGTAGTCTTAAATACAAATTACCAAAATTAATTATATGTTCAATTTTCTCTAGAACATCAAAATACATATTCGGTGTAAGGAAAAAAAACCGCATTAGTAACAGTAAAGTTTAATTTAGCAGATGCCCCTTAACGAACATATTAGTATTAATAGACATTGTAATTAAATTAATAACATTAGATTAGTTTGTGAAGTTAACGCGTGTAACTAATTTACGTTAATTTAGATGGAATTTTTAATAACACTAATTGTGTGATTTAATTACGTTTCGTATTACGCTGATAAGCATTAATTTAAGAATTTTGTAGTTAATTAAATCAAAATTACTTAATGGTAAGAAGGTGCCACAGATTTTATTTTATGTTATGTATATATATTAATTAATATTAGAATTCATATTTATAATGCAACGATAATAGTTCAGTGGTAGCGTTTACGGCTATCGCGTACTTTGTTCCCGGTTCCATAATTCGTTTCCTGGTTTTCGACTTTTAGGTGAAGGAAAACGTTATGATGAAACCATGAAGCGATGATAGCTGAGTTGCTAGTGTATACGGAAGTCGCGTCAAGGAACGTGAGTTCGAATCCACCTGCAATGAGCTTTCGGTGAAGGAAACCATCGTGATGAAATCAAAGCATTGTAGTATGGCCTTTTCTAATACCTGTCTATCTAGCTACTGCTCTCAAGTTGAATATCTGATGCTAAATACTTATAGGTGTGTTCCGGTAGTTCCACTTGGGGTCCAGTTCCTCTACTAGGCTTAGCGTGTCCACCATCTTGGGCCACATCGTCACCTAACATCAGGTGAGATTATGGTCATAACGCTAAAACCTATTACGATAAAAAAATAACATAATGTTTAGCCATTTTTAATGCCAATTAAGATACCAACCAGCTTTTACGTTGAAAAACTGTCGCAGAGTAAAGTCTGGAGAGTTCCAGTAGCTTAATGTAAAAGCTGGTTTATAAAATAGGTTAACGTATGTCATCTTTGGACCTTTCGTCTATGATCAGGTGAGATTGTGGTAAAATTCAAAACTTATGAAGAAAAAAAAGGGGCGAAGAAAATACACATAGAATTACTAACTTCATTTGTATCATTTTAGAGCAGTTATGTATTTTCAGGATTTTTTTATAACTATAGCTTTTATACACATATTATAACCCTATTTTAGAAACAAGAATTGTACGATTGGACTGTACAGAAGGAGGTTAAAAATATAATTAACAAAGCTTTTATGAATCCTCGGATTCCACGTTATAAGAATTATAACAATAACTATAATAATGGTACAATATAATATAAAAAGATTACAAATTGCTAGTACAATTAATAATTTGGTTCTTCAAAATTGGTTATTTGAATTTACTCTTTACTTTTGATTATGTTTTTGTGTATAATATTTCTATTAGGTACATTGTAAAAACTTAAAATTAATTTTCTGAAAATTATATTATTCAAAAGGAAACTCGATGTAGTGAGAAAAAAATTTCGAGTAGATATTGAAAAGGCGGTTTAAATTATAATTGAAAGTAATGGATACTACGTATTCGATGGACCGCAAATGAATGAATGTTTAATTGAATTACTCCCCACAAATAAAAGCAATTTTCTTATTGCCCTGCCCATAGCAAATGTAATTTAATTAATGGATCGCATAACTCTGATTAAATAATAATCATGAAGTGAAGGGAAGCGTAACATCTTAGAGATCATCGCACCTAATATGAATCTTATAATGTAAATAACAGAAAAATGATTATAAAGGTTTACTAATTCTACATTCTCTATGAGGTGTTGCATATCTTGAATGCTAAACACTAATGCATACAATTTCCCATGGTGTTAGGGTTTTTTCTAATGTCTGCCTGGGTATCTACCACTACCCTCAAGTTGATAATCTGCCGTCAAATACCTATAAGTGTGTTCCGCCAGCTGCATCTGAGAGCCAATCCATCCACTAGGCATAGCGTGTCTACCAACTTGAGCCACATCCACACTTAAAATCAGGTGTGTTTGTGGCCATAGCGCTTAACTTATAAACTAAAAAAAAAACTAGCTCTCTACTCACGGTACTGGTAACTGCAGACAAAAAACGAAACATGTGTAACAATATTATTATTTACCAATCAATTATCACAAGTACGTATATGAATATTTATTAAAAAGCGAATACTATTGCGGCTAAGAATTTTTATAAAATCTGGCTTTGCCGAACGAAGTCATACATTGCAATGACGTTTTTGAAATAAATTATAGCTTAAAGGTGCAAATTATTAACGTTACGGTTGATTATGAAATAGAATTAATATCACCTGTAAAAGGTGCAAAAAAAATGTCAATTCTCTAAATCTTATTTAAGTCATTCTGAATTGTTTTAGAAATTAATAATCAGTAATATTTTCTACTATCATGAAATACTTTTTATTTTCATTCAATGAAAACCCTATATCTGCATTTATTCCATAAGGAATAACGAAGCAACGGGGCATAATTTCATCTTAAAAACTATAATTACAACAACGTAATGATCAACATTAAAAAAAGCACAAAAATTTCTAAAAGCTATACAGGTTTTGTTTATTACTGTAATATAAACCAAATTACAATGAAATGCCAAATTATTAAAACACACATTATTTACACATTAAGGACACATAAAACACATCCGTTTAGAAAGGACTCGTATTTCTTGGAATATAAATAATACGGAAATAGCAATCCAATAGTAGATAATAAATAAAACATCTGAAATTTATACCTCCAATAGCTCTTGTCTAATCGAATAAATGTTTAACAAGAATTAGGTGAAAGTGGCGCTCTCCGGCTAAACATTGGGGATGTTCATTGTATTAGCATTACGAAATGATGCACAATGTCAAATTTGTCATTACCGGGTCGTCGACAACCCCTCCATAGAATTTAGGCGGACTGCATTACACTTTACCAATTACAGAAGTAGCAAAAGGTAAAACATGGCTGTGAAAAAGTTTTTACGATTTAATTAATTGAATTCAAGCTTTAAATGAATCGAAAAAAGAAAGACTTCACTGGCGAAGGCGGTAAAAAAGTTAAAGCGCTACGACTGTTTGATTTCATGCATATGAAGCAACTCCAAAGCAGTCTAGCATATTAAAACGAGATTATAATAATACCATTTCAATCGTTTTAGTAATTAAAGTAATGCAGTGTCGCCACTTAAATTAAACAGCTAAGATAGTAAAACTATTTCGTTCGATTATAATAACTGTCAGGAAAACTCGTTTCATAATCAATAGATTTACATCTCGATTGATATTTAATTGAGTCAACGAGCGAGTGCACTCCAATAACGGAATAAGTTAATTATTAAAGGCAATTGATTTAAAAGGAGCCGTATCATGGCCGCGGTATGAGTAACAGAAAAAGTTTTCAATTTCACTAAAAGGGACTGGTTTGTGTCTCAGAAGTCTCGTCTGGTTATCGGCTTGTAATGTATGAAGTTACTCGTCGCGGCTTTATTTTATAACTCACTTCACGTAATAGGCCCTCAGTTGCTTTAATTCATTTTTATCCTTGCTGCCCGAGCTGTTTACTAATTTACTTTAACATCCCATCTTATATAAATAATCATTCGTAGGATATCTTAATAATAAATCAAACATGACAGTATTTTTCCTATTTAAAAATTATATAACATATGAATATATGTTAAATTGAGCTTCTTATACTTTTCTATCGAAATGTATATGGAAATATATCAAGTAGAATATATTTTTATACATGATCACAAAGTAAAATGTGATTTACATATTATAATTATTAACTACCGCGTTGTAACCGGTAGTTTTTAAGGATTATTTTATCATTGCATTTTACACTTAAAGATTGTACTTTTTAAAATGAATAACAAATTTTGGATCTTATTTATTTGAGCATTACTCAATAAAATTTAAGGGCCTTTTATAAATACATATCTGCATAGAATACAAACAAAGCATACATTATATATACTGTACAGATTAATAACAAACTAATAAATTCATCCATAAATACGGTTCATAAATTATCACGACAACGATTTGGAACATTTTACAACAGCCATCAAACATTCTTTATGATCAATAGGGATGTGACTGCATCATGTCTCATAATTAATACGAGACGTTTGTTTTATAATGTAATAAAACATCAGCAGAATCCGCTATCAGTTTTGTTACATCATTATCCTTTCTATATTATGTTAACACTGGCTATATGTTTTAGTAATCATAAAAAGCTTTCGATTTTATTATTCTCCGATATAAAGCATTCTTTATTATATACTTTCTAATATAATGCACCATTAAATTTTAATTCTTAATTGGGGTAGTGAATAAACGAGTGAAATTAGAATTATAAGTATTTATTATTGCATGACGAGACGGGTTAGGTCTATTTTTTTTTCATAGTTAAGGTTTAGCGTTATAGCCATATCTCACCTGGTCTTAAGTGACGATATGGCCTAAGTTCGTAGACACGTTAAACTTGTAGAGGAACTGCCTCTCAAATGCAACTGCCGGAACACACCTATTGGTATTTAACGGCAGATTTTCAACATGAGGGTGGTAGCTAGCCGGGTGGGCATTAGAAAAAGCTCTACCTCCGTGCTATGGTTTCCTCACGATGTTGTCATTCACCGAAAGCTCAAGCTCATTGTAGGTGGATTCGAACTCACGTCCCTTGATGCGAAATCGTACACACTACAACTGAGCTATCATCGCTTTAACATTCATTAAAATGTCAATACGAAAAAGTAATTTCTTAACAAATATAGATAGAGGAAGTTATGAACGGTAAGTTCTGAAAACGAAATTGAGTCGGACATTTCAAATAGATAAAGCGGTATCTATCCTTTATAGAGCAAACTTTATAGTTTTGTTTTTGGCAGTTTTGACACTGCCTTCTATCTACTTATTTGTTCCTTCGACTGCATCTAACTGCGGTGAAACTTTTAACTTCCCCGACGTATATTCTACTGGAGTATCACTTACTAGAACCATGCGGGGATTTTCTTTATTATCTGCTACAGGATTTTGCTATTCACCAATTACTTGGTCGGAATATTCTTCCGTGATTGTTTTCGATTCGTTCGAATTTATAACATTGGAATTATTTAATGTTCAATATTATTTATAGACCAAAACAATGCAATTAAATTTATTAAACTTTTATTATTAAAAGATTTTAATACTAGTAGATCCTTGCGCATAATTCGCACATTATTATAATCAATCACTAAGGAGTACCTATTTGATTGTTTTTCGTAATTGTTTAGATTTACAAATAGAATATCAATAATAAAACTGTTTTATAAATGATTTATAATGAAAATACTTTAAAATATTGTGTAAATAATTAATTTTGATAACAGATATATGGTGTTGTCACAAAAGTACCTTTGATAAATAATATACATTATTATGGTGAAATACATTTCATTCTACGAGACTAATTTATTATTGCATAGTTAGCCTGAGTAATGTTCCACTGATCAATTGTGTTATATCGCATTAGATAGATCAAATAATCGTTCATTGTAACATTTTATGAGAGCATCTCAAAGGATAGATAAGGCTCCTGGAGCATTGTGCCGTTCCTTCAGAAAGGAGGCGGGTGACAAGAGACACCTGAAAACAATAAACACGAAATTGCCACAATAATCGGCCCTCATGATCGGCGCAACGACTGTCAGACAATGGGGCAGATTATGCGATAGGGGTTTAACCGAATAGCAGCTAACTCGATTATGCGGCCATCCGTGATTGTGTTTCAACCTATTAATGTTTGAATTTCGTTATATTATTGCGGCGGCCGAGTGCTGCTAGTAATCCAATATGGGTTGATATTAACAAAATTTCACGTGAGTTCACGTTTCCATTATGCTCTGGCTGTGTGCTCTAATTACCTACTCAACAGTACAGATTTTTCTAGTGATAACGAGTTTTATTGTTAATGAAGATGTACAGACTTGAAATTATTTTAAATTTCTGTATACATCAATTTTAAATTTATTTGCACAACGAAATTATTAATTGTGAAGTGTGATTAAAAGTATGTTTATTATAAAATTATGTATTAGTAAAATTATATGAGACTATAATAAGCAATTTTTAATGTATTTCTGCCTATACAAATGAATAAATTTGAAGTATCTGTTGGTAATGTCAACAAAATAGCTTTTTAACAACATTTATTTTAGAAAAAAATTAGGTATCCGCGAATAAAAGGTAATAAATTAAATTTATTTCCACGCGAACGAATTCGCGGGCACAGCTAGTTTAAGTATAAATTAGATTAATATGCATATTATTATTCAAAATTTCATCTCATTTTGTTTGAAGTAATATTGAATTAACGCTAATGAAATTATTTTACGTTATAGTATAAAGTGCGAAAGTTTTTTGAAACAATACTAACACGAAGCGAATATTTGTGTCTCTGTGATGAAGGGCGCAAAGTGTTCGCGGCGCAGCGGCCGCTCCAACGCCTGTCTCGCGCCGGCCGCGGCCATACCTTGATTAAAGAACAACTTAAAGGAAAGCAATCTGCTAAATAAGTACCACCGTGGAAACCGCGCTGCAGATGATGCTCTACTTGCCGCAAAATGTAATTTTTATATCTATATTAATGAATAGAGCAAAAGAGGTAGTATATTGTTGCATTTCAAAAATGATTTTAATATTATACAGCTTGTTTATGGAGGAGCTTATAGGGTATATAACAACACACTACACGATTTAGCAGTAGAGCAAAACGAAGTATTCGGTACGAGGCACTAGGTGGGTGTGGATATTCGGAGGCCAAGGGCAAGCTGGCAATCGGACGAGAACCTAGAAATTAAACGCTGGTATTATAGTAAAACTTGAAAGCTAGCAATGTTTTATTGTAATGTAATATACGACATTTACATAGTAATGAAATATATAAAAAATCATATTTTGTTTAATGTAATAACAATTGGCATGGAATATATTAATGTCCTATAGTCGTGTTGTAAAAATATACACTAATGAGATTTATGTTCGTTAAAAGTTCGTATTTATTTACCATAACACGTTTCTTTATTAACTTGTATTATTATTGATTTCGCAGAATCCCGTACCTGTATTTTTAATTAAAATCACAAAGTTTAATTAATTCAATGTTTCCTATTGATCAACCCTAAGGTATATGTAATATAAGCAATGTGGTTAATTTACGTTGAAAATAAGTGGAACTAATAATGAATGCTGATTTTAATATTAAGCATAGTTTCTACAAATCTCATTAATACTTTGTGAATAATAATTGATCATGTATTCTTTATTTATGTATAATTTATGGCAGATTCCAGAAAATGCAATAAGATCTAGTATTTGTATGACTCGTGTCGTATAATGAAGTTCTACGAGAGGGTTTATCGATAGGACCTCTATACAACTGATGAAAATGTATATCTTTAGATAGGTGATAGTGACTTTTATCTTCTACTTTAAATGTATCACTATGGCAGGTGTTACATTTAGCGTACGACAGATCTTGAATAGTATTGTAAGACTACGAATATTCATACACAAACCCAAATTAAGTTAAAGATCCTTATCTATACAGATCTCAATCTATTCTTTTATGATATTTTAACCTAACAAAAAGCTTTAATAATTTCTTGTCATAATAAAAAAAATACAATTATTATGTTGAGCAATATTCGGTTTGCTGTTACTTGGTTGAATTATTTAGCGTTTCGTCTCGTTACTTTGCTGGCGTTTCCGCAGGTGTGATTATCATTGTCTCTGTTCTTCATACGTTCACAAAATAAACAAAACAGAAGGTGCAGTTTTATTGCAATATATGTTTTGATTTACTTACATTTTTTAAACACTTAGATTAAAAATTACAACATTTTGTAGCTCAAATTGATATTTCATTATTGTATATAGAACGGATTTACTTCTTTGTTTTATGGTGATTTATCTGTATAACTTTTGTTATTGAAAAGTGTGAGTGTGCGGAGGTTGATATTCTACAAACCTCCCTCATGAAGCCGCTCATTCTTTAATCTTGCTGATGAATTATGATTAGCTGAGTGCACTCAGTCCTATTAGTGTCGGAGATTTGTTTTATCTGGTGACTGTAATTTAATTATATTTAACAAGAAATAGTATGCGTGATGATTAGATTAATTTATATAAAAACTTCTTAGGTGAATTTATCGTCTTTTTAGTGTTTGAGGATTAGAATTGCTAAGAGATGCTGTCGTTGAATTGCTCATCACTAATCAAAGGGGTAAATCGTATTCCGAGTTAGTGAGAAATAGTATTAGAAAAGTGATGATAGCTCAGTGGTAGTGCGTACGGACTCAGCGTCTAGGGACGTGTGTTCGAATGCACCTGCAATGAATTTGAGCTTTCGGTAAAGGAAATCGTCGTGACGAAATTATAGCATGGTCGTAGGGCTTTTTTTAGTTGACTAGCTACCACCCTCAATTTGAAAAACTGTCGCCAAATACTAATTGGTGTATTCCAGCAGTTGCGCTTGAGAGCCAGTTCCTCCACAGGTTTAGTGTATCTACCAACTTGGGCCGTATTGTCATTTAAGATCAGATAAGATTCTGGCCATTACGCTAAACCTTAACTATAAAAAAATGCTTTTCCTACGGTTTTAATACAATGCAAAATATGTCAGCATATAAACAAGTTGATAGAACAAATTTTCACAGCAATAAAATCAAAAGAATAAATTTAGACAAAATAATAAAATGCACCTGAAACGAAACGCATTCGGAATGTACCCACATTAAAATTCACTGGCTGCCCAACAAAAACCTTTATGACCCGTACACCGGCACGTAATAGCTCGCATTGGGACCACAAACTCCGATTATCCAAACATAGAGCGCCCGAAACAGCGCTGTGAAATTTTAACGTGTAATTGATTATGAAGTTGGCCACTAATGGGCGAAAATAGTTTCTAATTTGGAGCGTGGTGGCAGCATATAATTGGTCTCGGACCGAGCCCGTGTTAATCATTAAACTGGCACGGAACACGGCGAATACGCAGATGCGAGCTCCCCAGCGAGACTCAACTAAAGCCTCCTTCAATTTAATCCTGCGTTGTTCTCAGCCGCTGGTTTTGTCCATTTAATAACCAAACAAGTAGTCGCTGACATTGACGTGAATTCAGCTTTGCATAGTTTGCTCCCTGTTTCCACGTCCGACGCTTTTAAAATACTAATTCATGCGTATTGACGCGACGTTGGGAAAGTCACAGCTAATGGAAGGCGTGAGCGCTTTTTTGCTTCGGCTGCGTCTAATCTCGGATGGTTGCATTCACCACGGGTTGTTTTCCGAGTAGCGTAGCGTGTTGCTGTCACCGATCGGTAATTATTCACGACAGTTCGCTTCACCGAGTGTCCAGTTGGAAAAAAGTTCTTCTATTGAAGTATCCATGTGTGGTATAATCAATATCGTAAGTCTAACAAGAATCGCTCGGAATATCAATATTGTAGAAAAACATACCCAATACAAATTTTTAAATTACTTAACCACCATTCTCGTGTTCATTCTAATTAGCAATCAACAGAATTTTTAACTTTGTTGTTGTAATATGATGAAACAAATTCTTGTAATATGTAGATACTGCTTAAATAGGTGCGTAAATTAATGTATGAGTGATTCTCATTAATATTAGACAAACTTTAATTCGTATTGAAATTACAGAACATATAATTATATGTACATTATTTATGAGAAATCATTAATCGTTACTCATTTTAGTTGTTTCACCACTAATTAGTAATCCCATTAGTATTGTATGCGCTGACACATGATTCCGCTTCAAAATAAATTGTGTTCAAAGGCAGAATACGATAATAAAACTTAGTTATGTATTATAAATGTAATTAAACAATTTGTTACTCTTTATTGGCTTACCTTTTTACTGCTGCATTTAAAGCATAATATTATACCTAAGTCATAATAACATAGTTGATTAGCTCCCTTTGTTGATTAAACAAACAGCCATTGACACAATTTGTTAGCGCAGTGTGCATGCTTCCGGTCAATATCCGTATCCCATTATTTATGGCCGCCCGATCGGACGCACTCTCGAAAACACAAAAATAAGAGACGTGAGCCATTCGTCACGGGTTCACAATGGCCAGCATTGTTTCAGGCGTGCCGGCTCTTAATACCCGATTCCGTTGTACCAGAAAACGAGTTTGCGCGAAATAAAAAGGGAAAAAAGACAAATCAAAGGTCGAGCGCAGTCAACACGACGTCAACAACAAAATAGTGCGAGGCTGCACCAGTTGCCAAATTTAATTGAAACGTATTTAATATATTAATTAACCGTGACGTTGGCGCCGTGATCGCTCGGCAGACTTTATTGCTGCTTTTTGCACCGGCACGATCTCAATCGAAAAGGTTTTTATTTTATTATTTATTCGATATTTTAAGGCACATAATTTGCTATAGTTCAGAAACGGCGAGTCGTGTTTCACGTTCTCATTAACCGCTTGAATACTTGCGCTAATTTTTTCGAGAAATATTACAGACCATAAATTTCATGGCTCTGGATTTTATGCTGTATCATAAAAAGGTCCCTGTGTACCGGAGCCTATTCTGACTTATAGATTGAACACGTATGCCGGTATAGGTAGAAACTGATATAGTTGTTACAGAAATAAAACGTCTAGACTAGTATTTTGATCTGTCTTTAATAAAAGATAATGTAAAGACAATCGAGCTTCTCACATCTATAACTTCTTGTCTACTAATAAACTTGTACAAAATTTGTGTTAACTGATACTGAAGTCACGTAATTCGTCTAAATAGTTTTAGGCCTGAAGTAAAACAAGGTCAATTGAAATAATTGAAAATTCGGTGTATTTGGAGTTTTATTTTTTGCATGACTTCGAATATATTTAATTTAGATTATTTATCGGATCCATTTACTTTTAGTAATAGCTGTATGAAAAATATCTTCATACTAGGAAATTGCATTTTTTTATATTGATTTGTATTGTATTGTAATAAGATGTACTTTGAATGATGGTTTGTAATTTCATAGTTGTTATTTTTGTATAGTGCGAGAGGCGCACGCCGCAGCAGATGAGCGGCGGTAGTCCGGGCTTAGGGCCGCACATGCACGCCATGGAGGTAAAAGAGACGCGTGTTTCCCCGCTGCCAGTGCCTTCGCAACAACCCAATACTACGCCTACGCAACAGACACCGCAACCACAAGTAACTGATCTTTGTTATGTCAACTTAAGTAACGTTCATTTAATATTAATTGATAGATGTAATACAGTAACCGTATGATCACTTTACATCGAATGTAACACTCGCCTACACCTGTTATGCAAAGCCTTGTCGTGCATTCAGTCATCAAGGCGACCCGTTACAAAAACTTTGTTTTAGTTGTCGATGATTGTCAGTATTTATAGATGGTACTGGGCATACCGTTAGATAAATTCTGTAAAATAACAAGAGATTGATAGTTACAAAATAGTTAACCTCCGTGATGTGATCTATCTTTCGCCGATAACTAAACGTAATTCATAACTATTATAGTCGAGGCATTTAAGCACGCTGTGAATGAGTCATCATTTTTATTACTATTGCTAAATAGTAAATAATGGATGAATAGTTTACATAATATCGGTGATGCAGAGATTATTTTTCTATCTTCACCAGACCAGCTATGAATTTGATTGGCGAGTGGCGATTAAAATGGCACACTGGAATCATATTATTCAGATATGATGAATGATGAACCGCGCAGGTCTGGAAATTGTAACCAAATAGTTTAATTACAGATCTGCGCTGGATGCAGTAAGATGATCACTGAGCGGTATTTACTGAAAGCATTGGACCAGTTGTGGCACGAAGACTGTCTTAAGTGTGGCTGTTGTGACTGTCGGCTCGGAGAAGTTGGTCACACGCTCTATACCCGCGCTAATCTTATACTATGCAAGAGAGATTATTTAAGGTGAGATCCTACGAATAATATAACAATAGACGTGGTTTACGTATTTAGCTTTATATATGAACTAGCTGACCTGGCAGACCTTGTTCTGCCTTTTTGAGTTGTCAATCACATCGACTACAGCTTCATCTATAGCTATAGATAGCGTTATAATCACTTATAAAGATAAAAATTATCCTATTTCGCAGGTTCGATCAAACTGCACACGGTGTGCAAAATTTGATTGTAATCGATTCAGTAGTTTAGAAGTTCATCGCGGACAAATAACGTGACACGAAATTTTTATATATAAAGAAATCTTGTATCACGCTGTTTGTCCAGGCTAATTTCCGAAACTACTGGATTGATGTTAATGAAACTTCGTACAGATATATAACTTTGTCCAACTTAAAATATAGGGCGCTTTTTTATTATTTTATATTATAAGTTATCATAACGCTATAGATGATGCTGTAATCGATGTGATTAACTACTCGAAAAGGCAGAATAAGGTCAACTAGTAATTTTATAAAATATCATAGCTAAACTCTGTTCTGTAGAATCTGATGAAAACCATCTGAGTGTTTAGTTTAATCCCTTATGGAAGTTGATTATCAAAATAACTATTAATTATAATAATAATAAAAATAGTAAGTAATCGAAGACTGCCATTAGAAGTAAGAATTTAAAACTTTGAATTGGGATGGATATTATTTTGATTTTTAAATTAATTGTAGTATTACATTTTAAAATTTCATTATCTGAAAATTATAATCATTAACATGAGCCTCGTTTTAATATTTTTATACATTTACTTTTAAACGATTACAAAATATAAATTAATTGAAGTACTAAATAAAACATATTTTATAAATAGTGTTTGTATTTATATGAATTTCAATCGGCTTAATTTTCAACAATAGTTTCTTTGTTTGGAACATCCGAAAGAAACGTGTCGTTGACGCAACCTTGAAATTTTTATCTATCCAAAAATCAAGAAAGATAAAAAGCATGTTTTTCTTAAATAAAACATCGTTACTTTTATTTAAAGATATATCGCTTAAATTTGAATTAATTAACAGATTATTTGGCAACACTGGCTACTGCGCAGCGTGCAACAAAGTAATCCCGGCGTTCGAAATGGTGATGCGCGCACGCAGCAATGTTTATCATCTCGAGTGCTTCGCTTGTCAACAATGCAATCATAGGTACTTGCAATTAATAATTATATAATAAATATTAAAGAAAAATAAATTGTTTACATAGACTGAATAAGCGATTTCTTGCTTAATTACAGACGAAATATCATTCACTTGGATTATGAAATTGGTCATTGTTAAAAATTATTATTATTTTAGACATTGGTAGTATATCTTATGATTTACAATAGGTATAGTTAATTGATAATGTAAATAGCTTCACATAATCCATATTGAATGTTAAAATGTATAATAATCAACCTAAGCAACAATATGAGAGGTCAGTAACAATGTGTTCCTATACCGCTTCCATCAACGTGCATTCGAAATCCTACATTGAATTTGAGTTATTGGTAAAGCAAAATATCGTATAGAAATCACACAATGGTGGTAGTAGATATTGTAATGCCTATCTCTTATGTACTTTCATCCTGGAAACCTATGGCTAAGCACTTATAGAATTATTTTGTTAACTCTATTTCAAAATATTTCAAAATTAGCGTTTTTCTTCACTGGGCTTTCTTATTGGACTCCATCGTCATCTAACATAACGTAGCAATTTGACTTAAACGCAAAATCTACAAAAAGTAAAAAATATATAGGATTTAAAGTATATACATTCAAAAATAGTGAATTGTTTAGTACAATGGATATATATTTTTTTAGCAAATGTTTTGGACTATGTATTCGTCTCACGGAGAATAAGGGTGCGGTTAAATTTTCCGCTACATAATACAACCTTCACGCGAAATAGAAAATATTACTTGTTTCTTTATAGGGAATAGAAATGTTTACGTACGTTTACGCATTCTAAAAAAATTAAACGTACAAATTACTTTTTGTCATCGTATTTTCTGTTTCCTTTTTAGGTCCGTATTGGAAATTACACGGTAACAGGCAAAAATAGACGTACTCTTTACCGGAATTACGTAATTAAAAGTGTTCGTGAGTAATTATGATAATTATTAAACTGAACATGAGCAATAAATTAAGAAAAAACTTTACTTCGGAAATAGGCAACGTAATAAATAGTTATTCCAAGCTTTATGAATTAAATATGAAATAATAGAATTATATTCTTTAAATATTCCGTTACAGTATGCCATGCATAAGAGATAAATATTTGGATTTTTTATGCTATTACATTATTATAGGTTGGTATATAAGGTATAATTAGCTGGTGGCCCCAACTTCTTTGCCTTTTTGATCATCAGCCGCGCGTTAACGTTAAACCGTTCTTACTGGTTTTCTACATCGTGCAAGGGATTTTTAGCGATGATGGTTCGGTTGGTAATGTCTGCGGACGTAGCGTAGGTGGACGTGAGTTCGAACCTACCTACAATGAGAATGAGCTTTCGATGAAGGTAAAACATAGTGAAGAAACCATATTGATGGTAAATCTTTTTCTAATGCCTAGCTAAAACTGGCTATCTACTGTTTCGCCGTACATTGAAAATCTACCTCCAAATACCTAAAGATGTGTGCCGGCAGTTGCGCTTGAGAACTAATCCTTCCACTAGTAGTAGCGTGTCCACAATCTTGAGCTATAATAAGATCAGCTGAAATTGCATCCATAACGCTAAATTTATAATGTACATATATTAATAAATCCATGTCAAATTTCAAGACTATAGATCGTCATGAGTCAGTTAGTTTTTTCTAATAATTTCATTTAAAAAATTGTGTGCCTGCGTGATTTAGTAAATTCTGCGTACCGTTATAGTACAATAAAGCAAATCGTTGCGAAATAGTGTCTGTGTGTGAAATTTTATTCTGTTATTGTCTCGGAGGTCTATTTAGATCGACCAGTTGTCAAGTGAATACCGTAAACAGGAGTTGATTTCCCAGACGCACACTGGTTTTAGTTTTGCGATTCTGATACCATGATATTTATATAATTCTTTAACAAGAACACTTTTCGTAACTATTGGTTCGCCTTCTTGAGTTTTGAGATAAATTAAAATAAATTGTAGAAAAGCATGTTCATGTAAATAATCAATTTCATAATATACTTATAAAAGTATTAAAAACAAACTTTTATGTTCATTTACCTATTTGTATGTTTATATAACAGTTACAACATAACAGTTTTTTTACGTACATTTTGACTCTAAGAAAATTCACATAGTTCTACTACACATTCTAACAAACATTTGATAAATGATACTGCTAAAACATCGATTGTGGCTTATATAGATAACAGTATAAAGGAAAGTGAAGAGAATTTACAGTATGTATTTTGAATGCCGGAAAGTCAGTCAACAATAGAAATTATAAACAAAGTTAAAAGGTGATATATCGTTTTTTCTGTTTTCGTTGTAAACTCGAATATGTTTTCAAAGTAAGGGTGCAGACGCGCGAGGAGCAATTTTTACTAGCCTGTGTCCGTTTAAATAATAGAAAGGTCGCGAAGATTGGAGCCGCTTTGAATGGTTTATATGTCACTCGTGGACCTTTCTGCTGTTAGTAGATTTCGCGCGACATTCTCACCGAATTATATATTCATTCGACTCTTGTTTCAATACGAATTCAACAGC
Organism: Actias luna; assembly: GCA_039707435.1. Lineage (NCBI taxonomy): Eukaryota > Metazoa > Arthropoda > Insecta > Lepidoptera > Saturniidae > Actias > Actias luna. The sequence goes on along the minus strand of JAZHAC010000034.1, from coordinate 11,571,581 downwards.
TGAATGACCGCCAAGCGGTTTTGTTTTTCATTTTCATTCCGAAAAATAAGTATATTTTATATTTTCTTATATAATAATAAAAATACTAATGAGACAAAGTGCTTAGAAATTATCACTAGGTACAAGTGATACCCGATGTTATATTACATGCAAGGGCCGAATTATATATAATATAATAACTAATTATAAGAAAATGTTTACAACTCACGTGTGTTTATGATGTGTTAAATAGTATGCAATGCAACTCAAACCATTAAATATCACGTAGAAATCAATTTCCACGGTGGGTAGAAATCTGAATCCAATTTGCGGGTTGTCCGATCGGAGCGGACGGCAGATATCACGTTCACGAGCGAATATCGCTAAACGGCTTAATAATTTAGTAGCAATCTGGCGGCTGGCGACGGATGACGGTAGACTCGCTCGCGGCGGAAGCTGCGTGCTGTGGATCGCATGAACATTCGCCGCCAGCGGGGACTGACATATTTATTCAAGTTTAGATTTGAACTGAACATTATAAACGTTGTCTGTCTCTTGGTACTTTACGACAACAACTACAATAAATATTTGTTAAACATTACAAAAGGGGGTTTGTAATGTTGTACGATTTCAGGCATATTATTTTGTATCGTATTGTGCAGACATAGAGCGCTTCATGTACGTATTCATTTTTGTTAAAATTTAGTAATACATTTTTTACTAAATCATTGTGTCAACTACTTAATCATGAAAATAAATTTCCATACACTACTCTATTTTGCTTGTCAATAGTCAACAGCCGTTACCTAAATGTCATTGTGTTATACCCGAGGCAGATCTGTCAACAGAGATATTTGTTTAATGTAAAACGTCAAACTTAGCACCTCGACATTGCACAATAGGACGCCGTACAAAGCTTAACTTGCAGCCAGTCATTAAATTTCGTTTTCCATCTTTTCCATTAAGCGGCTGCAGACAAAAAATAGCGAAATAAAAAACAAGCGACAAGCCCGAAACAAAAGTCGGGAACGAAGAGAACAGGAAATAAAGTTAATTAAGAGCTGCGAAATCGACTGAGTTGCGGTGGAAATTGGCCCCTTAAAAAAGAGACATTTGTAGCGGAGCTATTGCGCTTAATTTTTGTGACAAGTGAAACAAAAGAGTTGGCAGGGTGGCCTGAGATGTGGGGTCGGTGGGGGAAGACTAGCGGAGCAAGAGGGGAGATAAGGTTTGTGTTATCACTGGCGGTTCCGGGCGGTGGCGGCCACTGGCGAGTCGAAGGCGATACCTTTTGTTTAGTTACATTGAGGGATGCTCGCTTGCGTGACGTTATCGCATCTCCTTGGTTCACGCTGACCTTTCCACTCATGATAGTAAATTTTATTCCTTAGAAGTTTTATGGTTCTTTCTTGGTTATTCATCAAAGTGATAGACGTGATTGTATCTAAACTTTAAAATGGTTATATTTAGATACTTATTTATTACATTAAAAAGAACCCGTATAAATGTATGTTAATTTTAGTTTACTAATTGGAGCTTTCAGTTTTATAGGTTTCCTACTTCATAGAATAATACCAAGTATCTTTTTTTAATACGTTTCTTATTTCAAAAAATTTTGTTAATAAATTTCGAACTGGGGTTTGTAACAATTAATACTGTGATAGTATATTTTTGAATTATTTTGTCTTTAGATTCTGCGTGGGAGACCGGTTCTACTTATGCGAAAACAAGATACTTTGCGAATACGACTATGAGGAGAGGCTGGTTTTCGCAAATATGGCGTACAACCCCCCGCCGCTTGCGCATCTCAAACGGCAAACTACTCATCTGCCACCTCCACCGGTAAATTTTAATGGCATATTTAATTTTATTATTGCATATCACTATACACTATTTGTTTATAAAAGAAGTGATAATAATAGTGGTAGTACAAAAGAAGAAAATAGGATTCATAAATAGGGTGCTATATATGTACAGCCGTTGATGATTTAGCTACTAGAGATTAGGTTGCATCATCCAGAATACAGCACCGTGAACATTTCTTTTGTGTGGTAAATTAAAAATTACCTTGAAGACACTATAATATAATCTCGTAGATGACGCATAAAATATCTTGTAATAATAATGTTTTCACAAAAAAAAAACATTTATTAAAGTTGCGCCTACAAGTCATAGACGGCGTCTTATATTTATATAACATAAAGTAAGCTTATAATATGTATTCATCAGTACTTGATAATTTACCTTTCAAAAAGAAGATTATTTTATAAATTATAATGCACATATTTCTTAGTTTAATATATGAGGGTTAAAGCCCAGAACTTGGTTGCATTTAGTACCACTATCAACGTAAATGAACATAAATTTAGATTAATTGTTTAAAATTTAATTATGCAATTAATATTTATTAACAGACCAGTAACGCAATGGGTGTATTAATGAACGGTTCAAGTCGTTCTGGTGATCTCAACAACAATATGTCGGGTTCGTCGCCGGCTCCATTTGCGCCTCCTCCGCATCTTAAACCTCTTGGGCTATCGGCGTCTAGCTGAGACTATCGAGTGTGAGACACAACTCACCCATACGCCAAGTATCAAAACTGATCGTGCGCACTACAAGAAAATATAACCTTAAAAGACGTTGTAGATGATTCAGAGACGCTTTCTTAGCGGATTTCCTTCTTGAGTGTTTAATAATTGTATTATAATAATTACTAACAGCAAAGTAAATGCCAAACTGTAGTTAGAGTTTCCATTGTTAGTAGCTAAAGTTTTTAATAATTCTTTTTCGAAAAAACGTATGATTATTTTAATGTTAAAAGGTAAATAACTCTTATCGATGTAAATTTTACATTGTAAATTTTTTTTAGAATTTGATCTCAAGTGAGCAAATGCTAATTAGGATTATTAAAAACTATTTGATATAGATTGATATAGATAAGTCTTATTATCCAAATTTTTGAAGTCTGGTATATTATATACAATAGCGATATCGAGTAAGAAGTTACTGTCTTTAAAGTAAGACGAAAATTTTAGCAGTTTAAATTTATATATATAAAATTAGCAAGTGTATGTAAATTATGTCAGTTATAAGACTGCATTAATTGGGTTTCAGATAGCGAAAACAAAAATGTTGTATAAATCCTTTTTAATGTAAATATTAAATTGTATACTATAAGCCTGTATACTCCCATAAAGGAAAATTCAATTTTTTATACTGAAAAATCTAATTAATACTTACATTTTTTTATTTTATTCAAGTGTCTATTTTAAGTCTGTCGTATTGAATAGAGTATGAAAATTTTTTATTGACTATAGTTTTCATTTTTGTTTTGTATAAAATTGACATAATAAATTATTGTGCAAAATTCGATATTAACTTTTAATTAACTGTGAAAACTATTTCTTTCCGAAGTGTGTAAGTTTTTAATTTTGGACGATTATTTGTATATCATCCACTGGAATACTATTGACTCTTTTTTTCGAACAACAATTACTCATTGTCCGTTTATAAATTAAAATAACATATCATTGCGAACTACTCTCAATCCGTGGCAATATTTATGATTTTATTTTCTATTAAATGTTATGTCAATTTTAACTTTGTAAATAATTTTCTGGTCACATACATTTTGTTAGTTTGTTTTGTATGTGCATTGTATAATTTGTTAAGTTTATTGTATGAACATTGTTACGATGTTTGTATTATTCATGTAAATATATTAACTATAGTTAGATTATTGTCTATAATGCCTCGGCGGATATATTATAATATTTGAATTAGTAGTAAAATATCGTAATATGTGTTAGACAAAGTAACATATATTAATTTTAAATAGTTCAAATTAGTTATTTTAATAATATAATTACAGATATATTGTAACATTGTCGTAATATATTGTTTTGCATTTAATCACGTACAGTTGCCAATTGCATTCGTTTTAATTGTTTTTGTCACTTTCTTATTGCTTACTAGAATAACATTACATTAAACTCTTATAAGCACATCCATAGAAATTGTTATTAAAATTATACTTTCAAAGTTACATTTTAAGAAGATATTTCGTTTATGTTTGACTTTGACAACTGTACAATATCATGCATTCCTAATGCGCGTACGGACGATTGCTTTAGATCTTTTTACACATTCATATAAATATGGATGTCAGTTTTTTAACCAATGATACGACCAAAGATGTAGCTCATTAAAAGCCTTGTTCAGAATAATTTTGTTTTAATTAATTCCAACACCCATTAGTAACTTACAGATTCGTATCTCGATTTTAATTATAGGATATATGAACGCCCATCCATATATGGTATAATTAAATGCATATTGCAAAGAGTTCATTGAAAATAATATAAAGAGAATCAATTTCATCTTTATAGCTATTGGGTTGTAACGAAGATATTTTTGTAAAAGCAAAAAAGACGAAATTTTTTGAAACTACGTTAAGACATTTCAACGTTATAACTTGAATATTAAAAAATAAGATTAGATTATTTGAATAATTTTAAAACATGAATATAAAATTTTCTTCATATCTAATGGAAAAAATAAAAATATGGTGAACGGAAATTTCAAAAGGTGCTTCTTCTAAGTTAAAGAATTGGGACCACATTGCGGCGACCTGTTATCGGGGTATAAAAATGTCATCTCTGCGGCATTGTAGTATACCTATAACCTGAGTTGTATGCTTACGTGATATTGAGGGTAGCGTTAGAATATTACTACAATTTTACTTATAGATTGAAGTTTACATTTCTATATTTTTAAACCAAACTGCTAGTATTTTAGAATCTTAAAAAGTTGAAACTATTATTGTTTACACGTTTTGCTTAATTATCAGATACGTAATATTTGAATAAAATTACTTATATTACTAATTCTTTATAAAATCGGAATGTTTTATATTAGTGCATTTCGTGTTAAATTAGGAAATATTGTAGTTCAGGGTTTGATTATTATACTGACGACTCAACGAAAGCGTTATACGTGCAAAGAGGAGAAAAATCACCCCAATTTCCCGACTCCCCGTCTGCCCTCATTGTCACCCCAGTACACCGTGATAGAATTGTTATCGATGCCATCTTTAATTTCGCTTGCACAAACATACACGTAAATCATATCTAATTTAAAAGCATATACACATAGAAAGGTATATCAAAATAATTAATGTATCACTCGATTGATTCGAGTGCCTATATTTTAAAGCGGAAAAGTTTGTTTTTCTAACGCACTAATCGTAAGAATTTCCGGTGGGTTTCAAAAAATATTTTTGTATATGATCGACCATCATTGACGAATGCTTTATAGGCTATTTAACATCAAGCTACCAGCAATAGGAGCAAAGCTATATTGAAAAAGTTACAAAAAGAGGCACAAATTATTAAATAAAATTTTTGTACCCTGTGAATGAAGTTGCACGCACAGCTAGTGCTAAATAAATTAAAGAAGCTAATCTGTGGCGTTATTTACCCTTGTCGATATAATTAATTGGAGTGAGATTCAATCAATATTACCCGTATTAACTAACAAAATTCATTTAAAAAATAAACATTAAATTACTAAGTAGCCTTAAGTTTTTAATAAATATATTATTATTCATACTTTAATTATTTTTTATATATTTTTTTATTAATTATTAATTACTTGGCCATAACCTTACCTGATCTTAAGTGACGATATGGCCCAAGTTGGTAGTCACGCCAAAGCAGTGAAGGAACTGGTTCTCAAGTGCAACTCCCGAATACACTTATTGGTATTTGGCGGCATATTTTGAATTTGAGGGTGGTAGCTAGCCAGGCGGGCATTAGAAAAAGCTCTGCCACCATGCAAATATATTTAGTCTTCTCTATAGATACTATTTAAAAAATAAATTGTACAAGTATTACGTAGAACTTGCGTCCTAAGTTGAAATCTAAAAAAGTCTTTCATTCTTTTTGGAAATACTATTTGTATATAGATAGCATAATATGTAATTTAAGGTTACAAAGCAAACATGTCTATGTTGCTAATGTAAAATCACGAATAATTTAACATTATCGTAGACTTATGAAAGCGACCTTGATCGTTGTCTATAGTTATACTGAAAACATGATTTGTAGCAGGAATATCAAAATCATTTATACCTCGGCACCCTACGGATTGTTAGTTAGTGAACAAAATTTTTAATATTAAGAGTCGCGTATCTATTTGTTGTGGTAATCTAGAAACTATTTTTACTACAACACGCGGTTACAGTTCTTAGTAGAAGATATTAATTACTGCTTTTTATTTCAGGTTGTATTAGAAGATAAACATTCTTTTTAAATATAAACCCCTTATTTAAGTTTTTTACGTTTCACTTTTGTTCAAAAAGTTTCCTCCGAGCAAAAGTGCAATGTTCTACGTCCTTCGTACCAAGTCTCCCCTGTAGTTTGTGATAATTGTGTTAGTGAGTAGAATTTTAACTATTAAGAACCGTAGATCTCTACTGTTGTAACTTAGAATTTTTTAAGGCAGGATATTAGTAGGTGTATATTAATTTCAACCTTATATAGCAGGTAGTTATCGAGAAAAAGGTCTTGGAATACGGACAATAAAATCGTTAACGGTTATATTAACGGTCCGTTTAATGCTTATGACGTTCGAAAGCTTAAGTTATCGGTATATTTTTATAGAGGTTTAAATCAATATACTAAGTATTTTATAGTAGTTTACAATGATAGCTTAGTGATAGTAGGTAGGGATGTTGTGTCAATGTACATTACTTCAAATCCCTGCAACGATCGTGAGCTTTCGGTAATGGAAAAGATTATAAATGTAACCATAGTATGGTGATAGGGTTTTCTCTAACTCCCGCCTGTTTAGCTACCACCCTCAAGTAGAAATCTGCCGCCAAATACCTATAGGTGTGTTCCAGCAGTTGCACTTGAGAGCTGGTTCCTCTACGAAGCTTAGTTTGTCCGCCATCTTAGGTCAGGTCGTCACTTACCATCAGTTGAGATTGTGGCCAACACGCTATACCTATAAAGTATACATATAAAAGACGTCATATGCTTATCCTACTTCCTACTAATTTTATAAAAGCGAAAGTTTATGAGTTTGTTGCATCTTCACACTCAAATGGCTGGATAAATTTTCACGAAATATGGTATGGAGGTAGCTGCCACCTAGAATTAACACACTTTTTATGCCGAAACTCTTTCAAACTCAAATGGCAAGACTGATTTTCATGAAATAGTGAGTAATACCGCGGAGCTAGTGGCTAGTGAGTATATATATACATTGCTCGTAGAGTGCATAAATCAATATATTATTTTATATATAAAGAAATGTTCCAGACTGTCCGGATAGAAATCGTAAGTACAGTTGAAATAGATATTTAAAAAGGGTTGGATATAAATTATCACGAACATGCATACTTCTACTGATAATATATGTTCATTTATACGATAAAAGGGCATAATTCGAAATTAGGCATTTTAACTAAAAAACTGGAGATATAGTAAATGTGAATGAATTAGGCTAATAGAAAAGTAAATATACCAAGCTTTAGCCAAAGAAATGACTTTTCGTAAATATAGATACGAGTTGTGACGCTCGATCAAACCTTCAAGTTCGCCATCTTCACACAATGAAGTGCGTGAAAAATGGCTTCAGCTAACGCAACAGCCTACAAATCAAAACTGTGAAACCGTACGGCTAAAATGAAAATAAAAAACGTAGGAAGCCGGCGCACACCACTGATGGCTTCTTGCAATAATTTCCGCTTTCAATGAAGGCGTTTTTCTTTTTCTTATCACCGCACAAACTAGGATGCTTGGGAATAAATTGAAATACAAAATTGATTGTTGACTTTTTCCCGGTCGCTTTATTACCGTCACAAATAGGAAAAAGATTGAGAATTGCCTACCGGCGCGGCGTGGCGAGACGGAGCGGCGCGGCGGTCTTCACGATTCTGTGATTGCGTTATTATTACAACGATATCGGATTAATTTTATGTGTATATTATACTAAACAGATTAATCAAGTTATTCAATAAATATATAATCAAAAGATGGTATTACAAAAATATATTTTAGAAAAGCCATCCTACTATTTCCATCTGTCTTGAAGCAATGATAGCTGAGTTGGTAGTGTGCACGGACGCAGCATCAAGGGATGTGAATTCGAATCCACTCGCAGTGAGTTTGAGCTTTTGTTGAAGAAAAACATCGTGACGAAATCATAATATGGTTTTAGGGCTTCTTCTAATGCCTGCCTGGCTACCGCCCTCAATAATACCTATAGGTGTGTTCCGGTAGTTGCACTTGAGAGCCAGTCCTTCCACTAGGCTTAGCGTGCCCATCGTATCGATGGCCACATCGCCACATTTGAGACAGCTTAGCGGTGGGATTTTATTTTTGTTTATTACTCAACACATTCAAGAAATTTATGAACTTTAAAATGCAGTCAAAGGTCTAAAGAATAATACATTTTTGTCAAGGCATGCCAAACTATTACCTTTTGTAAAATATTAAATGTACACAATAAATAACTTGTAACGAATTTTAAATACTAATTTCAGAAGAATGGAACAAAAGGAAGGGAAATGTCGTAACGCAAATATTGCATGATAGTAAAGTATTTTTTATGTCTACCTTTTCTTATGTCTGTCTGTCTTTTAGATAAAAATCTATCGCTAAACACCTATATATGTGTTCCGGTAGCTGTATATTAGTAACTAATCGCCTTCTAGGTTCTATGTGCGAATATTTTAAACCATAATGGTAATACTAAAAACATATGTGAGTATATGTTCTTTACATATTTTGTTAAGTTGTAAGTATATTATCGGAATACCTTACATTACCTTATGTACAGTTAGGTATATATTTACTAGGAAAATGTTTTTTGCACTTTCATAAACACCTAAAGTTTAGACACAGCTTAAAATTTCAGTTGAAATTTTCGTAACAGCATTAGTAATTTCGAAAAAGAAAACACGAATCCAGACAAGGATACCTGCGTGAACAGCATAACCTCTGTCCTAAAAAACACCGTTTTTTTTATTAACGTGGTGTTTAAAATCTCAGTTTTACTGACTTCCTCATCGCAACGCGCAAACGCTTTACCCGGGCTCAGGTCAAAGGCGTGAAGGGCATGTGGTGACTCATGGGGTGTTAGTCATCCAACACTACCTACTAAAATGCACCACGGCGACACTTCAAACTTCTGTGTTACCAGAGGACAGCTTTCGCAATTTTTCTAGCACCTCGTAAACACTTATATGTTTCATTAAAATTATTTAAACTTAATCAACATGAGAATATGTATTTAGATGAACTGGTAAAAATTATTTTCCAAATCTGCATATTAGCTAAGCTTAATTATTAGAAGATAAATCAGGTATAATCTAGGCTACATATGTATTAATCATTTATATACCTATAACATCGAAATAAAACTAATTTAAACGGATTTTATCGCGGTTATTTATTAATTTTGAACGGAAATGCTTCAAAGCAAGATAACGATTGTTTGTGGACAATTTAATGGGCTCGGGAATTTACTTATTGCTAAATTTAATATGAGTAAGTAGAAATACTATGTTTATGAATCTAGATGAAAAGATAAAATATAATATTTGAATGAATAATAATGATTTACTCTGGAATTAAGCAGAAAAGAATATATCAGCATGTAACATTCCATATACTTGTACACCTTTTTAAGCATATTGCACGCTAGGTTTTATAAACAAATTTTTTTGTGTCTTGGTATTACTTTGTGCCCGTCACATTATATGTTCCCTACACTTCACCTTTGATTAGATGCCACAGTGGGAAAAAAGAGTACAAGTAAACTTTTTAAAAGATGTGTTACAAATACATTCAATTAAATAATATTCATTCTTTACGGTATCATACTACAAATGTCTAATATATTTGAGTGCGTTAGTCACTCGAAAGTAAAGTATTATTGTTAAAAATAAATACAAAAATGCTAATTAACTGAATTATAACACAGAAATGCATTTTTTGCATTATTAAATTGTTGACAAAACAATCTCAGTAACATTTTAATTTACAAAAATGTTAAGAATTATGTTCCAATTTCGACAACTATAAAGACAGAATTCTATATAAGCTGCTGAAATAATTAATGATTTATATAAATTTATAATGTTTTAAGGAAACCATAACAAGTTTCAAATTTTGTTTTTTTTTAAACTACTACTTTTTTCTTTATTCCTTAATGACTATGGACTTAATATACTAATTTAAAGTCAACAGAGGTGCTCATTGTATTTATTTGCCTATTGTGTTATAATGCAACATACAACTCGGAAAATATATCAATTATTTTTAGTTATAGATACTTCTTTCATTATATCGAACTGTTGAGTATTTTGGTACGATAGAAGATATATCTTGTTTTCTTAACTATAATAATAAGTGATATTTTTATTTACTGTTTGCTTGTCTTAATATTTTGCCAGAATGAGTTAACGACACTTGTCAGTTTTTCGCTTCAACTAGGGATCTATTCGTTAAAATACCTTCTCCTTCGTAGCTACTTTATGTAGATCCCTTATAGAAGCTAAAATATCTCCCGCTGGACCATATTTTTAAACAGATTACTGCGAGGCAGGGTCGACCTTATAAAGTGGTTCGCCTGCCCCTGATGATGTTTTCATTTGAGTTTTAATTATTAAAAGTTTTATGAACTGCTTATTTCTTTTTATGGGATTGTTGAATTAATTTCTTTTGTTTCTTAACTCATCTCGTTTCGCATTTACATTAATTGCGAAGTGGAAAATGTGATTACTCTTTTAAAATTAATTGCTATGATGTTAAAGTTAGGCGTTTATAAAAAATACAACATGTGAATTGACATCGTTTATAAGAGGTTATATGTTTAAGTTTGATTATATATTCATATCGGGGAACCCTGAGACATATTTATATGGGAAAAAGGGCAAATTCTAAAAGTAGAAAAATGCATAAAAGATTTTAAACAGGATGAGATGTTCATGTTGTTCTCATACGACATTAAATTTTGTTGAACATTAATGAGGAATATTCTTGAGAATCATTTACAAATTCAATTGTTGATAATAAATAAATAACATTGAGACATGCGGAGCCGCTCGTTTGAGTTGTTTTCTGCCTGATATATTCCTAGGGCCATTTAAGCGGGTACATAAAAAAATAAAGTACCACAGGTTCGTTGCCTCATATATTGTCATATTGGGGTTTATTTTGATTTTGGACTTATGTATGCAAAAGTAGTGATTTATAGGCCTATGTACGGTGTATAATTGTATTCGTGACTCGTTTTAGTTGTGAAGTGACCCAGGAAAGTGGGCTGGCCGATTACTGTGTCGGTTGGTGATGGCAGTTCGAGCCTCGTGGTTGAACCATTACATACATACATACGTACATACATACATAATCTACTGTACATACATCACTATATAACATGATTACAGTTTTGAAGTGCCGAAGGTCAAAGTAAGAAAAATTGTGGCTGTGTATCGCATGCAACAGATCGAGTTACCCGCGACCCACTGGCAACTTTATTGTTTGATTTGTTTGCTGGTCATGGACAACTCGAACATTAATTAATATTAAAACAATTACGGTGAAAATACCTAATGACAAAACACAGACAATCACTGCGAGATAAGCAATACATAATGGAACCTTGGTTGTCACTATCATATTGTTCTGTATGACAAATGGTACAAACCAAAAAAGAGTTACATCACTACTACATGGTGGTTGAGACCCAGTAGGGTACAGATCTATACTACCTCGCTTGATTGTTAAATATACACTGACCGATTATGGAGTTAATGCTATAATTTTTTCAGCTAAAATGACATAGACATAGACCTACCTTAAATATCAACACAACTGCCGGTGCTGCGCTGTGTCAGAACGAATATTTTGAGATAGGAATCTGACATAACTTATACACATTAATAGGATCGCGAAGCAAGAAAAAATATCCTTTCAATGCTAAAGTATGAATAATAATTATTAGAATATCTATATATATATATGTATTTATTCACCCAAAGTTTTGCAAGTCCTTACTGTAATCTATCGAAGAAATTCGATCCATTGCGTTTGTGAAATTCATTCAATCGAAGGCGTTATTCTCAAATTTACAGCTATCACGTCCGTTGAATATCATAAAACATTTTAAAGTCCGCAAAGAGATATTCCAGTCGAATCTTCATTCGATGCCGCGAATACGATGTAAGTAAATTTAACTTTAAAATATGCATAACAGTTTTCCGATGCGATCCCCTTACGGAATTTAAACACATCGAATCGTATTAAGTTACATTTAGATTCAGTGCACTTTGGAAGTTAAAGGAAGAGAATCTATTTACTTTTGATACCAAAACGTTGCTCAGTGCCGCTCACAGTTGTTAAAAATATTGTATATAGATATTAAATTAGGTAATTTTACCTAGGTAAAGCAATTAAATAAACTAACTACATTTTACACACTTAGTAGGCCGGCTTAGCCAACCGTCAACAATAGGGTGAAGAATAATTTTGATTTTATCTTTAACTTAACCAAAATAAATTAATATGCTAATGTAAGCTTAAAATTGAAACAAATAATTATAACCAACTATTATAAATAATATATTAATTTTTAAACAAGACTTTATCGCCCTGGAAACAAATTAAAGATAGCTTGTAGGCTCAGTAAGTTAAGTTTACTTTACCGCGACTTGTGAAAATGTAAATTAATTCCCTTCGTTACTGCTTTTGATCGCATTTGTCGACCGATATGCTAAACAAACAAAACTGCTTTATTGGGTATTAGTAACATATGCAATTCCATGGTTGGTTATGCTATTATTGTTTTCTAAGATTTGAAATTCTTGTTTACTTATCAATAAAAACATTCAAGTTCATGTTGAGCAGACTAGAGTAAGTTTGCAAAGGTTTCTGGCAGTTTGAGGGTTTTAGAGTCGCTGTCTTTTAGTGGGTATTTGAGGTTGCTTCTTACCAGAGAGAACATGCAAGCCTCTTTTGTAGCTGGCCCGGCACACTAAGAGAGGAAGTATGTCGATGTATTTTCGACACGAAAAATGTTCATATTTGGCAATACTTTGAAGCTTTTATCTCCTAATTTTTTGAGTTTACTTACGATAGTCACTAGTGTTGAGTTTTGGTCACCAAATATTATAATTTCCATTCCACAAAAGTTAAAAGTGGATAAATTTTGTAGAGATCTCAATGATATATATCAGATTTTTTTTTGTATAAATATTACCTTGTAGTTATTCATCCCCTCCCAGCCCGAGGGGACTACTACATAAGATCAATTCGCTTTTTTTTTATTTCACAAAACTGGTCACAATCGAAGATAATTATATGACAAACTATACTTGATTGCATGCTTGTATAATTGTAACCTACTTGTTGTGAAACTAACATGCACTATATGTGAGAGTTAACAAGAATTATACAATACAAAATAAAACGTTAACGTAAAACGTAAGAAAAAATTCTGCACCGAATAAACTATTACATATACAGTTTTTAAAGTTAATCACAGTTATTGAATTATCTATAATTATTTAGTTTACTAACTTGGCAAAAAGTCGTAGTATCATACATAGCATTTTTGTTTTCGTCACTATCAGAGGCGCAGATGATTGTATTTTCAAGGTAATGTCAGCCACGGTTCTAAATCGACGATGGTAATAAATCAGCACTTAATTTTGTCTTCTGTTGTGTTGCCCTACTTGTTCTACAAGCAAAATGCCTTGATATTTAAGAAAAATAAATAAAATATGAAAAATAAACTTACGGTGTAAACGAGAATTAGGCACGTTTTCTCTTCATACTCCTGTATGAAGATTTACAGTACCAGCACCAACACTTCTTGTAATTCATAATTATAAAAGAAATAGTTACTATAATTTTTTAAGTTTACATTTGATTGAGGCCAAAGAATTTACAAAAATAGCTTTACAGAGAATACATTCAATTATATACAATTGCAGCTTAACAAAGTAAAATAGCTGTGTTAGATAACCATTTACGAATAATTCACGATTGTTTGATGGCAAACATTCTATCCCTTTGCTGAGTTTTTTTTTTCACGCAGTGGTACAGTAGGGTGGTGTTCTTGTGCATCATGCTACACAGTACAATCTTAAACAACAGCAACCATAACAACATCGGCAAGATATCACGCCGATCATAAGAACGCGAGTTTTGAGAAGAGATATCACGCTCGACATAATTGTTTCCTGATATTTCTAGTGAAGCAAATTAATCGGTTACCTGAAATTAAGCTAACCCAAATTTAAACATGCTTTTCCATTTAACAAACAAAACGTAAACGTTGCTTATGCTTGTGATAAGATTCACTTCGAAACCACATAAAGTAGACGCTATCAATATGCTTAATTTAATTTTTATTTTTATCTAATAGATGTCACTTAAAGAATCTGTACTAGAGCAAGAATTTTCAGATATGTTAATATAACATTCTTCGCTATCTTTTGCAGTAGCGTCGACGTAAATTTTAGACTCAAGCATGAGAAACAAAATTTTAAGTACGTGTACAAATATTCCTTCAATACGGTCTGGAAACTTGTTAATGCTATTAGAGCAAGCTTCTGAGGTGTTAAGCTTCCAACCTTACTTAATTCTACTTATTGGGCAAACTTTTGCTCTGATGCTGTGTGGAGAAATCGTTAGATCTTCTAGGTTTCCCTATGAAATGATTTCTTTAAAATTATTGTATATATTAGACAATCGTTTGAAAGTAAAAGACGTATTTTAGTAGTTAGTATGTTTATTTAAGAAAACATTCTAGAGCAATTGTGATGAAGAAAATAAATTCAATAAATAAAAATGAAACACTTTGAATGGAAATGATGCAAATAAACTTTCTTCACTTTTCTAAAAAGTACAAAATAAAACATTAATATTAAATCAAATAATGCACAACTAAATATGTAAAAAACAAACTTTGACACATGCACACAATCCTCTGTGCTGTACTGTGTGCTTTTTCACTTTTAAAGTCTTTCTGTTGTTGTGCTTCTACGTTTATTTTACGTTCAATATCTTCTTCGCTATCTACTAATTTTTTGCTTTCATCTTTGTTCTTTTCATTTGGCCAAGGTTTTGTGTCCAATGTCTCTTCCTGCGTTGTTTTTACTGTAGTTATGGTATTTTCAGTAGTAATAATAGTTTCAATAGAAGTAGATTCTGTATTATCTTCTGTTGTTGTTTTTATAGTAATTGTAGTACTTACCGTGGACGTTAATGTAGGAGTCAGAATTTCACTATCCTCAATAGAATCATCTATCATAGCTGTAGTTGTTGTAATTTTTTTACTACTATCACTTGTCCGATCAGTTGTTATATAAGTAGGCTTTGACGTAGTTGAAATAGTCTGTGTAGTAGTTGGATCTTTACTGGCAACTATGCATATATTTGCACATTGTTCTTCTTGACATTTATTATCTGTACTACAAGTGATAAAATCTTCCCACGCTGATAAGAGCTGATACAAATGTGGTTGTATACAGTTATTTTCTATGTATGACTGGAGTCCGATTACTTTACCGTCACATATTAGAGGTCCTCCACTATTTCCCTTGAAATTGTATAAGGTTTATTTAATATTGTTACTCAAATAGCTTTATTGCTATCTAAATACGAGATTTCATACTTAAACTATAAAGTGGACGTTTATAACATCAGTGGATGATAATCTATGTCTATACTAATATTATAAAGTTTGATTATGTTTGTTAATTGTTTGAATGCGCTAATCCTAGGAACTACCTATCAGATTACAAAAAATCTTTTTGTATTTGATAGAACATAATTGAGGAACGCTTTAGGCTATTTAACATAATGCCACCTCCAGTAGGAGCTGTATTGAAAAAGTTACAAAATCGGGCAAAAATTATTAAATAATGTATAGAGGAACCGGTAGTGCAAGTATAATCTTAAATATACATTTTAAAACCCAAAATTAAGTTAACGTAAGAAAAAAAATTATATACCGAATAAACTATTACATATACAGTTTTTGAATTATAGTTATTGAATTATTTAGTTTACTTACTTGGCAAAAAGTCGTAGTATCATACATAGCATTTTTGTTTTCGTCACTATCAGAGGCGCAGATCATTGTATTTTCAACGTAATGTCGGCCACAGTTCTCAATCGACGATGGTAATAAATCAACACTCAATTGCATCAATATTTTGTCTTCTGTTGTGTTGCCATACTTTTTCTACAAGCAAAATACGAGTTGATATTTAAGAAAAATAAATAAATCAAGAAAAATAAACCTACTTACGGTGTAAACGAGAATGAGGCATGTTTTCTCTTCATACTCCTGTTTGAAATTTACAGTACCAGCACCAACACTTCTTGTAATTTTAAAGGGTAATAAAGTTTTCATCAAGGATATGTCGGTACGCCACCACTGTGTTGCACTATGGTTGTAAGGGCGAACTATTTGAATAATCTGGTTTAGATTAAAAACAATTACTTACTAGTTAGAATCTTTATTAAAAAGCGATCGCAATTAGCACATATAAATTACCTCACGCTCTTGTTCATCCTCATCTTCATTAAGAGTAAAATTTGCGTCGATGGTTGTAGTGCCAACTCTAGCCAGTAGGTTGTTTCGAGGAAAACCATTAGTATTACCGTCATCAATACTCAATCCAATTGCTGAGGTGATTAACCATTCAGGTCGGATAAGGACTGCACTTCGGAGGAATCTCATTCCTCTTGCATCGACAACAGTTTCATCAGGATAGTATATAAATGCCTGGAAAATGTTTATGTCATAGTAAGAAATTGTTAATACAATTTACATTCATAAATTTGTATATAAATCTGTGCTAACCATGTACGGGTAAGCGCCTCGTTTTACTTCAATTCCGACATCTGCAAATATTTTTTCACTGAGGGACAAAACTGTAAATACATAATGATAATCATTTTAATAACTATTTTCAATTTCAATCATAGTTTAAGATTACCTACTTTTTTATACAGATAATGTGACAAATAAGCGTATAGTAAGTACTATTTTTTGATCCTTTTAACACAAGAGGTATCACAGTGACATTACTGACATGGAATCCTCCTTTCCCGAAGAGATTTGAAAAGATTTCTAATAGCAGGAACACAACGAGTTTATTTGACTAATATATTTTGTGTTAATTTCACAACTCGGACTAATCCAAATATTTTAACTTTAACTTTCTATCGTTGTTGTTTGTTCTTCTGATGTTTATCACTAAACGTATTTAACGGACTAACAATTATTAGTTCTCAATTTTTAGAAAACAATATCGCTACTTACCTATACATAACACAATAAGTACACGAGTTTCCATATTTTATGAATCAAATACAAAAATCTATCACAAGCATAGATATACAATTTAAACGACTAATTCAATTCATGAGTCAAAATTATTTGTGACATTTCTAAGTTTAAAAGAAGAATATGACATTTTTTTAGAATTATTTTCCGTTCATGTATTAGAAAGCAAATTGTGCTTAACCTCTTTTTAAAATAAATTTTGTAAAACGCAATCACTCTTCTCTCGCCGTAAAAACCGAATTAGTCGAGTCACGTCCCTTTATTTTTCTCCGCTATCTTTGACAAAGTTGCGCCGACTCGAGTTAGAGGCATTAATCAGAATCACATCCAAGGCAGAACGTATTATCCCCAATAAAGCGAGAAGAATGATTTCGCGAATTTTAAACTCGTGTTTTACAGATAACGGGGGATAATAAATTCAAGGAACACCTAATTATTCATGTTGAGGGTGTTTAAGTGTGCGTATTAATACGCTCAGAATGAACTGACTTTTTCAAAATATGCGAAGAATATAAAAAAGTGCAGTTTGTTTAAAATACTGCGGGCGGAAACATGGCTTGGGCGGGCGCGGAGCTACGAGTTCTTTCTACACGGTTAGCTTGTTTTAAAATCTGATGTCAGTATTGGATAATGTTTTATGTTCCAGTGAACATATTTATTATCATTGCATTATTTATAAAAAAAAAAAACTAGATATAAAGAATTCAATGGAAACTACAGAGGAGTTTCAGTCAGTTCTATTAATTTTATGTTTATATTATGTTTATGTAAATAACTATGATTAACTGTTGTTTTTTACTATAAAAAAAAAACAAACAATATTTACATCAACACAGGGGTTGAATAAAAATATCATTATGAGTTCGTAAGACGTTAAAGATAAAATTGAATGTAGCAAATACTTCTACTTCTAGATTGTAATACCATTTCAAAATGCACTTACATCGTGATATAGCACACAAATGAGCGTAGATATGCTGTAGTCTCCGAACCGCTGATGCAGCAATGTCAGAATTACTTCCTCAGACGACGAGCAAGGGCCAGCTTAAGAGAATCCCTTCTTCGTTTCTGTCTACTGAATTCACGTTAACTCTAACGTGTCTCTATAAAGTGGTTCTCTTATAACGATCCGAATGAACGTAGTACGTGTTTTGGTGACTTTTCACAATTGGTTTATACTTTTCTTTCATCGTTGGCACGTTCAACTTCTATAATATGTATAAAAAAGATGAATATATTTACAGGAAACAATGGGTTAGTACTCAATTTATTGATTTTATATTCGGTCTATTGAACGTATATTTATAGGCGACGCATACACCGCGAGATTTTATTGTTTTGTCGGTGAATATGAAAAGGTCGGACCGGGTTTAACTCATACTCAAATTATTTACGTTTAAACATAGCGATAGTTTTGGTTTGCTATATTAACAAATATCGGGACACATAAATACAATCGCTCTAGGACTTACATTGAATTTAGTTACTTTTTGCAGATTTGAAATTAACTTCACTGGTATCACAGAAATAATAAAACAATTGTTTTCTTGTGTAAATATTTTCCTAGATAGTTCTTTGTTACTTCTTAACGTAAGAACGTTTTTAACAATACTAATTTACTTTTTGTTTCAGGATTTAAATTTCATCATGCATTGTACACTTTAAGCCAATCCGTTTAGAAGCAGACCATTTTAATTCTTCACGTGAATATGCTCACATTGTCTCCCTTACAAAGTTAAGTGAGCTATCTACTGCCTGCACCGTATCGACACGAGATTGCTCCTCGCGGGACCTATTGAACTGGAATGGTAATAGACTTGTGGGGTATTAAAATTTTATTGTATCTCGTGTTTAGTAGCCACAGTTACTATTTGCTTCAAGGCTGAATACTTGGTAATAAAATCTGATCAATGGAGATTATCAACGAGTTATTCCTAACTATTTTAGAGCTTTTTCAGAACTAACCAACTTAGTATGAAGAAATTTTGTACATTATTTAATTATTCTAGAACATATGTTTCTATAGTGTGTACTCTGTCGATCAATCTTAAGAAAATGTATAATAGTCACATTTACCTGTATATATCAGAGAGTACCTATCTGGTGCAGGTATACGTCGAAAATTTTACTTAGAAATAACTATGAAAATTGTAGAAACCTATAGAAGCAATGGTAGCCTGAAAATATCTTCTTTCGATGTTTTTGTAATATAATAAATTTTAAGGATATATATTGCATGGTGGTAGGGCCGTATCTAATGCCCGACTGTTTAGCTACCACACTCAAGTTAAAATCTGTCGCCAAATATCTGTAGGTGTGTTCTGGCTGTTGCACTTGAGAGCTAGCCCCTTCACTTAGCTTAGCACGCTTAGCGTGTCCACAATCTTGGGCCACATCGTTACTTAACAACAGATGAGTTAGTGGCCATAATGCTAAACTAATTATTTCAAAATATACCTTACATTGATTATTAACATTATGTTTTTAACAGCGTTCAAATCTATTTACGGTTCTTATACGCGACATTTTGCGTGCCGCTTCCACACATACATATTTCTACTTAAAATAATTGTTTTCAGTCACTGTCGCTAGTCCGTGGTTACTAAGTCAGTAACATTCAATTTAATACCAACTAGAGTAAATTCAATTTAGTACCAACATTTATTATACTTGATAAATGATGGTCCATGCTTTTTAGAAATTTAATCAAATAAATAGCTAATTACAAAGCATTTTTATTTAGTTCAAGCATGAATTTAAAAGACATAAAAGTTTATATTATAAACTAAGCAATAACTTAGTTCAGAGTTAAATATGTTTCTAGTTAGCTTGTAATTGATTTACTGATAATATTATATATATTATCATAATAATATCACTAGAACAATTTCTGTGGTACTTTGATCCGATATGTTGGCATATAAAGACTAAGTACAAAAATAGAAGCTTTCGCGGATCAAAAATTGTTTATACAGTACTTTAAGTTACAAATAATAAACTAACTACTGATACATAAAAAAAGGCAAAATATGTACCGAAACCTATAAATAACGTAGGGACAAATTTTTAATTTTATCACTCTAAATTTGCATCACACATCCGCATAGGGACAAACATAAGTAAATATATTTCGTATAGGTATCTAAATAACGTGCGAAATCCAGGGTTGGCAAGCATTTAGTAAAGTTTTAGGCGGCTTACAGAGCACGACGTTCGCGAACGGTGATATGAATATTAAACGCTCGAAGAATTATAAGATTTATACGACAATTGGGAAGTTGGGCGGACCTTCTGCACTTAAATGAATGTTTAACATTATCTGCAGAGTTTTCCCAAGTTGAGCCTTTTAAACAACTCGGGAAGAAACTTTAATAGAGAGAGGCTCTCGGGCGATTAATTCCGAAACGTGAAAAGGTGGATGGGAATCCTTAATGTGAAAGGGTGTGTCTTTAATGTTTTATTTACTGAAGGGAATGTGTAAAAAATAATTATACATGCACAAGTTTCATATGTAAAAATATAACAATTATATATATTCTGATTTTATAGCTTTGTTGGGAATAAATAAAATAATACAAAAACATTTATTTTTCTCTGATAATACAAACAACTAAACGGCAGTAGTTTTCATATAGTCATAGCCTGTTCAAGGCGTAAAAAGAATAAAGATTATTTTATGTTAAACCTACAACAGTTTTCGTTTGTTGTTGTTGAAAACCTTGTAAATTATTTCTTAAATTATTATCAATTATAATACTGTATTACATCAGGAGCGATGATAGCTCAGTTGGTAGTGTGAATGGATGCCGCGTCAAGGGATGTGAGTTCTAATCCACCTACAGCGAGCTTGAGTTTTCGTGATGAAACCAAAGCATGGTGGTAGAGCTTTTTCTAATGCCCGCCTGGCTAGCTACCACCTTCAAGCTGAAAATCTGCCGCCAAATAAATATGCTCCGGTAGTTACACATGAGAGCCATGGAATCTTTATTTCAGTGTGTCCACCATCTTGGTTCACATTGTCACTTAACATCAGGTGAGATTGTGGCCATAACTCTAAACCTTAACTATAAAAAATATATAAAGAAAAGTTTATATTTATTAATGCAATAACCTGTTAAGACAAAAAAAAAACTGCGGGTTCAGTAACGGTGGCAAGGTGAGTGATGCGTTGCCGCGCTGGTAGTCATTGTTTGCCGGCGTCATTTTCCGGGATCTCGTTCCATTCTATTGTGCTGCACTTTATTGAATTTGATTTACGCGCCAATTTTTGTAGGCTTCGGTTTTTATTAACTGACCTCGGCGCCGTTGTAAACTTAATTGAATCCACCAACAAAAGGCATCGAATGAAAAGAGCGTCCAGCGGTGTGCGATGCAGATTATAATAGGTTTTTCGAATATGCATGGGTTTTAAGTTATTCGATATTCCATATTTGCACGGCGGTCGGGCTATTGTGCTCTTTGTATTATACAAATTGTCAGCAATATTTGATTGTTGCTCTTTATTAATGTTCAGGATGTATGATGGAATAATCATGTAAATTTTTGAGGCATGCTAAATAATTCATTTATATGAAAAAAATATTCAAAGATTTCACATTGGACAGTATTGGAGATATTCACAGTATGTGTGATAGTATTGCGATCACTTGAATATCATTACAGGCGCTAGATACATAGTCCTGGCGTTTTAAAAGTTAATTTGTAGCATTCTACTAACGTTAGTATATAAACATCATCCGCATGAAAATATATTTTCTTTAGAGTTCTAATCTTTATTAAACAATAGTTTAATAATGATAATGATTTATTCATCTGATATTAAATAATAAAACTTTAAAGTATTATTACTGGATTACAGTAAATTTAAAACAAAAATAAGAAAAAAAACATATATTGTAAAAGTATATTTTGTACAAACACACGTGCAAATAAATTGTAAATAAAGTAAATATGAAGTACTTTAATGTAGTACTTGTACACTAAGTATGTATGTTTCATGTACTTACCGCCGAGTTTGTGAATATAATAAGTTAGATTAGTGCATATGTTGTGTATCTAAGTAATGATTTACAGTTATAAAGTAATTTAATTTCATGATTTTGCATTGTAACAAATAAATGTTTACACTCAGTAATTTTTAGCCCTTAAGAATGTTTTAAAATTATTTTTATTGCACCCAAAAATAGACTATTGCTGGGTAAAAGCACCTTCCCGAAGAAAGACACGAGTATGTTACTAAGTCAGGATAGGGCAAACATCTATAGATCTATATTTTCAAAATAAACTGGACATCACATGGTGCATGGAGTGCTTTTTCTAATGGCAGCCTGGCTATGTACCACCCTCAAATTGAAAATCTGCCGCCAAATACCATTAGGTGTGTTCCGGCAGTGGCACTTGAGATCCATTTGTTTCTATAAAGACCGGTAACCTAACTGCGATTCCTCTGGTGTCGTGAGTGTCCATGAGCAGCGGTAATCACTTACCATCAGGTTACAGGATTGCTCGTTTGCTGCCTATTCCTTAAAAAAACATTACTTTACATTACAAAGATGTTTTACTTCATCATCAATTTATACTGTCACTAATTAGATTCTAACTACTTTTATCAAAAATTAGGCGAATTAAAAAACAGTCCTTGCAGCGCAGTGGTAGTAAAACTTTCAGATTTTCACCTGTCCACTGTTGATATTTGAGCAGTGACTACTCACTACCTACGTAAAAACATCCTCTGTATGTCTAAGTGTTAAATATTTTGTACAACTATAGATTATTAGCTTTTACCCTCGGCTTCGCTCACGTTAATATTGATTTTGTCAAATCGGAGGACGCAATAAAAAGCTTTATAAATAGTTTATTCTTCCCTTTACCTTACTTTCAATAAGTTTTTCGCAAGAAAAATTAGCCAATCACCGTCTCCAAGGTCCCATCTATCTCTATACCAAAATTCATCACAATCGATTCGGTGGTTTAGGCGTAAAATCATAACAAATAAACAAACTCACTTTCGCATTTATAATATTAGTAAGGATGAGTTGCATTGTTACCATAATGCAATATTTAATTTCGTAGCTATATTTGGAATTGTTAAAAACATACTATTGTAAAACTTATCTGATGCAATTATACCACATTATGTTTTCCGCACATTGTTAACGTCAACTTTCCTTCAAATATAATTCTGCAACAAAAGCGAAATTATTCGCTGAAAAGCCGTAATCTGAGTTAATTATCTTAAATTCGGCCGTATTTAACGTCGTTTCAAAACGAGTTTTCACAATTTGAGCCGAGTCAAAAGAGCTTTCCAAAGGAATCGCAAACACAATTAGGAGCAAGTTGTTGTTTGCCGAAAATGTCAGAAAGAGTGTGCATGACATATCGCTCTCGACGCATCGCAACGCTACTCATTTTAACAATATCGATGTCCATTACGACTGTTTAATTAGACATTTGGCATAAAGAAATCAACATTAACAAAGAACTAGACATTAACATCTTTTATGTCTATATGTAATACATAAAATTCACTTATATATTAGGAAAAAGAAGCAAATATGTAGTAGACCTTAAACTTAAAAAAGTATAAGAACACCATACTTTCCGAATTAGGAAAGAAGTACATCACTAACTTTTCTGCTTCAATGCTTAATTTATAATTATGAATATAGAAATGTCTAAATCTCAAAACCAAACCATGCCATGAATGTTTAGTTTTGAATGATTGAAGAAGAATAATGTTAAATTTAATTTTAATTTTTTTTTTTTTTTAGGTAAAGTTAGTTACGGAACTACAGACGAGGAATATGCTGGCCGCTAAGATCGTTATTATGATTGTGCCCTATAGAGAGATACAGAATCAAATCAGTCGGAACAATGGTGGCGCAATTACACTCGCGAGGGGAAACGTCTTGAGAACAACCGCGAACCACTTCACTTTGGGGATAAAGACTTACAAAATGTAAAAATGATACCCTTTGACTTACACAATTTCGTAGAATTGATGTTCATTCTTAGTAAATAAACTTACATATTGACGACATATTTTGCTTAGATATACTTAGTATAAGCAGTAACGAGAATATGGTAAATATTACATGTGTGAATCTATATCTATATTAACATTATTATAAAGCGGAAATGGTTATTTGGTTGTTTGAACACGATAATCTTAGAAACTACCAGTCGGATTTCAATAAATCTTTTTGTATTTGATAGAGCAATCATTGAGGAAGGCTTTAGGCTATTTAACATCAGGATACTGCCAATAGGAAGAAAGCTGTATTGAAAAGTTGTATTTAGTTCCACGCGTACAAAGTCGCGGATACAGCTAGTATAACGTACAATGATAAACCAATGCTTAGTTATAAAAAAAACTATACAAATAAAGTAAAAGGTACGGCAAGCGTACGACTCGTATGATCGTAAGCGATTATCGTTGGCTATGGATAGTTGATTAGAAGAAATGTGAAAGCTGTCTCTGGTTTCTGGCAACATGGGAGATCGAAGTGCCGTCGTGGTGCATTTAAATGTGTAGTGTCGGGTGTTTATTATCCCATGAGTCACACGCCCCTTTCATCTTAGGCTGAGCCTGGGTAAAGAATAGGATTCAATAATAAAAAAAAGGCTATAGATACATCCAATACCAAAATCATAAATTTAATTTGAACAAATTTGAACCTTCCATCCTCACGACGTTTTGAAAAGGCTACTGTCTATAGTAACACAATACATGGTTTTTTAACCACAATGTTATGTACGATGAAGGTAAGTCACCAGTAGGACTGCAGACAGAAATTTGGAAAGTAAGAATATTCTTTGCCTTCTTTATTATATCTCCTATTGTAACAGCTATTTATTTATCGTAGCGTAGTATAACTAATGCTATTCACAGTACAAACCGAATATTACCAAAAATCAAAAACTATGGGTGGTAAAGCAATCCATTAATGATCGTCACTCTCATAGAGACTGCACGCCAATCGACAACTGGCTACATTGACTAATTCCGAAACTTGAAAATTATAATAAAGTTGCTGTAACTAATTTATCACCGCCATGTGTATAGTGACGTCGCTCCAGTAGTGTACAAGTCTTACCGGAGACTCGAAGAAGTGTATCAGCGGTCCCAGTGTGTAATAAGGGGTAACGCATGGGTTTGCATGGTGGTAGGGCATTTTCTAATGGTTGCCTGGCTAGCTACCACCATCAAGTTGAAAATATACCATATACCATAATAAAAAATGCAAGTCGTCGTGAATTTTTGAATAGGTAATCGGACGGTACTTCTCACCATCCCTCTCCTGTTGAGAGTCACACCCCGTTCTCGAAATCCACTCGTTATATTGCGAGAGGAAGTACAAAAATGTTTTCTTACACGGCATTAGTTAAAAATGGGTACAAACGTCTACCACTTCGTTCGATTAGTAAAATAACAATTGAAAGAAATAAAGTACATTTATTGCAGAGTACAAGGGTGCACGGTTACACTAATGGCTACATGGCTACATTAAAAATAATTAAAAAAATAAATAAGCACTACCGATAATACTGGATGAATTTATATTGGCTGATTCCAGAAAGCCTCGTACTTAATTATTCCACCAATGATATGGGGCTCATCAAAAATCCAGTGGGTGACGGTACCCATTTAACATCATCTGGGCCATCTGCCTGCTTTGCTGCCCATTAAAAAAGTCAGATACAAATGTTGGGCCTTACCACCTCGCATTTATAATACGTTGCATTATAATATTTATGATTGACTTATATAAGTCGCTATATTATATAAAAGTTATAATGAACATAAAAATGTATTTAAAATTATGCAAAACCAAAATTTTAACTGAATTGAAGTGAAACTCTTGGCATTGTCGAGACTGCAAATCTCCGTCGGAATACGGACTGTTTACTTCTTTGCCCCTTTGTTTCAATCGTAACGAGCAGAAAAAGGGCCCATTCAGAACATCCGAACCTAATTACCCTACCCTCTCTAACAAAGGAGGGTTTCTAATTAACGATATTATGTCAAATAATTTGTTTGAGCCGGCGTCTTACTCGGTTAGTCGCGGATTGGATTAAGTTTGCTTTTGGTCGGGTACGTTTGTTTTGTAAAGAAAGGCTGTTCGCCCGGATTAATTGTAAAGGAAGCAATGTATTTTCTATGAATCAATGTTTTCCTTAATGTATTAAAACAATGGCAAGCAAGGGTCTGTATAAGGTATTCAAACTATTTATAGTACATTTTAATAGCTTCCTGAGTTCGCCCTATAACATTTTGAAACTCTAAGTAATGTGGTATTTTATCACGCCAGTACTTTAGTGTGCTTTATACCGGAATTACTAATCTATATATATATTTTTAATATACGGAAAAAATATATTGACGTACTTACTACGTGAAAGGCACTGTCAAATGACCACAGAAAACATACCACGGTAATCCACAATTCTACCAGAGACCAGGGAAACTTTCACTATTTTTCTATTATACCAGCATTATCTAATTATTGAATTTTTAAATTATCTTTTTTATCAATGAAAGTAATGAATACTTTAATATGTGATTTATGAGATCTTTGTGAACTTCTATGGCCAAGTTGTCTTTCAACTATTACGAACATAAGTAATAAACAATAAAATGTATGGGATGACTCATGTACAAGTGACTTTGACATACTGCATCGAATATTATATCATATATATTTTGTTTTCTCTTTACGTTAGAATCTTGAAAGACTCGTTGGCTAGGGACACAGGTTTAACATCTGTCATAGTTGTACTGTTGCGATTACCTACTATTCATACGGTAATAAGCTTGTTACCGTAACTTTCTTTTAGTTCACAGCGATTCGGGTTCATCGAGGATATTTCCACTTTTCGAGAGGCTAGCAAATCAACGTGATATTGACGACTGCCAACGAATTAGACCAATCTTTGGATGTTCATCATTGTTTTTGAATTATATTATTCTTTCCATTGCTTTTACATGAACAATGCAAAGATAAAGATTTTAACATTTAAACCAAAAGTAAAATGCATGCCTATCATATTGCACATTGTATCATGCACATTCAATTTTATTGTAGAAGAGAAATGCTAGTATTAGTAGTATTTATTTACATATATACATTTAGTGCGGCGAACTGATATCAATATTACAGTAAACCCCCCAATCAATATAAATACATACAGTAAATACTATATATTCTAACAATAATACTGTGTAATGATGAATACGTCACATCGCAACACGCCACTCTGCTTTAGCTACGTCAGCTGCGCATTAGCAATCTGTCATTGTTAACTACGCATTTGTCATTACATATGGATATTATTAATTGGATTACTGCAAGTAGCGAGCCTTTATGCATGCCGTCCAACCTACAACTATATGTTATACCTAGTTATTCATTAACTTGATGTGCTAACGTATTTGAAATTTATAATCTTTAAGATAATGCAATGATGGCTCAGTGGTGATGCGATTCAATAATGCCTGGATTGACGTGAGTTTGAATTCTGCAAAAACCTTGTGATTATTATAAAAATACTAGCCGTTCTCGCTCGTTAAGCCGGGCGAATAACATATGAAGAGAAAATGCAATAAAATGATGAAGGATCATTGGATTTCAAATAATGAACAGTCCTATACCATCTACAAATAATTCTGCATCGAATGGTCATGGTACCATGTCGATACAATCATTAGGTTTGAAGTAATTGCGCCTCGAACAAACATCATTTTCATTATACATATATCTATATATATATGAATCTCTGTTTCCCTTGGTCATCGCATCACGCGTGAATGTATGGAACAATTTCGCTTAATCTTTTTTTATTGTGTTAATTATTGTCAGGAGAAGGTTCTTATGAAAGAAAAAATAAGAAAGTTGAGCGAAATATTAGAAAATCTATATATATTAAATTCATTGACATTACCTAGACTACCACCTCACAATTTGCTAATAGAAGTGGATAAACAGACGAATCGGTGATCGCGCGTCAGATAAAAAAACGCACCACAAAAGAAACACAAGTTTATCAATAAGCATCATATTAACTATATTTATAATTAAAAGGCATTTTAATTAATTGGAGTTATAAACAAGTTTCATTCAATAACCAAAATAAAATAAAAAACCGAAGCGATATTATATATAGCCAATTCTATATATAGGTCGACTAGGAAAAATGCCTTAGGCACTAAAGTCCGCCTGTTTACCTTGTGTACGAAGTTAAATAAATAAATATATAGCCAATTCTATTGATTTAACGAATTGAAGTTGGAAGGTTAATTAGGATTGATTATATTGTTAATCATAATGTAAAAAAAAATGCTAATGTTTTGAGTATTAGCTAGAATAAAGAACATCGATTATAGGTAATACGAAGTTCACCGGGTCAGCTATATAATATTAGGTGGCAAAAACCCTTACAGAATATGTAAGTTTTCTTTTAAGAGTACCCTCCGAACGATACGCCAAAAAACTAATTTAAAGAATCACTCCAAATTTTTAAAAATGTCTAAAATCGTCAAATATTTTTTTTTATTAGTAAATTGATTTTCTCATTATTTCATTTTTTTTCTACATGATCACGATAAAAATCGTGGTAATTTCAAGTTAAAATTTTAATACGTAAAGGTCGCTCCCAGTTTTTCAAAATCGACTTTCTCGAATGATACTTGAAGTACGAAAATTTTTTTTGGAAAAAAAACAATTTCACCGATTTTAGAAATTTTTAAAAATTTGGTGTAACATTTTTAAAAAAAATTTGACTTGCCGTTGGGAGGGTACTCTTAAAACTGTATACTTTTAAACCTATGTCATTTGTAAATTTGTAAGCATTTTTTATGACACTTTTACGAAAGGTTTTCCTACAGACTGAAATTGTTCTTTATCTTCGAGACCACGAATTTAATCGGATCTTTTGCTTGTTATTTATTAAAAAACCTTGATCAAAATATATTTACTTTAATTTGAATTGTCTCATACAATAGTCCAATGCTCATGCTTAATTCCTCCAGTGGTCTCTCGGCTCCGACGGGTTGGATTAGCAGACATTTGAATTCAGAACCAACGCGTTTCCTCACTAATTGAGTTAATATTTGGTTATCGGCGGTGCGCACTCGGCCCCCGCAACTAATCCTAACGAATTAATGACGTGAATTTATCATTATTAATGCCCACGTGATTCTGGGCCACACCTGATTTCGTACAAAGGTCTCGAACTCATGTACATACATTCGCGTACGTCAAATTTATTTTGTTAATGATTCTGATACTTATTTATACTTTAGAAACAATTTTAATACATTGTAATGTTCATCCTATTACTTTATATACAATATTTTAAAACTTATTATTCATATTAAATCATTAAAATAACAAGAAAATTCACACTATTATAAATAACTGTTTGATATATAGATAATAATAGTAACAAGATTTATTTAATTCTTAATACATTATTACAAATCATAAAAATAATAAAAACATTTTATTGTAATTGTGGACAGCTTTTGAATAAAAACCTCACCTAAGAAGCATTTTTTTTTCTGTCTGTGACTGTAGTTCGCCTCGTAAGTTAGTTCTTTTCAAAGATATAACGGATAATGTAGTTTTAGTTTAGCAATATTTTTAGTGTTTTTTATATTATATACTTTTTAATAATAAAATAATGTTAAAATAATAGAATTGAATATATATTATTATTTTATTTGAAATGCTGATAGGCGCATCTTATTATACGTTGTAAACTGCAGCTTGCAGAACCATAAGCATACAAAATGATTATTATTCTGTTATCAATTAATAAAAGTTACCATTTCTGAGGGCTGACTTGGAATGTTAGTACTACTTGCCCATCTTACTGTAAGACCATATAAGTATTATAAATTCAGTTTAAACTTATTCCCGAGTTACTTAATGCAATAGTTTAATTGCTGAACTATATTCCAATAACAAAAGTAATCACATTTTGAACACCCTCCCACCCACTCGTAGGTACTATAAACAAAAATGTTTTTAAACACATTATATATTTCAATCCTAGAAGAAATATCTGATATATTATATTACAATATAATGATTAATTTTCATGTGAACACACCTTGTGCAAATACTCCGTGTGCGATCGCTTCGACTGTTTTACGACTCTGGCGCCGTTTATTCGCACGTTCTGCCCGGTTACAGCTTTATGACATTTTTTATGGCAGCCATAGTTCATATTTTGGAAGGGTTAAAAGCTTAACCGGTGGAGATACTATAGGTGGACAGTTAATAGGATTGAGCGTTTTAATTTGGACAGTTCTAGTAGTCATCTTAGTACATTTGTTTTATAATCTGCTTTGTACTTAAAGTTTGCAGAGTACCTGTTCTGTGTAACCTTTAAGATCAGGGATTACTTACAGATCCACAATCCATTGCTGTTGGCCGTTGGTATTCTGTTTTTCAATGGGTTTCTTTCTCTTGACGTGTTTCTTTTTTCTTTTTGTTCCTTTCAAATATCATCACATTTATTTTGTATCATGTTCTACCTTATTATGTTCAACATATATATACATTATCTATTATGCTAACCAGACAGATTTGATTACATGTATTACAAGTTTTCTTAACAAAAATGAAATCGAAAATTGATATAAATGTATAGCTAATAGGATTTCCGTCACTTTATAGTAATGTGTTCTAATTGATTAGATCTAAATAATGTAAGGGCTATATTTTTTCTTATAAATAAATATGGTACCTACAAGTAAAAGCCTGCGTGGCTGAAGATACCGAATTTCCTGACCATGGAAAGTCAGTCCAACATAAACTTTGGACTTTATTTTTTTCACGACTATACAAGTATGTTTGCGTCTACCTACACATGAAAATAAGTATGATACATATATCATAGAAATGCATGGAAATATCAGTAACAAGTGATCAATGTTGATTCGCAACTGGGTAATTATTAGCGATTGATGACCAAGGCAACTGACGCGCCATATCGGATGACGCAATCATCGTTGATGCTAATCATTCAAGCTCCATATTGCATGCAAGTACTGTTTATAGTTTAAAGACAATTTTTTTTTTTAATTATCTGGATAGATCGAAATAAAGTTATTACAACGCTATGAAATCTCTTAAGAAAACCTGCATTTTGGAATCTCATTTCGAATACCTTATCGTACAAGAATGATTTTATTATAGTTAATGTTAAACTTATACTTTTATTTAATATAGGGATTTTATTTAAGAAAGCGATACGAATATCAGTTTTTGCCTCTTCGCAAAAATTAATGTACCAAATATACTACACGGAAAAAAAGGATTCGTTTATGCAAGAGAATATAATTTAATATATGCACCATGGAATATTTTCTTATTGTAATGTAACAATTATCTACAAAAGTTAAAATAAAATTTATTTATAGTAAGAAAATATCCTATAATTCAAAAACACACATCGTCACTTAACATTCTGTCAGTTTGTACCAAAAATATAGACCTATTAAAGTAAAGTTAAAAAATAAGTTTCTTATAAGGAAGCGTGTTACATCTTTGACGATGACATCGCTTAATATCAGATAAGATAGGAACAGTATCGAGACATAACATCTCTCTATCTTCCATCTGTTCAATCAATACGTTCGTGGTTTTTTCGGAGATTAGTGTATTTTCAATACTACTACTTTACTACTTCACTTAATTTAATGATCTACCTAGCAGTAAACATTCGAATACAAAAATTAAATTAATAAATTTTACACTTTTGTTGTAAATTTTGACATATTAAATTACAATACAAGAAAGTTGGAATCCTTTTCCTGAATACAGGAACTCAAAATCTTCAGTTTGAAAAATAATGTATACTTACTTAGAATAATAATAACAAGGTAAAACTAGTAAATATTGCCACTCAATTACAATTATTGAAACCAGTTTTATAAGCAATAGAAATCTGGAAAGAATAAATCCAGAACCTCTTAATGATTGTTTTAAATAATTATCTTCTATTCCTTTTGAATAAAAATGGTATTAATAACAGGTTAGTTATCCTAATCAATCTATGTTTAAAATTTAAACTTTAAATATTGATAAATATCATCAGTCATAATAATTTTACACTTGCATTATCAACACAGCGTTAACACAATATCATTAAAAACTTATTATATATGCAGAGAGGTTAATTTTAGCCATTTCGCAAAGTCGGAAGGAAACAAAGCTCAGCTTTGGCAGGATGGTAAGCTAAAAATAAATCTTACAAATAAAAAAACCCAAACCAAACAAGAGTAAAATATAATAGCTAATTATATGTAAAATACCTATTAACTGTAATGTACAGCTATGTTCATCTAAACTGTCGAGAGATATGTTTGCTAAAATTATACCCAATTACATTAAAATTTACAAATCCTTGAAAACAGTAATTTGATGATATTCAACATCTAAATTATAGATGTTAACGATATTATGTACTTACGCTATACTTTTCAAGGGACGCGAATTCGAATCCATGTTCAATGAGCTTAATCTTTCGGTGTAGGAAATCATCGTGAGGAAACCATAGCATGATCGTAGGACTTTTTCTAATGCCCGCCTGGCTAGTTACTACCCTCAAGTGAAAATCTGCCACCAAATACCAATATGTGTGTTCCTGCATTTGCACTTGAGAGCTAGTCCTTCAACAGGTTTAGCGTGTCCACCAACTTGGGCCACATCGTCACTTAACAACAGCTGAGGTTGTAACCGTAACGCTAAATCTACAAACTATAAAACAAAAACGTAGAATGATGGAACAACTTGCAATTGTTCAGAGATCATGGAACGCTTTCATTAAATGTTGACACTTGTTAAAACTGTCCAGAGACTTTATGTAGCAACCAACAAATCATGATCCTATTTGTTATTTAAAAATCACCTGACCTATGAAAAATAAATAAAGTATTACACACAAAATGCCACCAAAATTACATAACAGAGGCCCGATAAACTTAAATTTATGTAACAAATTAAAAATCACAAAATGCGAAAATATGATAACAACCAAAATTCCTACGTTAATCTTGGTAAAATTTATTATGTTCATTTAAAAGGGCACTTTAACTACTAAGTAATATCATTACAAACAAATTGAAACACGTTTCGGACGATAATAATCCTTTATTGATTGTGAGCGACATGAGCAGTATATAATGGCGTCACACGTGACCCTGCTTGATAATTAACGACTGATTAGCGCACAATTAGCCGAGTGGTACGTTGATAACACACATCGGAACTGTATTAAGGGTTTCTATGGTACAGTTAATATGATGAAATGAATCTTTACCTGATTATGTAAAATATGATGTACTATTAATTTTTTTGTTTCTAAAGCAGTGGTGAGGTATTCATATATGAGGACGATTCTCAATAGCTTCCGTTAAAAACTACGCAGTATTACTAGTGACCAAAGAAAGGCTACGTTAGTGATAAGTAACAAAGAGAGCGATAATATACCACGGTGAAAATATATTTTTAAAACAGTGCCTTACTTTCCTTAAGACCGCATAACATAAACTGCACTGAAACAGTATTTTCTTTTTTTTACATATAAAACCGATAGAGAAGTACCGAGAAATTACCGGGATTAGATATAATTTCATTATGCGTGTATTTTTTCACCACAGTTTAGTACTTTTAGTGCCGATTATAGTATGTACATTTTAATTTCAAGATATACGGTTTATTTTCACGATAAAAACAAATTTATATCAAAAGTTGTTTTACCTTTTTACAGCAACCAGAAACACGGCTACAGCGTCATATACATTCAGGGATAGTAGAAAAATTTCTGTAAAAAATGATTAAATATACTACGTGCCAATTTTCATGGTGATCTGTAGGACAATTTTAAAGTTGAGCGTTTTATCTTCTATCCCGGAGGATCGCTTTTGTTTTATGAAATAAAATGTTTCCTGTATTTAGAACCATAGTATTAGTTATCTCCGTGTCAAAGTTAATTAATCTGTCTAGCAGTTTTGAACTGATGCGCGTATAAGGGGACAATACGTTTGACCTGTGCATCATTAAGAAAGTACTGTTCAATTACAGTTTTCCAAATTGTATAATATACATATTTAACATATATACATATTTACAGCTTTAATAAATGTACTTATATATAGGATTTTATTTTACTTTGACCCGAACGTATTGCTATCAAATATATATATATATAATTTATATCTTTACAAACTTCGTACACGTATACGTAAATTCATTTATGTTAAAGTTGGCTTTTAATTGCATTATATTTGTTACAAATATGGATTTGCACAGGATATTAGGTTTTTTTTTTTTTTATTTTCGCACTGACTGTATTTATATATTCGTGATGGTAAACTGTAATTTACAAGTAAAAATTTCAACTACAATAGTTTTTCCAAATGCAGATCAACGCACGGAAAAATCTTTTCTGAAAGCTTTTTTTACAACAGAAAGCAGTACAAATAGCAAAGTTGATTAAAATTTCAGTGCTTTCGAGTATACTGAGGTTTATACGTATCTTTTACCGTCATTATTTCATTTTGCGATAAAGTTCGAAGTTTTGATGCTTATAGATTATGTTGGAACGACTTCCCTTTTTAATTTTTTTAATCTTTATCATGGTGCTATAGTTAATGTTGTTGCTGATTGATGGGGCTTACCATAGCATATCATGGTGTTCCACAGATTTAGCATGTCTACCAACTTGGGCCGTATCGTCACTTAATATCAGATGAGATTATGACCATATCAATAATCCTTAAATATATTTATATATAAAAAAAGAATATTACTTGACAGTTTATACCTTTATCTAGTTGTAAGAAAAGATCCCTTGTCATTTTAAATACCGGCAGTAAAATGAATGTATCCATAATTCAAGAATTACAAGTTGAATGGTACACATATTGATTATTTATTTAATTTGTCATTTTGTTTATCGGTGGTTGGTAATTTATAAAGTCACTTGTGATTTACTTATTAATATTTAAAAGTTATAGCATCCGAAATAATATTATAATAATTTAATAGCAATAAATAATTGTGAAATCATCGAAGTTAGTGACTATTAATTGCCAATAAAAAAAAAATAATCATAGATGCATGAAGGTAATGATTTATTTATCCAATAAACGTAAAACGATGAAAATTATTATAAATTATATTTAAAATTTCATGAAGCTTTTATGAAAATAAATACGCGTCGTTAATTTACTAACAAAAGACATCAATAACTAAGGTGTAGCCAGTATAATTATTATATTAATTAATTCAGGAACAACAGATGGATTACGAAAGCGGATGAAACATTTGAATTTGTTTATCGCGGGACGGCAGTGCTAATGTCGTCATACGGTTCGCCGCACCCAAACTGGGCTCCTTAGATCTTCTGTTTATGATTTAGTTATGTAATATTTGTTTTAAATCTACAATTAAATGTTTACTAATTAAATACAATTAAATCTACAAGATAAGTGAACTATTATTCCTGAAAACTGGTTATTACTTCTTGTACAGTGTACATAGAACAATTTTCTCAATAATTATAATTATTATTTATAATATAGTATATTATTATATAATATTATAAATAACAAATAGGTAACAATGTTCTATTTAATTTTAAAGATAATGGCGTCTATAGTCGACTTGATATGTCTGTGGTTAGCTTAAATTACCGCATGGCTTTCTGTTTAGGTTTATTCTTGCTCAGAACCCCATTAGATATGAAATGACGATATGGTTCAAGATGGTAACATGATAAGCATGTTGTAGCAATAGGCTTTCAAGTGGATCTATCGAGACATACTTACCATCACCGTATGACCCTTATTTGTCTTTCTTATAGATTAATCACTATAGAAATGTGAAAGCTGTCCCTAGTCTCTGTCAGTATGGATTAAGAATAACAATGGTATCTTTTAGTGGGTATTTGACGGTGCGTCAACGTATTTTTACTCCAAGATATGTAAAAAAAATCAAAAATAAAATATTTAGTCATGTGTTTACCGAATTTAAATTTCTGTATTTATTTACTATGAATTTATTCAAGTGTTATAAAAAAAAAATAAGCCTCAAGCAAGGTGAATCCCAAAAGGTAACCCGTCGGTTTCGATCAATGGGTGCGTAATTCGCTCGGCTCAGATAAGTGACGCATCGGCTTAATATCCGCTCGTGGCACTCGTAAATCAGTTACCACTCGTTTGGTTAATTGTCTTACGAAGAATTAAGCCATTTAGAAAATACCGCTGTCCTGATATTCTCAATTGCGCATTTTTCTGTTTTTCTTTTTTTACGTATTTCATTTTACCTTCTCTGATTTGCCATAGAAACTGTACAATAGTATACATAGAATCCAAACATAAAAAAAAAATTGGTAGTCTTAATTTTTTGCATTACGTTTACATTCTTGAAATGATTATTATATATATATATATATATAACTAATATAGATGACTGAAATTATTTAAGTAAACATTTTATCTCTGCTAAAACAATTTACAAATACTGCTACTAAGCTATTTAGTATTTAGCTATTTAGTAGCAGTATTTGTAAATTGTTTTAGCAGAGATAAAATGATTACTTAAATAATTTCAGTCATCTCACCTTACATCAAAGGCGCTCTATAGAATGGGGACGATCTCCACTGTAATTCTTGCAAAGGGTTGAAATACCAGCTCGAAGGCATACGACACCCGGTTACTGTGAGGTAGTATATTGTTTAATTATATTGGATGTTATAATCTCATAAATTATTTATGTAAAAATACTTCTCACAGTTTTATTTATACTTATAAATATCTACAAATGTTAATAGACTTTTTATTACACTAATTTGTAATAAAATACATTATTAACGTTTATTTTTATTATATATCATAAAGATTAATAAAAAATGTAAGTCAGTTAGGTATTTTCGAATGAATTTGTGAAAAAATAATAAAATCAAAACAGTTTAAATGTTTTTAAATTATTAAAATTTCTTGAATTCATTACTATATATATTTTTGATTCACATTTTACTCTCCTGTTACAAAATAATCAATAAAGTAAACAAAAACGCACTTTATTTTGTGTCATCACAATCAGTTATTTTAACTCATAGTTTTTGCATTATTTATATGAATTATTATAAAACTTTGCCATCACTTTGCCACGAACCTATTAAAAAATGTATATAATCTATAATTTAAACACATTTGTGTTTACACCATTTATTTCAATTAAAATATTTTCAGTGTAACCTCGTGACAGCATATTCTGCGAATAATTTTGCCCATGAATTTCCGAACCAAATGGAAAATATTTACAATAAAATAATAGCATTATAAATTATTAAATTACGGATTGCTGAAATATAAATATATAAATATATCCCTGATATTATGATATTAAAATATTTTCGTACCCCTAGTAATACTTTAAAATTAAAGATCCTGCTTTAAAATTATTTGAAAGAAGATTATAAAAAAAAGTAAATTACATGCCAGTATCATACCTAATTCGTTAAAGTTATGGCTTAAGCATACCAATTGGTATGCTATGTTAACAATTTTCTCAAAGAGATTGTCTTCATAGCGGCTTTCTGACGCTTTGATAACTCCTTAAGCTAATTTGTTTTTTTTTTTTTTATTATTTGAAATAATTCAAAAATCTTTGCTTAATTTTGTCGATAAATATACAAAGTATTTTGAAAATTATCACAAAACTGAAATTATTTGTTACAGGTGTCTAAGTTAATGTTAATTTAATAGAAATTGAAAAAAAATATCACTTTATAATTACAATTGAAAAATGTCCAAAACTCTATTTTTATGTTTTTGGCAGTAAATATGGTATTGCATGGTGGTAGGGGTTTTTCTAATGCCCATGTGGCTAGCTACCACCTTCGAGTTGAAAATCTGCCTCCAAATGCCTATAGGCGTGTTCCTACAGTTGCACTTGACAGTCAGGCTCTTCACTAGATTTTGCGTAGCCATCTTGGTCCATATCGTCACTTAAAATCAGGTGAGATTGTGGACATAACATTAAACCTATAAAATATTTAAAAAAAGTATTATTTTTATTCCACATATAATTTGGCATACATTGTTAAAAAAAGACCTTTCATGTAAATTTCTTATATTATATAAAATAAAGTATTATTATTATTATTAGCAATATAGTGTTAAATTAACAGTAAGATAAATTTTGGTTTATTTAATAATAACGACTGCTTTGTATTTTATGATTACGTAATGAAATTACGAAAACAGATTCGAAAAAGATTATATAAAATTTCAATCTACTATAATAAGTATGTAACTAAACTAGCTGAATTCCCTGGCTTCGTTTCCGTTTTTCCCTTAACTCATGCTCGTACAATTTGTTTTATGTAAATTACCACGCTGTTAAAAGGAATATGCATCCCTAATATTGAGCCAATGGTGATCTGATGATAACTATACACATAATTTTTAGAATTAATATAAATATATATGAGTAGCGTCCTATCTACATTATTAACTAAATCAAAAATATTACATAGATAGATTACTGGTAATTTTCTAAGATGAAAATTTTTATTTTTTGACGTGAATTCTTGTTTCTTTAGCAAGTTAAATAAAAGGTAAATAAATGTGTTCTCGCATCAAATTGTTTCTTATGTTGTATAATTGTGTATATTTTAATGTATGTATAGCTTGTTTGAATATACATAAAAACAGAACTTCTATTTCTGTTAAATTTCCACCGAAATTATTATATATAAATTTAGATAAAAAATATATTTTAGCGGATTAATTTACGTAGACAAATTCAAACTCGTATTAAAGGTAACAAATTACTTGATAAAGTATCCTTAACGATTATTCAGTTGCCCCGCCTAGCTGTCACGCATTTTTCGAGCTTATAGGGAGGAGTTTCGGGTAGGCGGTTATCGTTGTGGGCGGAGAGACGCCCACCCGGCGCCCCGCCCACCGGTTAACACTTCAGTCACTGCCGGAGCGTCGCGTAGGATGATACTCTCATCTTAATCATTATTTTCTCATCCTGGTTGAAAACATATAATAATTATTTATAGTTGACGATGATTGTCAAGTAGAATTATGAATAACTAGATTTTAGGTGCGGCTTCGCTCGCGTTAATATTTATTTTGTCAAACAAATCGGATGACACAATAAAAAGTTTATCCCTCTTTTTACCTCACTTCCATTAAGGTTTTCGCGAGAAAAAGTAGCTCACCACTGTCTCCAGGTTTTCATCTATCTCTACACCAAAATTGATTATAATCGATTCAACGGCTTAGGCATGAACGCGTAACAAACAAACTCACTTTTGTAATTATAATAATAGTAAGGATAAGGATATCTATACATATGCATTACGCATATTTATTCATGTACACTTATTATATAAGAACAAGTACGACACACATCTAAATTTAAAATTTATATTGTTTATAGTATGTTGATAAATATTTTATTTATTTTCCAAAAATCTTCAAGTCGCACAATAATTTAAGTTCACAATATTGTACTGTAACTTGTTACACTATGATTGTAAGTAAAGTAGGATAAGATAAAAATAATTCTTAGTATATCTTAGATCATATTCATATATTATCAAGTAATGAAATTAAAATATATGTAAGTCATATCAACGACTTACTGTAATACGTCACAGAAAGAGAACAGCGCCTGAGATATAGGCTCGGCCTAATTCAGGCGCTAGGATACGTACATGTACAGTAATACTATGTCATAAATATTTAGCTTTCAGCTTCATTTAATTTCGATATAAGAAATAGTTGCATATTGTAAATAAACAGCTGATACACTTATATAATATGTCGATCATATTTATAGAAGACGTTAATGTTATGTGTATAATGACGATGTCTTTCCACATTTAAAGCGTTTTTTAAGTTTTAGCAAGAGGAGTTTTATGGGAATGAACTTGCAATAAATAAATATTATTAATTGAAATAAAACTAATTTAAACGGATTTTATCGCGGTTATTTATTGATTTTGATCCCGACGATTCGAAAGCTTTTCAGCCTTCGTGGCCACGGGGCGGACTGAGGTGTAGTTTGTCCACACAAAAGTTCATGTTACAGTGTCTACCTTCAATTTAATTTTTATTATTATTATTATTATTATTACGTAACCTCGCGGTTGAAGGCACAAAAACAAAAAATATACAATCAACTGTAAACGAGTATTCGGTTGACTTCTTTATCTAATTGCTTTAGATTGAAGCGATGTTAGCTCAGTGCTAGGGTATTGGAACGCCGCGTCATGAGACTTGAGTTCGAATCCGAACACCTACAATGAGCTTGAGCTTTCGGTGAAGGAAAACATCGTGAGGAAACCATAGTATGGTAGGGCGTTTTCTAACGTCCGCCTGGCTAGCTACCACCCTCAAGTTCAAAATATGCCGCCAAATACTGATTCGTGTGTTCTGGCTGTTGCACTTGAGAGCCAGTTCCTCCAATGAAAGCCTGTAATGCACTTACGATTCCCCTGGAGTTGCGGGTGTCTATGGACTGCGGTGATCACTTACCATCAGGTGACACGCTTGCTCGTTTGCCCCCTATTACATAAAAAAAACATTGTTTTTAAATTTACTTAACAAGAAATTTCATGAAATAACCACCAAGTAAAGCTGATAGACGTGAGTTAACTTATTTCTTATTGATACTCTATTTCTGTATTATTGTAAACACTGTTACCCTGAGCATTCACTATATATTTTCTAATAATAATAATTTATATTTAACGTATCTGTACTTTTTAGATTTATGTGATTTTTTATTATTGCAAGTGACTAAGAATTAGTAATAACATACATTTACATCATTAT
Source organism: Actias luna (assembly GCA_039707435.1). Lineage (NCBI taxonomy): Eukaryota > Metazoa > Arthropoda > Insecta > Lepidoptera > Saturniidae > Actias > Actias luna. Next base: position 11,530,356 of record JAZHAC010000034.1, on the reverse strand, counting down.
TAGAAATCTCTGTCTGTATGTTTGAACAACAATTATGATAAATGTTACCAAGACAATCATAAAGCGTATCTTCGTTTCAAATATTTCGTTTTTGTTTCATTAGAATCGGTTAACTCTATCAAAAGTTATTGTAATTTGAATGATGGCGCGAGATTAAATAATTTTAGTTCCACTCGAACGAAGTCGCAGGCACAGCTAGTATTTAAATAAAATGCACCCATTATGTTAAACAAGTAAATTATGAAGATATTCTTAAAGTCGGGTGAATTTCAAAATTATTCAGACACTTCAACTGACGGCGTAGCGCGGAGCGGCGCGGCCCTTGCACTCCTCTTATCTACATAACTGCGATTTCATTACTTTTTGGTACTATCCTGGGAATTATTTTCTAACTTTTGGTTCCTTTAATATATAAAATGTACTATATAAACGTACCGGTAATATCATTACAATATCATATTAAAATGTTTAGGTATTGAACATTTACTTCTTTTTTATGCTATATATATGTGTAGCGTTACGGCCACAATCTCACAGGATATTAAGTGACGTTGTGGCCCAAAATGGTGGACAGGGTAAGCCTAGTGAAGGAACTGGCTTTCAAAATAATAATAATTAATTAAACTAATTTAAAACTAACAAAGTTACTATGCGTAAAAACTAAATACTAAACTATTATTTTCTTGACATATTTTGTACGTATGTTAGTAACGAGTCATTTGTAAATTGAACAAAGTCAATTTCATATAATATCGTTATTTTATCGACGCGATGGTTCATATATATGTAAGTAATATAAGATCATATAGTTGAGGCTGTGGTTGAACAACAAATGCAGGACTAGCTAGTTACTTTATAAAAGGTTTTATTTACATTAATAAAATAATTAGTGAATAGAATTCGTTTTGAAGAATATCCCTCTATATATTTTTTGTGCTTACTAAATTCAACAAGTTATTGTCAAATTTAAAATGATGTATTTATTTCATTTAACATGTTATTTGTGAAATGAAATATAAATTAATGGTAACATATTAACTCGTACATAAATCCATGTATTACAAATATCCATCGGACGGATAATAATTTAAAAAAATTCACACAACCCACAATATCAACCTCGATTGCTAGCATTATAATTAAAAACTTTAAAATATGCCAGTAAATCTAAATAAATAATTAATGAAATTATGGTCTTTTAGCTACTTTCTTTATGATCATTTTTATCTCACTTCGTATTTCACGTTTAATCTGCAATGATTAATTAAGATGTCAGCAGAGGGCACACCGCCGAATATATATCATCACTGTCTTAGATACTTTATTTAATACACAGGGACGTATCTAGTTATGTTACTGCATAAACAAAAAGTATTAATGATTTTTAAGTTACTTACAAAAGATAAAAAACTTTAACAAAACCACTTAAACTTTTAAATTTATTTCTACAACGATCAGTAACACAAATTCACATAAAAACAATAGCACACATAAAAAATACAAAGAACATCGACAGTGATATTAACTATGAGAATGGTGTGGTAGAACCCTGTATCATTTGCCCCACATCATAAGCAACTAGTCCATAATGGTGGCTAGTAGCGTTTCATAAACAAGTAATATAGTAGGTACCCGCTAATTGGTAATGATTTTAACGTAAAATTATCGACTTATCAATAATATTAATTTGTTGATCACTTTATTCGTTTAACAACGCACAAATTTTTTGTTGTAAGTATTGAATGTCACCGAAATTGAAGGCATAATTACACGCATATCAACATTCTCCTTTGACAGATTAATGTGAACCATTATTTAAATGTCAACTTGAGAGATAAATTTATTTTCTATATATACAATGGGAATAGTAAAAATGATATAATTATGTGATATTATATTATATGTAAATAAGTATATTTTTATTTTACTATATCTTTAACATGAAAATGGACCGTTTCCTACTACTCATTCTCACCAGTCTCTTGTTCAAAACTCCATTGGCTCGCACTAACATCTGTTTTTGTCTAATCTCCTTTTTTATAATATTAAAATCATTATAGTACGAAGAATTGTTCGTTTTTGAATACTGCTCTGGTGAAAATTAGCAAAAGTAATTCATTAAGCGGCCGCGAAGGTTGCGTTAAGTCCTTTATTTCACAGTGGGCTCGACCGCCGAGTATTTTTTAATTCCCCAGCATTAGCATTGTCTCTTGCGTTGATTTATATGTTTGAGACCGTTTTGCTGCCTGGGCGTCCTGCTTTTTGTACGCACTAATGTAGCTATAGGTTATTACACTTTTATTATTCATATCATTCAATATTACATTTTCAGCAGTTAATTATAGGCGAACTGTGTACATTATTCAAATAAACTCTTTCTTCGAATTTTATAATATTTTGAAAGTAAATTTTACACCATTTTTTATATGTTTTGAGTGGTCCCTTTTTATCATGTTTTATTATATAGCATCGAACACTTTTGTTAATATTATTGGAATTAGCACACATTGCTAAAGCATATAGCCACTTACAGGTTTAATGTCAAATGTTATAATTAATTTATATCTTTGCTATTTATTTATTCCATATACATCAAAAACAATCTAATCCAAAATAAAATATCAAAAGGGCAATCAAATATAGAATTTGGTCGTCATGAAAATATTACTGACAATCATTGTCGATATTATAAGAGTATGTATGTTTATTAAATATAGTTTAATTTCCGATGAAGTCGCCGCATGCCGAGTGATCCCCAAAAATACAATTAAATATGTAAACACTGATGAGCAATGAATAAGCCGCATCTTTCGTAGATAATTAAATTAAATTTAGACTCAAAGGAAATTACTAAAAGGTAATGAAATGAAAATATAAAATAGAATTATTACATATATTCCAGAAGGGTTTTTTTCATTAATTTATAAAAGTTACAATGAGTTTAAACCTGCTTAAGTTAGTCGACGTAATAATGTCCTCTCCGACACGGTGCTCGTTCGGAACAGGATACACCCTTCTTACTGCACGACACCTGGTACACAGTCATGGATTCTCAAACCAAAATATTTGTATAGTTGATGCTCTCCAACATCGCCATCATATTTAAATCTTATAGTGAGGTAAGAAATTCTCGACGGTATGCGATTTGTGTGCGCTGCATATATGATCAATTGACCTTTCTACAGACAGGGTTGTAAGACATGAAAATTGTATTCTACTAGATTACGACCATAACATAGCTGGCATATAACACTCTGACTAGAAAAAATATGAAAGCGGTCCCTGGTCTATAATACTACAGAAGAGTATCTAAGATGTGCCGTGTTCTTGTTTTACTGGGTGTGTGATATTGGTTATCACCTTATGAGTTTCCATACGCGCCTCTTGTAGCCTGGCCGGCGCATTGCGAGAAGAAGTAAAAATACCGTCTGCATTACGGGACTAGCCGCTGTATATCCAGTAATCAACCAGGGGGATAGATATCTGTAGATAATGAGTCTTTACCATCACATACATGCTGATACACTTGTCATAGGGTTTGTCGATATACAGTCATCGAAACCTCGTCTAGACGGCCGGTACTGCAACTATGACCGGACTGGCGAAGACGGAAAGGTGGTTTTTTTATAGAATGTTGATTAGTTTTAAATATATATAAGAAAACCAAACTTTCATTATACCAGATAAATTGCAACCAGTAAGATTACATAAGAATATTATAAAACGATATTTTAGTCAAACATTAAAGCAATGGATAACTCACAGATTCAATTTTGTAATAAAATAAACAGTGGATGGAAAATCAAATATAATTCATATAACCTCCGCCTGTAGCTGTGGTAATTTTTGGTACAATTGTAGCATGCATTTTGCATTACATGCAAACGAGTACTTGTTTTATTTATTGTAAAGTTAAAAGTGTTGAGTTATAAAGGGAATGATACCAATTAAATAATAAACTTTAATGTCGATTCTTCACTTGTTACAGGTCTGATAAGTATATAAATGGCTCGTGTTAACTGTTTTGTGTAAACATGTTATTTTATTTTTGTGTAATAAATTAAACTTGTTATAAAAGTACTTCTTTCTTCTTCGAAGCAATAATAGCTCAGTTGGTAGGTAGTATGTACGGACGCCGCGACAAAGGACATATAATGAGCTCGACCTTTTGGTGAAGGAAGGCATTGTGATGAAACCCCAGCATAGTGAAATGGCTTTTTCTAACGCCCACATGGCTAGCTACCACCTTCAAGTTGAAAATCCGCCGCCAAATACCTATAAGTACTAAAGAATTTAAAGTTTATTCTTTACTTTACTTTGTTTGTAAAATTTATTCCTTTTACACTGACATTTAGAAAAATAGCACCAAAAGATTCCACAGGCTACAGGTATATTTATCCTAATTAAGAAAATAGAAATTTCTTTGATATTTATACGCATGTTAAATATAAGTGTATAGTAGTAATAAAGCTAGACGTTAATAGAGACCTAAGATAAAAGTTAACATTTACTATTGGCTGAGTTCCAAGTCTGTCGTAGAAATAGAAATACTATTTTCTATTTCTCAGCAGAGTTATGCCGTATAACCAATGTGTGGCAAGGTTTTCTCGCACTTTAGCAGTTCACGATAACCTACTCATGTAATGTGCCATTTAGGTGAGTTAATGTTATCTATACGGAGTTCGGTCGAAACCCACCTTCTTCATTCCTATCTTATATCAAAACGGTATTATCTTAATTTATGTATATTATACCCTTTTCTGATGCTATGATTTTATATTAGAAAACACAAACAAATATGTTTTAGTATTAAATTATGTAATTTAAATTGAATTGATTTGAATATATTTTACTTATAGTGACATATTGAATAAATGAGTAAATATATATAATTGATGTAAATGAATGCAATTAATTCAAAGTTACATTTCAAGTGTATAATATACTAATACTTTCGATAAATTCGAATTCAATTTTTTATTTATTTATTCTAATATTTCCTCTAACGAAGATCAGCGAGTTTTGTATTAAAATATAGATTTAAAAATAATAATCAAACTAGGCACTAAGCAAGTAAATTAACGTTAGTCAATAAAAATAAGTCAATTCACATTGTAAGTATTGTTCACTGTTTTTTTTTTATTTATATTATGTTTAATATTGATTTTGCTCGTCTTTATTTATCCATTCATTTATGTGGTCATTATTATTAATTTTCCAATGTCTGTTAACGAAAGTACAAGTAATACAATGCATACGGCTCGAAAATTCAGTTCTTTAAACTTTTAGAGGTAATATACATGCAACTGTTATAGTTTAAAATACCAAATTAGCATCAATTAACTAGCATATAAGCTTCATTACCCAAAATTGATGAACGAGAAATTCGGAAAATAATGGCGTGCATTTCCATTGATATTTCAGTAGCACTGGTATAAACATACTAACTTATATGCAGTTTTAGTTTTGTTAACTTAATAGTTATGCCTGCCTGTTCGTTCCGCTGTTATAGGTAGGTTATTTAACATACAATTGGTGTGGAAAAATAAACACGTACTAACAAATTTGGCCATTTATTATGATGATGATGATGAGCGATGATAGCTCAATTATTAGTGTGAAGGGACGGATTCGGCATCCACGCAATGACCTTGAGCTTTCGGTGAAAGAAAACATCGTGGTAATAGGTACATGGTAGTAGGACTTTTTACTTTTTGTAGCCCGCCTGGCTAGCTACCCCAGCTAAAGTTGAGGGTCTATCGCCAAATACTATAGGTTGTTACAACTAGCACTTGAGCGACAATCGCTCTACAGGGTTTAGTGTATCCACAATCCTGGACCACATCGTCAGTTGACTGTGACGTGATCGACTGTCACGTGGGATTGTAGCTATGACGCTAACCCTATAACTATAATTTAAGATTTGAAATAACATACTGGAGTATGATTTGAGCCATTCTTGCTGTGTTTCGTTACTGATTTCCCGACGTTACTCAATAAACCTTTTTTTCGAGACGCTGTTTGAAATACTTTAATATATCTTTATTCGATATATCCGTAATATTTATTGACCCGATCCACATAAACGCTGATGATGAAGGCTAAAGAAGTAATTTCCATTTGGAACCCGGGTCATTTCACAAATCCAAATTTTAAACTATACTCATTAATTTTACATTTTTACATATAAGGACAACTGGAATTAAAAAAATTATGCGTTGTAAAATTAATACAAAGTTAACACGACAGCGTTGCCTTTGTCTGCGGAACGTACCTTGCGCACCTTTCACTTTGACAATCATTATTTATCAAAGACAATCGTACTAAAAGAGTAAGTGCATTTGTACGTCGGAGTTGACACACACACTCACTATTTTTTACTCAGTTTTATAATGGTGAATATATATTATTACTTTTATCATTATTAATACTCAGCTAGTCTTCACTTACCAAATCTACCAAAATCTCACATTTATCGCCCGGTTTATTTTAATTTTAGTATAGTGTTGTTACAATGGAGTTTTCTTGAAAAAATATTGTAAAGATCTAGTGAGGGATGGTTTACTAGCAAGTGTGAATGTATAGTGTGCAAGTAAAAATGTAGTATTTATAAAAAACAATACATACACGTAACGCAGTATCCTTACATTATATATTATTATTCACTGTTAACATATCAAGAAAAACATTAAATGATACTATTGAATAATTATTAAAAATAGAAAAAGGCTTACCTATAGCAAGATTTTATAGAAAAATTGTCATAATTAGCAATATCACAAGTTTTAACACACGTTCCAGATTCATTTACATGCAAAGGAATTAATTGCCGAGGCGGGCTTTTCACATTCAGCCATCGACACACAGTTTAGTAAACACACGAGCTCTCGAGCACTGTGTGCGCTTTAACTACCATCCTAATTATAGCGTTTGGGCCGCCAATTTGCCGCCGGTTGCGAGCATAAGCGTTTGCAAAAACTCTAATTAAGGTAAATAATGTTTATAATTAAAATAACACTTGTGGTACTCGAGGACGGAATCAAAGCGAGATTTCTAGCAACTGATGCGTTTAACGCGACCTCTCTACTTTATGAGGGTTTTTAACATTCTATACGCGTGTCTTTTTTTGCTTTTCCCGGGTAAAATGGAAATTTGTGTTAGTTGCAGGTTTATTCTGATTTTTTAACTTTTATATTTTATTTAATTATTCGCGTTTCTTTATGCTTGCTACATGGTGGTTAAGTAAGTTTTTTATTAGGCTGCGTCTTTTAAAGGTTATAAAACATAATATTAGCTATATCATCAAATATTAAAAATCAAAAAATCAAAAAAAATATTCAACAAATATCTGCTATGTGCAAAGGTATATCTTTAAAATATTCAATTAAAAAGTAGTTTTTGTTTGATAATATTTTTGATGATGCACACTACATTTTTTTGTTTTGAATTATTGAATGACATTCATCAGTCTTTTTATTAGGAAAATTTCGTTATACACTAGTTTTATTAGTTGAAATATCAAAAAAGTATGTTTAGGAGTTAATCGCGGACAAACAACGTGACACGATATTTATATATATAAAGATAAAATATTAATGATTCGTAAAAGAAATCGATTCATTTGAAGTCAAGAATAATTATTAAATTTTAATAGTAAAAGAACTTATATTTCTCACTGCGGCAGACTTTAAATAGGTATGTAGATAAAATTACATGAAACATAATTCAAGACCACGTGAACGAAGTTGCGCGCACAACTAGTGCTTAAGTATATTTTAAGAATTACATAATTATTAATGTAATTATAAAATGAATGTAACTTGCAAGCAGATTTGAGAATAGTCCGAACACTAATACAGATAGAGATATGCACGGCTTGGCACACGGGTGCACCTGCTTCCAGTGGTGTTCCGGGAATGCTAATTAACAGTCTAGCTCTAGCTTCCCTATGTGACCACACTCGGCCTGCTCATACTGGTGTATTTAATCCACGTCTCTCTAAATATTTCATATCACTGTTTCTATTTGTATGCACATTTGCACCGTAAAATATGTTAACATTTATTGTTTACTAGATTTTACGTGCGGCTTCGCTCGCGTTAATATCGATTATGTCAAACAAATTTGATGACGCAATAAAAAGTTTTATACAAAGTTTATACCTTTATATACCCCACTTCCAATAAAGATATCGCGAGAAAAAGTAGCCTATATCGGTCTTCTGGGTCCCATCTATCCGCCAAAATACATCACAATCGATTCAGCGGTTTAGACGTGAACGCATAACAGACAAACAAATAAATAAACTCACTTTCGCGTTTATTATATTAGTATGATGATTTTTCTAACGTGATTTTATTTGAATGGGCATTGTTAAAGTAATAATTTATTACTAGGCAAATAACTCTTCACTTCGGAATCGATTTTTTTATACAGAAGTTCCTCTACAGTCTAGTTCTATATAAATATTTATAGCATATCTGGATAGCTACCACCCTCAAGTTAAATTATGCCTCCAAATACCTATAGGTGATAGGTATAGGTATAGGCCTATAGGTAGGTAGAATAGGTGTCTAATTATGGCAGTTGCTTTTGAAAGCCTTTCCCTTCACTAGGCTTAGCATGTCTATTAGGCCACATCGTCACTTAACATCAGGTGAGGGTGTGGCCATAACATTAAACCTCAAAACTATAAATAAGTTGATGTTTCTAAACGGCCACTACGGCAGTCACCAAGAGATCCATCGGTGACGGTCGTTGTCATGTTCGCCTCCAAGTTATGTATCGTTACGAACCAACAGAGAGCTTATAAGATAAGTTTATTACCATGTGCAAAGCGGTTGTGACGCAGTCGGATAACCTATATAATTTCGCTTAATTATTAATGTATACCCATTGAATTCAGAAGGCGATACGCCTAAACGGATGTTATATGTGTGCTATTCAGCTGGTTACAATTATAGTGTCATCCCACTCGGCTATTTCGCAAGAGAAGAGATTATAACTGATTATTTTTTTAAATATGATACTTTCCTTTTAGTCTTTTTTTAAATCTAATGTTGATACTAATAAATTTAATTCGAATTATTCAATGTTAACTCTTTCACGCCTGTTTTGTTATTAGAAAAACTGGGTATTCCATATGTCGTTTCACTAGATAATCGTTATCCATATAAATTTTGCATTTATAATATTTATATAATATCAGAAGAGAAATATAAATTCACTAATTAATAAACTTACGTTTACATTTTATTTGTTATATTATGTTCACTTAAATAACTAAATATATGGTAGATGTAACTCCAGGTACCCATGTGAGACAAATATAGCTAATGACTATAGAATACAAACAAATACCACAAGCTATTAAGCGAACTGACTACTATTGTTACGTGGTTAATTTCTACAAGATATCGAAATGGAAACAATAGGTATACCAGCAAAATTTCTCTACAGCCTTTTAAAAAACCTTGATTTGTTTAAAACTGCAATAAGTTTTATACTAGAATGTACTTTTAAAGATTATGCCTGAACAGAGAGAGAAACACGAGCACCCGTGTCACAAACTCCGGGATCTGTTCGGAGTTTTCCTCTCTGGCACAGGATGAATCCACCATCCCGCAATGAGAATCCATGAAATGTTAAGCAGTTTGTCTTTTATAATAAAAATAAATTAATATCAAATTTCCATTAATAGTTATTTCCCAGGCAATGAAGCAAATGTGTTTATGCAAGGGGTTGAAACTTCAGGTGAAATATATTTTAAGTAATCCTGAAATCACTTAGCTTGTAATAATTAACTTTATTTACATTTTGCTTTCGAGTACTTGCGAAAACCATTATAAAGCGAGTAACACACCGAGGTCACATATATTTTTGTAATTGTTTAAATGTTATAATTTTGTTTTAAAATAATAACGTATCATACCGCAATTTATCTGCTAATTTTATTTTATACATAAACTTTTTTATTGTCGTAAGATCTTGTGAATAAGAAATTATTAAATGAGTTTCTTTTTTATAATTTCTAAATTATCACTATCCAATAAAGGTTGGGTAATGAGTGCAAATATTAGGTAGGATTAAAACGTTTCGTAGGTAATGATCAAAGCAAGACTGCTAAGGGATAGATAGGAAAGTGTAATTGTATTAGGCTAGATTGTGACTTCCAGATATTAGTTGAAATGTATGTTCCGTACATGTCCTATTATATATTCAAGTGATGGGGAATTGTACGTGACAGGACACGGTGATCACAGGAATTATTTTGGCTTTATCGCGTTTTTTGATTAAATTGTAGATCCAACTGGCAAAAGTTTTATAGCCTAATATGACAGGTTAAATCTGGCTATTTAACAATCATTATTGATTTTATTTGCCATTCGACACAGCAGTAAGATAATCTTGTTGTACTGCTATAAAAATATAAAGGTAGCTAAAAGTAAAATCTCAAATTGTCTATAGGTGAATTGTATTTATGTATTAGCATTTTAATGCATTTCACGCCTGGTGTACTCCAGTCTTAACCGGCATGGTTTCGCCGGATGTGTAATTAAAACCATCCTTTACTGATTTATCGTTTCCACAATTTATACCTTTATCTTGACTCGGACCACTAATATATCTTTATTCAGTGATACTCCCTCAGCAAAATTAGTAGCTTTATACGTTGGAAATTTCGTACCGCTTTTGTGTTTTATTCTTAATAGCATAGGCCATACTCAAGTGTTTATTATATTGAATTTGGGATTAGAATATTAGGACTTTGAAACTAACTTTTACTACCATGCATCTATTGTTTTATTTGAATCTCGTGATATGCTTTGCTAATAACGGTACAGTTTTATATCATAAATATAGCAAACAAGCGTACGGCCCATTGGATAGTAAGCTAGCATCGACACATATAAATACTTCTAATATCGCAGCTGTCACTAGTACTTTGTCGACTTTGAATTCGACCAAGAAGTTCTGGGCACCATACTCAGTGAATAATCACAACAAAGGGTTACTTTACTGCAATGTTTTGTAGGGTGGCAGTTCTGTATCCCTTTACTGTATTTCTCTTAAAAGCATCCACTTTTAACCATTAGATGTCTGTAATAAAAACTTCACAAACAAAGAAACCAAACGTGTTGAAGCATCTGTGACAACAATGAACAGCGCTTAAGAATAATTAAATAAACCTTCATTCATTAGCCACGTTAACTTGAATAAAGCATAACCAGAAAGCGCATTGCACAAAAGTCCTTGCATTCTACATCGCCCATTACTCCTATATAATAGCATGAAAATCCGTAGGCCGATAAATCTAAAGAGCGGTTTATTAAATTTTTCATGAGTCTGGCCGTGTTTAGTGCTCGATAAGGAGATTAATAATTCACAAGTTTACGGTGTTTAGTGAGGCATTGTTGCATGGCGGCGCGTTATCGATGGATCTCACTGAAATGGCTTCGCGGCATCGTGGAAATGCATCTACAACACAAACATTACTAATACAGGATGAGATGCATACGTAACTTGTGCTAACTAAATTAGCGACAATAACTATACCGCTTTACCTCCTTTTTTAGTACAGAGGTCTTATAGTAAATATTGACAGTTTTAAAACATTAGATGTGTTCTTTTCTATCATTCATTTAGGCAATGCAATAGCAATCTAGCAAAAGAAATGTAAGGTCGTCAACTATCAGAAATGAGTTTTCGTGGGTTCTGTAATTCTATGGTTCTTATTTCAATTCATGTAATAAAATTTAGTTATTGCGTATAAGTACAGTTATAAATAATAACTCGATGTATGATTTCTTAGTTACATACTTCCCTAGACAGTTTTAATTACTATTTTGTTCACGTTGAATATATATACCCTGAAGATAAGATTGTATGCTATTCTGTAATAATTTGTCATTACACAAGAGTAGAGAGAAGTATCAAAAGTCTATGCTAGATTGTTGAGAGAAGAGTACCTTACATACATAAAAATTGTTATTAAATATTGCAATCCTTTGTTAGTAGTTCATTGAAAAATATGCTTATCCAGCAGTTTACTAGTCAAAGGGACAGAACTAAGGTAGCAGCCGGCCGCATTGTTATGACACCTAATATGCGTTTAGCACGCAATACCGTGCGGCTTACTTTACCAGTTTTAATGGTTTGGTAAAATTATTCGGTGCACTGAATGACTGATTTGCGATTGATACTGTAAGTAATTGCTAGCTTTTACTTAAATGACGTCTTTACTGTCATTTTATAATGTCTAAAATAACAAAATTAAAATACTTGAATGCCTGTAGCACCTACGGTTCTCAAAGCTAAATAACGTGTTTTTAAAAACTTTGAAGTTCGAAATTGCTTTAGATGAAAAACTGACCATCCTGTAATCTTCAAATTATTAATTATTCTATGTGAATAATGAAGAGCACATACAATAAATAGCATTCATTTATTTTCTAATAATTATTGACAGTACAAAAGTAATAATAGTGTCACGATCCACAAATTGCCGTAGGGCTCTGGCAAACATTTCATTTAAGCTAGACTGTAATTATTACGGGACTCCCGTACGCTGACGCTGCATGCAACAAATTGCGCTTGTTGGCAAATACAAAATGCATTACTGAAATCAAATACGATGAGTTATATTGCAAAACCAGTTTACAATTTTTAATTTTTCTAATTATGCAGTTATAGTATAATTTTGTTACAATTTATTCTATGTAATACCTGCAAAACCAGCATTACAATTTTATGTCAATAAGCAGCTCTTATGTAGGTTTTATAACGACCTAACAAGGAGGTTAAAATTACAGTGACCAAAACATATCATTGAGTTAGCGTTCTAAGACTGACAACTACAACCGAGATCCAGTCTCCTTACTAGACTTAACGTGTAATTCTGGTCTCTTAATACAGATGAGATTAATAGCCAAATTTATAAAGAAGACAATAAATACTGCAATGCAATGGTAGTTACCATTCAAATGACGTGAGTTCATAATGGTTTCGTCACAGGTAATATTTTAAAACTAAGATTTTAAAAGAAAAAGTCTCAAAATTGCAACTCCTTGTCACTCAAGAATTAAAAATAATAATGTCGATAAGCCTGATTTACCTTCATTCTGATTACAAACCATTTACCAACCAAATATAAAAATATTTTTAGGCCACTGATAACATTTTGTACCTTCAAAAGCTTATTTATATTAACAAAATATATATTGTACTTAATAGACATACATATATTATTATTACAACATATACTCTTATATTACCAAGTTTGATTTAGGGACATACGTTACCAACATAAAAAGATAAGTCAAAGCATTTCTTTTAAAATTACTACCACATATTAAAAAAAATCACAGCTGGTTTTACACAATTACTCGCACACCTATTTATTAGGTACATATTTTCCCGACGTGCGGTCCATTAATCAATTTTTGCATTTTTAATTCGTCCCTCATTATTTGCCTGTGAATTTCATTTCCACTGTTGTTTCACCATTTTAAAATTTAACCCCGGTACGGTTCCAAAACGCACATTTCCAAGTAATTTACAATTTATCATGTTCGCCTGCAAATGAGCAAATATTTTTCGTTTGTTTAACCACTTGTAATTAATATATGTTAAACTTTTATTAAAACGCGGTTTACAATCTGTTTGATAATTACGAGAGCTTTCATTACATCAATTATTTTGTTTGGAGATTTGTTTTGCAGCATATTCTATTTGTCTATATATAGTACTGCACGATTGGCCTAGCGGTTTAAGTGGTCGCCTTGCCGCTGCCGCCAAGTAGAGGGCTCTGATTTCGGATCCTGTTTAGGAAAATTACTTATGTAATCCACAAATAATTGTCACTTTTTGTCCGTGATTTGTATGTTTGTAAAGTCCCCTGCGACACAAGGCTAGATGGTTTAAGCAGGAGCTGTCTTAAAAAATTGATATACACTTCTCAATAACACATATATGTAATTATAAAAAGTATATTTTATAAACTAGCCCAAAGAATTTACATGCCTATTGATGACGGTTTTGATTAGACTGTACACAAATAAATAAACTACACATCTTGCAGTATGATAGGTCGTACAATGTATTCCATACTGAAGTTGAGTATCAAGCATCAAGTATCCACAAGTGCGTTACAGTAGCTTCCCTCTAAAACTAAATAGATTTAGCATGTCACGGTCTTAGTTCAAAACCTCACTTACCTACACGTGAGATTGTGGTTTTTTAACATATTCTGTTAGCTTTAAGGGCTTTGACAGCTTCATCAAACTTTTTAGGGTGAGTGCTGAGGGCACTCAGCTCCGAGGATGCGAGCGCAAGGGTGTCAGAATGGTCGAACCTCTGCTTGAGCTGCTGCCGGAGAGATTATGGTCAAGTACTAGATTTTTACAGAATAAAAATGTATAAATTTAGGTTATAACATTTACTTCCGCATATTTTGTTTTATCATTGTCAAGAAGAAAAATTTCGGTTGCAATAGAAATTCTTCTGCATCGTCGAATGTTACGCAATGGTAGCTCAATGGTACGATGATAGCGTCTACGGACACTGATTGTGGCCATAACGCTAATTCTATAAAGTATCAAAAACAACTTCTACATTCGACATTCCTATTTCTATCACTTTTTTTAGTACTATATACTCATATAGATCATGCTTGAGTGCATATCTATACAGCTTGCGTTTCTGTCTAACACGTAGTAAAACTTCCTATTAGTTATTATCTGTATTCAGGTTATAGATAATCATCATGCATCTGTATGGTCACATTTTAAATTTCACTTTATGTTTTGTGATAAAAAAGATTAATAAATATCTGTCTAGTAAATTATATAAGAAAACTTTATAATGATTTCTTATATTTACGCGAATATTATTAATTGAAATAAATCAGAGTCCTAAATTTACCAAATATTCAATTTTAAATTAAAATATTTCAATTTTATGACAAGAGCAATATGCCCATCAGCTACACGTATCCCACTTTAAACGTTCAACTGAAATATTAAACGATTCTGTGTAACTCTTTTTCAGCAACAAAATTTTTTGACGGTCGTCCTCGCTGTAATTGATAAAGGCAGAGCGTAGCTCCCATCCATGACATGTCATATTTATGCGAATTTAAAAGCTTCCGACTTGCACGATTTAAATCTGAATTAAGCCAGCGTTCAGAATATAATGGTCGTTATTTACTCATCACAATATTATTAATCAATATTTTTGCAAGTATGCTATCAAGATATGTTATGCAGAATACTGTAATACCTTCTATTTTGTACCACCTCTTTATTCCTAGTAACTATTTATAAAGGCAATAAAATTGAAATGATTAATTATATTATTCATATTTCTTGAAAATAAACAAATTTCATCAAATTTATACGATGTGATAAAGTAAAAAGGAGCATTTTAAATAAATACAGGCATATCTTAATAAAATATACGCTATATGTAATCATCTATAACTTTTATTATTATTATACAAAATATTATTTTAAAAATTAACATAGCTAAGAGAATTACTTAGCACTATATTACTCCAGTATCTAGAATTTTATAACGTTCACTTGTATAATGGAAAAGGATTTATTTATCTTAATTTTCATAGATCGGTTCTTTTCATTACATACACATATGAGTGTATCTTATAATATTATCAGTATTTTTTACAAAGATCGTCACAATTAGTCAGCCTTTATTTTTTATTATATTACTGCTGTAATAAAGTCTAAAAGTTTACTTACTTTAATTCTATACTTTTTTCTTACTTAAAACTATCCAAACAGTTATCATTATAAAAATATAAATATTGGTGTAATAATAAAAAAATATATATAATGGCTTGACTAGTTTAGAGAAACGTAACCACCATTTTGAGAGGGCAAGCTAAACTGCAATATGATATATCCTAGGTACTATAAGCAAATAAGGCCCGAAAATTAAGTCTTATCGCAAATTAACTGAACTCAGTTACATATGAGTTGTAATTCGTGAACACACAAAAGATTGGTTAGGCACTTATACTCTTATTGAATTTATATTTATAGATACATATTAATAATACATATTAAACCAATGAAACATTGTTATTAATAACTCTGTAACATTGCTCCTGTGTATTTTTTTTTTTCAATTCTACTATTACCTAATACGTTGACTGAGCATTTTATACTTTGAATCATAAGTATTTGTGTTTTGATTTTATAACTTTATCACAACTCTATAAGAAGTAGGGTAGACTGGTTGCGGTTAAAACAGAGGACGGTTGAAACAAGACAAATATCTCGTGAACAGCAACGTGGGTAGTCTGAGATATAATGGGAGAACGAAGCGGAAGAAAGAGGCAACCACAAATATTAGTGTTGAGCCGCTCGCCGTATGGTGTTGTGATTTATAAGATACCATATTATATTTTGAGACCTAAAAATAATTTAGGAATTATGCTATTATCGTTTGTTGTTTTAAAGTTAAAATATGAAGTGTTTTCGTGACTTTTATGAAGCTTGTGGAATACAAGATAATAATTAGTTTTAAAGAGTTGCTATTACTAAAATAGCTATAACTTGTCTTTTACTAAAACCAGTGTTCGGGACGGTTGAAACATTTTTTGTGGGTACGGTTGAAACACTAAATATTAATGTTTTTCGTGTTTTTAAGGTGCCAAAACTTTGCATAAGCAAGACTTCTAGAAGACAGACTTGGCTAAATATAAAAATGCATATGATGAGATAAAAGCTGAAGATCCACGAAATGTTGAAAAAAAAATAGAATAAGCCACTGTTTCCTCATGAAGTACATATGCCGCGAGATGCGTCTGACGAGTACGATGAAATTATGGGGTATAGAGCATACAAATGCGTTCTTTAAGAATGTCACCAAGACCTTCAACCACGGTCAAGTAATTCTTATTATTATTGCCGAAAGGTTCCGCGACAATATCTGATCAAGGTTGCCCTGTATATTGAACTATAAAGTCTACCATTTACATTGATACTTCAGAGAAACAAAAAGATATAAGAGGAACGTATCCTGAGGGCAGGTCCACAGAAAAGTGGATTAAATGCACTACTTGCAAACACTGACCCACTCATGAAGAGTGCACAAAAGGTGTCCTTAACTAAGTTTACCACAATTGCGACTATAATTGGTTCTTAAACTAAATTATCATTTCATTGAAGAAATGTTACTTTGTAGATATTCTCAGATCATTTTTAGTTTGTGTTGGCTTTGTTTTAAAGAATACTGTTTTTATTATTTTGTTAATCTTTTACTACTAGCCAAATACTGATTGAAAATATCGTGATAAAACTTCGTTAATATTGTTAAGACTTTGGAAACTGATTAATGTTGTCATATAGTGCCATAATAATGTTTCTAATTAAAATAAATCATGTTGTTATATTATATTGCATATTATTTGCATGCGTTTCAACTGACCCCGACCACTGTTTCAACCGCCCCTGGGATGGGGACGATTGAAACAAATCATGTTTTTTTTATAGTTCTATATATGTCTAAAAATAGCTCCTCCAGAAGAAATTTAGTGTAGGCATTTGAAAGTCATAAAAGAGCTGTTGAATTTGACATATCATTGTCGTTGTTGGGCTTATAAACAACAATACTATGAACGATAAGAGCCAAATCGTTTTAATCGTATTCCGTCTACCCCACTTCAATTTCAAAAAATTGGCAATAAACCAGACACTGAGCAACAAAAACAAAAGGGAACAACAAATCTTTATATAAATATTGTTGTGGAAAGGCTTATTTATACTAGCTACGGTAAATAGTTTGTATTAATATTTATTTAATTGATTTTTAAATATAACATCACCATTTTCGTGTATAGGTACAACATATTAATATATGCATCAGTAAATACTAAATTCTAAAATTAATAAATAGTATAAATTCATTTCAAATCAAAATATAATATACGAATACTAGACAAGATACTGTACACACGAACTAGCAGTTTCAAAGTAATCATCCACCGACTCAAACTTAGCGCTAAACACCTTAATAATCATGACAACTTGTTTCAACGTGGGTACAATGCTAACTAGTCGCTACCAACTTTAATACATAATACAATTTTATAGACATTAGCTACAGTAGAAATGTTATTCTATAGTCTACCTTATCTTGATTGCAATAAGATTGTTAGCTAATTTATTTACTTGTATATTTGATTTTGCATACGTGTACACAAACTTAGGTTAACTTGGAGCTGTCAAATTTGTTTAGCGGTGAGGGAGGGCCGCTAAAGTTGCAAGGCAGGGCGCCGCCGGCGTATAACTAAATGCTTACTTGCCTATAACCAAATTGTTACATTTGTGTTGTAAAATTAATCCAGAGATTTATGTGAAACAGTTGAGGCGATTGGGAAAGCAAATCAATAGTTAAAGGGAATATTTGACTAGGAAACCTCTCATAAATAGTTAAGTTACTTAAGGTTCGGGCGAGGAGAAAGGATCGCGTTTCACAACAGGCATTCCACAGGATTCCCTGGTCAAACTTCAAGAGAAGCCTACAAGGTGACGCCGAGAGCTAATTACGAAAAAAATATTTAAAAGAACGTTATTCAATACTTTTCGTATTTGAATGGAATATATATTTTTGTTTAAGGTTCTTTGAAAATACTTTGTTAAATTGAATTGCGCAAAACGTCTTATAAAACTTTTGGTATATGAGAAACGATATAGTACGCAGTTCAATCACATACTAAAACATGTTATTTCCTCGTAAAGGATCAAGTTCCGAGTTTCGTTATAGCAATACTTTTTCAGCGAACCCCTTCTAACCTATAAAATCAATGATATGTAGTCGCATTTAGGAACACCTGCGTTGTCGCATAACTTTGAAGAGACTTTATTCTTTTTAGTAACAATAACTAAAAATTGAAAGAAAATATAAAAATGCATTTACACGTAATATTATGAATATAGTGTGAGTTTTTAAATTAAACGAATTATAAAGTATGTGAAAAATAATTCTGTGCTTTAAAATTACTTTATTACCGTTATTATGCTAATTATAAAATATATTTATTCGTAATTAACTAAAGTAAATACACAAATATGTTAATGTAGGCATCAATTTATAGATGTTAAATTTTTATATGTGTTTTACCACTCATTAGAATAGTAATGATAAAAAGTTTTATATGTATATACATTACTAGCTGTGCCCGAGGCTCTGCTCTCGTCAATTATAAAACATTATTAATAACATAGGTGTAGTTTTGCCAGAAATTTTTATTTACTTTTTATCGCCTTAACTTTTTATGATCCCTATAACTTGATGTTTAATTATTTAATGTAGTTAATTACTTAATAACATATTCGTTGAATTACTAAGTTTAGTAATTCTCAAGTAGCAAGAATAAAAAAAAAACAGACAGGTACAAAAAGCCACCGCTTTTTATAAGATTTATGAAGTATAGATAGAAATTTACACGATAAAAAGTTTCCGTTACATCATAAAACAAAATCAACAAGGCGATAAGGGCAGTTACACACTGCGTCATATTTCACAAAGTGCCCTAAGTTCGGCAGTTAGCTCGCACGGTTATGGCGCTGTTAACACGTGTTCTCGCTTCATATTGTATGGGTCTCTAACTAAATCATCGGGGTGCTGAAAAAAATACATCATAACAAACCTAGTTGTAAGTGTTCTCAAACTCTGTCTTAATATTCGTAATGCAAGTGTTCTTTAGTTAGAATAATATAAAAGTAAGCCAAGAAATTAAAATAGAATTTTGAAGCAATAATTCCTCACAACACATATGAAAGAAGACATCGTAATAAAGCCGTAACAAAATGGTAGTGCTTTTTCTAATGCTCACCTGGCTAGCTGCCAAGCTCAAGCTGAAAATCTATGTGTAAGTACCTAATGGTGTATTCGGACAGTTGAAGTTGGGGGTTATTCCATCTCTTGGGCTTCGCGTGTTGCTATCTTAGATAACATCCTCACTTAACATCACGTAAGATTGTGTTCAAACGCTAAACAATGTTATCGAATAAATTTTTCATTATTTTCAAATATATGATTCAAATTTTACTATTTAACCAATAAAAAAACTTCTCAGTTTCCCTAGTATATTTGTTATTGTGCCATTTTCAAGACAGCAATTTTATGATTCTTTTATTGCAGGTATACTTGTGAGAAAGGTAAGTGTAAATTATTAACTATTATTTTGACGTATAGATCAACTCACATAACATAACTGATACAGTTATTTATTCATTTGTTTATTATATATTTTATTACATCATATTTTGTAAAATGTTCTTTATTCAAAAACTAATTATTTTTATTATACCGATGATTTAAATAACATAATATTCTTTTTGCTTACTCTCACTAAATAATAGATGGATATATTTTCACCAAGACAGTTGTTATATATATTTTAAAAATCTGTTTCAGTACACCGTGGTGATTTGTTAAAAAATAGATGCCAATATTAAATTAATTATGTGCTACAGCAGTACACTTTATATTCTACGTTTTAGGTTGCAAAGTATGTATATCTGTTCATATGATAATGTATACGGAGCATTATTCAATACAGTCTGTTACACCCGCATTAGCAAAAAAAGGATATGCCTTAGAGTGTGTTTGACTCGCATAATATTTTTGTGAAATGTATTGCAACTAATATGATATCGTTCATGTCTACCGAATTATGTATAACGGATTTAATATGTCAAATTATTTCTGCAACCCATTGTATGTATATTACGCATCACAAAGGCACAAGTACAAAGTAAATAGGTTCTTGACAAAATTTTCATAAGAGAGCGGGTAAAGCGTCGCCCCGGGCGACAGCGGGCCTCCACTTGAGATCACTTTGTAGCATTAAACGGGCCTTTATCGAAACCAGGGATACGACGGCTCGTACTGGACATGAGCTATATAGCTAACCGACTAAGAACGTAACTTGATAGTTTATTAATTTGTAATAAATCTTACGTTCAAAAAATATTATTACGATAAGCTATAAAATTACATTTTTATTCGAAGGAAGATCAAGTTCGTTCACTCATTCCCAGTTATTTCAACCGATTTTTCATTTGAAATTTTGTTCTATTTTTATTCATTTTAGCAGTGTAGTTCAAGACCGTGGTACATACTTTTTAAAGTATGCATATTAAATATATATCTAAAATCTTATATTTTATTGTTGCTATGAAATAATATGGAGTTTCACTTGTTTATATATTTATTTAACTTCTTAAAAAGAAATAATATAAAACTGGGTTACAATTAACTTAAAATAAGATATTAAATTTATCTTTTTTTTAAATGGTGATTATATTTTGTTATGTAAGTAATATAATGTTTGATAATAATCGTTGTTTGAGACTAATCCGAGTCTCGAAATTGTCAAAAAATTACTATATAAAAGTAACATGAAGTTACGTACTCAAGTTCGGAGCTTTTGTGAAGATGTCGCCATGAATAAGTGTAGTGGACTGTGAACGCGACTTGACAGTATCATATCTCGAGAAGGTCTTGTTTTGTGCCGACGAGTGGACGCCAAATGAAAATTTATTGGACGTTTTTCATTTATCTCAAACCTTTTTGTGTATTTTTTATATATTTTGGTAAACAGTTAATCGATGTTTTATTTATTATATTTACTTGAGTTATTTATAACTAAAATAAAACATTCTAAAATAATATTGACAAAACATCTCCGTGTAAACTAAAAAATAGCCTCACCATAGTTTTACATAAAAACTATTAGGGTTCCTACTACTTTTATTACATTATAGTGTGTTACATTTTGTACATGTACATAAATTTTGTTGTAAATGAATTTCTTGACGGATTCTAATACAATTTAAACGGCTCGACAACTGACCATAAAAGTAAAAATATAAGCCGTAATTGAGTTTTTAATACGTACGTTTAAAATGGATCTTATATATGGAATTCCTAATCTCCGAGACAATGTCATCGATTACCATGAAAATTGGTACCTTTTTGGGAAGTATAAAATTGCCAAGCTAGCTAGTTATAAATAAAGTACTAATAGTGATACATGTAAAAGATAAACTCTATAAACTGTAAAAGTGATCGCTATGAAAGAAGGTCTGAAGAAATTTTTATAGACAAGTTGTTGCTGCGCACTATAAGTGGTATTGTGAACAAGTTATTGACTATAGATACGTCTGCTGGACTAGCTAGTAAACTTATAATTTGACTATTTTGCATTTGAATGGTTATAGGACATAAATAAACACGTTTAGGATTGGTTGAGTTGGTCTATACTAATTTTTTTTTTGGTTTGATTGATGACATTGTTTATACTCCGAATATGATTCGCAAATTACGTGATTAATATAATAAAAAAAGCGTAGTAAAGTTTTCACATATAATATGCATAAATGTTATCTCTGTGAGTTTTTAATGATTGTTATAATAATTCAGTTACTGATGAGAAACTGTTAAGATATAAAAAATAATAATATAGTTAAATGGAAAAAGATTGTTCAATTCTGTATATATAGAAGCATCGCGACATTATGCATCGTGTTTAAAATTTTTGCTACAAAGAAATGTAATGTCTGTCCAAATAAAATTGCTAAAACGTGGACGATTTCCGTCAATGTACGTATGAGGACGATTTCCGAAATGTGTTTACAGTGAGGGCAGCGCTGGACGAACGCGACATATTTCATCATTGCGAAGAAATAGCTCCGACTTCATAAAAACGGAGTAGCCCGAAACGAGTACAGGCGAATTCAAAACACTTAACAGTTTTCGTATTAACAAATAATAAAGTGAGATATTAAAAAATAGTATTACTCAATGGTTAAAATATAACCTGAATTCACTAACCTTCTCATTTTTTTTACTTATATAATCACAAAATATAGCTTTTTGAACGTCGATAATTAGCACATCAATTTCTACTGTGAACAAAAGACTTTGTCAATAGACACAAATACATACAATTCACATTAATTTCACATTAAAAATAAAATGGTAAACTAACTAAATGTGATTAGTGTTAGCTGTATGAACGTAAATAATGTTGTATTTCCATAAGGGTAGTTTTTACAGATATAATACATAACTTTTTGCCATCCATACGTAATCGTCTCTATCTTTATATCATCGTCTCTATACGTAAACTTTTACTATGCCAAGTGTCGCACTTTCTTCTAAGCGTATACAGATATATAGATTCTTTTACCCTGTGTTAAACATTATTCATCTTTGACGATTAGCATGTGTTTGCATCAAAATAAAATATTCATAATTGAATGAACAAAATATTTAGTAATATTTTTTAAAATAATAATTATTTCATATAAAACATTGTAACATTTATATTAGCGAATATATCAAGCAGACGGGTACGGACGGCGCTTACCCTTACTTCCGGTCACTATATAATAAAGTTATTCTCCTTCTTTCGATAAACTTCAGTTTGTCCGGCGATAAATTACCCGGTCACATTCGCGGAAGTTGTCCGGGATCGCCAAATATTGGCTTAACTTTGAAGAATGGGACAAAACGTTGTTCCGGGACTTCTGTAACACAAATAATGTGTTTTGGAAACATTAGAAAACGATAACTTACAGTTATATTTCATGTTACATACACTCATGCTGTTCGTTTACCGTACTTGATCTCGATACATTATAATGTTAAATTGATTGAAAATACACTCAAAATCCTTATAATTAATTACAAGTGAAGACGGACATTTCGAATATAGGTAAACAGTTGTCGTAGAAGCTACACTACCGGTTACATAGAGCTATAAAAAGTAACGAAGACACAATATATATTTAATTATGTAATTAACTTTACCTATTTAAAACCTTTTATGGAATAATCTAATAATGAATCTGCCTACTTGATTTCTTACCATTTTCATATGGGTAATATTAAACAAGTAACCATATAGAATTAAATTAAAAGCGTCCATATATATTTAAAGTTTTTATCACATTTAGTTTTTTACGTTTATTTACCCAGTACTGAAAAATACACATAATTAATTGAATGCAGTAATAATCTTATAACTATTAGAAAGTTTTTATTCCAAGTCATGGATATGTTGCTTAATACTATTGCGCATAACGTATAGTTCTATACTTTCCCGGGCGCACAGAAAATCAATTTTAAAAACCAGTTTATGTACAATGCGTACCGATTTAGCTTCTAATAATGGACTAAAACGATGTGTTTTGAAGTAACCACTTTGACTATAAATGGTGAGCTTTTGAGAATCTTTTGTGACATTAAAAACTCACATAGGATTTTAATACAACCGATCTAATCTATGCATTTCTATATACAATATTTGCGTGAGATATCTCTGTAGCTGATGGTGCGGCACTAATGCCGTATGAATGAAATTTACTGTCAATATCTGGGCCCGCATGCGGCTTTGTGACGCAAACTGTCCTCTTTTATATCCTCCATTACTTTTGTTTTTATTTTTCCCTTTGCATTTTTCAATATAGTTATTCGTCGACTGGTTTTATCTTTTTATGGCATTATCCATATGAATATTAATTGTATCATTGAATATTTTGATGTGTCATTAATAATTATATAATTAAAAACAAATTAACTGGCATAAAAATTGTTAATATTAAAACAATCGATGCATTGTTTTATTTTTTATTATTAAATTCACAATAATTAAATGATATACCAGCACGAAATTGATTACATTGAAATTGATTTATATTTGGTCATTTTCTTTGTCCAAGGTTATTGTTATTACGTAAAAATCGATGAAATAACTTGTCATTTCACCTTTGATTCCTGAAGTTTTCGGTGACTGAAACCATCGATGACAGCTTTTTTTTGGATATTTGTAATTAGGTTACAATTTCACCTGATGTTAAGTTACGATAACGCATGAGATAGTGTGATAAGCCTAGTTGGAAACTGGCACTCAAATGGATTTACTGGAATAAAGATGCTAAGCGACAGAATTTTAACCTGAGGATGTTATCTAGCCAGATAAGCATTGGAAAATACCTTATCACAATTCTATGGCTTCATCGTTATATTTTCCCTAGTAGAAAAGTCAGGCGATGACATGAAATTGAAACTAATGTGGGCCTACGAGATGTTCATACTAATTATTACTAAGTTATAATTACTTTAATGTAGGTAAAAAAGGTGGTACTGTTATTTTAATGTTCTCCTGGAAAGCTCTAATCCTCTAGTTAAACCGTGTTCAAAAATATCTAAAAGGGCACTTGATAACTACACTTAAGAAATAAGTTTATATGGTAGTTTTGACGGTCATAAACTCTTGCTGAGGGTCTTAATTAAATAAAATGTTTTGACTTGCTTTGATGTGAATTCCTCTCCAAGCTTTTTGTATCAATGTTATGTCACATGAGCAGTTCAATGCAGGTGAGGGAGTAGAAATGCATTCTTGAAAAGTGTAACTCTATATCTATTCTATATGAATGTTTACCTAAATAATCACTTTGAACGAGTTTATATTTAATATTCTGTATCCTATACCTTCCAGTACATTCATTGTAACCACAAGCGACTCTTAAATAATATTCTACAAAACCTCACGCAGTAATAAGCACCCCTATAATTTGTACAGGATTATCGCGAGACGGCGAGACTACAATCCCAGCGATTAGTCACAAGTATCGCGGGATTCAGTCGGCGACGGAACGAAGGCTTATCTTTCTTCGCTGGGGTGAGGCGAACTTACATTGAATACTGATTGCCTGGTGCCACGATTTAGTATTCAGGTAAAGGTGCAGAATTATTAGGATTGTCTATTAATATCACTATGCAAGGATTATAATTTTAACCTCAATATGATACTATTATTGCCATACATTTTCATGTTTTCTTTCAAACCGTTCAGGTAGCGCCCGCTATAATATAATTTTTTTGCCAACTTCAATTAAATTTATAGTGATTAATTATTGAAAATATATATTAACCAAAATAAAAAGTAGTCTGTAACATTCAGGGATAATATACCTTTCTAATATTGAAAGAATTTTCATAATCGGATTAGTAGTACCGCAGATTACCTACCCCGAACATCGAAACTGACAAACTTTAACTCTTTATAAAATTAGTATAGTTTTCCTTTTTATACGAACTTTAATATTGTCAATAAAAATAGAAACAGTTTTTTTATATCGATACAGAGCAAACAGTTCAGTATCTGTTTTGTTCAATTTGTCAGCTGATTTTCTTTTTTTACCCGTTTTCAGTTCAAAATGCAGTAGTTTCTCAATTCGATTTTTTTGTTTTATAAACAAAAATCAGAATCCTCTGTACTTCTTCATTTTTAAGTCCTGTTAGCAAAAGTATACTCTGCTTATGTTGTAAATAGTGTAAACTAAAAAAGTCTATAAATAATTTTAGCATTGAGCCTAATTGATTAAAGTATTCTTATGATATATGTATTTTGTTTATGTATCTGTATATGTAGATACTTTTAGTTAATTATTAAGTTCATAGCTCTTTCCTAAATACTTTATTGGTACAATTTACTTTCTGTTACCTTGCGGAACCGGCTATCTAAATTTAACATATTATTCTTATTACTGGTATTTTAACTATACTTTACTAGTATTTTAGTTAATAATTTATTATTTGGTCGTTACTGTTCTACTGACAACTCGAATTTTAGCGGAACATATTTTATATTATTATGATTATGTGGCACAAATTTCGATTTATTGTTCTCCGACGAAACAGTTACAAACTTAGCATAGGCGTGACAAGCTAATAAATACTGATACATATTTCCGTTTGCCAATCTAAGTGTCCAGGATTCCAGGGCTCGTGTTCGGGACGTTGGTTACCGCAGCAGCGACGAGCGGAGACGTGCGGAGTGCGACGCGTCGGTTGCGGCGGCTGTGGCCGAGCGCGGATCCCCGAATTAATTGCGGCTCGCGTCTGAGGTGCCCCGTAATTATACCGTACCTGCGGACGATCTCGATGTATTGCTAGCTTTATGTAGCGTTATGATTATTATTGCATCTGTATATTCCATTTTTTTTTATAACGTCTGTCTTACGTTTACGTTTCTTTTTGAAGCGATGATAGCTCAGTAGTAGTATGTACAGACTCCGCGTCAAGGTACGTGAGTTCGAATCCACCTACAAAGAGATTGAACTTTTGGTGAAGGGAAACCATAGCATGGTGGTAGGGCTTTTTCTAATGCCCGCCTGGCTACTTACCATCTTCAAGTTGAAAATCTGCCGTCAAATACCAATTGATGTGTGCTGGCAGTCGTGGCACTTGAGAGCCAGACCCTCCACAAGTTTAGCGTGTCTACCAACTCGGGCCGTATCGTCACATAAGATCGGGTGAAATTATGGACACAATGCTAAACCTTAACTATATAAAAAAAGTAGCAAACCAACATGTCGGGTTTGGTTGTACACTCTAGCATCCATGTCTTTCAGGTTTCTATACTGTTCCTATGTAAGTGTTTGTAATGACTTGAAATTAAAAAATTAACATTTTCACTGTTTCGACATTTTTCAAATACGAGATTAGACATTTCTAAAATAAAATTACGTAAAATCGATACCTAGTTATATTGTGATAAGTAAACGTCTTAATTCTTGTGAATAATAATACGTTATATTTTTTAATAAAACTAGCTGTGCTTGCGACTTCTTTCATGTACAACTAAAAATTATTTAATCGTTTTTGTAACTTTGTTCCTATTGGTGGTAGCGTTACATATCCTAAAGCCTTCATAAGTGATTGCCTTATAAAATACCAAAATAAATTTTGAAATCCAACTGGTAGTTCTTAAGATTAGCGTATTCATACAAATAAACAAACTTTTCCATTATATATATATAATATTAATATTAATATGTGATGTATACAATCTCTAGATCCATTAAAACTGTAAGAACATTATTTAAATCCTGTAAACTAAATATAAATTATAATTAAACATATTATACGGGTTATTTATCCCATAAATTAATAATTGATACCTTAATTGTTTTCAGAACAAACTACATGCCCCTAAAATATCAATTTACCATGTCTCACACGTTGCGAACAAAAGATACACCGTCCCTAATGAATTCGTAATCTCGGTAATCTGTTCAATGAGAAATGGCGTTTTCCAAATAGCGGAGTGTCCCGGCAAACAAATTAAGGCTTGCCCAAAAATGAATTTATCACGTAGCATTGGACGGCCGCCCGGCAATACCTAACTATTCATACGTACTGTTGTTTGGACAATTTGAAACGGGCAAATAAAGGCATTTAACGATCAATGGGTGCCTTTTCCTGCTTTTCACAGTTACAACATCACAACAATGATAATATTACACTTGGCATTGATTCGTTGATAAAGTAAACTCACTTGAAGATATTTTACATCAAAATAACATTACCTTAAATCGTAATAAATTAAATTAAAAAATGCTATATAAGACATTTTCTCATGTAATAAATCATCATTGTAACTTGTTTACTTATTAATAATAAAACATTTATTTTATTAATATATTACTAATAATGCTAGTGTTTAACTAACTTACATAACAAAACAATACAAATGTATTTATTGATTTTATTCCAATCGTGTACGGGAATTTTTGGACAACTCCCGCACTGAGGATCTAGCCTTGTGTTGCGGATAACTTTACAATAATACAATTACCAGATACAAAGTAACACCCAGCCTCATAACAATCATTTGGGG
Organism: Actias luna; assembly: GCA_039707435.1. Lineage (NCBI taxonomy): Eukaryota > Metazoa > Arthropoda > Insecta > Lepidoptera > Saturniidae > Actias > Actias luna. Next base: position 11,501,633 of record JAZHAC010000034.1, on the reverse strand, counting down.
ATCACACAAATATTATTATTTGCGGGATTGGAATCCACGACACTCAGCACGACGGCAGCGGCAAGACAACCGCTTAAACCGCTAGGCCAATTATACGGTCCTACATAGTACGAGTGTTAAAGTTCGGTGAAGCTGTCAAAGCCCTTAGGGCTAACAGCGTATGTCAGTTCGAAAAAAAAAAACATACTACGAGTAGTTTGACGATAATATTACCGTGAACTTTATGTATGTATGTAGCCTGTATAATAACATTGTATCTTCTTTTATCACAGTACGGTAAAATGACTGTATTATATATGATAGTAAACATAGGATGTACACTGATAAAAAAACATTGAATAATTCGTCAGACTCCCATACCGGCGTTTTGATATCTGGATACTTACTGCGTCCAAAACAGGACACGTTATAAGAAAGTCTCTGTGACGATTAAATTACCGTAGGTACGTTGGCCAGGCCCAGTGCGGTACAGATCTCTCCCACTACGCGTGTTTGCTGGATATGGATACTACTGCAGATCTATTCAGGTCCACTATGGCGCATGTTATACATATGTAATAAAATATCAGTCATTAAAATAATTAAGTAAAAAATAAGTAAGAGTTAAAATTAGACAATAGGAAGAATTATAGTCTCAGCTAATTTGTTTCTGAATTTAATATTTAGGATCTGTGAAAATGATTGTTAAAAACTTAGTGATGGTATATTTAATATTTGGAATATATTAAGAACACTGAGTTCTGCGTTTCATAATCCTTATTATAATCATAGTAATTCCTGAAAACTAAATCTAGATTTTACACTTAAAAGTAATAATATAAAAAATTAGTATTCTATATATAAAAATCATAACGCATGTTGTTTTATGTGAAACATATTAATGTTTTTGATATTTAGATGTGTGACACTTAGTATACAGTAAGACGAATATTTAAAGCGTATTAAATTCGAAACCTTTTGCATTAATTATTAATAAGTATAAATTTACAAGTCTGGACAATAAACACCAAATGTTACACACTCACTGGGTTTCGCTGCCCAAATATTTTAATTTAAACTGAGTCCGGTAAGACTGTCCTACGGCACAGATGGCGCTCCAGTGATTAATATGCAGGATGGACAATGTCCGAGCACGCCCCGGACGAAACTTTTGGTCGTTTTCCTTCATTTTAATTCCTACATCGTGGATTTTGATATTAAATTCAGATAAAAATTATTTTAGACTTAAACGTTCTCGAAGTCAAATTTTAAAGCTAAAATTATTTTATACTAGCAGTGTCTCGCAGCTCAGTTAGCGTTTCTTATGCAGTATTTAGTTTCGTATGTATTTTTATTTTAGTCATATTTTGTATTATTTTAATGTATTATAGATTATTATTATACTTTCATTTAAAAATAGTTGGTATACACAAAATTTGAAGTAAATTAATTTAAAATATTATCGTCTTATTAATACGACTTCTAAAAACATTATTGGCAATTTATATAGCAAACCAATTGAGTAATGGCATGAATCGTACAAAAATTCATTAAAATGAGTTAAGTAATTTTTTTACTAAGACCGAACATACAAATAGATAAATTTAATTTTAATCATAGAGTGTCCAACGTCTTAGGTACCTACTCATAAAGAAATGTGACAAAATATTTCTTATGAATTGTGGCCAAAAATATAATCTATCAACTATTTCAAAATTACTTCATCATGTATTGTGATAAAATCAATTTTATTTTTAATCTTTTTCTATTTTTAATAGAGAGCGTTTTTAAAAAAAAAATCAACTATATTTGTAATCGATCTGATCTGGCTGTTATTTGTATTTCATGCTAAAAATATATACTTTTTATGTATGTGGGTTCGAATGGTAACTTTACATTCCAAAGTATTGTATTTAGATAGGCTTACCATACGTCCCGGTTTGACCGGGATAATCCCGGTTTGAGATCCCTGTCCAAATTTTTTGTGTTGTTTGTATTAATTGTACTTTGTCTCTTTTTCTTTTTAATAAAAAATATATTCATATTTATTAATATGTTTTCAATTCATAATAATTTTAATTGCATTTCAAATATGAAAAACACAAATTAAGCGAAAAGCAAAATGAAAATGAGCCTCTTTCTCTTCTGCGTCCCGGTTTGGCTCTTCGTAATTATGGTAAGCCTATATTTAGATATAGATCATGTTCAGTAGAATATTTTTGACATTAAAAGCACAAATATAAGATTCATATCCAAAAAATTTAAAAACTATCGAATATTTTACATCATTTTTTATTTTTACAAATATTTTCTTCAACAAACACTACAAATTTAAAGAACTAATTACATTTCAACAAATTCTTCCGGCTATCTAATGATACATTATGAAATAAAATGTGAGTTAAGACAGAAGTTTGCACAATAAATAATTGTTTCTAGAGGCGTAATTGCCGTAATTTCATGAATAATTACCGCCACAGAGCAATTAAATAAATTACAGTAGGAATAACGAGCTCCTTCGGGGTTTAGTTTAAAGTTAGGGCACCGGCTGTTGCAGTACGCTGTACAGTAACCCTTTGAATTAACCAGTCCATGCTGAAAATGTTTGTACTATCAACCAAACATAATGATAATTATATAATTACTACTTACAACGGTAGTATTTTTTTCTTATTACATTACTGCTGGTTAGCTGGAAGAAAATGCCTTATGACATTAAGCTCGACAGTGTACATATTTAAAGTGCAATAAAGTATTCATTCATTCATATTACAATTTTAGTAAAACGAATTATTCTTACTACACTCTGTTGTATTTCGGCTTGTTTAAAATCTATTCTTGGCTATAGTATTTTTTGATGTTGAGTGATGATGACTTGAGTTGGTAATTCGTTTAGGCTAGCTTTAGATCGATGGCAGATTTTCAAATTGAGGGTGGTAGTTAACTTGGTAATATTAGAAAAGTTTTGTTCACAAAACGCTGAAGCTCATTGTACGCTACGCTTGTACCCACATAAATCAATACGATGTCCAAACACACTACCGCTAAGCCATTACAGCTTTAAATCGACAATAATGCATGAATGCATGATCACCATAGCCGTGGAAGTAAGACCGTCATAGTGGCTCTTTTATAGATTATATCCTTTTGCAGTCAGTTGTCGAGGAGTTTGTAAGTAGGCATTACAGTGATAGCCGACAATGGTATGCTACTCACTCGGTGGTAGCCCATATTGTACTGTGCATACCATCATACAACGTGGAGTATTTTTGTCGAGCAAAAAACGTCAAAAATATGACATATTTAATGTCTTTTGTTTTTGGTACATTCAAATGTAAAAATTGACTAAAATGATTTTCTCATAATTTTCTTTACTCTGATAGTATTATTCTTTGCCCATTATAAAGATGTCTGAAGTCGAAACCGACTTTATTAGATATACAGCCAATCTTTTTTACCTTTAAAAATAATAAAATAAAAAATAGAACCAAATTGATGGTACAAACCTTTAATGTGTGACAAATTTGCGGCCGGTATACAATCTAAACACGTAACCGCAAATCGTACCGAAAGCGGCCGACCTGAAAATTTCAAAAAAAAGAATAGCCTCTGTCATACGCGCGATATGGCTCGCTTCCAAATATTGCCTACAACGAAGGCGAGGGGGCGACGTGAAAGCGGCAGCACGACCCCACATGGCCAGTTAGTTACGCCGCGAATTATAGGGGCCATTACGATTCATTAAGGCCAGTTAGGCTTAAACCGGTGTTTACTCACGCACACACATGGGCGAGTCAAAATCTGCAACAGTTGGTATTATTTAGAGCGCGTGAGAGTGAGAAAGAGAACATAAAGGGCTTTAAGATTTTAAGGTACAGCATTGGGCGTAATCAGTGACGGTCATAACGAGTTTTCTGCGATGATAAATAAATGTTTGATTTTCATACTGACTAACTAACAAGGACTTGTTAAGAAAACATCGTAGTGCCCGGCGGGAGCTACGATTCCTACTGTCGTAGAGCAATACTACGAACCGTAGTCGTAGCGAATTTACATATTATGACTTATATCAGGTATGTTTACTTTCCATTATGCTTTGTGATTAATTTGTACGATCGAAAGATGTACAAGATATAATGTATGATATATAATTTTTAAATAGATAATGTTTAGCGTTATAGCAACAATCTCACCTGATGTTAAGTGACGATGTGGCCCAAGGTGGTGGACACGTTAAACCTAGTAGAGAAACTGGCCCTAAAGTGCAACTACCGGAATACAACTATAGGAATATGGCGGCAAATTTTCTATTTGAGGGTGGTTTCTAAACAGGAGAGCGTTTGAAAAATCCCTACACCCTGCCACCCTACCACCATACCACAACGCAAATATTTTACAAATAAATTTATAAATAAACAATAATTAAAATCTTTTTAACTAAGTAAATAATCTAGCACTTCAAATAGATTCCATTATTAAGCCCCAAGTATATGATACTATTTTAGTAATGTACCAAACATAAGTACATAATATGATACTCATATTTTATTTAGGTATTCAGTATCAAACAGTAAGCCCGTATGTAAATATCAGCCATAACGTAGTCCATAGCTGGAGGCTTGCCAGTATTGACACTATCGGCTATCGGAACCAAAGCTCGGCTTTACGTACTCAACTGTTAGTGTATGTCATAGAGAAATTGTACTTTAGTAAAGTAATATTACATCGTTATAGAGTTATAAAAACAAAGCCCGCTATTCCAATAAATAATACAAACAGAGCGCATTTTATTTATATCAGAGCTTTATTATTAATCATTATCAATCATTATCAGAGCTCAGTACCTCTAAACTTTACATAAATTTATTGATTAAGAATTTTAAATCATGTATTTATCTTTTATATGTATGTATTAAGCTTTTACCTGCGGCTCCGTTCGCGTTAATATCAATTAAATTACAAGCAATTATTCTCTAAAGTTTGAAACAAAGCCGATGATACACTAAAAAGTTTAATATAAAGTTTATCCCTCTCTTTATCCCACTTCCTTATAAGATTTTCGCGAAAAAAATGTCCTATCACCGTCTCCAGGGTCCATCTAACTATACCAAAATTCATTATAATCGTTTCAGCGGTTTATACATGAAAGCGCAACAAATAAACAAACTTACTTTCGCATTTATAATATTATAGTAAGGATAAAAGGAATAGTTTCAAATTGCTTCAATTTCTTTTTCAGTGATTACAATAATCGCTGATTAATATATACTTATAAAAGTTTATAGAAAGCTGTTGGGTTTTATATACTGGCATCACCGAATTTAACATTCACGCGGGAAAGAGACGCCTTCCTTGCCATCTATAAACGCAAAAAAATGTCATTTAGACATACACGACGAATCTATTAAAAAAAATAAGAATAAATAAAAGCTATACGGGAAACAAATGAGAAAATTAATTACACTGTTTTACGTCAAACATGATATTTTAAAGGTCAAATGCATCAACGTTGTAATAAAGACATGACCGGATTAGATTCGCCATAAACAATGGTAAGTAATATCGTATACACCCCATATATTATTAAAAATGTATAGAGCTATCTAATCATACAATAATAGGATTTTTCTGTCTTAGTAGCTAACTAAATTATTCGTACTTTGTCGTAATTAAAATATGTTTTTTGGCTTTAAAAACAATAATATTATTTATTTGTAACAAGCTCACGCATGTGACTTTCAGCACGAATATTATGTCACATTCTTGAACAATATACAAAATATCCATAATATATATTTTTGAACATAGTCTTAAGGATTTAATAAATATTTAAAACACCGTGGACGATACCATAATCCAATCACAGCATAGTCAAATCGACCGTTAAGCGATGGTTGACACAAACATATGTAGTCACGTTACCCAAATTCAGTCTTATGTCGTGGGCAATATGGGAAATATGTGTTTAAAATAATCGTTGTAAAAGTCACATCTGCCAATTTGTATCTCGTTGCATGTCCCAGGTAAATAACCGACGCGTATCGTTTACCGATGCTTTTGACAGGCGGTATTTTTGAGGAAATGTCTGAATACTTGTGTGAAGCGTTTTACGTTGTTTATGGCAACTAGAACTACCGAATTGATTGTTTGTGACGGTTTTTATTTCACTAATGAAATACTCGATTCGCTTTTACCGTTATAAAAATTTATCTAACCATAAAATGTGCGAAGCATAATAATTTAATGTTGAAATTATTTGAGGTGAGTAAAACAAAAACCTATTTGTTTAAACGTTCTTAATTAATAAAATAAATTACCAATAAATTTATTTACATATATTCAGAAAATGAAATAAAAAATATAATTGAAAATTTAAGGATTTATATAAATATTGTAATAGAAGTCTGTTTTATAATTTTGATTCAAATTTAATTCGTAAAAGTATATAATTATAAAAAATCTGAAAATGTTTGGAAAAAAAGGATTTATAGTATTTTAACAATTCTATTCAACGTATCTGTCTGTAAAAAACTGATAGCAGGTAAACTATTTCTTTCTTTAAATTCACCAAATGAATATACCTAAATAACTGATCGGTCCCAACCATGCACATTTACAATTATCCGAAGCCATTTATTTCCGAACCCAGACGCATTAACAAAAACCTGTATGGTAGACGAAAGAAGTACGAAAAAAACACATAATCCCGAGTCTGAACTAAGCCCAGTGGCTATCTAATAACATTTATTACTCGGCCCGTGGTCCCCGGCGTCCACTTCCGTAGCCTGATAAACTGGCGCCATTTTTGCCGCCATATTTATTTATAGGTGTTTGTGAGGCGATAATGTCGATGTGTGAATCGTTCATTACCCGGTGAATTGGTAAGCATAACGATACACTTCATTTATACGCAATAATAATATAATTTACTAGCTGTGCCTGCGGCTTCACTCGCTTGTACAAATAAAAGTTGTCAGTTAACTTTCAACTACACTGCATGGTTTGTTTTGTTTTTTCGTCATAATTATCTTTGTATTTTGTTCTATGTACTACATTAAAACTTAGTCGAGAATATACGTATGGCTTCAAAAACAATACTCATATATATCAGAATAGTAGTTCTCGAGTTGTGTGCACATATAGAGAAACGTGGCAATGAGATTTATATTGATATTTAGTGTATTCAAATAAATAATATATTCGTTAGCAATTGGGCGTAAAGAAAGAAAAACTTACTCAACTATTCTGTCATTGCCTATTTAAAAATAGGTGTCCATTTTATTGCATATTTTTTTATAAGTAAAAGATTTTTATTAAGATAAAAAAAGTTAACATTATAATTCAGTCAAATTAATTCGAAATAGCGATCAGTTAATTGTTTGCGAGCAAACGTATTTATTAAAGAATGTGTGTATTCATTACACACATGTATAGGTTGTGGAATAACATTTCATATTAAAGATATTGTAAGAAATATAGTTTGCTTCTAGAATGTAATCAGGTTCATATAATCCGAAGTGGGCTATTAATAATATCGATGAGAACGACCAAGTGTTGGATAAGATTTATTAGATCGCAACTTTTGTGCCTCGCGTGCAACTCCGTAACTAATGCGTCTGATCCTCATTATAGTGTGTTATTGATTTCGCACAGATCTTCAGTTGTTCTGAATAAACGTTTCTATTTATTTATGCGTAATGGGTAAATGTTAAAAGTTATTATATCTTAAAAGTTTTAATAGAAAATTAATAAAATTAGTTAATCCATATGAAAATTACGCATAATGTCGTAATCAAACACTCAGTAGTAATATATTGTATTGTCTATTTGTTTATTTGTGGTCAATAGCGAAGCAAAAGTTTTATAATCATTTCATAATAATTAATTTTGATGGAGATCAACAAAAATATGGTGTTGCCATAAAAATGCTTTTAAAAGAGAGACATATTACTAAAAACATAATAGTAATAGGTTATTTGCAGTTATTGATTTGCATTTCATGTTTTTACGAAAATAAAATATTCTAAATGATAATTCTATAATATTTTGATAACTTTTAATAAACGCTATATTTATTAATAATTACTTTTGTATAATTCAGTTTAGATTTTTGTATGTAAAATTAAAACGCAATATTTTGTGTCTATAAGGTACTAAGAATTTCATTTTATGTGAATCTACATTAGAATGTATCTATTTACCGCAAAACAAGTCGTATAATAATTTAGCACAATGTTTGTTTGAAGTGGACAGCAAAATCCCGAGCATAAATCGCGAAGACCCGCGCTCGACCGTTCCTACCGAAATACGGTAAAGCGCCCCCGGGGACTCGCCACACACAAATCATGCTGTCTCTTACTTGAAACGTTACTATGGAGCGAATAATCTTGTACTTAAGATTATCCAAACATTAAATAGAAAAGATTTTGTTCGGCCGTCATTGAAAATATTCCCTTTCTAATAATAATAAAAGAATCGTTTTGTAAATGATGAACTTTTGAAAACAAACATATAAATAAATGTGTTAAACAATCGAACTGACACTCTCCTCCATTTTAATTCAAGTTAAATTTTATAATATAATATAATATAAAATTATTAATTAAAGTTAAATGTCAAATGTTAATCGAATATTATTAAATGGACAGATTCTCGGAATATATTGTAATGGTTTCAACTATTTCTTATCTTTACATGACATTTTAGGTTCTGCATTTAGTTACCTACATAAGTTTTATTTAAAAACTCCGAATGTTCGCCATTGTCTAATTATATTTTTAAAATTATTAAAAACATTCATGCGTCAGTTGAGTTGTTACAATGTTGTGAAATAAATTATTTACTATACTTTAATCGTTGTATTAGATGTCGGATTCATTATTTATAATCACGCTAAAGTCCTACTCCGACATGTAGCGACATGACTATTAACGGGATACTACAATAGTTCCTTCTATTGCCATACCGGCCCGTAACCTGTCTGGAGTAGCTAGTATGCTATGATAATAAGTAATCAAAGAAAGTCACAGAGTGTAGTTTATCGCCATGTATACGGTGGTTACAATTCAGTCGTTTTCAGAACATTTGTGCCCTCTCAACTGTTGGATACGCCTAAGCGTACTACTAGGGTAACTGTAACGTTGTAGACAGTAAAGGGTAACGCTTGATTTTTGGCAGTCTTAGAATTTTTAATTAACATCAATAATGAAGTCAATATATATAGACTTTCTTTTATTTTGGAATGAAATGCCCTTCCGTAGTTCTTCAGTAGCATTGTCCATTTGATTGTTACTTTGCAAATTTTATCTAAATTTTATATACAGCCAAATTTTGAATTTTTAAAATTATTTTGTTGTATATATCACTTACTAGCTTATACTTGCGGTTTTGCTCGCGTTAATATTAATTTTGTCAAAGAAAATGGGTGATGCAATAATAAGTATCATACAAAGTTTACCCCTCTCATTACCCCACCTCTAATAAGTTTTTCGCGAGAAAATGTAGCCTAGCACCTTCTCCAGGTTTCCATCTACCTCTATACCAAAATACATCATAATCAATTCAGTGGTTTAGGCACGAAAGCGTAACAAACAAATGCATAATATTAGTAAGGATAAGTAACATATAGCTTAAATAAAATTACACTCCAACATAAGTGAATTTGGTCACTTTGTTTATTAGGTAATATAAATATAAAGAAATATTTTAATCGTTTTCAAAATGTAAACAGATTAATCATTACTTTATTGATCGCCCGTGGTTTCGTGGAATCGGCAAAACTTTCGTACTAACAGAAACATTATCCTTCGCGGAGATGTCATGCATTTTCTTCGGGCTATCCACAGGTTCTCTCCACGCATTACCCAGCCCTTGTCTTTGCCAGTATGATTTGTAGATGGTTAGAACGCATCAATCGCTCGCCGGTTCTAAACCACATTTATTGACGTTTCCCTTAGGAAATGAATATATCTTATATTGTTACCAATGTATAATGTCTTTACTTAAGTTATATTTTTATAAATAGTGTATGTAGATTTTGTGAAAAATATTATTACAAACTTCAGAATTAGACACTTATCAGATAAACAACAGCTATATTTATAATCACGGTTAAAATGAGAAATATCTTGTTTATTATTGTATAACGGCAAATTGATGACACAACACCTAATGGTATTAGTACGGTAAAACGATTCCACGGCTTCACAGTACGGCAGAGATATGACTTATCGACCTAACTTTGCATGTAAGGTCCTTTCAGTATTGGCTTCTTCAAATTTAACAAACTAGTTTGGTATATTACATCTTATTATCTTAAAAAAATATTTATTATAAATACTTGACTGATTGAAAGTTTATGCAATTTTATAACCGTCGGCATATTGACTTGGTAGCTCCTGTTACATAATTAATGACAATATCCGGGGGTTGCAGCTATTTTTATGCAAGAGGAAAAAATGCCGAGCGTTGGAAAAATAATCGTATAGTATTTAGTCCTTTATGACATTAAATATGATACTCCTATCGTTTTTTTTTATACTAACTAAACTATGACAAGTTTTGTTTTCACTGGAATATAAATTTAATATGATAATATTATGTACATTGGCACAATATTATGGATATGGATACCTCACTAAAAGTTCATTTCCTTAATTTATTTTTCTCACTGTATAAATACTTTTTGAATAATGTTTAAATACTTGTTTAATGAGGTACATTTTAATTTTTATCTGCACAACCTTCTCTGAATTTCGATATAAAGAAAAAAAACTTTTACTTATTAATAAAATACATAAGCAATTTACTATCACATTTTTCTTCAAACACTTTGTTAAAACTGTCACTAACCTGCAATCGCCAACTAAAGAAATTCAAAAAAGTACCTCTAGCCGGAATCATGTTCAATTCTCCGAGGCTCAAGCTCCTGTACAAAACCGGAAATACGACCATTAAAAAAGGAGTAATCTCGACCGGAAGCGACAGGCAGGAAGACGCCGGCGACAGCGCTGCGTCGACTTACCGACCAAATTAAAAATTAAACGAGATCCGTTTCCGGGTACCATGACGATGTCTGTTTTTTCCTTTTGTAATTTTTTCCAATAACAACTTGTTGGACAAATAATTGAACAAAAGTAAAACAAAGAGATCAATTAATGGAAACAATGCAATACTGCAGATTTCTCATAAAATGAAATACATATTGTAATTACACTTTTAATAATATTGGGATACTTCTAAAGTTAGATTGCTCTTGTAGTGCACGCGCTAGACCGTCGCGATAACGTACTGAATCAGTAATTCCCAAACTTTTACGAAGCATTCGACATTTTTTACGGAACTCGTCGCAGAATTATAGTAAATGTAAGATGCAATTGAAATAACAAGGGTAAATAATAAATATATCTAGTTAGCATTACGTTGTGGACTCTTTTAAAGAACCAACTAAAGGAAACACCGCTCTAGACTCAGACAACTATCTAGGAAACGTGATAGCGCGACGAGCGGCATCGACGCTGTACATGATCGTAGATGTGTTTGATTAATTTTGTAAAATCATTAACAAAAGTCTTAACTTCGCTGATTTTATCCCCTATAGCTTTTATGTCTAGTCATTTCATTTTAATTACAATATGCCGAAATGATATAACTTAGCTAAAAAGGCTTAAGATCCGGCGGGTGTCGAAGCTCATCGATATGTACTTGACAATAGATTTGCCACTTATTGTAGTGACACGATCGGCATTTCCAATACCAACAAATGTGCAAGTTTTCATGAGGCTTTCTTTATAGCCTCACGGCGATGACTATCAATACAGTCTCTTTAATCAGCATTTATCGCTATACTATATTACGTAGTCGTACGTATGTATTATATACTACCTGACCCGGTAACTTCATATCACCTAAAATCGATGTATTTATTCTCGCTGAAGTTCAAAAACGGTATGACCGATTTGTATTTTTTTACATTTTCATTAGTTATAATTAATCCCAATCAATCTTCCAACTTCAATTCGTTAAGACCAATAGAACTCGCTATATCTAATATCGTTCAAGTACTTCATTTTTTTTGGTTATTGACTGAAACTTGATTATAACTCCAATGAATTAAATGTCTTTTGATTATATGAAATTTAAATATAGGAGGAGTCGAACCCACGTCCCTGAAGCGCCGTCCGTACACATTACCAACTAAGCTATCATCGTTTCATTATTTTTCATATTATGACATTTAAAAGACATTTAAAAAATGTATGTTCTTTTTTTTATTTTAACACAATAACGAACACAATAAAAAAGAATGATTAAATTTGATACAGCCGTTTGGAAGTTATGTGCGTATATACATTTCGGCGATTCATTTTTATATATATAGATAGATATCTCTTAATAGAGTGAACAGAATTTGATGAAACAACTAAACGATGAAACTAAGTAATACTCCAAGTTGCGTACAATTTTTACGTATAAAAGTTATCTACATTGGTTTTGTACATTTTATGTGATGCATGCACGGACAAACAGACACAAATTCCAAAAATTCAGTAAATGGATTATGTTGGTTATCCTTTAACACACTGGGTATTTTTGAGGAAATATTTTCAATGTACAAAAACGACTTTCCTACAGATTTATTGTATGTATAGATACTTTGGTAGGTTTTACAAGTTATGCAACCCAAATTCTGAATATTATGTGTTTACATACACATTACATTTAGTTACATTACATTACATTAAGTACATTTCTGATAAAAATAACTGATAATTAAACATATTTTGTTATCATAATTCCTCATAAAATATTATCGGATTTTTTTAATGATTTGTGAGTTTGAAGAAAACCATTAACATACATCATTGGATGAGCTTCGAATAATCGCAAATACTTAGTAAATAAAAAAACTGTTTAGAGAATTCTAGATATTAATATCACTAATATCAGTGGGCGTTAATATCAAATCTTTCCTCGGGAAGATGCCATTACTTATGTCAGCTATGATTATTTCAAAGAGGAAACTTATATTTTAAATTTCATATTTGTAGCTCTATATTACATTAACATCAACTAGATCTACATTATTGTGGTGTAATGTAGACAATACCAATGTGACGCTATACGATGCAGGTCCAAACTTATTTATAATTTTATTTATTTCATATGGTAAGGATACATTCTTATTTCGTGTATAGCGTCTTGTTGCACGTTGTGGTATGATGACGTACTACCGATACAAATTTGCGCAAGATACACAAATTACGATGCAGCATAAAAGTATGACGCTAGGATGGCATACGGCAGCCCATGGACACCCACAACACCAGAGGAATCGCAGGTGCGTTGCTGGCCTTTATAGAAGGGACTGGCTTTCAAGTGCAACTGCCAGAACAGACCTAATGGTATTTGGCGGCAGATTTTCTACTCGAGGGTGGTAGCTGGCTAGGGGACCATCAGAAAATGCCCTATCATCATGCTATGGTTTCCTCAAAGCTCAAGCTCTTTGTAGGTGGTTGGATTCGAACTCACGTACTAGATGGATAAATGACTGTTTCTTAAAATTATTATTTACAAAGGTCGTCAAACACAATCGACAATCTAAGAAAAAACAGTGGAACAGTTCTCTTTATGTCTTATACGTACACTTTGTAATAAAATATCAAAAAAACGATTTATATTATCCTATACATTGTGTACTTAAACAATTCAAACGGCACTGTATCGCTGTTTAGCATAATTGAAGAACTAAACTCTAACTATGTTACGTACATAATACGCTGAACAAATATTTATATGGGTTCTATCGAGTTCGGTTTATATATTTCCCTTGTGTTAAATAGTACATACAATATCTAATCTACATACATAAAATGAAAGCTTTGCTTGTGTTTGTCATTCTTAACAGCGTTTTCACACTAAGGTAAGTTTCGTATGAATATAAGCGTACATAGTTTCACACAGCTACATTTATGTTGTAAGCAAGAATAAATGACTCAATCTGGTCCTTCCACGAGATCTTCTTTGTAGGCGTGTCGCGTCGAGGGCGGAGCTAAAGACGGACACTCCTAGAAATTCTCTTTTTTACCTCATTGAGTATCTAGGTACACGACGTCCAGCTTAACAAGACCCACAAGGCTGCTGTACGTTACTGCGAGGTTAGCTTTGAAACGGCTCTTTTCTGATTTTGCGATGTTTATGTAAGCGGTGGAACAAAGCTCCGAACAACTTCGGCCGTTATCGCGTTTATAAAGTTCTTGAGACAATTCCATTTTATGGGGTGTTTTGCTTGAGATAAATTTTTATTTCTTTTGTCTTGGTACTTTTTGTTTTGTTGAGTAGATAAATTCTGGCTTCAGACGGTGTAAAATTTGTTTAATTATTCGGACTTATTTTTAATTCATCTATACGAAAATTATTAAGTAGTCTTATTAACTACCACAAAACATTCAGTATATAAATTATTGCGATTCAAATCGAACTCTTGCATTTCTAGTTTTATTCCTAAACAAAAGAACATATTTTTGTTTTAGATACAATTAATTTTGGACCTCAAAATATAAAAAAATTGCTAATGAAAGAATAAGAGTTAAAACCCATTTATAAGTTTATACCAAAGACTAACTATGACCGCGACTTTGTTTGTGTCGACTTCAATTTAAAAATCTCAATTACAATTGTAAAACAGAATTACCTACATGAAAAGACTTCTATCTTCACTAATATATAAACGCCCTGTGGTTAATCCATACAGTAACTAGTTGTTTTAACATAACGATTTTGGTAATCCATCCTTCGTACATCACGTTCAGTTCGCAGTTAAAATATATAAAAAATAAAAGCTTTTTCCAAGTATGTATGCTTCTTAGACTTGATTTATTTTTATCAGACAACAATAACTTAGTGACTGTAATTTTTTACATGATTATTTTGTTAAGGATATGGAACCACTAATAATGGTACAAACAACTGACCGCTAATCAATCAAAAATGTCTATCAATAAACAATTGTATAAGAATAATATAACTTCTGAACGATACATTCATTGTATTCTATTTCCAGACACTAAATAAAATTAGGCGTATTTTACTATCATAATAAAGTGAAAATTGAAATCGAAACCTTTATAAATGTTCATTAGATTTACATATATTGCATTAAAAACTATACTTAGTTTTTTGTGTATCACTGTTAAATATGCTTTTATAAATTTACGACCATATACAATATATATTAATATTAGAAAGTGGAAAATTTTATTTGTTGAACGCGCTTTTCGCTTGCGCTTGTACGCGCTAATCTCAGGAACTACCAGTCGGATGTTAAATCTCAAGAACTACAAGTAGGGCTTCAAAAATTATTTTTGTCTTTGATAGAGCAATCATTCAAGAAGGCTTTAGGCTAATTAATATCACGCTAGTACCAATAGGAGCAAAGCTGTATTGAAAAAAGTTACTAAAAAGGGCAAAAAATATTAAATAATATTTAGTGCCACGCGAACGGACACAGCTAGTTTAATATAAATGGAACCCTCACGATATGTATATTTAGTATTTCAGCTAAAATCACCGATACGATATTTCATAAACGATCACCACTCATAAACCGAGTGGCGGCAAGATTGATAGCAGTGCATAAATGGTGTTCAGAGCTTATCTCTCTTCAGAAATAATGTTGTTTGGAAGAAAGCGGTAATGAGTGATCGATTGCGACTGTGTGAAGGGTCTGTGTGAATAATGTAACCAGGACTAGTTGAATTAATCGCATGGTCGGAACGAAAACGTTTTATAACAACGTAATTGACTTGAAGAAGATTGTATAAAATTACTTAGTTAAACTGATGTTATAAATGTCTTACACAAATATCTTTGTTTGTTATTTTTTTCTAAAGTAATTACTAGTTGACACAACAAACATTTCTTCTCTATAGAACAACAAATATCTAAATGGATTTTTCTAAACTAATTAGAGTTGTTAAAAATACTTTCGTTCACCACTCTTCTCTATAGAGGAGCATGTCCATGTTCACATATTTCGTACACATATGCTTCTGCAAACAATACATACGCATGTTGTTCGATCATTCTTATATTCATAGTCTTATGCATTTTATACCTCCTCAAAATATATCTATACCTATATCATGCTCACCTTTTATTCTCGATAAGAATATAAAGCCGGTTATATGTAACTTACGCTTTGGATATCAGTAAACCTTAAAAGCGATAATAATATCTATTTAGCTCTTGTCAGCTAGGAAAAAAACCTAGGAACATCAACATCAGTCCACGGATGGAATAAAAAGATTAATCTCAGAATCAAACATATAAACCTGTTTTTGCAGACCTTAGAGCTAAATAAAGAACTACATCTAGAATATTTTAGAAAATTATGAATTGATGAAAATTATAATGAAAACGAAATATATATTAGGTTCTATGTAACATCCAAATGATTATACCTACCTACCTTGGTTTTGCGTGCTGAAATATATTTAATTCGGTACTTGAACCCCATTATAACAAATTATCTATGTCACCTACATTACATTGTGTGAACTCAAGCCAACAAGAGCTATTCATGTGTTCTCGTGTGTCAGTACATTCACCAGCACGTGTGAGTTAGTGTGTGTTATCTGGAAGATTCCGCCTCATTTCCCTCGACCCGCGCATGACGTCACATTTAGGTGAATGAATCCCTTCTATACATTTTATAAATTAAATAAACTGACTTGTTGGCACTCGCAGTCAGCGTTTTATGTATCATGAAAATTGAAAATCAATATTGTTATAATAATATTTCTTATAATAAATAACAAATCAAGATTCATCAAAGATGTCGTCAAATTAATATACCCTTTTGGAAACTTTATAAACAATCATTAGATTACATATAACATGACTTATTTGCTAAAGGTGCCTTATGCTTTTAGAAACAATGGAGCACTAATACTTTTACTTTATAAGCAGTTTTTCAAAGCTAGATAATATTTTAAATTTAGCTTATTTATTATCTCTATCTACGAATCGATGTTAGTTTGGAGTTTTTAATACCCGCCTTTTTTAGTAAATTACTATTTTAACAAAGTGACTGCAGTGCACCTCATGTCAAGTACACTACAATCTAAATCAGCGGCGATTAATAGTGAATCAAAATTCACTACCAGTCACCGCTGTCATACTAGCTTCCTTAGGTACTTCTTACCGCCTCTTTTAAGGGGGTATTCTGATCTAGAAATTTGAAAAAATCATTTTTTTTTGCATATTTTCAAAGTTTAGACCTTCAAAAATATACCCTTAAATGGATTTTTTTAAATTCGAATTATTTCCGGAGATACAGCGGATCTGAGTTATCTGAGTTATTGTATTGGAATTGTTTCTCAAACTTCAAACGCGTTTTTCTCGATACTACTTTTTTTGTAGTGGTTGACATGATATCTCAAGTTTTACTTCACCGATTTCTTTCAAATTTGGTAAGAATCTTCTTTATACATCTCTCTATTGGACCTGGCTCGGATTTTGAAAAATTTAAATTAAAAGCATTTTTTAAAAATTCGAAAAGGTAAAAAAAAAGAGTAAAAAAAAAATTTTTTTTCAAGTTGACGCCATTTTGTTATTTTTTTTTTTTTTGGTAACGGGTAACCCGATAGCGACATCTTTATTATTGAAGAATTTTGTTTATTTTTTTGGTTTGGATCACTACAAGGGTTGAAATCATGTCAACCAGGGAGCACCGTTTTTTTTGCAGCCCCCACTCCACCGGCCTGTAATTGGACGATTTTGGGATTTGTTTTTTATATTAATTTTTTTTTATACTCTTCAAACATCAATTAAAATCTTATAAAAAAATCTATAGTCAAAATGTTTTTCATTTCTTTTTTATTTTAGTTAGAAAAGTACCTAAAATTTAGGCGTCTAGACCAGAATACAAGAACAACCAAGAAGACAGAATTTTTTCGACAAGACCTTCACTGTTAGCCTGAGGGGCTTTTACAGCTTCACCTGAACTAGAGGGGCGAGCGCGGAGGGCGCTCGAGCCCGCAGGGCAACTCGCACAAGGGTGTCACTAGTGACCGAACCTCGGCTTGGGCTGTTGCCGAATCGCGTAAGAGAAAATCGAACGCGGTACTAACTATTAATGAGAAAAAATAGATATGTTATTAATTGTAAAAAAGGAAAAATCTAAACTAACTGATCCCCTTCGGGATCTGAAAAAACTTATTTTGGTTTGTACTGTGCCATGGCGGCAAGGCAGTATTGTACTATGCGTCCTTCCTTAAAAATGACGAGAGTACTTAACCTGGCAAAAAGAAATAATTAACCACAAATGAAAGTCGTATAAATAAATAGCCAAACATTCACTACTAAGTGTTTATAACTTGAACCACTTGTTTACTTAAAACAGTGTGATAAGCTACAGAATTATTCGTGTAAATATTCTTATGAAATATAAATAATGTTCTTTATTTTGCACTTTATATAACACCTAAAACACGTAGAGTTAGTTATATAAAAGAAAAGCCGGAAACCCAATTTTTGACACTTTTTAATAAAATATACAGATCAATTTCAGTTTTAATAAACTTTTTCATCAAATGCAATTATTTATTTTATTTAACTAAGAGTCTGAAAGTGAAATTGCTGCCTCTGTTTCTATACAACTCAAATACAAGGACATATGGTTAAGGAAAACATTTCCGCCATTTTTATCTAAATGACAGTCAAGAACCACGACAACGGCGATATTTTCGTTTAATGGATGCAATAAATAAAGTTTCAAATTTCTATATAATCAGTCTGATATTTTATATTAATATATAATATTTGTGAAAACTTGTAAATAGCCTTTTGTGTTTTTTTTCTTTTATTTAAGTTCTTAATGTTAGCTGTTAGTTTTCCCTGTAATAAATAAATAAATAAAATAAATAAAAATAAACATCGCTTAAAGACAATAAGACTAACGATATTCTAGTATGTTACAGTATACATTATTTAACTGTAGGAATGGTTTTCATATGAGTTTTCTCTATAATGTATTTTAGTTTACTCAAATAATTATTTTCGTAACTTCTCACTCACTTTTCATAGCAGTATAAGTAGGTACCTACTTATAATGACAGATTAGGTAGATACATGCGGTGAATTATTAAATATTGAACCAAGTGAAACTTAGCGAAAATACAAAGCTTCACGAAAGTATTAAATACTCGTACTTCAGGTATAATTAATACCTGTGAAAGTGGCTTTCTATTATTGTTAGGTACAATAATAATTTAGTATTCATATATAATACATTTTACCTTTACAATAAATTGATACTCCTTTTAGAAATTATTGCACATTACCATTTTATTAACATACCAATCAAATCAATTTTAAAGAAAACTTACCATAGAAATTAAGCAACCAAATATCCTAATAACGAACACAAAAAATCAGTGTTTAAAAAGAAACACGCAGTGAGCACAAAAGGTTGTCTATTCTCAGAGTTCCTGGTCGGGTAATGAAGCCGTATCTTTAATAGCCCGCGATAAGGGCGCTAAATGTTTGTGCACACGCCAAATAATAAGGCCGATCATTTGCGGGGGTTCGCCAGTTTGACGGGGAAAAAGAATACTCGATACCTACTCTTAATCGATGTATAAAATGTTGATACGTAGATTGAATAAAGTTGCGTGATGTTGGGCGGTTAGATTGTGCGTTCGTAATGATTAATGTGTTTAATACATTGTAACATTAGTGAAAAAATGTATTGTTGCTATGATATTAACAAATTTGTATATAATCTACGTTTCAGGCAGTAATTGTAATTCAATCACAATTATTATTGAATATTTGGGTAAATTCTTGTAAAGATGAAAAATAAGTTTTCAAATGTATTTAATAATAAAACAAAAAGGCATCTATAAACACAAAAATATGAAATTCTTTCAACACATAATGAAGAATAAAATCCTAAGTTCTTCTGTCTTTTTCTATTTATATATAGATAAATATACTTTTGTATTAATAAATGTATATGCTTAAACTTTGAAAATCACAGAAAATATTATGATTTTAATACAAACTACCAGGTGGTTTACTAAATACAGTATCATAATAAGTATTCTATACTGAACAGGGCCGGATTTTCCAATAGGCTAACTAGATTTCAGCGTAGGGCCTCAAAATCAAAAGGGGCCTATATTCAATTTTTTTTATCAAAAAATAAAAAATACACAGAACAGAAATAGAGATCACTAAAACACTGGATTGATAATAAGGTGAAACTTACGCATATAAGTAATTGACAATCATATAAATTGTATTGAATAATACGCGCGAGAGATGAAAGGACCGCAGAAGTGGAGTATTCTAGGGCCTTACGACCTCTGTTTATCTAAACCCGATTGTATGAGTAATTATAACTATTGAGATGCTTCTATAGCTGCATAGTGACTGATTTTAAATTACAGGTACGTAGCTAACTAGGCAAATACTAAATACAGTTTAAAATCTCATGAAAATCGTACATATTTCACACAAAGAATATCCTTCGTGCATCGTCGTCATAATGGCTTTAATATAATAAATTGTAATTCTTATGTAGTCATTATTTTGTTAGTTTCATTTATATTTGGCAGGAAAATTCATTACATATTGTATAAAAAATAACTTTTATGCCACATAGTCATATAAAATAGTAATGCGGCCACAGCTATAACCCTAAAGTAGAATATTTGCACAAGTCCCCTAAACGTCTTAATCTACAACTTATATCATACATTGAAACTTATTCTGGCGTTTCTAAGTGAAAACACGTTGAGGAACATTATTTAAACTGTAACTTGGTTGAGCTTACGCAGGCAAAGCCACGTCATTGTGATTACCAGCTAACTTCCAATAGATAAAGACCGTATTGCCTATCGTTCGGCAAACTTTCCTCTTTACGGTTATATCCCTATAAAAGAACAAGTAAAAGCAACTTTACAACCATCCTTTTATGCGATCTTTTTATGTTAAATGCGTTATTTAACTGATATTACTGATCATCTTAAGTATCGTAATAATTTTATCGTTTATTTATGTCATAATTACATTTAATACATAATACATATAACATTTATTATACGGAATATTTTGTTGTAATTGAAATATATAAAAATATTCATCACTACCTGATTCCTACCTTTGTTCGTTCTTACAGTTTAAGAGTTTTTAATGCACAAAAATCTTAACATTCACACAGGTATATAAAATTATTCAATATATAAAATCCACAACCTTAACATCATTATATTAGTAAAATATATAATAAATTTAAGCAATAAGACGCAATCTCACATCAAATAATGGAAGAAAAGCTGAACTGAATAATAACCACGCGTATCAGAAGGTAATAACGTTACATACACGTCCGTGTTTCAGCAAGCATGTGGGTGATCAATAAAATGTAAAATATATCAGTTGAACTAAAAAATTGTTGCCATATTTTTTTATATATGTATTTTTCATATGTATATGTCGCAGCCAACTAACTTAAGCCAATTAACTGCCTACAATATACAGTATAATATATTACACGAATTCCCAAGTTATAATAAAATGGCGCTCACCAACTGCTGCCGCGGTCGTCTCGCGCTCTTTGTTAACACAAGACAAACCTAACCTAACCCAGCAAACACCTCTACTACAGGGACCACCTCACCGACTCATACACCGCCTACAAATCATTTCTTTATTACCTATCAAACTTGCTATTTGCACGGCCCTTAGTTGAACGGCGCTGTTTAGTAAAGAGGCTAGGCTGTTGATTGAACGGCTAATTAAGCTAGTTAGCTGCGATATATACATACATATATACAAATACTATGACACGAACTTCTTAACATTTCGTGGATTCACTGTCTGAGTGTCAGGCCTACAGTGTGGCAGACAGAGAAACTTCGAGCAGGTTCTAGGACTTGTGATACGGGGTAGATTTAAGGGGCATTTTCCTGAAGCACGACCGCACTCACCTTCACTGCTCGTGTTTCTCACTTTTCCGGGCCAAATTTGCTAAGAGCCTGGTAACGTAGCTTTACAAGCACTTTTAGAATATAATTTACTGCCGTCCTAGACAGACCAAAGTCTTTTAGAAGATTGTACACAGATTTTGCCGGTAAACCTTCCGTTCTGACTTCGATTGCGCGTAAATTAACTATGTAGCTATCTCCAGTTAATTCGATTATTAACTATATATACATATAATAAATCTGTAGAAAAGTCATTTTTGTACATCGAAGATATTTCCGAAAAAACAGGCCAGGGTGTTAAAGAAGCAACAGAACATATATTCAGCATTTTTGGAATGTGTCTGTTTGTCTATGCACGCATCACGTAAAATGTACAAAACCAGTGTGCATAAATTTTATACGTAAAAATTGTACGCAGCTTGATGTATTATTACTTAGTTTTTGTTTCATCGCAATTGGTTAACTCTATCAAGACATATCTTTACGTAGTATAAAATAATGTCGCTGGCGCTGTCTGTTCGCTTAGATTTTTTAAACTTTTAAATCAATTTTAATGCAGTTTTCAGCAATAGATGGAAGTGATTCATGAGGAAGATAATACATACATATTATAGGACAGAAAAGTAAAAAAAAAAAAAAATCTAAATGTGATACGTAATTCACCGGCTCAGCTAGTTTATGATATATATTTGTCTTTATTACGTATTTTTTAAGTATATATATTTGTTACCCGCAATACGGTGAGCTGTACCAGAATTATGTATTTACTTTTGCTGAAAACGTATTCTAAATAATTTTATGACTAATAATTAGGTAAACAACACATGGATATATATAACTGGATAAAATATTTAGTAACTATATTCGCTCGATATGCCTGATAGTAAGCACGGTATAATTTGAAAACAAATAACAAACAGAGATTGGCAATCTGTCTTGCCTATATACACTAGCTTATACCGAAAAGTGACAAAAAAGTAAGAGTCATTTGTTTATGACCAAAAAAAATGTATGAGATGACACATGTCAAAGTGACTTTGACATTCTATATTGAATGTCATCTCATGATTATTTATTTTTATTTTTCTTCAACAATTATTAAAAGCTAATTGGTTTGGGGCACATTGGTATTATATATATTGTACATATATTTAAACCATCACAGCTCAATATTACTTTAATAATCCAAATAAAAGTGGCAAATTAGACACTTATTTCTTTGTCATTTTCTTAAATGCTATAATTTCTTCATGAATAATAATTTCTTCAAAAACAATTTCTTAATGTCAAAGAACTGGTAATTTGACCTTGATTTTATCACTTTTAGGTTAATTTATGATTCGGTATAGGACACGTAACGATGCCTAGAATTTTATCAGAGACGTTGTATATAGTTAGTACTATATATCTATATGCATTTTATTCCTGTCATGTATAGCAATTTATAAAGACTTAACAAGTGAAAATATTTTTACGAACAGAACACGAGCATTAGTTACATGCAAATATTTTATGTTTTTGCGACTCATAGGTCACAAAACTAAAATCACTAGATGAATATTATTTCAAACGAAATTAGGCGCACACCAAAGGGACGAGTATCACTTATAATTGTTATTTTATTCATAGAAACAACAGTCCCGCGGGTCCCTGGATAGATGAACAAATATTTTAACTCGATGAGTACCTTTTAGTTGGAGTGATATGAACGATAGTCTGTTATTATGATTATGCACTTACACAGACAATGCTATTTTACAACTTTAAAATACTATGTTAAAGGTAATATTATTTCTTAATTTTTTTACTAATACCACACAAGATAGGTCGTGAGGATACTTGAGGTGACAGTTGTTTTTTTTTCTTTTCTGTGAGTAAGTTTGTCGTATGACATTCGAACAGAGTCATTTTTTTGACTAAACTACCATATCCCTCAAGTGCTGTAGAGTGGATTGAAGTGTTGAGTAACGTTTTAAATTACGGGTGTAATTTTTTTTTATATGTTAGTAGTGCAGGTTGACAACTTTGTATCTGATAGTATATCTAACGCAGTATAAAAACAATCACGACCATTAGTATTAAATCGATGGTCGCCAGTGTCATGCCGGCCCGAAAGGCTCCCAGCGACTGGCTTATACACTGAATGATGTTAAAATGCGATAAACTAAAATAATATCACTATGACAATCTTACCACTATTGCTTATGTTTTATAGTGGTCACGACACAGTCAGATACAATTAACCTACCAACCCGTGGATTTACTAGATGTATACCGGCTATGATCTTGTAACGCAACATGCCTAAACATACCCTTATGGCGGGTATTAGACCTGGTGTACGATGTAACACGCAATTGTCGTAATCCAGCATACTGCAGGATGGTATATGAATACTATTTCAAAAATTGTACTATTATATTTCATTAATAAAATTTCTAAGTATTGACTAGTAGAAGTATAGTATGCTATGGTATGTGCATTTCAATATGAGGTGCTGAAATTACATTACTAGAAATGTGTTAGCTATGAAAACGTGCACAACTATTAACAGTTGGCATCTGAGAAGGCATAGATGAATTATATACCTAGTAGTTACTAAATATACTAAAATGATCAATACTAAAGTCACATCTGATAGAAGAGGTGAAAAAGTTGTCACAACCCTAATTAGATACGATCTATATTTTTATATAAGAAGAAAGTTTATAAAATTTCTGAGTAATGAAATAGAGTGTCCAACATTCTCACAAGCTTAACACTGTTTAAAATAAACCAGTAATTTACATCCAAAAACAGATTTCCCAGTCTCATTGTACAGCAGAGCATAGTACCTGTAGCTAAAAGATAAACCTTAAGCCTCTGTCCTAATGCTGTCGGACTTTATCCCGCGCAATCATCCCGCAAATCCCGTATCATTAAGTATCGCTAAGAAAGCGATTCGCGGACCATTACCATGTTAATAACGTAGGGGAAACGGTGATTAATCAACTTGACGTTTAGGTGGATCCCGATGCGTAACTAACCTCAGTGGCATTGCCAATTTATGCATTAGTTTGCGAAGGTAACAGAGTCGTGCGATCAGCAAACTAGTTTAATATTACAGAAAGTTACTAAAATTAACATAATCGTAGAGCATAAAAGTAACAAAAGTGAAAATGGGTCTCATTTTTAGAAAAAAAAACTATTTACTTAATTACATGCGCGACATGTTTTATTTAGGTGTGGTGTATGCGATTAAATATAACTTTTTACAACTATTAGCTTTTAACTGCGGCTTCGCTTGCGTTAATATTGATTTTGTCAAACAAATTGAATGACACAGCAAAAAGTTTCATACAAAGTTTATCCCTCTCTTTACCTCCCGTCCAATAAGTTTTCGTGAGAAAAAGTAGCCTATCACCTTCTTCAGATTCGCATCTATCTCTATATCAAAATTCATTATAATCGGTTCAGCTGTTTAGGCGTCAAAGCGTAAAAAACAAACAAACTCACTTTCGCATTTATAATAGCACATAGAGAAAATATTATGTATTTAGTTTACGTAGAAACTAACTACCATAATCAGAACATGAATATGTGAATAATAAGTTAGCATAAAACAATTATATTTGAAACTTTATGGCAAAATTATAAAAAAGCGGTAACAAGCGCAACGGTAAACCGTTAAATTATGTACATTGTTCTACCCTTTTTTTCATTCCGCTCATTTAAATTATAAAAACCTCGAATATAAATACAATATAACATAATGTGGATAATCTCGGGGAGGCTCGCGACGGTCAAAAGCTGATATTTCTCCTTTTAATCCCTGTCAGATTATTTAAATTCCCACCTGCGAGCTCCTGCTCACCCATTCCGGACGCTTTTTTTTTATATAACAAAAATAAAATATAAAAATATTCTCGTATTTGTTTTGGACGGATGGAATCCTTTAATTTTCGGTCGTGAGCGTACGCTGCGGTGCGGTGTAGCACTCACAGTTCTGCACTTTTGTGTCACGCTGTGATAAAAAAAAGATTTTTATGTAATTTTTATACACATAATTAAATTATTATATTTTAGTAACTATATAATTTTAACCTTGTATTATTTTTTATTGAAAAGTAGTTTTTAACAATACGGAATTAAACTATAGACAACATTTTAAAGAACAACATTACTAAACCTATAAGAGAGATTGAGTAAATGAAAATATAGGAAATTGTATAACGCATTTTATGAAATTTTCCAGAAATTAGTTCAAATACATATGCACAGCGACATGTGTCTAACGTAGGCATTACAATTCTACTCAAGTTATGGTCAGATGTCCATTAATGTTCTCTGCTTATTTGTTTACGGACGATGAACTCAAAGAAAATATGAACAAAATGAAAATGAATATTCTTTGTATGAAAATAACGCGGGGGTTAATATAAGAGATTAACAGTATAATTCAATAATCCTATCATAAATTTATCGTCAACTCTCCATTTATAAAGATCAGTCCCAAAGCTTCTCAGATCGATAAAAAATATAGCGAGATTCAGTTGTCCAAACCTTTGCCAACACTGAAGGGTGTTCTACAATGAAACTAGAATGATATTGCAATAACATAAATGAAACTTGATTTATGTGATTAACTTAATGAAATCAATATTATTATTAGTGTATAACTTATAAAGCGAGAATCAAATTTAGTTATTTGAGTGTTAATATTTCATATCATTTCAATGATATACAAATTTCAATACTTTTTTAAATATAAACGTATTAGACCTGTACATTACTCTACTTATTTATGTGCTTTAACGTGTCTTTTTTAATTAAATAAAGTTTGTAATATATTAAATAATGCCTGTATTTTACACCGATTTAACACCATAACACGCAATTGTCAATATGTTAATCATGGGTATGAATTGATCCAACGATATCTCTACTTAACAGTAAGTCTTACAACCACTATGACACGAGACTTATCAAACGCTGAACACAAAAATGTATAAGCCCAAAATCTATATATTTTCTATTAAAAAAAATCTATCGGGATTACGAGTCATACAGTTGTTATAATTCCTAAAGAACTCTCGTTTTAGTTTAAGAAATAATACATATAAAATAAATTCATACAATTAACATAATTACTAGTAATATGTGCTTGAAAATAAATTTCAAAAATAAAAATGTTTAGGCAGGAATGGTAAATCACATTAATATTTTGCTAAGTGGTGACACCACAACGATGTGCGGATTGTGTTATGTCTCGTCATTAATTTATATAATTAAATTAACTTAAATTAAAATGATTATTTAACAATATTTCTTATTGCTAGCTTTTCACTACCTAATTTTTTATTGTGTTTTATTGTCCCATACTTACACCAAACCTTAATTGTAAGGTTCAACATTATGTTGTTGCTTTATATGCATATTCAATACTTATTATACTGCGAAATACGATGATATGATGATATTGGAAGCAGATGTAAAATGTTTCATCGACTCTAATGAAATAATACTTATTAACATAAAATTTCGACCACTGTAGTGAATCCATGAAGGACAGGGCAAGGCCGTCACAAACCGTTCCGAGACTGGAATGTAGCAATTGTTACCGCTGGCTTTATTCCGCGACTGCATGGTCGCTATTGTTTTATTTGCTCAACTCTACTTTAAATTCTTACCATGACTCGTGCCGCTTTATGCGAATTGTTCCCGCTCTACGCACTCTACCGCCAGATTGGTGTTACTAAGCTAGTCAACGATTTCATTGCATACACGGAGACTTTCAACCGATATGATATTTTTCTTCAGTTGAGCTTATAATAATACTAATAATAATAGCGTTTATTTCAGGCAAGCCCATATAACATAAATAGTATTAGTTAACAATTTTATCTTAATAACTAATGTTAGTACATATAGTTGAGTGAACTAGGTCGTATGGAGTTTAATCCAATGACGCAACATTAGAGACTCAAGCTTATTGATGACAGGTTTTAAATACCATTTTAATATTAATTACTCTTTACTCTAAAAAAGGTATTTAAAATTGGTTTATAATATTTAATCTGCTCTTAATTTTACACACCAGTATAGCTTGTATGTAAAAACGTGCTACTGTCAGGAACAAACAGTTCGATTTAAAAAAAAAAACAAGTTTGTCATATTTTGTACGCTTATGAAGACAACCCTTAACACACAATGACCCTTAGGAGTGAATCAAAAATATCGAGGCATGGCTAGTGATTTTATAACGCAACAAAAATTAAATACAAAAACTATAATAAACTATGATTGATAATGATATTAAAATATAATATTTTATTATACAGATTATGTTTTGGTTTTCGAATTTCCTAGGTAGGTTATTATAGGACGTCGAGCTAAAATCCGTAACATACTTTTAAAAGATAGCGATATTTTGAAAACTGCCAACTGCTGACTTAAAATTATTAGGATTTTATTAATATCAATCTAAGTACCTACTCAAAAAAAACTCTTTCTCTGTATAAATAGCTCTTTCTGTATATTGAAATGAAAAATACCATTCAGTTAACGTAGCAATATGTGCTCACATTCTATTTTTTCATATAGCTTTATACTGAAAATTTAAAACTCTGTGTTTCGTGCTTGAACTTTTACAGAAAGCGAGGAAACTCGTTTTGAAATAATTCTCTCATTCGAGAACATGTTGACAATAGACAAATAGTTGTCCAACTAAACTTTTCCTGTGCGTTTAAATTAATATTCTCACAACAGACCCATTTTTATTAAAAACAAGTATGAATGTGTTTTGTTACAATGTATTTAATGATTTTACTCTTTCCTAATTTGTTCTTGATTCTTAGTTAAAATTCTAGAAATACATTCTTTTAGCTTATGTATCGGCAATATCTTACTTTTACCATTAAAATCTAAAAAGATGTACAATTTTATATATTTTTTATTTTAATATGTTAATACATTTTACATACATCGCATAAAATACCAGAATTATTAGTCGTCCTTCTAAAAACTGATTGATGCATATCAAGATCCACTGAAATTAAGCAGCTTCGAAACTACTACAGATTCATTATAACATGCTCAGACGCCGTAACATTCGATTTTATAAAACAAAATGTATGACTATTCGGAGAACGAAAATGATTTAATAAAACCATAACATAGAAATATTTTTTGGAGCACACATAACTACTTAATAACATAAAAGTGAAAGCCTTTGAAGCCCTTCTAAACGCGTTATCATCTTTAAATACTTTGTCACTTAAAATTACTCAGAATTGTGGGAGTAAGATAACCTATAGTATAATAATAAAAATAGTTTTTATTTATTGGCTCATGTAACGTTGACAAAATTAAAATAATTACATCGAACCCTATATAAATGATCGATACGATAGAAAGTGGAAACGTATTGCAAACGACACCTCACACAACCGATTCAGTTCAAAAGCGAACCGCAACAAGGTAACCGATAAATCACCGACAACTTCAAATAGAAATGTCATATTATTTCCACAAAAGATTTAACTTGAAAATAAATTATATTTTCCCCCTCTTAGTAGCATTGTTCGGCAACGTGTGGAAGCCGCAATCGTTCTCGCACGATATTTAAAAAACCATTAAACGCACGCCTTTGTACACAAAAATATACAAACAATGAGTAAAAGTGTATTATATTTAACTTTCATTCATTATAATATTGGTTATAACTGGAAAACAGTTAATAAACATACTTTTTATTATACCATCTAAAATATAAACATTCTTTTTTTTGTAACAATGTAATGTTATAATGTAAACCCCTAAAAACAAATTAAATGCACTGTCAGATAATATAATGAAGCAATTATGGGTTCGTGCTAGCGTGGTAGTTAGCCAGTAAACTAGTGCAATAGCGATTCAAAAACTTTACAATCAATCCCACTACATTAAAAATTCATTTGTGAACGAATTTCGTCCTTCTCTGCACGATTGCCCAATCTATTTTTATACTATATTACACGTATGTCAGATGTCGTTATATAGTTCTAGAATAAAATACTTTATATGAGATCTATAAATAAAGAAAGTCAAGTAGAATTAAAAAAAAATGATAAAAGAAGTCTGTTTTTTATTATAATTTATAAATGAAGTTTGGGTCTAATGGCGAAGTAAAAAATTCATGATTTGCTAAGGGGTTCTTCTGTTTTAATTTATAAATAACGTGTAGGTCTGCTAGTGAAGTGATAGAGCTAAGAGGCACCAGATTGACATGATGGTATGACATTTGAGTAATGAGCATTATTTTCAATCGTATATTTCGGAGTTTAGTATGTACAATGTGCATGTATATTTACAGTCGATTAATTGCTACAATATAAACTTCGCTTAGTTTAAAAATAAATGGCTACGGTGAAATCTTGCCCTATATTGTTATACATGTTATAAATTTACTTGTTATATACTTGCTCGTCTCAATCTGTAATTTAATGTTAAGACTTTTCATTTAGGAGCATATATATTTTTTCACAAATTGATTAGAATTTGTTAATATATTAAAATAATATTATTATACGTAAATATTTATGAAATATTAGACTGAGAGAGCTTCTATTTTCGAACATATTTTCCGATCGCACGTGTTTAGCAGCAAATCTGCGGAAGCTGCCATAAATTCAGCGCTAGTCTGATTTACAGCCTCCGACTAAATGTTTGATTTGCGCTCGTAAATCGAGATGAGCGTTTGTCAGGCACTCACAGCTGATGCTCTTTTCTATTTTTATTGAATATCAAAGTGATATACGTATGATTGGCCGTACAAACGATCTATCTGATCATATACTGCGATCAAATTATTCATACATTGTAAATGACAAGAAACATAAAATTATTACTCTGACTTTGTTCACTTTGTACTTTGACTTTGTACTTTTGACTGCTAGGTCTTAATACCTGACTCTTAAGATACCTCACTACTCACTTAAACCTAACATTCCACTGCATTCCCTCTTACTCGTCAGGAAATTTTTCAATTTCTTCCAGAACACACAAAGCTTACCTACCAGTGGAACAAGTTCTCTAATGCTACATTGGCATTCTGCCATCGGTATCTCGGGATAGATTTTTAAATTGACATTTGTAATTAGCTAGATAAGCATTAGAACATTCTTAAACGCCGTGCTACAGTTTCATCACAATGATTTTCTTTACCAAAAGTCCAGGTTTTGTGTTCAATCGAGGCGGTTATGCACATGCTTCCTCTTTACCATTACTGCTTCCTCTTTTTTCAATATTGCTTACTTCGATTATAGAAAGATTTAAAGAAATTTATTTTTGAATAATGTCAGATAATACAAAAAACACACACATACAATACCCCATACTCAGCTACTTGCTATAGTATGACCTTACGGTATATACTGCAGCGCTGGTTTTAAGCACGATACTTTATAAGTAGAAACTCCATAAAATACAAATATTTATTTGAAATACCGGCTTGTAATGTTACAATACAATACATATAATAATGTGTAATATAACAGAAAAGGAATATGGAAATATAATTTAGAATTTTTATTCTAATTATAGTTTTATGTAAACATAGAAAAAAAATAAAAATGGCACATATAAAAACTACATACATAAATCACTACAATAATAAATAACTAGCTGTGTCCGCGACTTCATTTGCGTAGAATTAAAATTTTATTCAATCATTTACGCCTGATTTTGTAACTTTCTGCAATACTGCTTTCCTCGTGTTAGTGCTAGAGTGATGTAATAAAACTTAAAGCCTCCTTCAATTATTTTTCTATCAAATACAAAAACAAACAACGTAACAAAGTTTTCCCCTTTATAATATTAATATGGATTATATAATAAAATTTTAAGGTGTTCGATTGGCAGAAAATCCGTGCGGCCGGCATCGGTTCGATACGAATAAATCCGGTAAATAGCCGTCCGTGTCGCACTGCAATGTCGTTAATTCGCCGATTTAAATCGGAAACAGACGATAAATTTGCCGTTTAACGCTTTCGAATTCAAACGTCGACCGCTAACCAATTGTTTATACACACTATCAGCACATCACGACTATCGCACAATATCAGACTTTATATTCCCAGTAGTTTTAAGTAATTTTATTTCATATCATCAAAGTACAATATTCACATATAAAATAAACAATTTTGGGTTTATAGGTATAGCGTTATGGCCAGTATCTAACCTGATGTTAAATGGTGATGTGGTCCAAGACGGTAGACTGTGAACTGGCTCTCAAGTGCAACTCCCGAATCATACCTATAATATTTAGTGGTAGATTTTAAAATTGTGGCTTGTAGTTAGCCAGGTTGGCATTACAAAAAGCCCTACCACATACTATGGTTTAGTCATAATGTTTACTTCACCGAAAGCTCAATCTCATTGCAGCGATTCGAACTCACGTCCATTGACGCGTCGTCCGTACATACTATCAACCGAGTTATCATCGCTTCAAACAAATATTTACATGTTACTTTAATAAAATTATGCATTTGACCTTAAAATAAACTTGCAATCAGCCTCCAATGCTTCTAATACAACAACACAATATCACTCCGTAAATAAATCTACAAAGTAACTGGTTTTATTCACATTGGAGTCAATGAAATTAATTTGTAATTTTCTTCTTGGAAGAAATATTAGCAAATTGGTGAGGCTGCTATAGGTAATACAAAATCAATGACTACCCTATCGAAGATTACCATTGGCGTGGCAGATTGCAAACCTTCATGTAACTGGATATGCAACGGATGATTACGAAACGCAATAAAAAAGAGAAAGTCACTGTAATGGATTTATCACTATACGGCGGTCGCAACACAGTGAACTACATATTCATATCACCTTCATTGCTAGATATATTCTGGCTAATCCCGACAATCAACAAGCCTATGGTGGGTGTGATTTAATCCTACCAAGGAATTTAAGCATGCCCTTACAAATTACAGTTTGTACTAACACATAATAATGCTGCGTTTTGCATAACCGTCTTATTTTTCTAATTATGAGAAGAAAGTCAATATTAAAATGTTTACAGGATGGAATGGAAGTACCTACACCAGTTTGCGTCATACGGTTTGAAAACAACAAGTTGATTATCCACCAATATATTTTATGTTTTAAGAAGATCCTCTTCATAGCCCTTATGCTATAGGTAGGGTCGACACAAAATGTTTTCATCTTCCACTCTACTCTATCAGTCGTCAACTCAGTTATCATACTTCCATATCCATCCTCATATCATATCTTCTTCGGTCTTCCTCTTCTCCTAAATACATCCACCTTCATGCTTAACAGTCTTCTAGTTATTGAAGAATATTATTCGTTGTTTAAAGAATATATAATATATTGCATATAATTTGCGTGTGTACGTCAATAAATATTCTACTTATATAGTGTTAAGAAATTAGGTACAGCGAAACCTAATATCATATTGATACGTTTGATTTTGAAGCAGGCAGTCGCACCCCGTCCCACACTTTTTGTCGGTTATTTATGGCGCGGGAGATATCGGCAGAACTGCGGCGATATCATGAAATATTAAACGCATTACAACTGGCATATAGCCCGGAAGATGAGGTAACGAAAAAACGTACGCATTCATTTGCTTTGGCTCCACTTGAAACATGTGGATAACACGATTTAATTTCACATTTATTGTTCTATATTTTCTATTTATCTTATATCTTTTTTTTTTATTACTACAGGTGTACATATGTACGTTACTATGATGTCATCCAAATAAGAAACAAATTGTAACTTTTATAAGATAAATTTTAACTTTACGTGCAGTAACATCTATGTTATATGTAATATATACGACAAATATGTAAAAAAAAAACTATTAGTCATAGGATTGCACGTCAGAAATAAAAACTTCTTATTTTTACGAGTGTAAACATTATTTCTGGGTTATAAGAAATATTTTCTATTAAGTATTTTTATTATAAATTATTTTTTAAATAACGTACTAATATTAATGTTAATGTTAAGGTAATATTAATGTTCATTTGTTTTACATGAAAAAGAATGATTATTATCTGTATAATACGAACAAATTTATAAATACATATAAATTTTTATACACACATATTTGTATATATGTATGTATCTGAGTATGACCGTCACGCAAGTCCCGTGCTTTATTGCCATCTCAAGTGCCTAACGTACCTATAGACGTCTTCACTTTAAAAGCTCTGCTTTCCACCATATTTTTTACATATTTAATAAATGCTCTTATTTTGTACAAATACTTTTTCTATACTAATATTATAAATAGGAAATATGTTTTTTTGTAATGAATTAATTCAAGAACTACCAGGCCGATTTCAAAAATTCTTTCACCATTACCCATTACCATAGCCCTGAGTCACATAGGTTATAAATTTGTTAAATAATTTTCAGTTCCATGCGAATGAAGTCGCAGGCACAGCTAGTTAACAATAAATATAGATATCAACACTGTTTAACAAATTGTGTAATTTCGGAACCAATTAAATTACAATGCTTGTTGGAAATTCTCAAAACAAATATTTATTGAAAACAAGACAAAAGTTAAAATACGCGATTTTTGTTCTGTTATTAATGTTCCAGCTCCATACTATTCTTTCTCAAACTAGACGGTTAACGTCGCAAAGTTCTCGGTAGCGTTGTATCTAGTTTACGAATCGCACACAAGTTTATTCGTTCACTTTTATCGCGAACACTGGAGGCGCGTTACAGAAAATGATTTATACGATTTATCATAAATAAGTTATTTCGAATCCATTTCGAAAACTATTGTTAGAAATACATCTCTCTTTTTGTGTGCTATATCAGCGGGGGAAATTACTTTTTGCATTTTGGACTGTTATTTTAACAGTTCTTTAATTATTCTATCGTTGATTTAATAAGATAGACCTTGATAAGAAAGAATATCCCGTTACTTTTAATTTACAACGCCACTTTTCGACAAACTGCTGTTAAGTTTAGTATACATGAATTTGTGGCGTTGGTTATTATACATATTTTGCAATAATTATCTCAATTAGGCTATTACAATTATTAGCTTATTTAAGTTAACAAAACCATAATATATCCCCAATTTAATTACTCACTACAGAACACTCGATAGTTGTAATGGAGACGGACATCAAATGCTAGTCAAATGCTAGTATACAGTATAGTATACTGGAACATACAGTATTTTTTTCGTAGCGAAAAAAAATGAGGAAAACTTATGTAGATAACAATGATAATACTTGACTCACCAGTAAATAAATTTACAACCAAAATTGTTCCTTCATTACGCACTACACAGCTACCTACTATCACTGTATTATTATATTACAACTTAGGCTTCACTTACAAAGGTTCAATGCATAATGTACCCATATCTCAAACATATCTAATATGTTTGTAATCTACATATTATTCCAATAAGTGTTTTCCTTCAGCCAATATAACACTCCCGAGTAAACTATACTGCCCTCGCTGTAAGTTTTTACCTTTTTATTGTTTTATTTATAACTTTGTGATTGATGACGGCAGAGAGAGAATTTTCCTTCATAAATATTGAGGTGGATTCACGCGGCGCAATAGTTTCGTTGCGGGATTTCGATACATTCTTTCTCATCTTTGTTTTTCTAGAATCGTTTAATATTTTAGTTTTATGACTTACTTGTTTAAATTAATAGGTATAATTTTTAAAATGAATAAATCCTACGTCTCTTGTTAATATAGTATATCTTTAATCTGTTTTCCATTTTATTATTATAGATATCGTATAAATAATAGTAAATTTAGAAAGCGGTGGAGGCGATGATAGCTCAGTTGGTAGTGTGTGCCTGAACTTTCGGTGAAGTAAAACATCGTAACTAAACCATAGCATGGGGATAGGATTTTTTCAAATGCCCACCTGGAAAGCTAGCTACTACCCTACAGGTGGAAAATTAGCCGCCAAATACCTAAAAGTGTGTTCTAGCAGTTACACTTGAGAGCTAGTTCCTCCTCCACGCTTAATAAGTCTAGTATCTTGGTCGAAACGTGGGCTAGAACTCCAATAAAACAATGATCTACAAAAAATAGAAGCGCATTGAATACGTTAAGCTGACAATTGCTTTCTGCGTTTAGTCTCGGAAGAATCTTATATTCAATACTTCAATCATACAGGTTTAAATGATAATGAAAAATCGAGTTAGTAATTAACACAATCTAACTTTAATATAGTAGCACGGACCTTACTACTTTGTACTGTAAAATAAGTGCACAATTAAAATTCTTTTTAGTCTTTCTACATTATTCCGTTTGCTCGTTGGCAAAATTTTAATTAATCTAAGTTAGGTAAGTTAGGTAGTTCAAACTACATTTAAAGCTTCGTTCCAAAAGAGACCACCTTAATTATTTTTTTGATTACCACCGTACAATTAAAATAAGTATCTTTATATTCTCTTGTGCAAGTAAAACAGTATTAAACAAAAATGAGGGTGCTAGTGCACCAGGTTATTTGAAATAGAAACGTTGGCTGTGCCGTGATTGTCGACCACAAATAACGTTATCAGCAACAATCAACAGGATAGCCGGGCAACCGCCAATGTCTGTACGCGACGTGACCCTTTCAATTTGCATAACCATTTATTGTTAGATGTTGTATATATTTTTTTTTTTTTTTTTAATATTACCATAACATACATAATAAATAAATATCTTTAGAGATTTATTTTTTATCTTGGGCAGCCCTATCTTTCGTTTCACCTTACTGAAGGTCACAAACGTGTTCTGTTCCTACTGTAAATAGTTCCACAGTTCCTTAGAGAAGGGCTTATTAAGATCGACAAAAAGCAATCGATACCTTTAGTATTACAAGCATAGATGTCACAGTAACTTCATTGTTCAGTAGTATAGCCATAAGTTTGCTTGCCACTTTATTTGAATGTAATAAATTAACGATTATGAAATTGTTGTATGTCCGAAAATACATATTTTACTACAATTTTTGAATTCTTAACTGAAATATCCAGATTATAGATTATGGTGACGTAAGTGGCTCAGCAGTTAACCCGTGTTGGACTGTACTGTGACCACTTCCAGCATGGGTATCCTTCAGATTGTATATTTATTATATGTATACTACATAGACGATTATAAGGCACTGTTAAAGATTATGTGGATATGAATTACAAAAAGTAAAAAAAATATTTTATACGTGAAACATATATTAAAATTAAATTAAATATAACGTTCAATGTTGACATACTGGCCACGTCAAAAATATATGTTAGACTAAGTAGAGATAGTCACTTAATAATTTTAAACATTGCTAAATAATATAAAAAATATTCTATATCCCATATCTAATTAAATTGAAAATAATGATTTTATTGTTTGGGATTTATGTTTTAAAAACATTATGAATTTATATGTTACAATTTTTATATTAAAAAAGCAAAGTATACATTTTTCATTTATGGCACCTTTTAGACTATTAACTAAATTTATTCGCTTACTAACGACTGGCCGCGACTTCACGTTGTGACAAAGAAATTAATCATATTAATAAATATAGCCTTTAAAATTCTAAGATAGTGTAGTTTTCTAATAGTGATGGAAATATTAGAATCTACTAAGCTAATAATAGTTACAGAGATTACCTTCTACAGGCATATAAAACTTATATATTTTGTAATACTAGTAATACTCTATAATACTTAATCTAGTAATACTAGTAGTATAGTAATATTACGAAACACATATGAATTGTTGTAAAACTTTAAAAAAATTTGATAATGTAGTTATTTTAAATCGATACAAAGTTGTCATTTATATTCCAAGTCAAGAAGATAACGTGTACATTATCATTGAAACGAGCTATCATCATAAAGGTGGCACGCCAAAAGTGTCACAGAATAGGGCGGGCGGCGTATCTCTCCAACGGCCGCCATAAAGTGGTGCTCACAAAGCGAAGTCCGCGCGGCCTGGCGGCCGATAGCACAATGCGGCAAACGACGACGGCGCTTCCTGTTCCGTCCCTAGATTTATGCCCGTCGCTTCCTCCCACCATATGCGTCTACCCTCCTCATTTACACAAAACTCGAGTTTTTCAAGCACCTGTGTTGTACACGAATGACGGCGGATGTAGGGTTTTTGTCGTTTCTGCTCGCGTGAATTCTTCTACTGAAAGTTTTTCAACTCTTTTTAAATGGCTGAAACATTTACGACACTACAAATGTTTCATTTATTTGCATATCAAGTAAACTTACATAAAAACGTCTCTTTCGAAAAAATACAGGTACTAACGCACTTTTAGAATGTTAAATAGAAAACTTATAACTCTTGTTAGTATAGAGGAAATTAAAAAAGACAAACATGTGACAGGAGGGTTCAGTATGACTAATATTAAAATTTAATGTGAATTAAAAGGCTTCCACGACTTCCCGAGCGATGTAACCACGTTAATTTAACACATTTACCTTTATTAAATATTCACTGTTAATGCTGAATGTGTGTTTATGTAAAATAAAAATTCAGCTTATAAACTAAACTTAAAATTATAGAATTATGCAGCGATGATAGCTCAGTTGTTAGTGTGTACGAACGCTACATCAGTGAACATGAGTTCGAATCCACCTTCAAAAAGTCTGAGAGCATGGGCATTCGGAGACGGAAAACATCGTGATTAAACCATAGTATAGAGGGCTTTTTGTAATGCTCCCTGGCTAGCTGGCTAGCTGGCTAGGTATATTCCAGTAGTCGCACTTTAGAGCCCGTCACTCCACTAGGTTTAGCATGTACACCATCTTGGGCCACATCGTTGCTTAAAATGAGATGAGATTGTAGCCATAACGTCAAACCTAAAAAAAAGTATTAAAAAAGAGCTATTTTATTTTAAAACACATTAAAATTATTTCAATATTTTAGAATAACACAACTACCTTCTAATGCTAGTAAAATTATAAACATGATTTTGTATACCCGTAAATTATAATTTTTATTTATTAAATATTTTATTTTTATTTTATAAATTGAAAGTGTAGATGTTTTTCTATTGTATACTTTCAGTTTTTTTTGTTTGCAACACATGAAAACGCTTCACTAAAAATAATAACTGTTTATTTGCTTTAATTAACAAAACAAAGTAAATAATTAAACTAAGCCTCTCAGTCTTTAACAACTACGTATATCCTATAAGATGTGTCTAATAACTGTGTTAATAAATTTAACATTTTCCTTTCGCTTGTTTCACACTTGTCGTTAATCTTTTAACAAATCAACGTTAATTACTTTCTGAACATACGTCAAGTGTAAGATGTAGGAGGAACAAAAAGGAAGCTCGTACATAATAGAGCGTCGGCCGCGAACACTCGCTGCGTCTCGGAATATCTTAACAGTTAGCAGTTGGAGCAGTATCACGTCATTCCAAGTTAGTGCGGCGTAAAAACGGCGAATTTAGGTGGTAATTTTAGAAACAATAAAAAAGTATCGCGCTATAATTATAAAATTAATTCATCTGTACTATAATATAATATATATGAGATAA
The DNA here is from genome assembly GCA_039707435.1 of Actias luna. Lineage (NCBI taxonomy): Eukaryota > Metazoa > Arthropoda > Insecta > Lepidoptera > Saturniidae > Actias > Actias luna. The sequence goes on along the minus strand of JAZHAC010000034.1, from coordinate 11,462,137 downwards.
CGATGATGTAATCATATAATAATAACACGTGAAAAATTTTATGGTAACGTTGTCATGAATTACGTATTGAGTTTAGTTAATTCATTCATATAAAGAAATCACTTCAATAAAAGAATTTTAATTTAAATAACAAAAATTACATAATGAATGAAAAACATGTAACATTTTACTAAGCTCATTTGAATTTTTATCATATTAAATAAACATCAAACATCAAATTTTTATAAATCAGAGTTCGTCTTTTACAGACCGCACGCTATAGAGTTCTGAAGCAAAGTTTCATATAAATTTTGTACAACAAACCTTAGCTGACGTTAACTTCGTATCTTTGTCTGATCCTCACGTGGAGGCAGGTGGATAGAGGGTGGTATGCGGGGGTAGTGAAATTCCAACTAGCTTTGTGAATCAATCAGGAATTAATTGTAGCCCCTCGGTGTCTAGTGAAGTTGATCGCCAATCGTAAATGCAATATGAGTAATATATTTATTTTTTTGATGAATATCTCTAGTGGGTTTGTGTTAATTTTCATGTACTACTGTTAGAATATAATTGGAAAATAGTTTAGCGTGTGTTGTACCTAATTATATAATTTTACTGACGAAAATATCTATATAAAGACTAGTGTTTTAAGAAAATATTGCCACAAGATTGGAAAATTACTTTTATTTTTAAAACGAGATAATGGTATAATACATTTCTAATGTAAACGTATTTAATATGTATAAGTAATATTTTATGTAAGTTATAAATAGGGTGTACTTTGTTATTGATTTACAAACCAAAAATATATTATTATCTATAGATCACGCCAGTGTCATGACATGAATGCGTTGCGTGAAACGGAAAGCGCCCGCGCAGTTGTCACATAATCTGTGGTTTTGACGATTATCTGTGACAGAGTTTGTGTGCAAGTTCAAGGTAACACGAACGTTGTGAAAATGTAGACAATAAATATAGTAAACCCGCGCCGGATCAATGTTTGTAGGCACAGTAAAGTGATGTGTCTAAAGTGGACGAAGACAAATAAGAATTCAGCTGAAATATCAATCAGCACCGATTACTCGTCTTCGAAATCGATTATCGAAGGTACTAGTCCTCTTTTTCATTATTCATGTATCTATCTACAAATCCTTATGGTACGCATCATCTATATTTCTGTACCTTTGCACGCACATCGCTCTGAAACTACTGAACAGATTTAGATTTTGGTCACAATCTCACCTGATATTAAGTGACAATGTGGTCCAAGGTGGACACGCTAAGCTTATTGGAGGAACTGGCTCACAAGTGCAACTGCCAGGACACACCTATAGGTATTTTGGCGGTATATTCAATTTGTTAATTTGTTCCTAACTATTTTAAAATGAAATTATTATATATTTAATGCAATTATACGCATTATATAAGCATTACAATGAATATTAGATTTCAATAGTAGGTACACAAACAAATCGAATTAAACTTTCATTTAGCGAATCTAGCAAAGCAACCTGCATACCTCGACTCAAGTGGCTCTTTAGTCTGTCTAGTGAGGAGTTTGGTTCTAACTTGACACAAAGGCGTGCCATTCCAACTGGTTAGCGTGGACGGGGAACTTGTCTTTGTGGTATTCGAGTGTACTCTGAAGTTCGTTTGAATCATTATTTCCTTATACTACTTATGTTTTTTATAATATATAAATTATAATTCAGTTTTCTCTTTACTTGATACTTTAAATAAATATATACGTGTGATTCTTTTTGCAACGTTTGATTGTATAAATAAAGTACTGTTGGTATACAGAAAAAGTCCAACCTAATAAAGAGAACATGTTTTATTTTTATTATGCCAAGCTGGAAAAAAGCGCTATGGCCCTTTACCATAGCATATGCTGCACTAAGGTCCTTTTTTATGGTTACGCCAATATTCATCAGATAATTTGGGAGTATAGGTAATACTTTAATTATTAATATGTGAACAAAATATATTTCTTTAATTTTATATAAGGCCGCATTCCGTGACGTAGCTGGTCAATATTAACTAAACGAATTCGTACAATATTAGATATTAAAATATATGTTTTTAATTACAAGTGGTATCATACTATATACTTTACTATATTACTATACTATATACTAGTATTATAAATGCTAAAATGAGTTTGTTTGTTACGTTTTCATGTCTAAACCGCTGAATTGACTATGATGAATTTTGGTATACATATATATGGGACCGTAGAAACAGAGATAGGTTACCTTTTCTCGCGAAATCTTTATTGGAAGTGGATAGAGTGATAAACGTTGGATGAAACTTTTTGTTGCGTCATCCGATTTTTTTTTTCACAAAATGTAGCCCATTGACGCGGTAGCGTGTCAAGCCAGGTTCAAGCTAACAGAACCGGCGAGCAGCACCGTGTGTAGTAATATTACAAACCATTTGGAGCCACTTTCGACACCCTCATAACTCAAAATCTATTTCACATAAACAAAATCGATATTAACGCGAGTGAAGCTGCACGTAAAATCTATTAATTATAATAAATGTGTTTTGTTAGTAATCGGAATTTGTGATTTATAAAATAAAACTTTTATTTACAAGCAACGCATAACAGTTTCATTTCATATCAAAATATACAGATCTTAAAAATGTAAAGTAGCTATCAATTTTGTATTTCTACTAGTAGGTGTCCGTGTTCTGAACATGTGATAAATGTTCATTGGTTTTTTTATTTCTAAAAATTGTAATTTTATTACGATATCATTTATAGTAAATATATTTAATACTCGTATATACTCATTTCTAGAACATATATCAGTATAAGTTTACTTCTAAGTTTATTTTACGTTCCTTATAATATTATATAATCACGTTTGAGACATCAAAACATGTATACATATTTAATACATCTATGAATACTTCAGTTGTCTAAGATAATTGCTTAAATGGGATCTCACTTAGCCCTCACATCTCTCAAAGGGTGGTGGGTCCTTTCGCTAACTCCTTACACACGAGATAAGGTGTATTTTGTTGTTCAACGCCTAATCCTTATCTTAAGATAGCAACGTCCAATTAACATCTTACGATAGTTGTGTTTACTAGCCCGAGGACAGATTTAACATTTGTTATTATAATTCGCTTGCAGTGGAAAATACCTAAAATTTTAATTGGATCTTCTGCAGATTTAGAAATTTAGATATATATTAAAACAAAAACTGTATTTATGATTTTTTATCCCTTTATATAAGTATATTATCCAATAATTATATAAGTACTTATAATGTAATTTATCTTGAAACAATGTATTACTTATTTTTATTACAGAATCACAGCAAACTGCTACTTCTATACTTATTATGAGTACAATAAATTGTAAGCACAATAGAGTAAAAAAATAGCAGGGACCACAATGAGACCAAATCTCCATCGGTTGACATCTCTCTCTTATTAGCCTATAAACCTTTTAGTAGCTGGACGTACTCTATCTAATCCAGCAACTCCAAAAACTAGAGAACACGGTAAAGCGTTCCTTTTTAAGTACATATTATATAATTGTAAATCAGTCGGGCGCAGATTCATATCATTCCACTTAATTACTAGATTCATACCGATGAATCCTTTAACACGAAATGCCTGAGCGTAGCACTGTGGCGGATAATACTCTTGGTGTACGTATGGTAGTTGCGACCTAATATAACACAATATAATATCCTTCTTCGTTTCTCTCACAATGTGACGCATCGGATCGCATAAATATATAAGTGTGATTCATTTCGATACATCTATAAAAAACTTACTTATATAAATTAAGTGCGGTTGGTATGTAGAAGAAATCGAAGCTAAAATAACATTTTTTATTTTTATTCTGCTTAGCAAAAAACTAGTGTTATCTCGTAGTTGACCATAGCAAATGCTGAACTAAGGTTATTTGTGATGTTTGCGAAAGTATATATTTAGCAATCTAAGAGTATTATAAATATAAGTAACACATTGATTATCAATCTAAATTAATATTAAACTTCACATTTGCTGTCATTTTCTAACTAAATCAATCATGTACTTATCGGGATATCAGGTTAAAAAGACACCAGGCGACTTTGTATATGCAAGAGACTAGGAACTGCTTTTATACTCCTTCTAGTCAATGATTAAAAAGTTAATTAAGCAAGCGCAGCTCATATCTTATAGACAATTATAATAATTTATTGTTAACATACCGTGTAGAGACTAATAATTATTCACGGCACACAATCAGAATCCTGTAAGCCAATCCGCAATAATTTTCACTCAAATCTGACATAAACATGACCGATATTCCACCAATTTGCATGTCCGTTACCTCCCTGAATAAATTAAACCCACCTGAAGGTTTCTCTATGAATATGTAAGACAATGACTCCCAAATCTTAGGCTCCAATTAGGAAGGGTCATTAAACCCTTAGTTAATTACGTTTATGTCCGCTCGTGAAAGGTATCTCATCTATATAAATGGGTAACTATTGTAAAATAATTAATTACTACTTAATAAATAATTTCAATGTATGGGTAATCATTAAATCAGCCACAATTGATTGTCTCTACATGTATTGAACAGTAAGTGTATAATCTTAACATATATAAAACAAACTTCAATTATATTGATTCACATTCACAAAATTATGAATGAATGAACGAATGAACATCTTATTGTACGTTTTAGTTTGTAAATCAGTGAGCCAATGCCACAAGGCATTTTCTACCAGCTAACCAACGATATTGCTATTAAACATAATAGTACTGCCAACATAAAATAAGCAATAGAAAAATTGAATCAACTAAGAACATACGATAATAAAATGAACTAAATATTAAAAATATGACTAAAATACATATATGTAAATAGTGTAATGGATAAATAAACTAAATAAATAAATAAATATAAATACTTAATTCAATTACATACACACATAAATACACACCATACATATAAAAACATACATATATACATACATACAATAAAAAAACATTAAAAAATTATAATCTTATTACACGTACATATCAACATGGATGGGAAGTAGGAACGAAGAATACATTAATTAAACCATAGAATAAATACACTTTTATTCTGTATTAAGTAGTCTAAAAACACAACATACATTACATCTCATAAAACCATATACATCCACACATAAACTAAGTACATACGACACGCATTCTCACCTACTTACTCACAGTTAGTTTTGAAGCGCTGATAGCTCAGTGGTAGTGTGTACGACTTCGCGTCACGGGGCGTGAGTTCGGATTCAACCACCTACAATGGGCTTCAGCATTCGGTCACAGAAAATATCGTGAGGAAACCATAGCATGGTGGTAGTGCTTTCTCTAATGCCCGCCTGGTTAGTAACCACCCTGAAATTAAGGTCAGATGAGATTATGGACATAACGCTATACCTTAACAATGGAAAGAAGTTAGACGTAAAACGTCACAATTTTTGAGTGTATACAAATGTGTTTATGCAATATGTAACTGCAGATCACAAATAAATAATGCATACTACTCGTGACAGTCATACTACACATATTTAATACCCAAATACAATTCTAATAATCGTCTTACAAAAGTCAGTCATATGCAGAAATCTAACCCTGGCTCATCAAACTCAAGATAATAGTAAACGCTATGAATATTATTTAAACACGGGAGATTCGTTGTCAATTAATACGGCTAGTATGCTTCGCCGACTTTTGCTACCGACACTTAGTTGACGGTCAAGGTGATAATCGAATGACGTCGTTATATTGCCTCATCGATAGCCACCAAGTCGGTGCTACCCAAGTAACACATCAAAGCAGTATAACGGCAGACTTACAGCATTTTTGTATCATTATCGCATTTTGAGTTAGTTCTATAGCAGTATTACGATTAAATGTCACTCTATCATTGTTTCAAGGTATGTACAAATATCCACTGAGCTGACCACGCAAACTGTAATATGAATAATATAAAAGAACATTAAATTATTGAATTTACTAACGTATTGTTCACATATATTCATTTCATTCATTATTAATATAACATTATTCATTCAAATTACTTCATTCAATCACAAATTCAAACTACAGGTTTTATTCCCAATGGCAAAACGGCCTGTATCACTCTTAACGTATATTCAGAAAAATTACACACCTTATAACTTATAGATATGCGTTTTTTAACGAGCTAATTATTCCAGGGTGTGAGCACGTCGAGTGTCCGGCCATACCATAAATATCAAGAGCAAACATGGTGTAGCACCGGTCATGCTGCAACGTGTTTGTATACGGCCTAAAACAACATACGTTTGCGGCCGCTGACTGAATTTGTTACCATTTGACTACGCGCTGACTCAGACTTAACTTACAGTACTATGGAGACGTAAAGGTATTTAGATTAAAAAAATTGTTTAGTTTATACAACAAAAAGAAAAGATGTTTAAGTCGAATAGTTAGAATATGTATTTATACTATCATACGTATAATATGAGGTAAATTTTTAAACTGGTTCAGTTATCAGAAATAAATCAGTTAATAACTGAAAAAAATGTAACAAAACCCACTGTAATGAAAACAAAATAGATAATATTTCATTCATTTCGAGAATTATTAATGTAATTAGAACAACGGTGAGGACTATTATTTTGTTTAATCAAAACGCTCTTGATTTTGGACTCTCCAAATTATCTCTCTTCGTATTTCATTTAACTGATTCATTTCGTATAAAAAGTCTTTTTGCTACCGATTAAGCATTTCCACTATTTTATATATAATAGCCAGATACTTCGAAAACCCACAAAATTGAAATCACAGTCCCAATCCGTAAATAGATATGAAAACAATATAATTATAGTTTTTTTACCTTCGTTTCTTAATTTCATACAATACTACTGTAAAACTAATTTGATTATATAAAGTTATAATAAAGAGAAAAATTACTTAATTCTTTTCGACGCACATGTACGTACACGTGACTAAGCTTAAGCGGAACAGAAATATGAAATACTTTTCATATAAAACAATATTTTATATAACAATTAAATCCGACAATATAATTTTATTCATATAAAGATATTATTTTAAGAGATGTTAATCTCCTTTATTGACTTTGTGTTTTAAATGAATGTTACCTATTTTATTAATGTTATTACGATACGTAGGGTCGAGATAATTTTTAAATAAACAGACGAAAAGAATTGTAATATTATTTTAACTACTATTAAATTCAGTAATATGGTACGGTTTACCTGTAACGTTTTTTTAATTAATTTTAAGAAAATTTTTTATTTAATATATCACTGTCATTAGGATTTACCAGGAACACTTCGTTAAAAAATCTATTGTTCTGTGGCAGAAATTTTTAAGCGAAGAACTTTCCACATTAACTTCCATACTTTGGTTCACATTTAAATCTCCGCAGCCGATGTACTAAAACGAAATCGATCATGTGATTAAATATGTTTATATTTTATACTACCACGCGAAGTTATAGCCTTGTTCGTATAATAAGTAACAAACATAAAACGATAGCCGCGTAAATTTCGGCAATCCAATAACTATTGCCGTTGTCAATTTTATCACCATGTGTATAGTGTTTAGTACTCAGTCGGATATTGGTTGCTGACTTTGTCTGTTGACTTCGGAAAACAGCTTGCCTATGCAAATACATACCTATGTATATGTAGGTTTAGCGGACGAAGAAGTGTTTCTACAGCTTCTAAACCCAAGAACAACGCCGGCAGTTTCGACGACGAAATGTTCAGTAAGTATTTATGCGGATTATTTATTTAACATTTACTTTATTCATTATATACTTCCAGCAGGCTTGTGAACAGTCCACTTTTTTATTATTATAGCATCTACATATGTAAGCAATTTTTCCCATTTTAAGTGTGTAGGGTTTTACAAACACAAAGTAACAACCAAACTTAGAACAACTATTTACGGTAGCAGCTAGGTAGCTGCTTTAACCGCTTTTTGAAGTGAAAACTTCTTTAGGCGCGTTGAACACTTTTTGGGTGAACAAAAATTATGGAACTCGCGTCATCGTCACCGAACGCTTTCCATTTATGTAGAGAGTGTATGCAGATTGTTAATTACGAGCTTGTCATATATGAACGCTTGCGACTTAATAATCACGCGTAAGCAAGATTATAGTTTCCAAACCTCAACATATGGATACGAGTTTTACTTCTTTTTTTAACCTTATTTGTGTCCTTTTTTCGCCTATTCGGCCGGGAAGCAAGAATTATGTTAATATTTCATCTGCGCAAGCTGCTTTAACCGCTAGACCAACCGTCCACAACAATCACTTAGTCTAAAAGCAGTAGAGCACCTCACTGGTTGGGTACGGCGGTTGGCACTATAGTGTTTACTAATCAAACGTATCAAATTGATATTCATAGTGCTGCGTCGGTTTTAGCAAATGACCGTTAGTCAACATATCGTCTGTGTTAGATCGCGCGCGGTGCGTTCGACGCCTAAACAAACAGTCATTACTGCCGACATCGTACGTGATCGGCACCTGAACGTTGTTGATGTCGCTTGAACATTTATTGTCATATCAGTAATAATTTTACATTCATAAAGAATTTGGCTTGAAACAATCGTAGCTCTTTTAGTTTTACAATATTCTAGTGACTCGCTTTGGCTTCCAAGGGGTAGCACTGATTATCTATAGCTAGATGATAAAAAAAAATTCATCCGGTCACTGCCAAATATCACAGGCTCAGTCGTAAGAATAACTTCAAGATTGTCTGAAAATTTCATCAAAATCGACTCAACGATTTTTAAAACAATAGGGCACACACATACATAGATTTTTATATATAAGATAACTTACAAAAATTACAGCGGGATATTGTTTGAAGTTGTGTTGTTATGTTAATTTGAAGTTTAAACTAAACCAAACTAACTTATATGTAATGTATCAGACTTTATTTTGTACAAGTAAGGTACAAACAAGCGTCGAGTGCCGGATGATTATACAGTCTTCTGAAAATATTTCTTTTAACAATTACTTCGTTGTGCACTTCGATGAATGTATTAGAATACAAAATATAGTAGAACAGACCAAAAACCTGACTAAAACGATACCAATACACAGATTGTGCACTCATTTTAAATGCAGCAAGCAGGCCGTCGGCGACAACATGAGAGCCGCATGATGGAGTACTTGTACGTGTTTCTACTAAATTTCATGTCCTTTTACTGTTTTTAGAAAACTTTACATATTTTCATGTTGCGCATAACTTACACACATACTAACAATTACATAATCTTTTCATATAATAAAACGGTAATGGAGCCAATCTGTCGATATTTTTTTTTTGTAAATTATAATCACAGTGTAGGTACTTTGTTATCGATGTACATGCAATCTTTTTATTTTGTTTGTCAGTATGTCCCTTGTATGCACATTACTCAAAGCTACTGGATAGATTTCTAATATTAACGTTCCAAAAATAACGTGAATAATATATTTGTTATAATGTTACTAATAAAATATTTAATTATTTGTTTTGTTTTGCCATCCGGAATCTATATTGATCCATTTTTGCTTTTTCACGCTTACGGTTCTCCTCTCCGATAGGTAGTGACGATCTCTATACTATCATAGTGCTATTGAAGGGAGCGCGAGCACCAGTCTTCTCATTGCAGCGTCGGCTGTCACTTCATTCACAAGTCAGTTCACTTGACGACACCAACACTGTAAATTCTGTTATTTTAAAACAGAAGGTACTTTGTAATAACATTATTTGTCATGTCACTAGTGTACATATTGAAATTATCGTGAATTACTTAGTATGTCTAATGAAATAAATTATCGCGCCATACAGAATCCAAATCTTATGAAATGCAGTTCTTTTTGACACTCAATAACGTCGCAATTACTGACCTTTTCGGCATGGTACTATGACCGTACGAAGCGGAAACGTTCGCAGATGGTTCTAGGCTCCTTGGTTTAGTATACCATTGCCCTTTGTAATTGTTTTTCCGATAATTTTTTCTACTGACGGCTAATTCCGCACATCGTTGGTAGAGTGAACCAAGTAACCTTGCTATATGCCACTCGCGGTAGAATACAGTTGTATCTAACAGCTAACCCATTAATATGTAGCCATGCACTTATAATTTACCATGCAGTGAGATATCCTAAACTACGGATGATTTTATATTTTATATTATTACATTGTATGTCTATCAAATAAACTTGTCATTGTTACAACAGTATCCGTTGTGTTATTTTGATTTATTCTTATGATAATCACCTACATAAGCAGATGTCATAATAGAAAGAAAAATCTAACGTATTACGTATGGGAGAGATTCATTTTATTTATATACAGATTGTTCTCATTACATAATAACAAACATTCCTAAAATATTAATACCTATTATATTTTGATCATTAGTATTTAACACATTATTATTAAGCGTATTTTATTTAACAGTAACATGTTTTTCCCTCGAGATGAACCAAACTCTCAAACTGACCCGCAAAACTTAACCAGTAAATACCGAAGCCGTTCAAACTATCAAAAACTTAGCACTAGTCTACTTGTTGGCCAACCCTTGTTTAAAACGAGCCTCCCAGCTGTGCCCTTACACGTGACTAATGTTTGTATGACTGTCGTTAACCATTAATGAAATATTTTCTCAGAGTGGAACGTTATACTATTTAGTTATGTAATTGTCATATCCATTTCATTTTTAATTTTTGTAAGGTCTTCGGTGATTTTTATAATCTCTCTTGGTGTTAAAATGTGTCCAATAATGTTTAAGCGTAGTTTGGAAAACTGGTACTTAAATGGAGTTGGTTTATCATATCTCTATCTATGACTGAAAAAACTTGGAGAAGCTGGATTGTGTAAACAACCGACAGTAATTATTTTAGACTTGTTAAGTCCAGGAAAAATGTTATAGGTAATGTTAGGTTTTATATTTAAGTCCCAAAGCACATTACCGATCTGCCGGATAATAAAATCAAGCACCATGTCACGCGGCTTTTGATGTCAAAAGGCCATTAGAGTGGATCAATATGTAAACAATGGTGATGTCTGGAATTTTACACCGCTCTCTGCATCCGCTAAAAACTATTGTAAACGTATTTAAATTTTCCTTGTTCAAATATGTACCTACCTAAAAAAGTTAATATAACCACATAGTTTCTTACCGGTTCTTCTTGATGACAGTTATTTTCTGAACCGGTGGTTGTTTTGACGGTCATAAGCGCCTTCCTAGGGCACAAATTGAATTAAAAAATTTGACTTGATTTGAATTGATTATCAGTGTTGATTGACAAATTATTTTCAAATTACAGGCTATGCTATAGAATTAACCTGGCAAACAAGGCTACATTATTCACCTAATAAGTATAGTCTCATTTTTCATTGCAGGGATTCGGCGAATACACAAGTTACTATTGAGAGGTTACTGTTATAATTACTGTAATAATACATTTTGTGATGCGAACTTCAGTGAAATGCAAATTCATAATTCAGTCGGATAGTTCGTAACCGAGATACATCAAATCTAACCTGCCAAGGTTGGGAACTTTAAGTAAAGTTGAGTAGATTTTCGAGCCGACTGTATCGCAGACGTTGACTGAAGTAACAGATTTGAGCTGCGGGGCTCTCTGTTCCGTGTTGGCATTGCTCTAGACATTTCCCGATTCAATTAATCATAGTTTAAAATTGGACTTTCTATGGAGACGTGATGGGTTCCTGTATAAAATTATTTCAATTACACTAGTCTACAAATTAAATTAGATGATTAAATTTGATTTTAATTTAATGATTTTGTTTATTATTAACCGTATTAACCGTATGTTCAATAATCATTTGACTATAGTAATCTACATATTTAATAGACCATGTAAAAATATAAACTACTAAGGTGTCGATGGTTTGAATTGTAAATGTAATAAAGTGTTGGTTTTAAATGAATATTTGTTTTATTTTAAATTGTACACTTTACATTTTAAAATAGTGGTGATGCCTTTATTATGGCAAGAAAAATACTATATTATTGAACGATTTATTATTCTTAGTATAGAATATTTATTAATGCAAATAATCTAGTCTTTTCAGGAAAACTTTGTATGGCGACATTGGGTTCCAAACATCTTAACAATATTTTTCATTTGCAATCTCTAAATAAATATCTATGCTACTATTTTAATTGAGTACTAGTAATAGTCCGCGCCTTTGTATATATTAATTATATTTCAGTAAATAATCATAAAATTAATAGTATAATTCTTAGTAAAGAACTTTACTATCGGATTAGGTAAATTACAGATAACATTTCTTACACAGCTATACTATATATACACTAGTTCTTAAAATATTATAAGTTTTCAACTAAAAACGATTTATTACATGACTTGAATCTTTTACTATTTAATAATATCAGACTGGGCTACTCAACACATATATGACTTAAATGTGCAAATAGATGTTTTGTTATTGAAATTATTACTATGCTAACAGACTGACAGTCAGAATCAATATTCGTACAGTACAAATACAAATATATTGTCGAAATACAAATATACTGGAGGTACATATCCCTAAAAAAATATTTAATATCCTATATAGAGAAACGAAACCGAAACATTATTGAAAGTACTTAATCTAGTTTATGAATAACCAAGAAATAATCTATGACCTTATGTCAGAAGATATTTTAAAGAATACAAAAACAATGTTACAAATCCTTCATTTTAGTTACATTGACTGAACTAAATAGAAAAGTAAATTAACAAAGTACGTATTTCCAGTGTTTGTTAAAGTTGAAATACCTTCCTCCGTTATGATATGATGATACTTAAGATATCAGTAATAAATAGTTACCAATTACGAAGTTAGCGTAACTTCCACTGGTCAGTACTCGAAAGGCTAACAAGTTAATTCGAAGCGGATCCGGCGCCCCCGGGAATCGAACACCGGACGTTGGGTAAGTAGTAGATATATTAAGAGGCTATACCCAAACGCCGTCGGAGCGGGCCCGGCTTTAAAATTAAATCACGCTTTAGTTTCCAACTAAACCTTCGGAATCCGAACTTTGTCTGTTGAAGATAACGATTCGCCATTTAAGTGCTGTTTACATTTGAACAGTAAAATGCTTATTGTACTAAGTAACTTAGTATATTAGTCGATAATAAATACTCATGTTTAAAAGTGTCTCTCATGTCTAGTCATTTGCAAATTGAAAAATTAACAGTCCTACAACTTTCACATCCGAACTCAGTCCCGTATCAACTAGCTTTAAAAATGGTCCACCTTTTAAATAGTAACATGACAAAGTTTCGTCACAGCTTGTAATAGTAGGTGATGGGAAGTCAACCTGGCAACTGTTCGTTATGCACTGTCCGATCCTTTTTTAATGTAATAATTTAATATAAAAAATTCGAACTCTGTGTTGATTTGACGAATGAAATTAAACCATTTTGACGGGTTTATCACTATATACGTGGTGGTTCAATACAAAACCCTGTCACCCTTCAAAGGGTTTAAAGATCAAAATTTCTTGTTATTATTTTGTAGATTCAAGTAATGTATAGAGACGAGTCAGGTAGCCCCAGCCGGCGGGTAGCCACGGCCACTATGATTTCTAAACAATACCGCACATATAGATAAATAGTGCATACTTTAAAAGGACCGCAGGGTGTAACTAGGTAGCTAGTTACATATTTCAATCAGTAATCACTTAACCTCCCAGCAAACATCGAGTATTGACCATTTGTTTATAGACATAGCAAGGTTTATGTGTGTTGATTACTTCTTTGGTGTAGTTATTTTATATTAGAGGTAAGTACATTAATTTTAATTATTAGATACTTCATTCGGTGGCTATTCTAGTCTGTAAATTAGGTTTTAGTTTGTCGTTTTATTCAGATTTATTTTTGCCATAAATTAAAATATTGAATCAAGGCGATCGGGTAATGCCCGACAAAATTTTGTCGGGTACCTTCGGACAATTTTGGGTGGGGAAAATATAATTACATTTTTGTTTATTTACGTAATGGTGAGTAAAAGTTTAATAGAAATAAATACATATGTATGTATTTAAAAATATATGAGTATGTTTACCCGTTGTTTGGTTTTTTTTTTTTAACGTGGGGAAATGCGTTTATGCATCCCTTCCCAGTCCGGGGAAACCAGGAGGGGTATGTGGGACTCACCCGGCGCTACTCGCCGGGAATACCCACTAAAACCCCACGGCCATCTGTCACCTTTCTGGGGTGACACGGGTTCGTGCTTGGCAATCACCGCGTCACCCCAGCGACCGGCCCGGCCTGATCTTAAGCCGGGCCCCATCCGGGCGGCCTGGCAAGCTGCCCTATCCTTCTGCCGGACTGGTGCAATGGGAGGTGGGTCCCCCGACCCACCCCCCAATCCGGCATCAGGGCGGCGGAAGAGCTCGGACGAACTAGCCCCTCCTGCCGCCCCTTCTTCTGCGACGGAGAGGGTCCGCTTGGGCATCCGCCTCACGGACCCTCTCCGCGGTCTCCTTCTGCGACATGACCTGTTCACAGAAGGAGGCCACTTCATTCCAAACACTCTCGCTGCCGAGCATGGCTCTCACCACACCCGACAGCGAGAGGTCCGCCCCGACCGCCGCCTCCAGAGTGCGGCGCGGCTCAGACCACGCAGCACACTCAGAAAGAGTGTGCTGCGCAGTGTCCTCCGCCGCACCACACTCGTGGCAGGCGGCTGTTGGCTCCCTACGAGCTATCCTATGCAGGTACCATCCGAAGCAACCATGCCCGGATAGCACCTGCACAAGCCGGAACGAAAGGGAGCCAAATCTCCGGTCACACCACTCTTTGAGGACCTGGCGAATGGCGTTTATGGTGTACGTACCATAACGCGCATTTGCCAGGTCCTCCGCCCAGCGCCGCATCATATCGGCGCGAGCCACCAGCCTCATCTCCTGCACTGCTGCAGGAGATGGGCGCTCACCACCAACCCTCGTCCTCGCCGTCGTGTACTCATACACGGCGGCGAGTACCTCCGCCTCAAACTCCCATGGCGGGGAGCCGGCAAGCACACAGGCCGCCCCCGAGGACACCGTGCGGTATCCGCGAATCACCCTCAGCGCCACCGTACGCTGCGTTGTTTGGTTTGCCATAACACGGACTGTCTAATTTGAAATCAGATGCCCGCGTGTGTGTGGACTCAAGATATTATTAGTATTTATTTATTTTCAGAACATTTAGAAAAATGCTAAAATTTAAGAAAAAGGTCACATACAGAGGCAACTATGATGAAAACGGAATGAAGCAAACATTTGGTGCCTCTTTCAGACGTATCTAAGAAAATTTTTGTAACGCATTCACGTAAAACACAAAAAAGCGAGATGCTCATCGTCATAAAAGATTAACTACAAGAGAAAGCTATTAAGACTACTGGTACTATCAACAAAAAGAACACTGAAAGGACGGCAACTAAGAGAATAATAACAACAAAACAGAATATTCAAAATCTGTCAAAAGATAAAAAAGCAGAATGTATCATTTGCAGTGAAGCTTTAATGAAAACTGGTTCCAATGTCACAAATGTAAAGATTAGGCACTTTGAGCTTGTGTGGATATTGATCCTTCACAGTCTTGTTTCTATTGCGATGTACGTAAAGCCAAAAAATGGCTTGATCATCGCTAGTTATTTATGTCCGGAGCTACCTACCAAACTTTTTGTGACCATAAATTAAGACTGATTCTAAAGCTTAATTTAAGCTAAGAAATAAACAAAAATACAGTTTTTGTTTTATTAATGATTACATATATGATTTATTTTATTTTTAAAGAAAAGAAAAGTCAATATATTATATTTTAAATACACTATGAAAATATATTTTTTTTATAATTTGCAAACAGCCGGTGAAAGTTTTTTACCATTTATTTTAAATTTTGATGTTTCTGATATTTTAATCCGATGTGATTTAAAATTCAATATCGATAAGACTTCCAAATAATTGAAAGTAAAACTTCGAAATACGTATCCGTGCTTGTATATTTTCTCCAAATCTCGTTTTTTTTTACATATACAGTCATATGTGTCAAACAATATTAATACTTAATCAAATTAATAGCGGAATAAATGACTTGCTGCTATTTTTTTTGTAGATAATATTTTTTGTATAATCTATATTTTCCCTTTAACATGAACAATATTATAACTTATAAAATAAAGCAAATAACATAAAGAAAAACAGAAAAATATGTATTTCGTTTTAGGAAGGAAACCCTTCCATTTGTAGAATACAAGAATAACAACAAATCAAAAGGCTAATAAAGAAACGCGAACAGCACTTCGGAAAGTATTTCTTTCATCGCAGTCAAACTTGCGAGTCGGGAATTTCCTGCGAACGGGAAACAAGAGGGATCACGGAACTAGCGACGGCGTCCTGTCGACGACTCTATAACTGTATTCTACAAAATATTTTTATTTTTTTCTCTATTTACCATGATTTAATTGTGGAAGCTACATTTTTATACCTTATAGGTTTAGCGTTATGGTCACAGTCTCATCTGATGTTAAGTGGCAATGTGGCACAAGATAATGGACACCCTAAGCGTAGTAGAGTGACTGGCTCTTAAGTGCAACTGCCGAAACACACCTTCACGTATTTGACGAAAGATTTTCAACTTGAAGGCAGTAACTAGCCAGGTGGATATTAGAAAAGGTCCTATCGCAATGTTATTCGGTTAACGAAAGCGCAGGCTTACTGCAGCAATTCTAACATTACCAACTGATCCATCATCGCTTATATCATAATAGGTCCAGGTTATAGGTAATAAGTTATGCAGTACTAAGAAAATCGGTCCTTAAATATTACTAGCGAAACATGAGTTAAATAGTACCCCTTTTTATTTTATTAACGAGGTGTTTAAAACGGACTTTCTCATCGTAACGATCGCAGGCAAAAGGTACATGTCGTAACTCATCGAGTGCTAGTCACCCAACACTACCTACTAAAACTCAACACGGCAACACTTCAAACTCCCATGTTGCCAGAGACTACGGACAGCGCCCACACTTCTTCTAATCTCTGGCAGGAACCAGTACCCAAAGCCAAATTGTCTTTTAATGTTAGCTAACATAAAGATAACGTAAAGAAAAAAAATGAGAATGACTCACGTCTGTTCTTGTTATTTATTTACAATTTTTTTTGCTTTAGCTAATGTTGTAAAATAACTTAGCTGGGGGACAGATTAACGCAAGAATACTATGATTTAATACTCGTTTCGGTCAATAAAATAAAAAAAGTTATATCTAAAAAAAAAACATTTTAGCTTTAGTTTAAAAAGTAAGTAGACACCGGATCACTTTAGAAGAAATTTAAATCAAAAATGTATAATCAAAGCAGACTAGTACCTCTAAGAACTTAATCATAATACGAAAAATAGTTTGTAGTTCCAATATATTTGAAAGTTTAAAGTTGACCAGAAATACAAACAGAACAAGTTATAACAAGCGTACAACGTAATAAACGATCCTGGTTCAATATTGGTTTCAGTACCTTATAATATAATCATCCGTAAATTATCCGAAGTTCTGACAGGAATACAATTTATCGACATTACAATTTAATACAAAACAAATGACTTGAAACTAATAGCGCATAGCCCTTGTTTCTTTTATTTGGCTTCGAGTTTCATTCGTTTTCATTTATTTAATACGTAAAAACTAACATTTATTTTCTTATTTTTATTAATATTGTAATTTAAAAGGAAAACATATCAGGTTATAATTAATTACAGTTATAACAAATTGCATACTTTTACAAGGCATCTGTAAGGCATCTGTTACATTATATATACTATATGCATATTAATATCATTAGTAGCACAAGCGTTATCTAACAAAATATAATTGTTAAAAAAATAACAAGGAAAAAAAGAAAACCAAATTCTATTTCTAGTGTTATTTTTCCTAACGTCCCAAACGACGTATTTTGGTGTCACTCCTGATTTAGTGATATTGCATAGTAACAACTAGTATATATAAACAAGTAGAATCTCTATACATATCACTAAGACAATGTAAGAAACGTCATTACTTGTTATCTGAACATTCATTTCCTGGGGTATGAATTCAATATGCTGTCACTAATATCAACTTGTAACCGGATGCCAGCCAAGAGGCCCTGTTACTTACGGAATTGTATCTGAATATACCTATTCATAATAATCGAACTAAATGTAGCTTGGGATATTATGGCATACGTATTCTGAGTATATGTCCATAAAATTATTAAAGCAGTCATGATACAAATACATATTTTAAAAGTCAACTAACATCTACTAATTTTACTCTCATATGTTTTTCTTTACTATCCAGAATAGGCATCATCATACTAATACTGTAAATGGGAAAGTGAGTTTGTTTGTTTGTTACGCTTTCTCGCCTAAACCGCTGAATTGATTGTGATGAATTTGGGCACAGAAATAGATGGGATCTTATAGGACTAGAAAACTTATAGGAAGTGGGGTAATCAGAGGGATAAAATTTGTATTAAACTTTTTATTGTGTTATCTGATTTGTTTTCGAAACCAATATTAATGCCAACGAAGCCGCACGTAATCTCTAGTTTCGAATATATTACTAAATTCCACAAATAGAAATTTAAAGTATTCATAGATTATGTTTGCATCTATTTGTTCAATATCTTTAGCAGTACAGAACAATTTTTAAAGTGATTATTTTTTAAGTGCGCTGAGCACTTTGTTTTGCGCGTATTGAATTAGATTGATCCGACACGCTCGGCTATGTAACACTCGTTCGACAGGGATCGAGAGATATATAGTCAACGCGACACTGGTATACTCGCTCGGTGAACGTTACATGGGAGAGGAGTTTAACGCATCAGTCTCATATAGTATCGACATAAATAGTCCATGAGGAATCGGCGCATGAGTACCGAAAACTATGTCACCTCAATTTTATTATGCGATCCTCTTCAAATTACCCTACTGATGATATAAATGCATGTTGCCAGGGACAACCCCGTGCCATATTGTTTAAACAATTGCAAGGAATTGTTATTTTTCAACGGGACAATTTTTTTTATTCTTTATTGTAATACAAATAAAAAATGTCCTATGACTTTTCACGATAAAGTTAATATTTTTAGAGATATTAATTTTTAAAGGTTCAAAAAAATCTCAAATTTGGGTATTTTTGACCCATGAAAAATATATTTAAAAATAAAATAAAATATATTTTTTTATTCTTTATACAATAGTTAATAATATTCTGTCTTGTTAAAATTGGGTAAAAAAAACTTAATCTTTTGTAGCATTTCAATATAAGATGTAAATCAAATCGTAAAACTCTTCAATAACTTTCACTTTATATCACTGTAAAGGGACATGGTATAATCAAATACGCCGAACGTCAGCCACTACAGTTCAAATGGAATTTTTTCGCTCTTAAAAATGGCGAGCACGTTTCTAATATAGTGAAAACAATATTCTAGTGACCGGGTGATTTCAGAGCAGATGCTTCTTGCCCTTCCAATAATATCAGTGTGCTTAGGTGCGGCAGGATTTTTCATAGTTTTGAAATATGAACGCCATATTAACTTGTGTTAAGTTCTTGTTTGTATATTAATACCTTTTAGTTGGATTCTAAATTGAAAACGTTGTAACTGTTTACACTTTTATATTTATTGTATTCTCTATGACCTTACATCTAAACTGTACTAAAGGTTTGTACAGAATTTACTAAAAGTTTGTAGAAATAATATAGACCAATTAGTTCGCTTGTTGACTATTACTACAAAGCATTATTCACAAGTTTTTAACCCTATATTAAATTTGATAAGATAAAGTTTGCATCAAAAACTTTCTATTCGGGAAGTGGTAGGACACGGTAGTTGTGTTCAATTAGAATGCGATCACCACACATAATGAATAACACCAGCTATAGCGATATATAAGTATATATATAGATATATACGTTTAGGTTACGTGTTCAGGACTAGCCGGTATTTTGATGATAGCTGAATGGTGTATGATGGCTTATTGGCAGTGTGAACTGACACCGCTTCAATTAATGTGACTTCGTATCTATGCAATGAGGGTGAGCTTACGGTGAAGGATAATATCGTGATGAAATCATAACATGGTAACGACGACTCTAGTGCCTACTTACCTAGCCACCACCATCATATTGAAAAACTGTCGCTAAAGAATTATTACACCTGTTGCACTCGACAGCCAATTCTTTAGCTAAATCCAGGCTTAGCTTGTTCACTGTCTTGGTCCACATCGTGACTTATCACCAGGCGGGATTTTGGTCAAAACGCTAAACCTATAAAGTATTAAAAATATATCAAGCATGGTGGAAGAGATGTGCTGCTGACGGAGCCGCAACCTCCATGCATATAGTAATAAAACAACCATAAGGAATCCCTTTTGAGTTCGAGGGTATCGAAAGACTTGTAGGCTCGTATAACACCAACTTTATATGATTACTTTTCTCTTGTAGGTTATTATTGTTTTTGGATGTAAAATAAATATTAAAATTATTATCACTGAGATCAATTTATTTTAAAAAGTTATCAGAAATACACTATACGTATATGGTTCGTAAAGTATTACCTATACATTTTTATATATAATTTTTTTGATACTGTCATAAATTTGTTATTCGATTCCTTCCACTGCGATAAAGTACGATATCGTAATTTGGAATCGCATATATCGATCGCTTTCGCATTTTTAATACGTCAAAGGGTCGTTTCAACCCGTATCGATATAAAAACCACATTAATCTGCACTTATCTCGGTTGTATTATTTAATGACGCGACATTTCGCGGTTATTTGTAACGCTTACAGCACGAGTTGACTCGCGATGCCTTTTTAGATAAGGGGTTTTTATGTCGAACGCGATACCATTATTATGAGTGTAAGTGAAAATTCATTCCACGTTTAAATGCTTTCTACACGGGTACCTTCTTACCGGATAATAAAATACGGTTTCGTTTTCATTTGTTGTGTATGAAAGAAAATACTAACTCCCTATGTCGTCCACACCTCCAAGGGTTTATATTACGGGCTTTCAATCTTAGAGTATGATTTTTTTGTATTTGTCGACTTAGCAAAGAGATCTTTCTCTTCGCCCAACTTTTTAGGTATCCATGACCCTGTAAGAAGTACGCAAACACGAAACACTGCAATCAAATGCTGTGGTGATATATTGATGACACGTAATCAAGAGTTGCGTGAGATGCGGGAGGACGAACCCATCTATACTTTAAAATAAAACTAATTTATACGGATTATATCGCGGTTATTTATTAATTTTGATCCAGACGTTTCGAAAGCTTTTCAGCCTTCGTGGTTTCAGCCCGTGACCACGAAGGCTGAAAAGCTTTCGAAACGTCGGGATCAAAATTAATAAATAACCGCGATAAAATCCGTTTAAATTAGGTTTATTTCAATGAATAATATTCGCGTAAACATAAGAAATCAACATCTATACTTTTGAAGGGCTCGCACCTATCACACTGGCTATCCAGAAGAAAAAACTGCGTGCTAGAATAACAGAGATTCTGAGATTTTTCTTCGGCAACTTTGTGCTAGTTTTTAGAATATTTTTTTTCTTTATAGTAAATTTTGTGGTATTTAACAGAACACTTTGTTTTATAGTAAACACAGTACAATTAAATAATACCGGCCTCCACCGATAGATATGGTAATCTATGGCCGGTCACAGCTGTCATCTAGGCTAATAAAAATCTCGTTAACTGTATACATACTGGCCAAATTTAGTCAATACTTAAAACAGTTATCATCACCATATAGAGTAGTAGCAACTTAGTCGAGTAGAGAGTAGTGGACCTAGACATACACTGACTGGTCTCTGAATAAGAGACGCCAAAACAGTAAACACTGTAAACAGTAAAATGGGTAGAAATATAATGGAAAATGATTACTAATCAGACTTAGCTTGTTAACGTATTTAGCTATTATAACTGCATTGCAAGCATTTAGTTCCATAGAAAATAATATGTTGCATTTGTTAAGAAAAAAAGACCTAAACAAATAAATAAAATTGAAGTGTCTGATTTTAACATCAAAAATAACAGCTTTTTACTAAATACATATGAAAGTATATACGGTACTTATATAAAAAATGAAAATTGGCAGGTAGCTGATGTTGAAAGGGGTAGCTCAGACTACTTTATTTTAAATTAGGGTTTTACGCAAAAATAATAATGAATAATTTTTATTTCCACCTGAACAAAGACGCGGGCATAGCAGTCGTAACTAAATAAAACCATGTGTATGAAATAAACGTAATCATTTATCACTAAATATGATTATTCCACAGAACAGTTTCCTTCGAGCGGAGCATGACGATTTGCATGAAATATAAAGGTGACCGCACACATAGTTTCCCGTTGTTTATAGCGGTCAGTAAGCTCGATGGTTTTGTTTGCTCTCCCCTTTTGCATTCCTGTGTTCGTTCCTTTATTG
Organism: Actias luna; assembly: GCA_039707435.1. Taxonomy (NCBI): domain Eukaryota; kingdom Metazoa; phylum Arthropoda; class Insecta; order Lepidoptera; family Saturniidae; genus Actias; species Actias luna. Next base: position 11,439,653 of record JAZHAC010000034.1, on the reverse strand, counting down.
TCTTACTTCCCGTTTATGATAATACAATATATATATTTAGATAACAACGTACTTACGAAATTGTATTGTTTATTTTAAAAATAGGTAAGATTTTATTAAAAAAAAACTTCGATAAATTTAGAAAATTACTGAGACTTATTAAGGTCATATAATTTTAAATGCGCAGTTAATAAAAGACCTTTTATTTTATTTTATTTTTTATTGTATATTTGTAGTGTACACAGAGTTCTAAAGATTTTCTATCATTTTTTACTTTGTAGATTTAGCGTTATGGCTACGATCTCATCGGATATTAAGTTACGGACTGCAACTGCTGCAACCTAGCTATACGTATTTGGCGGCAGATTTTCAACTTGAGGATGGTAGTTAGCCAGGCGGACATTAGAAAATCCTACCATCTATCACCACAATATAGACAATATAAACGTTGTAATTATTTTAAAATAATATTTATGTATGTTTCCCGTTTAGCCGTTTGACCTTTCATGAGAAATTTTCACCATTTTAATAGGGTATTATCATACATGGAATGTATAAATAGAAAAATAATAATAATAATACCGGTTAACAAATATTTCACTCCTAGAAATTCCTATAGTCTATAAGGACATGTTTTGTGTTACCGGTGCACACAAGATTTTTCTTTAAAATATTTCTTTTCACGTTAGGCCAATCGTGTTATGAATAAAATTGAAATTAACAAGCAAATGGAAATTTAAAAAATTAGGATAATTTTTGAAATTCCTAATAATATAAAATAAAATATATAAATAAAAAAAAAAATGTAGTAAGTTTAAGCCTTGTAAATAATTTATTAGTTGCATTGACGCTAGCACAAAATAGCCCTCAAAACCGAGAACTGCCAATAAGAATCTCGATCGGGTTTATAAATAAATTGGTTTATTCTATTTTGTGAAATTAAACAAATACATCGCCAATTATTCATTATACAATGTAGTAGTAGTATGCGGCTAAACAGACTCCATATGATATTTTAAGTTAAAATCTAACTTATTGCTTGGGTTATATTGGTTGGCTTTGGGAAATTATTGCACAACCTACAACTATTATAACCAAAAAAAAAAATGATTTAGGTATGAGTACCCATATTATATATCAGTTTACTATATCTTTTAGGTTTAGTTATTCCTACAAATACAAAATAAAAAATAAACACGGATTTGTTTTCCGACTGTATTTACAATATAAAATTGCACTTCCCCAATGACATCTCAATTTCATTGTTCAATTATAATCGAGAACTGTCAATTGACTGTCATATATATTCCATAAAATGGACACTCGATCACACTTCTGCGCTTAATGAGCAGCCCCTCCTATTGAAGATCAGCGCTGAATTATTAAAAAACCATTAGATGTGGGCCAAGTGTTGTGATGGATGGACTTTCGAATCCGATCCATTTCAATTTCGACCTCCCAATGTCTCTTTATAAGGGGTGAACGTCCCTCGAGCATGGTAATGCGGTTAGGTCACGTGTGCTGTACGATTTGTTTTTTATAATATTTTATATATAAAACGCATATTCAGCGACATAAAACCCTAAGCAATATGTAATTGCCTTTAGGATCCGGTCTTTAGTACTTAGCTATAGGAAATAAAAATTACGGTTTTTGTGGGTTAAAGAAGTTAACCTGGCAACCCTTACTTTCTTTAGGGCCGATTGCTATAATTCCCTATACTGTTGAGTTAGTCATTGCATATATATGCAATTAATTATTGTTCACAGTTCTAACGATATAATAAAATTTCGTATTTTGATAACTTTAAAATAACACTTTTGATGACTTTACTTCGAACACTGTCCAAAGTAATAGCAAATAAAATGAAAATAGAAACGACCCTGTGTTATTTGTATATATTTAATTAAACAGTAATTCTATCCTACTCACCAAGATAGATCCATTGAAGCAGTAATAAGTGCGTTCAAAATGTGTGGGGAAGAACGAAGAATAAATAGGTTAAAAAAGAAAATATAAATAAACATGAAAAATAAACAGTATTACAATGAAACATAGTAACGTTTATAATGTAATAATGCGATGAACATTGTTCACATCTAACCAGAAATGATGAGCTGATAAATCATATCTAGTCTGCGATTTATATCGCAATAAACGAGGAGGAATCGCAACCGTAAATAAACTGTTTTACCAAAATATTTTTAGACGTTCTTTCGTTGAACGATAATATTAAAGTTTGTTTAGTTTCTCATTCAAATTTTGATAAGAGATTTATTATATAGAATCTTTCATAATTTACACGACAACATCAGTTAATTAGTTTGTACTATTGCAATTTACATCTTTTTAACAAATTGATTTTGATATTTTTAAAGACATCATTGGATCTATGATTTAACTAAAAAAATATTTCACTTCATTTAGTAATCATTCAAGAACTATCTAATTTTAGAATAGTCGTAGACAACACTATATTTGCAAAAGAGTTTATATTACCTTGAGTTTATTTGCAAGTAGATTTTTTTTACATACTTGGTTAACCGTTCTTCGAATCATTTTTTAAAAAAGTAGTAATCTATAAAGATATCAAGGCAGTCTACACTTGTTCAAACACAAAAATCTACAGAAGATACGTACGCTAAAAACCCAGCCGTTAACTCGATCCTACTGTATAAAATAACCATCTGAGTAAACCGCCGCTTATCCCTAAGAAAAACTTTTCTTTGTGCAGGATAACTCGTTCTATCCCCCTTATGATATGTTTATGTACTTTGAGATTTTATGTGGACGTTTTGACGCCGAGCACGATTTTTATTGGGTTTATAGAATTTTATGACGCTATAATCTAGACAGTGGCCGCTGTTTTTCATTGTCTATTGATTTTGATGCGGTAGGGCCGTTCACTGTTCCAACAACGGGTTAGTGAAAAAATAATTATTATATGAGTAAGTTCTATATATTTTTCTACACACTTCTGAATTTGAAAAGATTCCCTGAACAAATAAATATATGAATAATTAATACTCAGTATATAACAAATTTTAACGGTATCAGAGATACTACATGTCTTGTAATTTTTTATACAATCTTGTAGTTATAACAGAAAGAATCGGTTATTTTAACCAGATATAATTAATAAAAATGGAAGCGTAAAATACAAATGAACGTACATATATACAAATATTTTAAATATGAACACAAACGTGTAAATGATAAACATAAGCTGACTATTTAATGTCAACCGATTGGTAGCCAATTATTTAATATTATATTAGCTTGTTTCCAAATCCTTTAGTCGGTAAGCAAACTGCCGTATATGAAATTGTCTTCCCAATGACAATTAAAAAGTAAGTATAAACAATTTCATTATTATCAATAAATATCCTCGAACCCATCGTAGGGATAACCTGCACGAAACTACGTTTTGAGGCGAGCTTTAACAGTTTGACGGCGCACTTAATGTATTTATATCGGGCACCGGCCAGCGGCATCTGTAGCTAATGATATCGCTGGACTAACCCTCCTACTCCCTGCCACCCCTTTCGCCTACCCCACTCCACTCCCAATAGGCCTCCATGACTCGGTCATTAGTTAAACACGCACAGCCACCCGCATGTCGCAAGTTTATCTTTGGCTAAACTGTAGGTATGTGAACTCGATTAGCCCTTTGATCAAATAATACGGTGATAAAATAGGGTTTTGGGAAATTAAATTATATTAAGTGTCATTGTCGACGTCTGCCGTTGAAGTGGTGAAATTAGCTTTGTTATATTAAAAATACAAGAAGCGGATCGTTTTATAAGAATACTGCGGGCACGGATAAATATAAGAATTGGTAAAAGCCTATATGGAAAAGAAGTGCAGAAAACTATAATTTATATGTCATAAATTTTACATATATACGTATAGTGAAAATTAAATAAAACGTTCATTATTTACATTCATGCTGTCGAAGTAAAAATATAGTCTGTCGTCACATAGTCTTAGTTAAAGATCGTCTTGAAATAGTTTAGAATGTTGCCAAATAATACCAAAAAATTACATTCACTTTTAGACTAATATAATTTATTTTTAGGATACTCTTTGACAAATAAATTCAATTCTGTTTAGTTTAATTATTTTTTGTATAATTTAGAGCATTATTAAATGATAATTGTATTTTGTCAATGAACACATTCTTTTTTATTTCTCACAATGACGAATTTACTGGCCTTAATCTACCGTGTGAATGCCGTAATGCACTAATATAATTATATACTCATTGTACATAGCTATTCAATGGTATATTTTCCTTCCATCACTAATTTTGTAAGCCCCAGCCAAAACAAAGAGTTATAAATTTACTTCTCTATTGCTTTAACTCGGAAATCACTAATTTCTTGAAATCTAATTACTTCATAACCTTTTATTCCTTGAAAATCTAAAATTTGTTTTTATTGCTTTCATAGTATTCCAAGAAACGGTCATGAAATGTGATCATTTTATGACACAACGTGTATTTTCAACATTTGTAAACATGTAAATAAATGGAGTATCCGCAAGACACGCTCATTACTAGCAGGTGGTGTGCAAGATATACCGTCCTCTGGTTTAATTGGCGGTCACCAACTAGATATGTGCCGTTTACAACCAGATATTTTATGCTGCACAATATCTACATTTTAATTTTTGTAAATTTTAAAGAAATGATTATTTAACAATGAATCGACATTATTATACAACTATTTGTGTCCGCGAATCTGTTCGCGTGGGACTAAAATTTTATTAAATCATTCTCATAAAAAATGATATATAGCCTATGTTACTCAGGGCTAATGTAGCATTCTAATAGTGAAAGAATTTTTGAAATCGGTCCAGTAGTTTTTGAGTTTATTCGTTACAAACAAAAATACAAATCTTGCCTCTTTATAATATTAGTATAAATATAAAAAATTGCTTGATGTATCAATTTCATTTCAAACTTTTAAGTAAAATGATCTGGGTTTTATTCACAGGTTATATAACAATCATATTTTTAATTTCCTACAATTTTTTTGTTACCTCAACGTTATTTAAATATAAAGTACACGCCCGAATCCCTCTTTACGTGTCATTTTAAATTACAAAGAATTACTAAATCTTAAAAACTTGGCACTACTAATATAATTGTACATAAGAAAAATAAAAAGGTTGTAAATAATTTCTCAAGTGGAATATATCAAGTAGCCTCTGTAGCGGTCACTCGATTAATACTAACATTAATCTCAACCTGCCCCTAAGCTGAGGGCTCCTTTAATTTATGCCGTCGTTTTAACAATTGATGGTGAAGGACATGCTCTATATGTTTTGTTTACCTATAAAATTTAATTAATATAAAGTTTAAAATAGTAATTTTACTACACATAATATCTGCCTATGGAAGCAATTCTGCATTCGTAAAATATAAACTTCATACGTATCTATAACAAGATGGATTCGAATTCATTCGTGCAAAATACCCAAACTATGTCCCGTGAAATATTGTAAAAATTACTAATATCAAGACAAATAACCGAAATTAATAAATTATTATATAAATCAGTATACTATAGATCAAGAGCCCATCAAAAGTCACCTACATATTTAGTGTATCTAAATAATTATTATTTATTTCAAATATCCAAAAGGTTGTGTTAAAAAAATATATGGAATAATTACAAGCCTATATAATATGTCTAGAAATGAAATCTAATTTCGTTTGAAACTGTAATCGTTCCTAATGAATGGTGAGCGGTCGCCCTAAAACGAAGGCATGCGTAAACTCGCGTCCGCTCTGTCCGTGACACTCGCCTACGCTCGTCCCCGTTGAATATTAATTCACTGCCACATCTAGCACAAACATTGCCCGCCCTCGACAGATGTAAATTGCATGGAAAATTTGAGACTACGTTACTCTAATTTTAAGGGTATCTTGCTAACTAATTGTGTAGATGTAATAAAATAATTCCTAATTATGACAAACTTTTTTTTTGTTCACATTTTATAGGTTTTATCTTTAACGTCATAAAATAAGAAATAATCATTATTGAAAACAAAATAAACATATTGCTGAGTACAATCCTTAGTAATATTACAAATACGAAGGTGGGTTTGTAATATTACTAAGGCTATATTCATTTCATGACTAAACCGTGAATAGATTATGATGAATTTTGGTATAGAGATAGATGCAAACCTGGAGATGGTGAGAGGCTCCTTTTTTTACGAAAAACTTCTAGAAAGTGGGGTAAAGAGAGGAATAAACTTTGTATGAAACTTTTTATTGCGTCACCGATTTGTTTAATAAAATCAATATTAACGCGAGCGAAGACGCCCGTAAAATCTAGTATTAATATACTTAGAGGCTGAATAGTACTAAGTAAATAACACTAAGTATTGGTATTTCATTTTCTCATATTAGCTCGGTAAAACGACTGCACAGCACTTTTTGATAAGTATGGTACAGTCCACCAACCATTTTCGGAGCCAGTTTGCTAAATTGTCTCTTCATCCTTGTTTTATTTTATCTCATATCCTATAATATCTGATTCCTTATCTATTTCCATAAAAATCTAAAGCCATAAATATATATTCGTTATATAAGATCTCTTGAACGGGAATCGAACTCTTATCATCAAAAACGAATTATATAACTATCAAATATTAGTTTTGTCCTTAAAATTATAAATTCCACGCCGACACAACGGTACCCTCACTAAACTCATATGGAATAAATTTTCAACTTAATTTAACTAGACAAACACAAAGGGCCAAACGAAAGGGACCAACTTAATTCGAGTATTACGGTGGAAATGATAACGTAGTTGCACTATTTACGTAAATCTAAGAAAGTATTGCTATGAATTTAATATGTCTCTAAAATATTTCAATATTTCTCTTATCTACATGCCATCATTTTACTGTTAGAAATCAAGAATTCCTGTAATTTTAGATATCAATATGTATGAATTTATACTTTATAACACTTTAAAAATGTCCACTGTCGACCATAATGCTATGAGGTATTTTCTTCCGGCTAACCGGCACTAACGTAGTAAGAAAAATAAAAGAAAAAGAAAAATTTTAGGTACAGAAAATAAAATTAGTAAAAAATATAAGTAAAATCATATCGAACCATACTAATATGGGTACAACAATATAATATGACTTTTAGAAACATGAGTATCGAGTGTGTTCAAATCCCTTTCTACTTAGTATTTTGAGGGACACTTAGTTATTTTGGCTACTGTTAGGGCTGTACTGCTTTTCTTAGTCGTGGTTTTGGATTCGGATTAGTTGTTACCGATGTTCGATGACACAACTCTCGCGGTCTATTTTTTTAACCCCGCTTAAGACTGCAATAATTGGTAGTTTTTATTAACTAAAAAAGGTAATTTGCTTCATAGAAATATTAAAGCATATATGATTATAGCGTTTATGTATTATAAAAAATATTTTACTAATAATAGCATCATGTTCTGCTTTACCATAAAATACATTTGTAAATTTTACTTTAATTAATCAAAGTAGGATATTTTGTTTGTAAGCTAACTTCAAATAAAGATGATATAAAATTGAAACTACCGTATCCATTCATTCTATATTGCACAGATATATGAAAATGTCACTTACGCATCGAATCACTCTCCGACATCCGATTTCGCGCTCGAATTTACTTTCACATCTGTCACAAAATAATATGCTGCCTACTGACCTGTTGTTTTGCATTTAGCATATTTTTTTATTTATCATTATACTGAATACTTAATTTTATATGTAAATTACAATACACACAACTACATAAATATAAGGAAATACAAAACAATGATGGACATTGGTGAAACCATTGTTATGAGCATGAACTGTATTGATGAGTGAAAACCATAGCATTTTATTAAGTATACCTTATAATTGAAATTCTATCGCTATACATTTTTTATGGTGAAAAAAAAAAACATTTGCATAATTTCTTTCGCAAAATATGTACTCACAATACACAGGATAGGTCACAAGAGTGTCGTGTGGAAAGACTTACCAGGTGATAAATACGGCCCAATACCGACAAAAAGACACCCCGGAAACTGACACTCCGTACTGACCAATACGTGTATTCTGACTACGACACTTAAAAATTCGTTTTTTCACTTAGTTTAGTATATATACTCTCATGAGTCATCTCGTCATGTAAAACTAAATAAACATAAACTAATAGAGAGACGAACTTCTTAGCAAATCATGGATTCACCTTACGGGTGCCGGGTCCAACGAGTGTCAGAGAGGGAAACTCCGAACAGATACCTACATTTGTGACACGTCTAGGTTTAAAGACGTCAACACTTACCTTCATTACTAGCGTTTCTCTCGCTGCCCACCCAAATTTGTTAGGAACCTGATACCGCAGTTTTAGAACCACGTTTTAGTATAGAACTTACTGCAGTACTAGTCAGGCCAATATCTTTTAGAAGATTGTAGAGAGATTTTGCTGGCATAACGATCACTCCCACTTCGACCGTGTATAATTTAATCATGTAGCCATTTCTGTTTAGGTCCTTTAGTAACTCGTAGAAATTTTTTTATGGCGTGAAACTTAGGTGTGTTTATTTCCCATGAGACAATAAGCTCAATCAGTAATATGTGATTAGCAGTTCTAGAACAAATAAATATATTTGGTCTGGAAGTCAAATATTCACCACCATATCCACCACCAATATCACCCAAAGTCCTCTGAATATAATATATGAAAAATGATGGGGATTAAAAGGAAAATAATTTACAAAACATAATTTTATATCACTTTATAAAGTAGGCATCAAGTGGGTCAAACTTTTCGTGCGTTCAACAAATATTTTTTCTAACATATTAATAACTTATGTATTTATTGATATATAAAAAAAAGTAATGTGATGTATATCACGATAGGCTAAATCGTATGGCCTATCGTTAAACTCTATTCAAGTATAATTACTTAATAATATACAGTCAATATTTAATAATCAAACAGGTGGTTACAGTGAAGGATCATGATTAAATCAACATGAAATACGTTGATTCTGTCTGTGCATCTGCTAATCACTGTATGAAACCGCAAACTGTCATATTCAATGTACAACGTTACCCATGGTAAATGTTAAATGCATGCAATTCGATGCTGAATAACCTTTTCCTACTAAATTATATCCACGCCCTATACATGTCATGTAAATGGAATTTTAAATAATTTATCGTAATTATCTGATACATTAAGAGTTCAATTTATAGATAAATTAATTATCAACGAATTAATTATTTATGCTTCTATAGATAAAGTAAAACTGTAATTGGGCCAAATCTGTATATTAATACTGGGCTATGTATAGTACGGAATCAAATAAAAACGGAATAGGCAGATGTACACTAGGATTTAAAGAAAAGGACCGAGAAAAGTTAATAGATATAAATATTAAATCAAAATTTAAGAATGCATACACAACATATAAACAGCTAAAGTGGAGATGTACAGGGGATATGATAAGAAAGAAGAATGGACCAGACTAATTACAGAATGGTAGCTAATAGATGGTAAGAGAAACAAAGGTAGACAGACAAGGAGGTGGGAGGATGATTTCAAGAAACTAGTGGGTCCAACATGGACTCATACTGCAAACAGGACAGAATGAAACTGTTTGGAGGAGGCCTTTGTCGGAAGACAAGTTGTACTAGAATAACTACCGTTTGTCGGTCTAATGTTTATAGTTAATAGTATAATAGTTAAGTTTTAGGCACACACAAACATTTCAAACCCGTAAACAGCAATAAAGGCTTTTTATTTTATCTATTATATTACTGGATTGCGATACCGCCACTATACTTATGGTGATGAACCTGACACAGTAAATTTGATTTATTTCGTTTCACGATCCGACAGTCTATATACCCGGTTTCTGAAAGGTTGCTAGCCAGCAAGACAATGACGAATCCCAATAAACTGCTGATATTTCGGTGACCACCGTTGTTGTTAAATTGTTCTGTACTTCTCAACTTGTACAGTGTCGTTATCTTGTCATCCTTATCCTTACTAAATGTGAAAGTGAGTTTGTTCGTTCAATTATTACGCTGTCACGCCTAAACTACTGAATCGATTATGATGAATTTTAGTATAGAGATAGATAGACGGGAACCTGGGGACGGTGATAGGATACTTTTTCTCGCGATAAATTTATTGGGAGTAGGGTAAAGATAGGGATAAACTTTTTATGGCACTTTTTTTGGCTTATCCGATTTGTTTGATAAAATCAATATTACTGTGAGTGAAGCCACAGGTAAAAGTTAGTGCTACAATAAAAAGGGTTTTATAAAGTCATTAAAAAATACTATAAGCGAACAACTAGGTAATCAAAATTTGAAATGGCGAAATTAAAATTCCTAAAGAGAATTCATTATGTATTACTTAATTTTCTATAACAAAATAAATCCAATGTAAAACTACACTAATGAAAGGAAATGCGTTTTGTAGTAAAGTTTGTATAGGGCCCTTGACTTGTGAGCTACCCGACTTTAGTTCCGCTATACATTTTCATTCGGCAACATTGGCTGGGGGATGTTATTAACAAAGCTAATATGATTAGTTGTTGTTCAGTTACAAGTTGCGCCAGTGCAATATTCAACAGTTTTTGAGCTTAATTTACTTAAAATTGTTCTACTTTAATAAACTCATGAGATAAATATATTGAATCTCTCTGAAATCTATCTGAAATATTATTTTGAAGTGATGATAGCTCAGTGGTAATGTGTAGGAAAGCCGCGTCATGGAACGTGAGTTCGAATCCAACCACCTTTAATGAGCTTCAGCTTTCGGTGAAGGAAAACATCGTAAGGAAACCATAGCATAGTGTAGGGCTTTGTCTAATGCCCATCTGGCTAGCAATCACCCTCAAGTTGAAAATCTGTCGCCAAATACTAATAGGTATATTCCGGCAGTTGCACTTGAGAGCCAGTTCCTCCAATAAAGGCTGGCAACGCACCCGCGATTCCTCTGAAGGTCTGAAACAACATAAAAAAAATTGATGTCCATTCAACTACATTCTTTTTTTGGTAATAAAGTCTAATTACAGAGCTAAGCTTATGTTTATTAAGCAATACAAGTACCTCTTTCTTACTTAAATCATTATGTCATCTACAGATTTGTTTTTTTTTAGTATTTACTAGTATTGCTAGAATCTCTCCTGATGTTAACCGACGGCATGATTCAGGAAGTCAACACGGTAAATCTTGTGGATTACTTGCACTCAAATACAACTAGCTGAACACATCTCTAACAACAATCTTTCTATTCGTGAGTAGTAACGTACCAGGACATTAAATATTTTTTCCACCGAAATGTTTGTCAATTGACTCGATGTTCTTACACGCAGCTACTGAACCATCATTGCATCAAGTCCTCCTGAATTTTCTCTATCGCCCACTAAATGCCTTAAATTTCTTATTTTATATGATATCTCTGCCTTCTATACTTTCAGTGATAGCTTGTACGGACGCTGATGCGCACGGTTGATATGGTTTCATCAGGATATTTTCCATTACCGAAAGATCAAGCTCATTACACGGATTCGAACTCACGTCCTATGTATGACGCGGCTACCGTACACGCTACCACTGAGCTTTAATCACTTAAAAAAGTTTGCATATAACAAAATATATTTTGTTGACTTTGAAATAAATCATTCTATTTAAAACGTTTTTGATTACTCCATGTACCTACTTAATATTTTCATTTCGCCAGCGGATATTTTATATGCAACTTATGTGTTCTTTTATTATTTTTTATATTTACACGAATAACATGTTATGTTATCCATGATTGTAGAGATACCACGATCTACGTATTATAGGGGTTTCTGTCCCTCTAAACTGAAATTATAAGACGTCAGTACAACTTAGTTAATATTTTAAGTACTAATCTTTTTTTCTAAAATATTTTTGTTATTGTGTGATTTACAATTGAGGTAGTACTTTTTTGATATAGAATAAGAGTTAAAAGTGCTTAGTAAGCTTTATTAACTCTGTATATTTGCATTACGCAAGAGAATAAAAAATAAAAACAGAATGTCAGATAAAGTAAAAAATCAGAACGGATGTCAATGACGTTCGCCTGAGGGCGGGTGGCGATTGATCAATTACAGGGTTAATATCGGTATTGGCCTGCGGGTGCTGGACGGCGTGAAATACCGCCGCAACTTGTAGTTTGTTTTTCTTAAGTTGATCAAATTTTACATAGATTGGTAATCATCTGCCAAAGTAAATTAACCTATTTATCATAAGTTTGGTTGAGGCATTTTCATATATCAACTTTAGAGAATTTTCTCGTTCTCAGGAATACACGCATATTAGCTACTGTTCTCTAGCACGCTTAAAATTTGGGGAAGGATACGAAAATTGCAAGTTCGACTTCCAAAAAGATTCTACAAATAGAAAAACTAAATTTATAGTTAAAAATATTAGATCTAAAATTCGATATAAAAATAAGTCAACGAAACTCGAATGGCGTCACGTAAAACAATCGTAGGCAGAACTTTAGTTACATGCATACTATAAATATACGGTATAAAATATGAATTGCTAAATATTAATGTACAGTTAAAAATAACACAACTTTTCGTATAAAACCAAAAGACTTAATCATATGTATATCTAAAAATAATGTGAAATTGAACAACAAATAGTTTCTAAATTATAGATATCATTTTATATCACTCTAGAGAAAATAGGGTACGCTTCGCTAGCAAACTATATATCACGAGAGCTGAGACTAGTTTCGGAATTAAGTTACAATTAAATGGTCGTAAATTCCAAGTTTGGGTTCGGGTCACTTCTGGGAGTGCGACGGCAATTTATCAATTATTTACGCCACTTGGTCCCCGCGCGTAGTCTGCCGTCACCTGACTTCAGAGTGATTTTACGATCTGTTGATTGATGCGTCTTGTGAAAAATGTCTTCTTACATAAATAAAGATGTTTATAATTTATTAAAAAACCTAAATAAATATTATTTAATGCGCTGTCCTTTTCTTCGGGACTTTTGTAAAAATTTGCATGGCATTTTATATTTAAATAATATATTACGACCTGAGTGAATAGATAGGTGTTTTTAAGACACCGACCTTAAAACAGTATTCAATTACAGACGTATTATCATCAATGGTCAACAATTACACATTGACAGCTAAAATAGGAATTATTTAAAAGTAACTTTAAAAACGAATAAAAGTTAATCATATTGATTGTTCTAAGCTATATATGTATATGATAAAATTACTGATTATAAATAGGTACATGATAACTTGACGTAAAACATTGATGACATGCAGTAAATTCTACATCAATTATATTTTCTCTGCCATTATCTTGTTTTTCTCTTAAACCCATTTCTCTATTTTCAAAACTAAGAAAGTCTTTCAATACTAAGAATAAATAATTTAAAGTGCGACAACTGAGCCCGGACCCTGCCATCAGTCACTTAACAAAGTCCCGACTCCCAGCGGTGACTGCGACTTGTGGTCGACGCATCGATCTAAGTCAAACATGTTTTGGGCTAACGTGGCTACTCAGAAGCAATATTATTTGTTGTTACTATACGAAGTGACAAAACTACGTAACTATTCCATGCTATAATTATATGAAATGTTGTATGTTTTTATCCGTGACTAGATCCATATGTGTGTCTAACAAACACAAATGTGTGTGTGACTAAAATTATATACCTAACGTAATTTTATGTTAAAATTCTTATATGACTAAATAACAAAAAAGATGTTCTCGAAAAATGGGCTGACGGTGAAGGGATCATTGTAAAGGAACCTAAACTATTACGAATGTTCTTTTAGTACAACAATGTACTGAAAGCTAATGAACTATTAGATAATTTGTTTTTTAAATTATCGTCGTGAGCTGGCGTGGTAATGAAAGCCGTATATATCTGGAATAATAGTATTTTCTCAGTAGTAATATAGTGTCTAATATTTGTATTGTAAGCTATATTTGTTTAAAAGAAATCGTTACCTATGCCTGTATAAAAGTTAGACACAAATAGACAACGATTATCATAATTTAATGGAACTCGAAGGCGTGTAACAAATATCGTGGCTTTTAGTCTTATCTATTATTAGTTAAAAATACCAAATTCCATAATTCTCTCCGACTACATGGCAACCATTATAAATCAGGTATGGCACCCGCCACACTAGTACGTTTAGGCGTATTACGTAAAATCAGCCTCAATATATCCAGCAGGTAAGCTGGTGATAAGGGTCTATAGCCAACCGTAGGCTGACATTGCATCGAGCAGAGTCGTTCCCACTATGCATAAAATGAAAAGTCAACAAGTGGTTCTCTCTTAGCGTGTCAGGATCAGACAGTTTATATTTTGATGTCGAGAGGCTTGCAGGTCAACATAATCACAATTACCCCTGATTGATTGCTTATCTCACGGCGGTCGGTCACCCTTGATTTTAGATCATATTCCATCATATCACAGCGGTATAAATTGTTCTTACATAATTTGCTATTGAGTCATAATTAGGATTATACATAATATGAATGTAACCAAAAGGAATAAACATAGAAAATATTCTACTCTTTAGAAGAGTTTGCTTATTATTAGTTGTCTTATATACAAAAATACCACTATATCTTACACAATAGCGTGTTTATGACGTAGTTAATTAAGATGTAGGAACGGGCGATGGCTCCTTAACTGCAAGTGTTGCCGTAATTTACGTACTCCATTCAAAATATTGCTGTTTTATCGCGCCTGTCTCTAATTTAGTTGAATAAACTAAGTCAGCGATAGAACTACATCATAATTTAATGCAAAAGTTATATTTAGAATCTTGATACTAGATTGCAATTTTAAATAAATGAATAATAAGTCTATGTATGTACTTAATATTAGAATAATATAAGTATTTCTCTACTTCTTCATTGTATTTGATATTTTAATTTAATATTTGTTGATTTTATTTCATTTTTTTATATCCCGTCTGATGGTAAACGGGTATCTAAATTGTAACGTTATAAAATGCGTTATAGACTCTAAAACTAGATCTAATATGTTATTTCTAAATTATTTACATATAAATTCTATATCATATGCTATTCAGAGAATGTTAGATTTATTTAAAATTATACCAATCTGACACATATAACATCTATACTTTAGATTGTGATGGTTGTGATTTAGCTATTTTTGAACTAAGACATCACATAGTCTCATCAATTACATTACGTCTTAGGAATGTATTTACCTAAGTCCATACTTTTATTACATTTATGAAGTCTTAATTTACTTCAAAAACATAATTATATGTACAGAAGATTTACAGATATCAATATAGAATATCTAGACAACCAAATTTCGTAAAGCGTGTTGCAAATATGTATATACTTATTTAAACTTTGATCGTAAATTATAAATATAAGATTCTATTCAAATCACCTTTTCGGAGTAAGTAATTGCTTATGTAATTAGAAAATTGCTAGTTAAACAGTATATATTTATTTATATACATATACAGTACAAAATCGCAGTACATGAAATTTAGAACGGCTGTGATCTGTAAACGACGGCGCCCGTCAGCTGCTAAGCCAGAAGGATCTTTTATACGAACATTTCAAAGAGAGGAGGCGTCGAAGCTAACTTAAGCCTTTTGTTTGATAATACCTTAGATGAACGTTGCGTTTCGAGTTAGCGCACACTGCAGTCGTATCAACACAATATTTATAAAAGTGTAAATTTAAAATACATTGTCATTTAAAATATCGTATTATATGATAACACTAGAATACAATGTACCGTCTACAATATACAACATTTATGTAGAGCACCGTGTCACATTTAATAAAATGTAACCAGTAGCTCTAAGTCATGCACGTAGAAGAAGATAAAAGACAATAAAAAAATGTATGTAATTTTGACCTCTATATTATTATTTTTTTAGTTTATTAAGTTTTTGTAGGTGATGACGGGATAACAAAAGAGAACTACGTACTTGTAATGGGTTAATCGGCGGATGAGTGGTGTCGATTGATCATGAGCTGGATTGTTGTTCTCGCACAAATTTTGTTTTTCACTCTGTTGTTAATTTGTTCATATTGTATTTTTCTCAACGTCCGCGTTAGCACAATCTTGAACTTGCAAAGCCCATATTTCATAAGTGTCAGATGTCAACTGTCATAGAGCAATAATACAGAATTTGAAAACTGCCCTGGATGTGTTCACGTGCTTGCACATTGTAATGATAAAAACAAAACAATGTGAAGGTTTCTCTTTGTTACAGTTTTATCATGTATGTAAATAGGGTAATTAAAATGTGCTTTTTGGAATTTCACTCGAAGTAATTCTACACGTTTATTAAATTATTACTAGTTACCAGACAATAACTTTTCGTCCAACAAAATACCAGATCCGTACAATTTTGTATTGTATTTATGGCGAGTAGGATTTCTAATGGTTCTTGCGTAAAGTTGACAAATTCAGTAACGCATTAGTGATACCTTTAACGTTACAAACATGCATAGCAATCTTTACCATTAGCTGGTCTTACGCTTATTCACCAACCTAAGGTGAAAAACTAACTCATAAAAAAAAAGCAACGGTTTTCTATATCGTTAAGACATTACTTTAGTTGATAGTAAAAAAGTAATGTATCAAAGAAACAATCACAAACTTTAAGCGAGGACAAAACATAAATGAAAGTTATTATACAGTGTACTAACACCATAGGAGCCCCGTATTGTTTTGACGTCATCAGTCACGAGGAGCGAAAATTGTAACAATACCGGATTAGCACTTGACGCCTTTATACATATTCATTTTGAGAGTATTAAATTCGAGAGCCATACTCTAGTAAAGTTACGATTTACGCGACAGATGCGTTGTTTGGAACAAAATCGAGATAAAGTTTATGTGTTACTAATTATACAATTTATATAATTGCTTTTTTATATTCTTTATAGGCTTAGTATTTCACCACAAACTTACCTAATGTTATGTAGTAAATGTAACAAAGTGACCCCTTTTAGCCCGTGGTAATAAGCCTTATACAAGAATACGTTCTGAATTACCTACTGTTGCCGGAACACATTAGTACATGAGTGGCGACCGATTTTCGGCTTAACTAGCATTACAAAATACCTTACCATAACGATAAATGCAATTTTGTATCATATGTTAGTAATAAGTAAAATATTGGAGATGTGGAATATCTTTTCAAAAAGGAAGATGATAAATAATAGCGATAAATAATAAATACTAACATAGAAGTGTAGAATACCTTACCATAACGATAAATGCAATTTTGTATCATATGTTAGTAATAAGTAAAATATTGGAGATATGGAATATCTTTTCAAAAAGGAAGATGATAAATAATATCGATAAATAATAAATACTAACATAGAAGTGTAGAATATTGGTTCAAAGATATTTAATAAATATGAACCCCTTACAAATGTTACAAATTATCTTATCAATTCGACTATGACAGCAAAATATGGTACACGAACGATGTATAATGTTAAGCTTTTTTTTCATTTTAAAGTAATATAATTCTCTTAATATAAGGTTCGTGGCAAACAATGGTAGCCAGGATATGGGTAAGAAATCAAACGTGTTAAAATTTTAATAAAGAATTGCTTTTATATGGACACAATTGACTTTTATTAAACCTTCTTGTCCCTGCTGACAACAAAAATCAAGAAAATTTATAAAAAGCTGCGGACCACTGCTTTGAAACTATAAACGTAACTTAGTAAACGCATACACTGGTCGATTCACTTTACTACATTTTACTAGTCTCCCAGTACGATCGATGAGCCCTATAGTGAGGTAGTGAGCCACACTATCGCGGTATCTTCATGCTCCATCGAGCTGAACGCTTCTGCTTCATCACACGCGACGATGGGTTTACGCACTTCACTTGACTATATTAAATATTTAATCAACATCATAAATATACAATGTATACATACTATATATGCAACCTTTTTAAAATATATATATATATATATATATATCATAAGCAATCAAAATCGATAATCTTACTTTGTTATTTACCGTATTAAATTTGAAAAACAATGTCATATGATGAAATAAATATCTCGTAAAATACTTAATTTAAAAATGCCATAACAATGATAAATTTTTCAACATAATAATTGTTTTACATATTCAACACAAATAAGCTAAAATGTTACCTATAATTCCATATGATTCATGTAAGCTTATATTACGAAAGCGATTATGAATGACCTATAATTGCCTAAACAAATTTAATAGTGTTAAGCCTGTTAACTGTTATATGAATATGAGCAATGAGCATACACTATGAGATAAAATGGACCGTAAAATATTTATTAATAATATTGGTAAATATTAATTGTAATTAAAAGCTGGTATCCACAATATGCTTTTGACTTTACGGAAACTATTAGTCGTAACTGTATTAAAAGTATGAATTTGACCTTTATTGCTCGGCTCGGAATATTACTATAAAGTTCCTTCCTTAGGTCTAATTTGAAAACTACATACATTATATAGGTTCAGTTGTTTTCAAACTGATGTGCATTTCAGTAACGAAAATAACAAAAAGTGTATTATATGTCATCACCTGTTCGGTAGTAGAGCTTATACAGAATAACTAACTACAGTAATGTGATCCTTTTCAATTACAAATACATAGTTGTAGGTTGCAGTGACAACATATCAGATGAACTGTATGATTGCTTGTTAATCAATATCATTGCAAAAAATACCTAAACGCGATAAAATACTCAACCAATACGATTAAATTTTCTTGTAATATTTTACCAATTTGTCACAGAACCATTCCTAATATTAGCGACATAAATAGATCGAATATGTACACCAAGAGCAAGCTATTTATGATCGCGCACGCCCTCCGATATTGTTTACAAATAATTAATTGTCGAATGCAACTGTGGCTGTTGATATTGGCATAATAAATGCTATGCTGTATTCAATCCACATAAATAAATACATTTCCGAATACGTAACGCTTCAACACGACGCACAGTGGACTGTACTACCTACACAATTAAGTTCAAAATTTACATGAATTTTTAAATCACTATACCGATCGTCCGTGCAACAACTGACGGTCAGAACGGTCGTATGAACGGAATTTAAAAACGAATTAATTTTATTCATTGGGAAATAGAGAATATATTGGCTTGGATTAGTTAAACGATTTACAATGTGGCTGCGTATCGTAAATCGACGACCATTTGAGGAATAATATACTTTAACTTAAGCTGTTATAGTTCTAAATTGTTTTTTAAGGTAATACACATATGCGTTAGTATTTCGCAGCAGTGTACAGGGTGATACAGAGTGGTGGATTCGGTGCAACGCGTGCCCGTGAATAATGCCTCGCTAACGGGCGATTAATGTCCAGCATCAACCGATCGGCCATTTTTACTGCTTGCACACGATTAACTGAGCGCGACAGTATAAAGTTGACAAATAAAACACACAATTAAACAGCGAATTATTCAAAAAATCTACTGAAATATTACTAAAACCGTAATCTACAGAAAACGAACTTAATTAATTTCGTGTCCTTTTATTTATTTAGCTAACAATTAGCTACTACATAAATATATATCACAACAATAGGCCTATAGTACGATATATTTAAAATCTAAAAATTAATAAGGAAAATCGTAAAAGTACAATCTAAGTGTATAATTAATAAAAAAGGCAATACAATTAAAAAATATCAAAAGAAAAATTCGGAAAAATACACAATTTCTTAATTGAAGTCTTTAAACAATGTATCACCAATTTTCTGTTTATATGATGATAGGCTATTACAAAATATGGCTACATCGTTAAGAAAATTGTTATAATGATAAAAAGAGCGTTGAAAAAAGAAGTTCTTACCCGACATAGAGAGGTGTGAAATAAATACTTTAGTCGTATGTTTAATCGTGGAACTTTAAAATACATTTGTTCCAGCAGTGGAGAGGAGTCAATACAATTGTTGATTATTTTGTGTAAAAAATTGTGTCAAAACATACTCTCCTAACTCTTAATGATTGCATATTATGTCTCGAAGCACTTTTATTATAAACTATACATTTTTCACCAATTTTAATGTACAACAATTTTAAAATTTTTATTTTTATTTTCTCAATCTAGTCATGTGTGCTTCATATTATGGCTTCCAAACTACACTAGCAACCTCCAGTATACTACGAACATAGACAAAATATAGCACTTCTAAGGTTTAATGGAAATATTCCAAGTTGATTAAAAGCTTTGGAAACTATGACATCTGTATGAAGATTAAAATGCATTGAATTCAAAATGACACCTAGGTCACGAATTTTTCATAAACACGTTTAATTTTACTACCGGAAAGTAAGTAATTGTATATTAAAGGATTACGTTTCCTTGAGAAAGAAACAATGTGGCATTTGTCACTGTTGATAAACAATTGATTTGACGAGCAGTATTTGTTAAATGTAAGTAAATCTTATTATGCCTCCGATTGAATGATTTAACATATTTTTGTGTCATTTGCGTAAAGTATATGACAAGGCTCGTTAAACATTTTCCTATGTAATTAATATAGAGCGTGAATAAGAAGGGCCCCAGAGTTACGAGAACTGGCAAAAAATAATGAATTAAAATTTTAATAATAAGGCAGGAACTTACGCATTTCATGACATATAATCATTGTCGAATTTTTAAGTTTTAAATGAAACTATGGAATTGTTTTTCGGTCATGGTGCTCCCTTCATATTAATAAAAAAAAAATATGTTGCGCAGCAAAGTGTCTGCAATGGATCTGATGTTAAGTACAGCAGGAAACTTCTCAAGATCTATACAAACTCACTAATAATAGGATACTTTAATACAACAGGAATTGATTTCTCTTCAAACAATAGAATCATATGTTGTAATAATACTAAGAAAATAACTACCCTTCTTGCCGACTACATATCTGTGAATAATTTAAGTCAATATAACAAAATTCTAAACTACAATAATAAGTTTCTCGATTTGGTTCTCTCCAACAGATTTGTATCTGTTGCGGAGTGTCAGTATCATGTTACTAACATTGACAAACATCATCCTCTCCTAACAATTGAATTGCGTGACCAAAAAAGACCTAACTTACTTTTAAACACTATTAAACGATATAAATTCTATAAAGTTAGTTATAATGACATCGTCCAATAGCTAAGTGACGTTCCTTGGGCTGAAAAAATGAGCCAAAAAAGGACATTAATGTTCTTATTTATATATTTTACGATATAGTTCTCAATAACGTAGATTCCACAACTACGAATCTTATCAACTATCCCACATACATAACTGAGTTGGTTAGTGCAAAAACCCAGATTGACGCAATTTACACTCGAAGGTATTTGACAAAGTTCTACTCTACTCTTCAATCTCTACTCATTTCTAAGTTATCGGCGTACGGAGTTGGTGGACCCGTTTTAGATTGGCTATCGTCCTGCCTAACTAATAGACAATCTTATGTAGTAATTGAAGGTTATAGATCTGAATCCATTACCTTTAATACTGGCGTACCACAGGGGTCTATTCTGGGTCCGTTACCATTCAATATATTTATAAATAATGTATTTAAATATTTACAAATACAAAGTGCTACATGTTTGCCGACGATTTAAAACTCGTACGCCATATTTATGATGTGCACGATACAGCTCTACTACAAGAAGATCTCGATAAACCGGTTACGTGGTGTCAGCAAAACTTTACGGTGTTAAATGCAACTAAATGCTACCACATAAACTTTTGCAGAAATCGTGAGCCTTTCTTATCCAAATACTTTATAAACAGAGAACAAATTCAAGAAGTAACGCGGATACGAGATCTAGGGGAGATATTGGATAGTATTCTCAAGTTTGACTAACACATAGACTGAATCTGTATTTCTGTAAGAAAAATGCTTGGCTTTGTTAATAGAAACAGTAGAGTATTTAAAATCATAGGTACTAGATAGCTCAGCCCTAGTCCGTAGTATCCTTGAATATGCATGCACGGTGTTGTCACCACATTATCACTGATATATTGATCGTATCGAGAATATACAGAAACGCTTCAAACAATACTGTTTATCGATCCCAGATAAGAATGCACCATATTCAGAAAGACTAAAATACCTAAACATGTCAAACTTGCCAAATCGTTGGAATAAACAAGATCTCATCTTCCTACATAAACTAATAAACAACCAAACAGACAACATTGAGGACAAATTTTAAGTTAAAATAAAGGTGCCGCGTAGACATTCCCGTAAATCTGAACCACTGTTTGTTGTACCTGTTTATAGGACTAACCTCGGCCGCTTTAGTATTTTTCCGCGAATATTGAGACTGTATAACTGAATAACAAAAACTCCGAATTTAACATTTTTTCGAATACGCTACATAAGTTTAAAATGTTGTTGCGAATTAATTAGCTATCAAATTTCTCTCTGCATTTGTTATATAGTGCATTTGTTGCAGTATGTAATTATTCTAATTCCGTTTAGTTTGTCGTTTATTTTAATTACCTTTTTTTAGTTATCATGTATCATGTTTTTTATTTGTTTTTCTGTATCCTATATTAATATTGTTATTTTATTGTATTTTGTTCACTTCATATTTTGTTAATTGTGCATGCTGTGTCCGTCTTTAAATAGCCGCACAATATTACGCATCTCGAAAATGTATATTAAGAAATTAGATATTGTGCGGCTGTTGATGGCCTTTAAATTACAAAGAACAGAATTTACTGCCAGCCACCGCTGTCATGCTGGCCTGCTGTTAGGCACCTCTTCACGCATCTTTTAAAGGACCCAATATCATAGGAAGGGGAGTACATGCTGACAGGAAGACGGTTCCACAAGTTCTCGGTGCAACAAAAGTAAGTTTCTGATGAGACTGAGTCCTATAAGCGTATCCGAAACAAATACTTATAGCATAGCAATGATGCCTGCAATTAATACTACAATCACTCTTCGACTGACTTTTATTTAGTAAGTACAATAACAGTTGAACTTCTGGGGTACTAAATATTTATATGTGTATAACAACTACATAACCTTCATAGTTACTTTATAGTTTAGAACTAAATAACCGTGTGTGACTATGATTTCAAAATATTCTCAAACAAAAAAAATTAAATAAATCTATATATATAAAAATGAATCTCTATTTTTCTTGGTCATCGCATTACGCGTGAACGGATGGATCAATTTCGGTAATTCTTTTTTTGTTGTGTTAATTATTATCAGGAGTAGGTTCTTATGAAAGAAAACATTAAGAAAGTTGAGTGGAATATTAGAAAATCTATATGTATATTAAAATGAATAGCCGAAATGTATGTACCCGCATAACTTCCGAACGACTGCACCAAATTGGCTAATTCTTATTTTATTGTGTTCATTATTGTCAGGACAAGATTTAGATAAAAAACGAACTGATTTTTTAAAATCTTATGAATATGAAAAGTAATGAAGCGATTAAAGGTCAGTTAATACTGTGTACAGACCCTGCATCAAGGGACGTGGGTTCGAATCTTCATATATTTAAGTTTTTGAGCTTAAGCGAGAATAAGGAACATCGATTTTAGGTAATACGAAGTTCACCGGGTCAGCTAGTACTTAATAAGTTACAATTATAATAATTTTAAGCAATGATAAGTCAGTTAGATTAGTATAAGAACGCAGCGTCAATGAACATGAGTTTGAATCCCTACAATGAGCATGAGCTTTTGATGAAGGAAAACATCGTGATGACACCATAGTATGGTGGTAAGGCTTTTTCTGATACTCACCTAGCTAGTTGCCATCCTCAATTAACAGTTTGCCGCCAAATAATATGGATGTGTTCCGGCAGTTGCATTTAAGAGCCAGTCTCTTCACTAGCCTTAGCGTGTCCACCATCTTGGACCACATCGTCGCTTAACATCAGGCGAGATTGTGACCCTAACACTAAATCTATAAACTATAAAAAATACAGATTGATTACAACACATCTTCTCGCTGTAAACATTGCTATTACGACATGATTTCTTTAATTAATCCTATATTACTTTTCATTTTCATTAAAAAGGTAGTTTATAAAAACAAAATTTATTATGTACAATGTTACCGCTTAGTTTCAGTTTAATCACAAGGCTTATGTTTAGTTATCTGTGTAGAATAGCCAATACTGACTGGATATTAGCGTCGGATTAAAGTAGATACCAAACTGTAAATCAATGAACCTGTCTAGTCAGGTTAATCAAATCTATCCACCGGGATTTAGTAATACGCAAAGAGTAGGATCGTTCACACAAATGTTACTTACTACTAATAATATTCAATAAACAATAAATTATCATTTTGTTGAACAGCTTTTGATCAGTTTGTATAGAAATAACAACGTCTGCCTTCGACTATGCAGAACTCTTCTCTATTCATAATTTTAAAAGTAAGTACTCGTGTTATACCTAACTAACAGCAAAGCTAGTACTTCGTAAGCCAATTCCCATCCTTTGAAGAACTCTAGCCATTAAATATGCGCAGTATATAAAATGTATAGTAATAAAAGCAATACGCATTACCTTTTCAATAGTTTTTTTTTTATCTAATATTTTTCTCAATTGATCCAGAGCGAATGACCTACTAGGGAATTTAAATTCTTTTTAATCGACCGAACCTATTTTTTTATAAATTTAACTTTTAGTTCTTTTGTCTTTCTTAATCATCTGTAATTACGTTGTTACTTTGTGAAAAAAAAATGGTTAGTGCGCTTTTGGTATTGTCATTAATATTAGACAAATTTTTAGAGGAAATTTACAAGCACATCTTCATGCATAGTTTTTTACATATGCACAGCATTACACATAAAGGTTTTTCCTTAAAACCACTTGTCTCATGTTTACATGATATAGCTTGTAAAAATGTTAGTGCTTATATATTAGTTTATTGTTATAACATCATACTATTGTAGTGTTGTATATTGTATAGTAATATTTAGGTATATATATATGAAGGTGTTGAGTAACTTTCGCTATATTTTCATTACTATCTCACCCGTACAAAAGTTTGAAGAATTCAGTAATCGTTTCCAAAAAATGTATAATGTGTTTCGATTGATAAATAAACTATAGACATGATATCTTCTTGCATTAATTATATTTACAGAATTCTGTGTTGCAACTTTGTAATTTATTGTCTATAATGTACCTATTTCTCTTAGATTATTTTTTAGCACTTCTGCACTTGTATATACGGGGTAATAACCTGCTCTATGTGAGAACATTCCTCGCATATCGACACACAGTCAATATACACAGCCGTCCACTAAGACAATAATTCAAAATCAATCCCAAAGCAATCACTAATATATTTTCACGACATTCATAACCGGTAAACACTTTTAAATACAGCTCCTCCCTTTATCACCCAGCTATTTCCCCAGGATGATGACAGTGAAAAATTACACTCATCCATCCAACACCATTTTTATGGGAACAATTTCTTTCTCATAAAAATAAAATCGAGATCGTCTTTATAAAAACATCTCTTCAATTGTCATTCATGGCGGCGTTGCGCGTATTTGTCAACCGCCATGCCGGTGGCGGATCGCGTTCCAAATATAAAAATGCAATTTTAAACAAAATTCCTACCGCGAGATTCGAACCGAACCCTAACAATAAAAAATAAATGTGTGGCAAGCGTAGAGCCATATGTAAACAAGAAAACTTTATATTCGATTTAATATTAACAACTTAAATATGCAAAAGAAATATGTATTATCCTAAAATAAAACAATATATTTATTGTAATAACCCCTTGTGTTAAATATTAATAGAAAAGTAGAAATAACTTAGTAACTAGTGTATTAAATTTAAAAAAATGTATTATGTTTATGTATTAAAATATTCAGGGAGGTTATTATTTATTTATGACAATTATTTCTTATCCTATGGTTCTTTAAAAATATAAGTGTTCATTAATAATATAAAAGACAGAAATATTTGAGAGATCATGAAACGTGGTTCCGCTATAACCAAAATAATACAAAATATCATTATCGTCATTCTAAAACATAATGTACATTTTACGGTGTAGTTTCGTTAGACGTCGATATCAAATACAAATGCAATTGTCAATAAATTCCGGCCGAATCAAAGCAATGTTGTCTCATGGGAGGGCCGTATAGGGGTTTAGTATTCACCGTGTCGTCAAGAAGACATCAGCAAGCGGAGTAGCAAAATATTATAATAGCATAATGGTGTCAGGTGGCGTGGCGTTGTTCTACGCAGACCCGATTTACCTACAGGAATAGGACTACTTACATTTTATATTTAGTATCGATATCGATGGTAGATATGTAATGTCTTTTTTAATATTTGGAAATTGCGGCTGGACATTGTATTACTGCAATTACTATTCTAAATATGTACTGTAATTAAAAATGATAGTTTATTCTATTAGCAGCTCATTGCGGATTTTTACGACGTAAGAACTAGA
Organism: Actias luna; assembly: GCA_039707435.1. Classification (NCBI taxonomy): domain Eukaryota; kingdom Metazoa; phylum Arthropoda; class Insecta; order Lepidoptera; family Saturniidae; genus Actias; species Actias luna. Next base: position 11,413,138 of record JAZHAC010000034.1, on the reverse strand, counting down.
CACTAAAATATACTAAGTCACACAGAAAATAAATTTAAAGCGTATAATAACATTGAAGCTTAAAAATCCAACAACAATTTATTATATGTATTATTAATAGATTTGATTTATCGTTATTATTTCGCATACTTTTCGTTCAAAAATAATGCACCCACTTTAGAGGTCAAGCCCTATGTCGTGAGAAATTGATTGTCCAATGTGAGATTCGAAGTCACAAATTTCACCACGGTGACAGCGGCAATCTTTTAAACTACAGTCCCAAGTCTTGATTACTTTCCTGAGTATTTTTGATAAATAAAAACTTTATCCCGAATTTGGAAGTATTTGATATCAAGAAATAACTTAATAATACGAGAAATATAATTTTGAAATAAAAAATACTGATGTTTGTCGACCAATTTCAATGAATTGCAATATCGATGCAAAGTCTACTACGTCACTAGTTTAAAACCACCACGGGCGACGCGACGTCGAGCCATTTCAGACAGAAAGCGTTTAGGCCCGTGATATGAAAACGAAGTGACGTCAGCGTTGAACTCTAAAACAAACTAGATCATTGTAACATTGAACTGATCTCGACTTTTATTGCTCGTCGGATTCATGCTCTTAGTTTTATTGCACTCCCGGTGTTTAGATACAACCACTGCGATCTGAATGCCAAACGGAATATTAATGTATGTAGAAACGTGAATATCCCAAACAATGGTTTTATGGTTGTTTGATAACTGCTACCGACCACATTCAACAAAGATGGTATGGAAACTATGTATTATAATAATTATTAGAGTATTTATATTTAACATAGTAAACTAAAATAATAGCAGAACATCATAATAGCCAGAGATTCTTATAATGTATAATCAGTATAAACGATAAGGTATTCAGTAACGTCAAATAAAAACCCAAAAAAAATTACTATATATATACTAATATGGGTAAAACTCTCATGAGACACGCAGGATGAAAATTAAATAAAACAACTCCAGTAATTAATAGATGTCATACTATAATTATAGCTTTACTATAAAACGGATGTTTTCTATATCGTATTTGCAGGCTGATCAATCATGGCACCTTTTAACGGCCTGCATATTTGAGGGTTGTCATTCTATAATATATTCAGTTAAAATTGGATTCAAAATTAAATTAAAATTAGTTATTTTATTAAGTAAATTTATAAAGATCATTTGTATAAATATCCGAATTTTTGATGTTCCATAACATGTTTGCACAAATATACGAATATTTGTGTACCTGTAATTTGAAGCAAGAATGATTCAGTGGTGACGTGTCGTGTTCGGACATGTGGATCGACGAAGCTTTGATTCTACAATGAATCAGAGCTTTTGGTGAAAGAAAACACTGCAATGAAATATACAAAACTTAAAATGTGGCATTGTGGTATGCCGATGTCCATCTAGCAGCAGGGACTAGGCTAAACGTATTAACATCTTAGGTTATTTTGTTGCTTTAGCATCAAGTAACATTGTGAGCTACAAATGACTTTTTATATGGCAGATATATGCGTGTATTTTTCTATAAACTGTCATATAAGCATTTACCAACAGCATCGTCTAGTTTACGTAAATTAATTTACTTTGAAACCCCCTGCACAGGAACGTTCACTTTTGTAATGGTGATTAGCTAAAATAAATGAAAGAGACTATTAAAAATGAAAAATGATCATTGCGCCCGTTAATAATTAAAATACCCACACATTCATATATGTATGGTTGTCCAAGGTTTTGACTTTGATTAATTTTAGTCGTGACAGTCTCATTCAATAGGTGCGAGAAGAAATTTTATTTTGCTATTGGTTTTAATTTTCTGCAATAACAAGGAAAGTAACAATTAATGTTTTATGTAAATAAAGTAATAAATATATATATTTAAATAGTGTATATTGATTATTTTATGTGTAATATATATTACACATATTTAAGTAGTATTTATTTATGCAGAATCAGCTGTATATATAACTGTAAATCACAAACTATAGTTAGTGGTTGAGTTATAGTTTTTAAGAAAATGGTAGTTAATGGCTTATATCTTTGTCGTGTTAATCTATCATTCTTCAGAAAGTTTTTACAATGTTGCAAAAGGTAACAAAATATATGCTATGCAGACACATGTCAAAACGCAAAGTCAAAAAAAAATACTGAGCTCGGTTCAGTGAAATTCGTGTCATAAGTACAATAAGGTACAAACAGAGAGACGATATTTTTCAATTTATAAATGACTTTTTTACGATCAATTTATTTACTATTTGTGACTCTACAAAAGTGATTATGAATTAAATTCTTATAAGTATTTACTAGAATTCATCTTCATGTCATATTCCATAAAGAAATTACAATATCTTTATTTTCCTATCTTTGTGTGTATGTATGTTTTACTTATTTTTAAATTACAATGATGTATGACGACAATGACGACAACGACAATGACGTACATGCGAACCACTAGCCAGTATAGAAAAGAAAATGTAAAACTTTTAGTGTTTTTTTTTTTCATTTCAGCATAAACGCTTTGAACGATATCGATAAAAAAATTAATGTACTTATGATTCCACCCAGACAGTTTTTAACTATAATTGGAACCTGTACAAGCGCACATCCAGATTTTTCAATTTTTTACACCAAATATGTTTATATGTATATATTTATTATTAGTTACATAAGAAAACCTAATGTTTCAGCCACTCAGCACGAAAACATCTGCCTACCAAATTTAAACTAGCCACTCAACTAAAATAACCAATCTGAGGTTTTATAAAATAAAACGACATGGAAACAAACCTGGTTTTAAAACAGAAGCCTAAACAATAAATACACACGTCATAAAGGATGAACATCGCAACGAATAAAGCTAATCCGTATCAGTCAAGTTTAAATCGCGGTGGCAAACGAAAACGTCAACTTGTAATCTATGTAATTAAGTGAATGTCAGGGTGGGTTTACAGAAATACCACCCCATTTCCACCAGCTAGACGCGACGCAACGCGACACAACACCGCGTTTGTGAAACCCGATTATGATATAACTCGGGTTATCCTCATAAGTGCGTGAAACACAATAGCCGACATGTTAAATAGCGCATTAAAATTATTGTTTACTCAGTAATTTTAAGTCATACATATATTTATACATATAAATATTTATTTATTTAATTATTTAGTGGCCGTCAACACCCGCAACAATATATCCTTTCTTTATTCTAAGATACGTAATATTGTACAGCTATTTATAGATAGCCACAACATGTATAATTACTGATATGTATCGTATATCATGCAATACCAAATATAAAACAACATAGATAGCACAATGTCAATGATTGTTTGTACAATTGAACGTATTTTATATCGTAAAATTTATTTTTGTCATGTTTTGAATATGTAGCTTCATCGTGAAGACTTTTTTTCTTTCTACAATATTATTGCTCACTAAACAGAATATATTTAGATTTTTATGATTGTTTATATATGTTAATTTTTCTCTTTCTACATCCTTTCTATCTTACTTTTTGTTTTATTAATAACTAACTGTTACCCTCGCCTTCATCCGCATTTACATTAGAATTAGGTCTATGTGTTATTCTAGCTAATAAATTATCTGTGTGATTTAATCTAAATCTATTCATCCGGTTTTGCATGATTGACATAGAAACTTTCACATTTTTAATATTGGTATAGATTATATTATCGAATATAGAAACAAATTTCATACTAGGTGTAATTATATTAGTCAAAGTAAACAAAGGTGTATACGTATAAAAAAATACAGGAGATATCAACACAATTATGTATGTCTGATGTTGCAGCTCAGGGGAGTCGCGGCATAGTGGTGCGGTAGAAGACTTCACGGCTTAATTCCCGCTAAGTGAATTATTCCTTCACATCGTAGTGGCGCCTTATATTGACGTAGTAAAGTTCACTAAACAGTTTGATCCCAAAGTTATTATTCTGTAGGAACACACGCGGAAGTTTTACGTTGTTTCTTACATGCAATAATAGTTGACTCTGAGGCTCTAAGAAACTTTATGCAGAGTTATATAGCAGAACAACTATGTCAAATGTAAGAAATATAAAATATATTACTATACTCTTAAGTACAATAGTGAGTCAGAATCTCTCAGAGACAAAGTTATATGTGCAGAAAATTAAATTAACAGAAACATGAAATACTTTCCTAAGTACTGATATCTTGTAAACAACAAAATAAATCAACTACAAAGTACGTACATTATTTTATTTGCAGGCTGGTGCGAAACCATTTCATTCGTTCGACGACAATTCGCAACTACCATACACCAGGTTCATTATCCGATAATGCGCCTTGGTGGCACGCCTATACGTTAGGATGACGATAAAATCAGCCGATGGATAACCAGTAGTCGTTTGTGATCACAGGGATCTGTACCAGATCGGGCAGTGATCGTTTACACATTGGTTTCAGACCCATTGATATAAATGTTTCGATTTGTTGCGGTCTGAGATCATACAGCGATGAAGCGACGATAGCTCACTGGTAATGTATACGGACTCCGCATCAAGAGACGTGAGTTGGAATCCAGCTACAATGAGCATGAGCTTTCGGTGAAGGAAAACCTCGTGAGGAAACCATAGCATACTGGCAGAGCTTTTTCTAATGCCCGCCTGGCTAGCTTAAGTTGAAAATTTGCCTCCAAATACCAAAAAATATGTTTTATTTTTAATACTTATGGTTTTAGCGTCATGACCATAATCACACCTGATCTTAAGTGACGAAGTTGGTCGACACGCTAAACCAGTGGAGGAACTGGCTCTCAAGTGCAGCTGCCAGACCACACCTGTTGGTACCACCTACCACCTTGGTGTGGTTTCCTCGCGATGTTTTTCTTCACCGAAAGCTCAAACTCATTGTAGGTGCTTGGATTCGAACTCACGTCCCTTGACGCGAAGTCGTACACACAACCACTGAGCTATCATCGCTTATTTGTTCCGGCAGTTGCACTTGTTAGCCAGTCCGTCCACTGGTTTAGCGTGTCTATCAACTTGGGCCGTATCGACCCTTAAGATCAGGTGAGATTATGGTCATAATTTACTATAAATAATAATTAACTATAAAAAAATTGGCCCGACGAGTTTTACTCCTGCCGGAGGCGGGAAGTAGTGTGGAAGCTGGCCCCGATCTCTGGCAGTATAAGGTATTAAAAGTCTGTATAGTGTCTTTTTAGTCAATATTTGACAGTACTTATCACCTGATAACTCTCTACCAGCCCGTTTTGAAGCCTGTCCAGCGCATTGCGACTACGCATTACGATAGGAAGTATTAAAATTCCAATTACATTTTATAAATATGTATTACTTAGGTCAAGTTGAGAGACAGGGTAGTTTTTATAATGATAAGTGCTCTCATGTCTAAACGCGATAGAAGGCACCAAGGTCGATTTATTAGCTACTGGAAAAGGCAGAACAAACTTTTCCACACTAACTAGTTTTTATATATATTTTGGATTACGTTACACTATTACACTATTGAACTATTACACTATTTGTCTGCAATCATTTTCAGTGAGAATTTGTCATAAGATGTTTCTTTACCGAGCATAAATGGGAATAAATGAAATATAAAGATGCCCCTTAGTATATTGTTCCAGAAATATTGTAAAATAGACAACGTCCGAATTAACAATAACAGACAATTTTATACACATAATGATTAACTACAAACAAATGTAGAATATCGCATAACAGTCGGCAATCCAAAGCGGCTTTACTTCACCGTTGAGTCTTCGAAACGTTCCTTAAACCGGAATACTCAATTAATATGTTAATAATATGGAGGATTTGAGAACGGTGACGAAACTACGAGGTGTACGGTATAGTTAAAATCTAGACTCACGTTTAAACTGCAAACATGTTAATACTCATACATACATATATACTTATATAAATAGATATATTTAGTTTATTACTCTAGTCTAATATAGCACTGTTGTTCGTTGTTAGGGTTGGTATTAAAACAGAGAGAACGCAACAAAGTTTTACTCTGGAAGTTTGTCGTCACACTTATGTTTGATGTGCTGTAGCAACACTTGCGCTACAATATGCTGCGCTAATTCAGGAGTATATTGTTGGAAATACCCTGCAGCACACGAGGCATTCTAACAAAATCCGGAAAAGTGGTAGGTAACCTAATATTGTAAATAAATGCGGCGACACTATTTTTAGCCATAACAACATATGATTTTTAAATGTGGACAACCACATGTACACTGATAACCTTTTGATATGGTATCCTCATCTTCATTCTATTTCTTGACAGATACAGCAATATCCATTATGAATGGAAAGCAAGTCCAAATTGGTAACAAAAAGTCGTGATGAACAAAGCGATAGATATTGAATTTAGAACTTCACTGAAAATACTAGTCACATGTATGGCTTATACTCCTGCCCACCTTTTTTCATAGACACCGTCCATGGACACCCACAACACCAGAGAAACCGCAGGTGCGTTGCTGGCCTTTAGTGGAGGAACTGGCTCTCAAGTGCAGCTGCCGAAAAACACCTATTGGTATTTGGCGCCAGATTTTTAACTTGAGGATTGGTAGCTAGCCAAGCGGGCATTATAAAAAGCCGTACCACTATGCTATGGTTTCCTTACAATGTTTTCCTTCATCGAAAGCTCAAGCTCATTGTAGGTGCTTGGATTCGAACTCACGTCCCTTGACGCGAAGTCGTACACACTACCACTGAGCTATCATCGCTCTAAACCTTCTTTTGACTTCCTGTATATTACGTTTACATCCTGCATTTTCTGAACGTGAAGTGTGACTGTTATAACTTTAAGTTATTGGCTCTGTTGATATGTTCTACCGCACGCACAGTGGAAAATATTCTGAGGAATTTTCTGTATGGTTTTCTCAATACGGTTCGAATCTCACATCCACTATCGTAGATGTGCTGCTCAAGTTCATAATCGGAAACCTATCCGAATCACGACAACGCTACATTCTTCCATAACTTTTTTTAACGTACATAAGAATTATGTAATGAATTACCCAGAAAGATTTAGGTCTATGATACAAGGTTATAAAAAAAGTTTGAAATGCAGTCTTCGAGGTCAAAATCATTTCTTAAACATTGCTGTTGTCCATAGGCACCCATTTGCCATTAGGTATTTCATCGGCCTGTTTGTTACACATTAGTATAAAAGCTATTTTTTCGTAATTTTCCAGCTGTATGTACATATTAACTTTATTACTGTCAATTAAAGTGACTATAATAATTTATTAAGAAACATTAGAACCGTCGCAGCCAATATCACGTATACTTTAGATCTATGCCATACAATCACGTTCAATGTTGTTACCTGCAAAAGAACACGTTAGGAAGTTACTGCGGCCGTGGTTTCGAAACTAGACCGTGCCTTTCTCCGTTTTCGACTTCAATTAAATTTGTATCTAATGTGAATGTATATTTTACTCTGTTATGTATACCTTCGATAGCTCAGTTGGTAGAGCGGTGGACTGTAGTTGGTTAGCGATGGTCATCCATAGGTCGCTGGTTCAAATCCGGCTCGAAGGAATCTATTTTTGTAACACTTGAAAGCAATAATAACCAAACAAATTTACATAACATAATATACTTAAATAGCATTTAGTATTTGGCTATACTTCGAATTATCATTAACAATACTCAGTCCATAAAAACATACATATACATATTTAAGAAGTAACCGTAATTTCATTCTAGTAACTTCAACGCTGTTTTATGTATAGCTAACAGCTAAACTGTAACGTGTAAAAAAGAAATAAATAGAAAAAGTAGGTACCTTTCAAAATTAAATCCCAAAGTGTGGATATTTTTCTTAGAAAATCAACTCGTGAAGATCTAGAATGGGTAACGAAGAATTGTACGTTAGTTCTCTCAGTATTTATGGGTACAAAAAGATAATATTTGATGTTAAAAACATTGTAAAGTTATGAGGGGTACTTCAATCTTTGCCATATAAGATAAAATTACTTTTGAAAATACGTACTTATCAAATTATCTAACAAACCGAACTTATTAATTCTTCAAATAGTATTCAGTTATTAACGAGTACGATTAAGCAATGGAAACTCACATCTACATATATTATAGAGAGTATTATTATTCCCTTCATATACATCCATAGATATGATCAAGCCTTATATTATATTATTAAAACTAACGAAAATATTAAAATAAAACTTCATTTTTAATATGATTTTATTAACAAATATTTTATTCCATTTAAGTATATATATTTATTCACATATATTATGCATACATGCATGTCTCATCTCACTGTGGTTTAAATCTAAATTTATTACTAATAATATTCGAACTATGGTCTTTAAATATAAATTCCTAGTAGTTCATGTTCATAATGACGTGAATGTTAATTTATTAGTTATTTTAACTCCATTATTTGACAATTGTTTACTATATGTAATCAACAAAAAAAATCCTTCGAGCCGGATTTGAACCAGCGACCTATGGATAACCACGCTTACCGACTACAGTCCACCGCTCTACCAACTGAGCTATCGAAGGTACAAGATACATTACGAAATTTATGACCACACCTGGTTTTTTTTTAGTGAAACTTCTATTTCGTAGCCTTCCTTGATTGGTAGATAAATTCTGTAAAAGATATATCACATGTTGAGTCTATGGTCTGTATTAAAATAAATGTAAAAGCTTTCACTGGTCTCTAGCGACAGGGGAGATCAAAGTGTCGTCGTGGTGCTTTTTAGTTTAGTTAGCTTTTTTTTAGGCGTGTGGTTATCACCCAATGAATCTTGCCCCAAGCTCCACTCGCTTTGGTCGGAGCCCAGATTGCGTTGACGCGTTGCCATGAAAAAGTCCATAAAGAATAGTATTTAAAAGATCATGTTAATAAAAAAAGTGCATAGGTAAAAACCAAGCTATCAAGTTTTAACAAGTTCATTTTAACTAGTCTATTCTACAAAAAATTGTTTTAATACAAAGCTTAATCAAACTTCTTCCTCGCACCTTACCTTGGCTCAAGCCAATGCAAGAAGGGCTTGTGGTGACTGATAGCCCACCATCAGTGTTGTTGTGTTGACAAAGATCTGGGACAGCAATCAAACTTCTTCTAGTCTCTAGCGGATAGGCACTTCACCCCAAAGGGTGGTAGTTCAAAAACCTTCATATGGGGACGTTATTAAGAATATATCAAATGTACATACTTACGTATAAACATTACTTATAGGGATAAAATTTATTAATAAATTAAAATAATAATAGTGAGATTACTTAAAAAATAGGGTTCCATTTCCCAAAACTATTTTTTAATGAGTTATTATTGCAATTATCCAATATTTTACGGATTTGTATAAATATATGTTTTTCTTGAATTGTAGTTATTGTTTGATGTACCCACTTTATTATAGGACTAAACTAAATAAAAAATAAATATTTTATTTCATAAACGATAACGGTGTAATCATTAACTTTGGGGCTAATTAATGAGATGAAAGTAATCCAGTTTTTTAACTATCGAAAGTTAAATTTAGAAATAAATCAATGTAATTTTTATCCAAAAATGCAATAATTGAATGCTGTAATATAAAGCAAAAAGGAATCTAAAACGAAGAAAATTATTAGTCACCAAATGTAAAAAATATTTACACACAGTCAAAAAAGAAACTCCTTCGAGCCGGATTTGAACCAGCGACCTATGGATATCAATCGTTCACCTCTACAGTCCACCGCTCTACCAACTGAGCTATCGAAGGCACGCTCGAAGTGTTGAAATTTACAGCCACAACCTCTTATGTAAGTACTTGTCAACTAAATCTACAGTAGCGATGTTTAATATTTTAAAAACTAAGATTAAATAAGATGATTATATTAATTAAATACTATCACACATGTGTTTGGTTACATTAAACTGTCAAGCATGACTTCTACTAATTAGAAACTGAATATATGTTAAAGAAGTTATCTATCCATTTAGAAGTGTTACACGAATACTATAAGATTTATTCAGGTTCAAACGGTATTTTTTCGAGAACACTTTTGTTCACAAGTAAGTAAAGTAAGTCTTTCGCTCTGATGTATAGTATGTGAAATTCTTAAATAATAAGAATGTTTTAGAAATGTACGGAGCTTATTATTATATACAATGCAGTAAGTTTGCCATGCAGTTACTTCATTCATTTAAGTTCATTGCATTGTGACTCATTAGAACGTACGAACATATTTCGTCTTACAAAACACGCAATCACTAAACTTATTACTTTGAAATATCGGGATGTTTAATCGGATAATCAATATGCTTGATTTGAACATTATCTAATAGAACAAAACTCAATACTTTTCAATCTGAATGCCACCTTAAACTAGCTCTAATTTTAATTAATTAAAAAACTTTCCCATTCAAGACCCGTGTTTATTTTTACTATAGACACAAATAATTCAACGGACAGAATGCCTTAGCACAACTTTGGTTTCCACGTATTTAAACGACGCGACGTCCGGAAGTAGTGGCGTGTCGTCTAGAGCTTAAAGTACCGTCACCACTTACCATGTGATTACAACAATAACAAATTTATGAGAGATATAAATATTCATTGAATTATTTATATACCATTGCTGTGTTCATAGTCGTAGTATACCAGCAATGGATTATAAATAGTTAATGTAGTTGAGAAGTGTTAATAATTCGAGTATGGAGAAATCGTTGCTAATTTGAATAGAAACTGTCGTGGTGAGCTAACGATAGCAACAGTACTTCCGACTTGTCCTGCATCGACCCTTATACAAACTAAGTTCAACTATTTCCCAAAGAATTGTACATCGTAGGTCAGAATGCCCACTGCCACATATATCTTTCTAATGCCTAATATTTAATGAATTACGACAATTTTATTGCAAATGTATTAGTAAAATACTTAATACCTATATAAAATACTAATACTTAAAAAAACTTACTTAATAAACAATGCTTGAAGATGAAAATTATATTATTAATAATAGCACATAAAAAAAAGAAAAAACACCAAAGCAACTCGACCACTACATGATCTACCAATGCATTGGTATGCGTCGATCTCATGTCGGATCGCATTCCTGTTGACAACTGGATATGTGCCGACTGATCCCAAAGCCCAATTTGAACAATGTGACGGTTTTATCATCCTATGCATGGCGATATGCATATCATCATATGAAAGCTGTCCTTGGTCTCTGGCAACACAGGAGTTTGAAGAGTCGCCATGGTGCGTTTTAATGGGTAGTGTTTGATGATTAGCACCCAATGAGTCACCACCTGCCTCTCCCGCCTTTGACCTAGGCACGGGTAATGCTTTTGTGCGTTGCGATGAGGAAGTCTGTAACAACTCGGGTTTTAAACACTACATTAATATAAAAAAGCATACAGATCCGTAGTGCCTCGCTTAATTACTGGATTTACACCAACTGATCTTGAAACATGTTAAGCCCATGCGTACCATTGTATTGGTTGTTATTACCGGTATCTTGTGGTCGCGATCCAATCGGTAGAGTCTCAATACTCAGCACATCGTCTTACGCTATGATATTTATATCCATACAAATTTATACGCTAAGACTTGTCCATATACCAAAATCCATGGAATCGTTTTTTTTTATTATAACATCTGCCTAGGCAAGTTATTTCGACAATGTCAAGTGAGAAGGACTTTGTAAGCACAATTGACGAACACAAATAATTATCCTACGCGGGATTCGAACCCACTGCAGTAGGCGCGACCGTTGCAGCGAGGAAACTATTTTAACCGCTATGTCAACCGTGAAGTTATAGCATCATTTTTTATAGAATCCGTAAAAAGAATATACTTGGAAACCCAAATAAATATTTCATTCTAACACGGTTAACATTTCACTACCTAATTAATATACTGCTAGGTTAGAGAGGCGGTTAGGACTGGTTCACACCCAGCGCACATATATTAAAAATCAAGATAGTAACTCTTTTGAAGCTTGAAAACGGTGACTGTCAATAGATTGCGAATCTATTGATGTTCATCATTGTTTTTGAATTATATTCCAACGAGCAAGATTTCATTAATATAATTATAACCTACTATTATAAAAAAAACAGTCATCTCATAGTAGGTATTATTATTTCTTAATAATATAATGGCAATAAAAAAATGGCATATTAATGAGGACGATACACTACAGACTTAAGTGTAGTTTTTGTGTCGCAGTATTTTCAGTCTTTACATATAGTAACTATTAATATTATATTCGACATATACTCTTAATGTACTTCGATTATTTTACTTTTATTTGCCCTAACATTATATTTTAAAAAGTTAGTAGTAAACTATGGCCATTGTTTTTTAATTAAGTGTAAAGAATATTGGAATCCTAGATGTTATCATAAATCATTTTGAGCCACACAATTACAGCTCAATTATATCCTTTTCTTTTAATACTCCTTCTAGCCGGATTTGAACCAGCGACCTATGGATAACCATCGCTTACCAACTACAGTTCACCGCTCTACCAACTGAGCTAACGAAGGCAAATGTAGTTGTTTAAAATTAACATTAACAATTTATATTTTGAATCATATCAAAATAGAGGTCAAACATTTATTTTTAACGGTTCGTATTTTAATTTAATTATGCATTCTACAATTTATCAGTCTACAGTCTACGGTATTGTGAAAGGACATTTTATTATGTATGTAACCGTATAACAATAATTGTATACTTGCGTGTCATACATAAGACAATAAGTGGTCAATTAATTAAAACACTGAAACCTAAATTAATTTAACACATATAAGAGTAATAAATATGGTTTGCTATTTTACATGCGGCTATGCAAGCCTAAAACTAAGCAAAGCCTGTATTACGGCAACTAAACAGTTAATATATTATACATATTGCCACCACAGCCAGTGCTGGATTTTGTTATACGTTAACTAGGCTTCAGCCTACGACTTAACTATTAAGTGGGCCTACATAAAGTTGTTGGTTACATTAAAATTACACTATTATAAAAACAGTGAACACTAACACCGGACCGAAAATAAGTAGAAATTCTACGCATATGATTAATAAACAAACATAAAAATGTATTGTTTAAGATCAACACGAGAGATAAAAGGACCTCATAAACGGAATAGCCTAGGGCCTATTTCATCGAAATCAAGACCTGCACTCAATACATAGCTTACAATAATTATGACCACCACATAAAACTCAATCATCGGCGTGGATCAAATCTGCGATCATCGACTCTATATTAGAATTTTCTATCTCAGAGCCACATGTTCATTCAATTAAACGTCATCCTCTGTTTCTTTTGTGTTTAGATATGTTATCAGAAAAGTGTTTCGTAATTTATAAATAAATACACACGTAAGTACAATATTGCGTTCACCTTTAACACTGCTATCTTTAATTACTTAAAAACATTGCACAATAGGTGATACAAATTAATAAATTGTCAATGCTTGATGTACTGTGACTCACATTATACAATTCTTATTTATTATAGGTCCTTAAATAATTTTAGAATGACTAGTTTACGATATTTTTTAGAAGTAGGTTTCTAGTGTTCGTTTGTCAGCAAAATTAATTTTTAATTCTGAGACATAATGCTTGCCTACTGAATCCGCTAGAATATTATTACACGTAATCAGTTGTACTCTGAAAAGCTATCAACTAAATAAATTTGGTGAGCCAATTCACTATATTAAATACCTAAAGGTAACATTCTAGTAAGAGAAACAGTATCATTAACTCTGTGGCAAACACATTTAACATTTACGTGATAATTTGACTGCTATCATAGTAAAGGGCACTTTCCAAAGATCAAATGTAAGCTTATCAAATAATTCAAAGCGGTACTGTCGCTTAGCATAAGGTCAATCTGACATTTCGTTCAACATTTACGTCGCCACCAATTCATAATATCGTACCTTAAGGTAACAACTGACACGCAATAGAAGCATTAGTGTTGTTTTTCTTGGCGATAGTTTATCGATATTGTATTAACTGTAAACCCATCGGTAACACATACCTTAGATTAAACTATAAAATCATTACATATTATGAAAATCGTGACAAACTGGTCACCCCATATTTTAGACTCAGTAAGACAAGTAAAAGGTTTTAGATAATAGTGTAAGGTTTTATAACAAAGTCCCAGAACACATTACTGATTTGTTGGATAGTAAGTTCAAGCACCATGTCAAGCAGGTTCTCATGTCACAAAGATACTACAGTCTGAACATTGGTGATGTCTAGAATTGACCACCCTCTCTGTGCATCCGCTAAATACCTATTGTGAATAGTTTTAAATTGGTGTGTTTAAAAAATATATATCACTTACTTAAAAATATATATAAAACAAACTATTGTAAGAAATCAAACTAATAGTAATTTAGTGACGTTTTTGTATTTATTTAAATTAACATAAAACTTTCATACATATATATATATATAAATCTATATTAATACTATAAAGCGGAACACTTTGTTTGTGTGTCTTAACGCGCTAATCTATGGAACTACCAGTCAAATTTAAGAAAATATTTTTTTTAGTTTATAGAGCAATCATTGAGTGAGGCTTAAGCTATTTTAAATCACGCTACTGTACAAAGCTGTAATTAAAAACATACAAAAACGGCCAACAACGGTTAAATAATTTTTAGTTTCACACGAACGAAGTCGTGAGCACAGCCAGTCATTTATACAATAACAACATTTCATGATCTTGTTTAAAGTATGCCAACAAAAGTAACAAATTTTGGATGTGAATAAATTTCAATTGAATAAAAGTTTTATGTTCCTTATTTTTTGTTAAAACGGTAAATTATCGATAATATATATTATTACGTAATCCCTCGTAAGCTCACCTTTAACATAATACAGAAGGGTGAGTAGCACTAGAGACGAAAATACCTTGTCACAGTGCCTTTACTAAATTATTGATATGAAACTTAGGAAAGAATGCTTGATTTAATTATAGCTGTAATTTTAAACTGCTTGTTGACACGAAACGACTTTTATAACAAACAACGTGCTAACTATTCCGTTTAATATGGAAATCAGGTTTTAATTTATATTGCCTACCTTATTCGTAGAACTAATTCTCAACAACAAATTATACGTACGGACATAATAAATAATTAATATAAGAAGAAAACTCTTTTATTTTGAGTAGTTATTAAATTAACTAATTATCATGGTATATTCATCCATCTTTGTATTATTTACCATGTTCCAAGCGGACAGGATGACCACATTTGTCTATCCATATAAAAATGTGTCACTTCATTAACCTCCACATACATCAGCACCACTTCTAACAAGTTATACTTTCTCCTTAGATTTTATATTACTCATAGCTTTACCAGCGATTTCGTTTGCATGTAAATTATACTATTTAAACAAACGTATTTTAGCGCGTTTAAACAAACAAAAAAGCTGTTTTATAATATGAATATAGATTACAAAATAGATTTAAAAGTATACCTTACTCCAGACTTTGAAAACACTTTAATATCCATCTTTAACATCTATAAATCATCCATATTAGTCAACAATGGAAAATCCGATTTTGAAAACAAAGTGTTTGAATTTGAATGAAGAAATTTACAGTTTCACTTTTGTATGTAAAGAAACAATACTCTTGATATACATCTACTAAAACATTATGCTTATTAACTTCATTTTTTACAAAGTTAAAAAATGATAACCTCTATCTAGTGCAATGTCAGTTCTTCTCGATAATTCTTTTTTCCGAACGGGTTTAATTTAATGAATTCATATTTATTCTGATAATGACTAGCAAGGATTACGTTTATAAAAAAGCCTCAATAAAATCCATTTAAATCGTATCAATCAAAAATACTTCGGCTAATTTTACAACTGCGTCTAATTAAGTCAATCTCCCATTAAATCCCCCTTTCTTAGCGACTTGTCTTCCATCTGAAGGCGCATAAAACGCGAGAAAACCTAATGCCATTTCACGCCGGAGTAAACCTTTCTCTTAGAGTTAACGTCTATTTAAACTCGGCTTAACTTAATCGATCGCGAAGGCCTTTAATTATGGCTTTATCTTAGAAGCAATGAGGATCGAAGTGAACGGATTTAAATTTACTTGAATTAACGTGAGTACGAAGTTTGGAAGCTTTTCATTAATTTAAGAGACAAGTTGAACGATAACTTGTTTCTTCTATTAGATAAATAATGTATTATATCAGTACACAGTTTGTCTCGAAATAATATTACGTTCAGCAGTTCACAATACAGTGTAAACTCTACACAGCAACAAGGGCCTGTGCATTTTATGGTGTTATTGAGAGTTGTCGCTAAACTGAGAAAAATATAATTGTATGAACAAGAAAGTAAACCCAGTAAAGAGAAGTCATTTCAACGTTTTAAGTGAGTATGCTGTTAAATAGAGTTACGTTAAAAGAAATTTAAACTGTATTTTATATTGAAATTAACTATTTCAGATATCTACTTAAAATATAGTCTTGTATTAAACACAAATACATAATAATATATGTCTCATTGATTCTATATAGGTTGTATACTCTATTATCAGGTATGAATTTACTTGATAACACGTATTATTCGAGCGTTGGGAAACTAATTAATTTTTGGATCATCTTCTACCCTTAGGGCATTCTTAATATTTATTCGTACTGCTTGTGGGAAATGTCCTACACATTCATTCTATCAAAGTCGTATTGTGAAAAAGAAAACTGTACAAATGTTATTTTTATAAAATAACCTACAGAGAATCGTTTTTAGATATTTAAATTGCTGTCAAAAGAAGCGATATTACAAATTTATTTATACACATTACACAACACATTTAATACAACATAAGCGAATATCCGAGAGGAAAATTTGTCTATCCGAATTAGCGTTAAACCACCAACCTGCAGTGTCGCCATATTAATATTCATAATCGAGGCTCCTCACCGCGTTATGCTAACAACGTGGAGCGACGAAACTTGAGATGTTAATTCCGTGTGACGTATTTCTTGGGGATAAATTAATTATGATGACATATTTTGAATAGCATATGTGAGAAATTATAAAAAAGTATATGTGTTTATAGTAAGCATGCTTAAGAAGTGAAACTGATTTAGGTTTTTTTAATAGTTAAGGTTTAGCCTTATGGCCACAATCTCACCTCATGTTAAGTAGCGATGTGGCCCAAGATGGTAGATACGCTAAGCCTAGTGGAGGGACTGGTTCCCAAGTGCAAGTGCAAGAACACACCTATGGATATTTAGCGCCAAGTTTTCAACTTGAGGGTACCTAGCCAGGCGAGCATTAAAGAAAACCCTACCAACATGCTATGGCTTCATCACGATATTTGACTTCACCGAAAGCTCAAGCTCATTGTAGATGGATTCGGACTGACGCCCCTTGACGTGGCATTCGTACACACCACCAACTTAGTTATCATCACATCAGATCAGATATATTTAATTAATTTCAGTATAAAATTATACATTAAACAACTCCATAGTACTCATATTAAACTGTATGTTAATATGTATGTTTATACTTAACTATGTTTTACCAGCTTAGACTAGCTAATGTACCAAATACATACACATCTGAAGCTGTCGCCTAAATCCGACAGGCAAAAATAACTTTATTTTGATTAATGTAATAAATTATTCCATATACCTAAAAAATTTACATCAAAAATATTTTGTTCATAGAAGAATATAAAAATACAATTATTTATGCATTATTGCAATAATTATTAATTATGCAATATAGGTATTTTTAACAAACTAAAATATATTGAGATATTTAATAACTGTTTCGTGGGATTTTCTGAACTTATTGTACCCCTGATGTAACCTAACGTTGCTTAAAATTGTTGAGCCGATAGAATTATATCATAGATATTTTACTATGCAAAATAATTTATTTTATTAATATTCTGACCTAATCATATTAATCCACTATAGTTATTCATTTATAATTTAATTTTATCCCTGCAGCAATTCACATTTTCCATAATAAGCCTCTCTTATGCATATAAGTGCAGTATTAAATCTAATAAAAATGTAGTCTTGAATCTAAAAAAAATAACTGTTCCTATTATATGGCACAATAGCAGCAGAAAGCAAAGATATTTGCGGCATAACTAAAGTATATTTACTTGTTAAAAACAAATTATAATACCCAATAGTAGCGCAAAGGTGTTGTGACTTGCGTTTTTGTGAGGCGCGCTGCCCGCCGGGACCACAAACCCTAATTATGTCTGAAACAATACTCCACCTCATTTTTACCCATTTTGTGCTCAATCATAATTATCTGCGCCTTCCTAAGGGAAGTATTGTTACGGAAAATCATCAACGCGTTTTCACCTGCTTTATTATAATACCAGCAAATATTTACTTACCACGTTTGTTGCAATTTCATTTTTATTTTGTAGTTTACGCGTAAACAACTTTCCATGGCAAGTCTTGTGCCTAATTGACTACTTCGGTCATCTTTGACTGTATTTAGCAAAACTCAAATTTCGTGTATTATTAAATTAACTCCATAAAGTCAAAATGAAACTAAAAATAACTTATATAATAATTTTAGTGAAATTAAGAGGAATTTATATAACATATTACGGATAATTGTAAAAAAGGTTTTCTGTTTCTTTGTTTGGGAATGAATCACAAGAAAAATACTTTGTAAAACACCTGTATAATTTGATATTGAAAGAAACAGTAAGCTTGAGAATTTTGAGATTCAGTTTTTATGTTATAAACTTGAAGAATAAGAAATAAAAGATGCTTTTTATTATCGAGTGATAATAGTAAATTTAAATAAATTGACATGAAATATAATGGGTTACTTGGTTTTAATTTTAGTTGAATTAAAGCAAGGTAAATTGGAGAGTTCAACTTAAATAAAACTTACACTGCAGTATACCTTTACTTGTTGAGGGTTTTGAACATGACATAATTCATTGCCATATTTGGTATAATGTTTGTATATTTTTTACTTGTTTACATATTTACATATTTGTTACTGCATTGTCACTTGGTAGGTATAGCAGGCAGTTCAATAGAGAAAACTTCTTATTACTCAAAGAAGTTCACCAAATTTGTCCACACACGTACATAATAATAATTTTAATTAAATGTTAACAAAATAAATAAAAAATCCTTTGAAATCAAACAACAGCTCAATAAAAGCGTGGACAATTACCTGCGTCTCGCATATTTATCTTTTTCCGCGATGTAAATGCTTTGTGAGACTGAACAATAGCCGCGGGGTGTGTCGAGGGGGGAATCGCGAAGCTTTATAATTTTTTAATTAATACCGTCGAAAATATCAAAGTCATTGGGCGTGCTACACCGGCTAGTGGGGAATGCTATTAAAATTTGATAAAGTTTTTCACAAAAAGCGTTCCACTCTTTTAGGGTACTGCGCTATATTTTGGATTTATTTGTTTTGGAAGTCCTACCTATTCAAAATGGTTATTGTGATGTTTATTTCAGGATACACATTACTAGAAAAAAATTGGGTTACCATCTAAATTTATGTTTTAATTATACTTTGTTTCAATGCTATTAATAATTCATTTTTGTACTTGAAGTATCAGGTGATAGACAGACCTTAATATTTATAGAAGGTAATTTAACCCTATCTAAAACTCGAGTTAGCTCATTGTATTAGAAATGAATGTGCTCACACCGAGGATGTACTTCATGACCGATTACCATAACTGAAGCTTACTCATTAGGAAAACTCAGAGGAAAACACGGATCCAAAGGATTTCTCGCTCCGTTTCTTTTGTTAATTGTGGCACCATTTTCGATTGAGTTATTATAATGTACGTATTGCTATACTCATACAAAATTGAACACACGTTTTACTACATGAAAGGGTTTGTTTAGGTATTTTATGTGAATTAAACATGCTTACTTTGAACATAAAATAATATATGTGCTTGCTTAGTTTATGTAAAATACACTAGATTATATTATATGAATAAAATGAATATTGAATGTAAAATTTAATATGAACGATACTTCGCTTATAATTTAGCTTTATATCGAAATTCTTAAAAATAACATTAAAATGATTTAAGATTAATTCTCTTTTTAAATGTTATTTTAGCTCAATCCTTTATAACAGGTTTACTACAAATAAAGGGATGTCGATGTCCAGACAACATATGATAACATTTTATTAAAAGGACAATGCCATGAAATTAGGGGCTATTAGTCGCGCTCATGCAAATTGCTTTTCCTATAGAAAGGTATTGAAGGTAATTGATTTAATAGGCTTCTTTGTTACCGGTTTAATTTTCAAAAATAATGTTTTTTCAGTGAAATTCTAACTGGAATCAATTTTAAACACCCCCAGAAAGTATATTTTCTGTGTGTTTATATGAGTAAATGATGAATATCTTAATATTTGAAAAGAAAAGCTTTGCCGTACTATTCGATTGTAGAATGGTCTCCCAGTAAAGGTGATCTATTCTTCTATAATGAAATTTGTTCCCTCAAAAGAAGCATTTAAACAGGCCGACTAGACAGCGACGACATTTGCTGTGAACTGTAATATCATGTATTCTACAGCCGATTTGCGTATATAGTACAGAAAATAAAGAATACTGTGTGTCACTTTGTAAGCATATTGCAAACTTGGATGAGTTTGAGTTTTAGTACAGTTAAAATTCATGCCCAAAAAGCTAAAGTGAATGTATGTTATACGTAACAAATTAATTTAATTTAAATAAACATTCATACTATGAATTTCAAACACATAATAGTCTATTTTCAAACTATCACATAAAGGGCACTAATTAATTTATGGTTTCAAAAAATCCATTTGCAATAATAATTATACAGAGTCGATTAAAAAATACCTCCATAATATTCAGACAACATTTAATGAATAACGATCGAACTTCAAACATTATTTTTGTATAAATTTTATCAGCAGGTAGATGTATTAAATATAGTTTTTAAATTAATTGATGTATACTTCATTGTATACACTTTTTTTGGTCATTTATCTGAATAATCAGAGGTGGCTATACATATATTATTTTAAGTAACAAGTTATTTAAAATGATGGTTAAAATGGATTTCATACACTACATGTAATATTTAACCTCGTAAGATTAAATAAAACTCAAGTAATTGATGTATGTTAAATAAAATTAGTAAAATTCGTAATATTCTTACGTTTATGTAAGTAAGGAAGTCGTCGAGGATACGACGGGTTTATCTGTTCCCTTTAATTGTTGGTTGGAGCACAATCTCGAGGTTTAGTGGCTGCGATTGCACGCAATAAAATGTTACGGCCCTTTTGTTGCGAGCCGTTCATATCGCATTTTGTCGCCTTTGATAATATGAAGCTTTATTTGTGTAAGTTTAACATGCGATAATTTTATTATAAAAGCAAACTCTTTTTATTGTAAACTAAGCTCGTGTAGATCATTTAAATTTCTATAAAACAAAAATTACTTTAAAGGTGCAAGTTAGTAGTATTTTAATATACGAATCTAAAAATTTGCAAATTTAACTGCTTAATGAATAAAGAGAGACGAAATTTTTAACATATCATGGAAACTCTATACGGGTGCCAGGTCCATCGTGTAGCAGAGAGGACAACAAAACATAGGTTTAATGTACATCAACGCTAACCTTCAGTACATGAGTTGTTAATCCTGCCCAACCAAATATGAGCATGCTAGCGTAGCTTTAAAAGCACATAGTAGTGTACCACTTACTGCAACTCTATACAGACCTGCCGAAGAGTTTCTTTCGCCGGTTCTTCTCTTTCCGATCGTCATGTTGTTCCCGGAACGGTTATAGGTTTTTGGCTTCTAAAAACTGCTATTATTATCTTACTAGATTTTATGTGCGGCTTCGTTCGCGTTAATTTTGATTTTGTTAAACAAATTGGACGAAGCCATAAATAATTTCATACAAAGTTTGTCTATATCTTTACCCCACTTCCTATACATTTTTGGCAAGAAAAAGTAGCCTCTCTCTGTTTCCAGCGTCCCATCTTTCTCTATACCAAAATTCATCACAATCGATTCAGCGGTTTAAGCGTGAAAGCGTAACAAACTCATTTTCGTATTTATAATATTAGTACAGAATAGATTTTTGAGAAATAAACGATTTAATTTAAATTTCATTTCATTTTATTTGACCAAGATGTTTTAGAGGATAGCAGAGAAATTTTGCTGATATGATACTCATACTTTAACCACAAATGAATTAACCACAGTAATTTTTACTCAGTTTATTTATTAGCTCACAGTACATATCTATTTATTTTTACTGCGTCGTATTTAGGTATATTTCTTCTCCCATAGTACAGTGGTCTCTATCGGTAATGTTTAATTATTCTACAAAAAGCAAATATATCCAGTCAGTATGTCGAAACATCAGCAAGCTCTGGGATTTCATAGTGCTAGACAACGTTTATTAATTGAAATAAATTTATTAATTCCAGTTATTTTTTCTAATTTGCACATATTTATATAACGGAGAAAATATAATAAGAACTATAGCTGATTTTTCCCCATCTTCACAATGGTTCACAATCTTCACATCTTTAATAATGGTTTAAGTCCAATTTGCATTATCGAGCCAATTCTAATACACATATATGTGTATAACGTTATATGTGTGCATATGCCATACCATTTATCACGCGATACAGTGACACTGTACATCACTACAGACTAGAGTACATCATCACACCGCATACAACTCGTTTTTTTTTTTTTTTGAAAGGAAATATGTTGCTAGCTGGATGGGATTTTACAGCTTGGCAGGGCTTTCCCGCCTTTATTAATTTACTCTATCGCTATTACTTTATTTAAAGGTCTACCCCAGTACCCTATCGTATTTTTACTTTAGTCTTACTCTGACAGCAGCCCAATTTGAGTTTCGGATATTCTGGTACCCTTGCGCCCGCTGCCCGCGGCTTAGTGCCCTCATCATTCGCCAAAAAAGTTCTGTGACGCTAACTGCGCATGTAAGGTCGAAAAAAAAAACCATTTAGACAACTACGTCATCTTTAAACACCTTATTAAATTTTCACATTTTTGCCAAAACTCCTCCGAGTCGCGCTTCGGCTTTCAGTAGATCACGTCTAAATCACATATCAACTTACTTTTCTCGGATGCGTAGGAATTTCAAAGAACGATGTACGGAAAAATATACCTCCGAACTAAATTATTCAAAGTAGGCGCCGTACGTGTTTACAATACTTGTTTGATAGAGATTTAGACGCAGAACATCGAATATTGTGCTGTTATTATACCTGAATATTTTCAAATGTTTGTAGTTTTTCTTTGACGTAAATTCGACATTAATAATATGTGCAGTTTAAGAAATCACTTAAGGATAATAACACATCAATTTATTTGTTTTGGCTATTTTTTATTTATGTAACGCATACATAAATATGTTCCTTTGAACAATTAAAAAAAGCTATATTAAATAAAATTCTAGTACTAACAATAGCATCGAATACTTTTATTTTGAATTTAATTAACAATAGTGTTAAAATGCACATGTATGCCACAGAGATAGTCCGGAGCCGCAGCGTATAGGTGTCATTTTGATAGGGGTTTTGTGATAAAAACCAGCGCTCTATATGCGGAACGCACCGCGGCTTCGAAATGACGCGTGCCTTCCACAGCCACAGTAGTGAGGAAAATCGGCAGTTTTCTTATTTATTTAATATCACATACTATCACTATCACTACAATAATAAAAATAAAGAATATAATTTACGCATAAGAATATATTTTTATAAATAAATTAATGTATTTTAATTTATGAATACGTAGATCTATATAATGTTTGTCAATAATTCTTATTAAAATAACTGTACCGCAATGGAGTATTATAATAAGACATATGGTGAAAATAATTTGGATCGTAATTGAAATTAATAAAAAAGTGCTGTAGAATAAGTATTACTAAAATTCTAGTATAGAAAAAAGTGTGTATGTGTATCAGTTCCGATGTACGACTGGAATTTACTCCTTAAGTATAATCGTCATAGGACGGATGATTTCCCGATTATCAATACGAAAAGTGAGCAAGGTACGTAGCGCAGAAAAACAGAACACTTTTAAGTTAACGCTTGTATTAATTCTACCCCTCATAAAATTTTCATTCCCACTGCCGTATATGAAAAATCGATCCTTAAGGAATAAACTCCAAAACTGAATGATCTTTTAATATATCTGTGCTACTTACTTGTCCATCGGTACCCAAAAAACAGAACAGTCCTACGGCCAAGCTAACAAATTACATAATTTTATTACTACTCTTTGTTTCACGCAATAGGGTATTTTTTCTAAAGCAAAATAAAATGAATAAAGATATTAATATACTATGTTTTATAACGGACTAGAAAGTAGAAAATAAAAGATTGGAAACGAAAAACATGGGGCGCATGTTTCTACTATTTAGTCCGTTATAAAAACATTTTTTTTATATTATTACTGTCTGCTTATGTGAATCAAATTATGATATATTCTGTTTATCTGTCATTTAGATTTGAGCTCTATTCTAGTATTAGCTGAGCGAGAAGTAAGTTACAAATCGATTATAACATTTTGAACGAAAAAACAAACTTTTAAAACAAAATTTTATCACAATTTTATGTATTGTCATCCACTTCTGAGCTCTGGTCCAAATGTCAAGTATCTAGAAATTAGTTAAAAATCAATTACGAAATTCCACCCGGAAAAACATACAAGAAAGCGAGTTAATAAAAACATTGTAAAAATAAAAAAAGTAAAGAAGCTGTATATTACAATTTTTATTCGTCAATCATAGCATCACTATTACGAATAAAACCGTAAAGGATTTATCAATGGTGGATATATAGATATTGTTAAAGGAAATAGGTCGCTTCTGCGTGA
The DNA here is from genome assembly GCA_039707435.1 of Actias luna. Classification (NCBI taxonomy): domain Eukaryota; kingdom Metazoa; phylum Arthropoda; class Insecta; order Lepidoptera; family Saturniidae; genus Actias; species Actias luna. The sequence goes on along the minus strand of JAZHAC010000034.1, from coordinate 11,388,204 downwards.
ACGCGCTTGGCCGCAATCGCGGATCGCTGACAGCAGCTCGTCGAGCGTTACGTTTGCCTGATCTACAGTTTAATTTTATTTCGTTTCTTTTTTAACACCTATATGTTCATACACAGTATGATCTTATATTTTCATCATTATTAAATGCTGCCAATAATAGTACGTACGCACGCCGCGTCAAAGGACGTGTGTTCGAATCCATGCAATGAGCCTGAGCTTTCGGTGAAGCAAAACATCATGATGAAATCATACCATGGGTTATAGAATATTTTTTAATACCCACTTCGTTAGCTATAACCCTCACGTTGAAAATCTGCCACCAAATACTTATAGGTGAGTTCCGGCAGTTGCACTTGAGATCCAGTTCCTTTCACTAGGCTTAGCGTGTCCACCATGTTGGGCCACATGGTCAGTTAACAACAGGTGTCATTAAAGCCACAAAGCTAAACCTTAATCTAGCTATAAAAAAAAGTGAAATTTACTTGACTTTCATTGGTTCAACTTGCTATCCAAACATTAATACTGCTCTCCATTTAACACTACATCTCAAAAACGCCATGAAATCAACAGCGTCCTAAGAATTCGTTATACAGAGTTTACGCTGTAATTTAACTTATGACTTATGACTATATTTGAATGAACCTTTAATTATTGACTTCGCTAATTTATCCTTTCTATAGATTAAACATTACTGTTATTAATATAAAGAAAGCTTAAATGACTTAAAAATCTACGTTTACTAGGAATTGAACTTGTAATTTAATATAAATTTTGTGAATAAAAACTTAACATACTCTTTTATACATTTTGACAACTGTAAACAGGTTCGAAACCTAGAATGCAAAAGATTATTAAAAGTATCCATTCCAGACTAAGTTGAAGTAAAGAACAAACATTATGTTTTGTATAAAATACTGGTAAATTATATATTAAGTTCTAAATTAATAAATAATTTTTCTGTACTTAAGGCACCTCATTATTTCTTTTCTCGGCTACTCGAAGACCATCATTCGACATTAGTTTCACGCCCGAAAAACACAACTCCATTTTAGCAAAAACAAATGTGTGGATTGCTCTGAGTGGTAATAATTTGTCAGGTGCTACTTGACCAAAGAATAAATTTCAAAATAGACGCAGATGTGACGAACATATAGTCAGTTTAATATTTCTAATTAGAATCTTGTAATAAACTGAAGAAAATTATACTATAAAATCTATTAAAAATTACAGATTAAAAAAATATTTATGTTAATTGGTTAATACATAAAATAATTAAATAGGGCTTATATTATTTTAAAATGTACGTTGATACCCGATTTTATTGTTTAGAAAAACTTAGATCGAAAAATAAGATTATTAGTGATTGCGTTAAAAATAAAATAGTTGGGTTATTATCATCAAACATTTATTATATTAATTCGCGTGTAACATTTAGTATTTTTAATATAAGCAGTGTTCAGTATGCTATTATTTTAATGTTTCTTTTGTATACAAAATTCTTGCGTGCGTTTGTGAATAATCCTGTAATTTCTAAAACAGCTCTGCAATTGAGGTTTTGTTCACATAATATATATATATAGCAATGTTGTAATGATTATTCGAAGGTGTAGAAGAAAGCACTATTGTCAAAACATCAATTATAGAGAGGAACAGAAAAATGTGTTCCGGGCCAACTAGTTTTATATGATAAATGCAAATCTGCCAATTTTAGAGTACTGAAAAGTATATAATAACACGTGGATAAGTGCGTCACGGGCTGTGTCCAATTTTTGCTTAAATTTTCTTTGTCGGCATGCGTGGGAATAGTCCACATTGGTGCCGAGCCATTGCCCCCGCTAACGTCTTCATCGGGGGAATGAAATATCTAAACGCAAGTCTCTTAATGGCTCTCATTTATTTCTCTCGTGAATCTCGCACTGAGCGCTCGTAATTATTGCGTTTCCAGTAGGGTTATTAAGTTTTGCTTCGGTTAAAATGAGAAATGGACGCATTTATTCGATGCTCAACTTGATATCTTCGTGAGAAGGGTTGAAAATTTAATTTTAGATGATGATAAATATTAAAATATAATTATTTTAATTGTGGTTGGCTTACATAAACGGTTGGCTTCTGTGGCATTTAAATTTTACATAGATATAGTTGATTATAAGGAAGGAAATCGTTTTAGAAAATATTAAATTATGATTTAATTTTGTTCCATACATTAAATTTAGAAATATTTCTACTGTTAATTTTAAGGCGTAGCTGGATTAAGCAAGCAAAAAATACGAAAAAAAATCATTTCTATTTATTTTCATATTACCATTAACTACCAATAGGTCTAATGTCAATTACTAGCGGTAAACCTCTACTATTTTACAAAAATAAATACATAAGTATCAAACATAAAATATAATATTTACACATCTCTAATATTTCACATAGTAGAAATACCATATATATGTTCAATAGGTCCTGAGAAAACCTGAGCGTCAGTAAAGAAAATATTGTGGGATTACATTCACATTGTTTCCTAATATTAACTAAAAGTGTGGCCAGAAGCTAATTTATAAAGACTAAACAGGTATAAATTAAATCTTAAGTAAAAACGATTAGATGATAGAAATGACATTTTTAATTGTCAGCAACTAATCTGAATTGATAGGGATCTGTCTCCTAACGACTCAGTTTATATAGCCCTTTCAATCTTAGCTATTAAAACGACGCGACGTGTTCCGAATAATTATTTGCTATTTTTAAGTGAGCATTAGTAGACTATTGTTTTATTATAAATAAAATTCTTTATAAACTCACTTTTGTAACACTGATGCTTCATCACTATGAAACCAAAACATGGTAATTGTAAGTGGTATAGTATTCTCCAATACTCACCATTGTTATTACATTTATTGAGCTAATAACCTGCCTCGAAGTACTTAATGCTAAATTCCAGCTACTTCCTCTCCTAGGATTAGGTTGTTATCATCTTGGGCCACATCGCAATTAGCGTCGATAATTAGCCAAAAAGCTGAAAAATAAATAATAAATCATATTGGTCCTATATTTGTCCACTATATTCATAAAATTACCATAGAAATAAAACTTTTTCGGTTTATTAAATCGGATAGTATAACACCACATGGACTTTACCGTATCATCAGATGATACAAGATAAAATTCAAAGAGTACAAAATGGTCCAAATCTATGAAATCCTTGGTAAAATTAATGATAAATTGAGAAAGCACTATTTTATGGCGTTATATACGTATGAACTGAACACGAATTTAATTAATACTTTTATTCGTAATAATTTGCTAAATAACTGTTTTTACCAAAAATATTACTATACAGGTGAATTCAAAAAGTAAGTATCTGTCTAAATACAAAGTTAAAATCCAAATCTAAATCGTTAGATTTGCGATCTATCAAGCTCAATTGTGAAATGATAAATCATATTTTACTTCTACTATGTATTAAATTGTTCATATATGGTCAACTGTAGTTTTTCGTTTATCGTTATAATATAGGTTTTTTTTTGTAATAAGCGATCTTGAAGCGATGATAGCTCAGTGGTAGCGTATACAGACGACGCGCCACGTCAAGGAACGTTAGTTCGAATCCCTGCAATGAGCTTGAGGTTCCGGTGAAAGAAAACATCGTGATGAAATCATAGCATGGCGGTAGGTTTTTTTCTACTGCCCGCCTGGCTAGCTAAAAATCCTTGAGTTAAAAATCTGCCGCCAAATACCAATAGGTGTGTTCCGGCAGTCGCACTTGAGAGCTAGTCCCTCTACAGGTTTAGCGTACTAACCATCTTGAGCCGTATCGTCATTTAAAATCAGGGTGCGTGTGTGTGTGTAGCCATATCACTAAGCCTGTAAACTATTAATAAAAGGAAAGCGGCAAAGTGACTTCACAGTCCTATACGATAATAACACCAGATACAATCTGTTATATAATGTATAACATTGTTGCAACTACATGTATGTTGGGTATTATTATATATGTATGTGTTTATCTCATATACATGTGTATTTCTCGACTAAATTATAATCGCCCATCTCAAATTTTCTAAAAAGTTCATGTCTAGGAAAGAATTTGAAAATTGGTGATACTGTTGATTTTATATCATAAGCATCGTTTAAGAAGTAACTTTTCAAAATTCAATTGCTAAGAAGGAAAACGGAGAAAAACCCAATTTATTTTGGGTAGCTTGTTTCTAAGTACATTCTTGCATCAGCTTAGTGAATTTTACACCTGACAGTAAATCCACCAATGTGACAAGAAGTGCTACGGTAAATTGTAGATGAACAATAAATACTTTATATAATAAGGCTAATTATATAAACAACTAAAATAAGAATATAAGGTACATACATACATACAATACATACAAAAAGAAAGTAAACTATTTTTTTTAAATATATTTTATGTCGGTTTACATACATCGAAACTATATTACCAAAATGTATAATATCTTTTCAAAAGTAATGTTTACTTTGTATCGTTGTATTTATCGTTCTATCTTGCAAAATTTCGCATCATAGTGTTTTAAAAGAGATTTGTGATCTGTACAAACAGAAGCTTGCGCAGCAGTTTCAAATAGATTTATTTTATATGTATGTAATTGTTTTTTTTGTGTTAAAATTTGTATAAATAATATATATGCCAATCATTCGTGACAGTGATATGTCGTCTGTAATTATTCAATTGACAGATATTACATGACGTCAGCAGATATCTGAAGCAGTCCAACAATTTGTAGCTTGGCTCTCATAGTTATGCGCCGTGAACACGCCTTACACGTTGCACACAAATATCTCTGCGTTACGATAAATAACATGCTTCACTACATTAAAATGACAGACAAGGTTCAGTAAAACAGCAATCACAGTACTAGTACATCTTCAAATTACAAATAATTCCCAATTTGTATGCGTTAAAGAAGGAATTCATACAAATCTGAAAAGCTAACGTAAGACTATTATTATGAAATCATATATATAAATTAGAATTAAAAAATATATGTTTAAGATCTTTTGAATAGATAAGAATATCAATAACGGACATAAGATTAAATATAGTTTTAAAAATGCATGGTTGAATTATTTGCTGAATACATACTATTTGTATAAAAGCTATAAAAACTAATATGATTGTTAATATAGAAGAGTGGAATGTGAAAATAGTTGTAATGATACATCTTTGATGGTACAAAGGTTATACGAAAAGTAAAGAATTATAGGAGCTATAATTATCGGTAATTAATTTCACTATTAACAGGTTTAATATAAGTGTTGTAATGTTAGTCGCTATCTTTTAAGGTATTATTTTTAAGTTCACACGCATAATTTTTTTTTTTAAATTAATTTGTTGTAAAGTAAAATTTCTATCTTTTCAAAATATTTGATTGATGAAGACGTTACTTTGTTGAAATCCATGATTAAATGTTGAAGTGTATATTACTTTGCACTTCCACTTAGAATTGATTGGCCGCTGACGGTTGACCCGACGTTGGTGGATTTGTGTTAAATGTGGGTATGTGGTAAAACACAATTAATCCAACCATCTACCAACATCGAGTCAACCGTCAGCGGCCACCAATTCTAAACGGAAGTGCAAAGTAATATACAGTTCAACATTCTATCTTTTCAGATATTATTGTTACACGAATCAAGATATTCATTCAATCCTTTTTGATATTCATTATTATTTTAAACGTAACTTTTACTATCGTACCGAAGAAGACTTTCACAATAGCACACTCGGCACACAAAATTATCAACAAAATATTAATTGCATAAACAACAATTACCAGTTATTCTAAATAGATAAACGTGCTTTGAACACGACAAAGTCTTAATTTAACTTTTTTTTTTGTGAAAATTATACAATAATATATTTTAAGTAGAGCATATTACGTCAAGGTGAGAGTATGTATCATCCACGTTACTCGAGTGGCCTCAACTTCAAATGCCCTAAGGCAGCCCCGAGGCACGAATGCCAAGACAAACCGAAATCTTATCAAACGTCCGCCATGTTGGTCTTGTTAATAAGCAAAACTGCACACAGGGGCCGCCGTTACTTACCTGAAGGTTGTTTGTGGAACGTATTGCGCCGCGCCATACGCAAACACATAGAACAAGCTCCAATAACTTATGAACGGTTACGACATTTATATGTTTACTAGCTGCCTGTATTATAATTTAAATGTTGTTATATTGTAAACGGTTTTAAGGTAATAATGTTTTGTTTTTTATCTATTTGCTTACTGCAACCGCTGCGTCGAAGTGTTGTAGTTAAATTCCCGCTCAGGACAATTATTTTTGCGTTTGACTTTGTTTGTGACTTAGTGTTCGTTAATTTTGTTCTTATAGTTTTTCTCACTCGACATTGGCAAAACTGCCTACATAGGCAAGTGTCATAACAAAACAAAAATACACACTGAAACATATCCTCATGGAAAATACTTCATTTTTATGATGTATTTCTATTTCGGATTAATGTTAAAACAGAACTATGTAACGTGCGTACAATGAATATGAATACACGTAGTTTTTGAGTGGTTTAGACCGACAGAATATTTATATATCGCAATATCGACCATTTGTAACGTTGATTTCTTTTTATTCGCATGAATTTACAATTTGAATTTGGTAATATGACAAGATTGATACAATTGGTAAAAGAATGAATTACTAGGAAGTCCAAAAGAATAACAAAGATTGTTGCAGTACCACTGTAAGTAGAAAAAATAAATATAGAATGATGGATTTGACGGTATTTAAAAACACCAATACGTCATCGTCATAATAATATATATATATATATATATATATATATTATTTATTACTATAACTGAGTGTAAGCTGAATTTTCTTTTAAATTATAATTCGGATATAGTTTGTTATTGATATACAAGTCAAAAAGAGTTTTGTTTTTGTCCGTCTGTCTGCCCTTTTGTATGTGCCTCACTCTAAAACTATTGCATAGATTTAGATGGAATTTAATAGTGATAACAAAACTAATAATATTGTTTGATATATAGAATATTTTAACCCGTAAACCAGAAGGGTTTCTCTAGAATGGGAAATAACTGTAAAAATGTTGGTACAAATGAACTTCTAGGCGGATTTGGGTGCAATTTTCCCTGTTTCATACCTGACTAACTTGATCCTTACCTCTTCAGTGTTAATCGGCAAATAATGCGGTAGCAAAAAATAAACCTATAAACATAGTAATTAAATAAAAATTTATATATTTTGTAATCAAATATGAATCAACTATATTGTAATAGATTATTTCCAGAGTATTGTGTATTTCTTGAACTACAAAATGTTAACGGAAAGTTCTATTAAATTATTGTAAACAAAATTGGTGTGTAATCTCACGGGGGCGGTTCATTTTATAGCAATTAGTTAGCTACAGGCGGAGAATTCGTCACAAGTGAATGAGTACCCCTTTTGTAAAGATCCTTTACACTCAACGATTAGTCTACGATTATTGAAATATATCCCGCTTTGTTTTCCTTATCTTTATAATTTAGTACCTTTATCCATACAAATTCTTAAACAAATCAATGTGAAATGCGTTATGACACCTTGCCAAAGACGAAAAAAAAAATCGTGGAAAAATATTAAGTATAAAAGTGGATGAATATAGGAGTAGAGGAAAACAAAAATTGTATAGATTCACGACATGACAGCTAATAGAAGAGAACGAAAAAAGAAAACATGCTGTACTAATCTAAATAGAGTAAGGGGTAAGAAGATAACCTGCGTCGAATCATAGGTAGATTTAACATTGGTATACAAAAATGAATTTTCTAATTCTACTAATTTTTGACTACCTTTTCAGTACAGGTCTAATACTAGTAAGTAGAACAAAACTAGCAGTCCAATAAAATACATTAATGCATATAAAGCAAAAATATCGTTAATATGGTCAAAAACAGGTCCAATAATGAGTTTTATCGTGTTATATAAACGAATCCAAATAGAAGACTAACTTACTCGTCTAAAGCGAGTTGTCGGGAAATCGGCAACAAACTGGCCATCTCGCCAACTTCAGACAATAAACAGTGGGAGATAACGCTGAGAGCCGAGTTTTGCTATTGTTGTGAAGATTATACCTTCAACGAACCACTGAAGCGACAGCTTAGAAAATAAGTTTCCGTGCAACGTCCATTTAATATGAGTTAATTGGTTATATTTTAACTTGCCACATAGGGCTGACAGGTATAGGTAGTTCTTTTCTGGTTTACTTTCAATAACCATTTTTAAGTTTTACAATTTCGTTTTATAATAACACTGTATTTGTGAAGATGTTTTATCAACATGGTATTAATCCTTATGTAAATGAATTTATTAATCATTAGGAGAATTTAACTCAGACCAACTTTTCACTCTAGAGTATTTAATTAAAATGAGTAACTTAGGAAACTCACAAATTCAAAATATATATCGTATCAAAAAAAAATATGTCTTTGTTATTGTGATATCTGCCTTTGTAGGAAATTACGTTAATTACAAACAAAAGTATCAATAAACAACTAACATAAAGTAACACCCATACTCAAAAATTATTCCTGGATTACAAAAATATTTGTCATATTTAGAATCAGAACCTACAACACTTTAGCAGCGAGTCGACTGCTTAAGCCTCTTTTTTTACGTGGGAAAAAGCATTCACACATCCCCTCCGTGATGGGCTGGGAGGGGTATTTAGGACTAGCCCGTCGCTAACCGTCGGGAATACCCACTAAAACCACACGACCGCTTTGGGGACGTGTGTGACCAGGACATCGGGAAACAGCAATGTTACTTACCAGTTTTAAGAGCCCATAAAAACTACTAATATGTAGCTGTTAACACTTCGAAGCTACGTTGCTCAATCCTACCGTGTCGATTGATTTTGAAAACGAACCTGTGCAATTAGTCTAAGGTACACGAGAAAATACATTGTGATGAAAACATGCTGCCAAGAGATGGGGCATATTCTCATTCCGATCTAGTTAGCTTCTACCCTGAAGTTTAAAATCTATCACGAAGCAGCTATTGATGTATATCAATAGCAGCACTTGAGAGTCCGTTTCACCAATAGGTTTAGAATATTACTATCTTGGACTTCACCGTCAGGTCAAACTTTTTCCAAAATGCTAAAAGTATATGCAAATTTTATAACAACATACAAAAGTATATATTAAAAGGCTAACAAGGTTTTTCTACATATAAGCCTACAATAGTACAAATTCTCAGTTATTTGACAAATAAATATTCTTAGATTGAGCTATCAAAATAAAGTACGAAAACTTTATTTTGTTGAAACAAACCAAATGTAACAAGAAAACTCTTCGCAGCCTACTGCCTGGACCATCGAAAGTTCGTTAAAGTGCCATCACTATAACGTCCCCTATTCAAGAAAACAGAAACAAAGTAACTTCGTTTAGTATGACAGAAAGAGACAAAGATACCAAACAAAATTCCCTATAATCACAGTTTTGTTTTCCAATCGCTGCTAACGATTATTGGTGTGTTATTTGGGAGCCATTTTGAAATTGTTTTAATAGATCGTGCAAGTCGTTAACTAGAACCATAGAAAATAATGACTCAGCGATCTGTTTACTCCAACAAGATGATTTCTTTTCATTTAAAGATATTAAAAATTTTAATTTTTCGAAAAAATTGCATAACTCAAAGTATTAATATATTTTTTTTATCTCAGCTATTTTTGTGAACAGACGAAAAAATTATAGCCGTATAGAAACTACAGTGTGACTTCTAAAAACACCTGTTTTTCAGAAGAAAAAAAACATGTAATGATTTTACATTTCAAATATTTAACGACATAAAATAATATTTAGTACAAATGGATAGTTAATGTTTCTACATATTTGTTTAGCTTAGTATTAAAGAAAACAATTGTTGTAAACAACTTGTCCAACCAATGTGCACTTCATTCTCGTGGAAATCACAACGAAACATCTTTCTTTACACGATAATTTTAGTTCCAAAGCAGTGATGTTATCGTACCAAGTAGCTACAAAGATACTTTAGTGTTATTAACGAATAATCAATTATTTATTATAAATCATGCAAAATACTGCCATCTAGTTTGTAATGCGATGATAATAGCGAATAAATTTGTATTCTTTTCTCCGCTATTATCGCAATATTAAAATTATTAAACACATAACTTAGTTTTTTAACAGTAAACATTAATTTAGTTAATAATAAGTGTATAAATAAGGTTGAGGAGTAATCCAAAATCACACAAATACCCATTTGCTATCGCTTCTTCCATTTTCCACTGCCATTGTCAGTGAGTCAAAACCATACAGTGCGCCGTCTATTATTGTAAATTTTACTTGTCATATATAGCAGCAGTAATTATTGTTTTTTTATATCCTTTCATGTCAAAAGATCAACGCTGAGTTTATCTGGCTATTCATATGCTTATAACTTGAGAACTAATAAAACTTTACACATGATTCTTTTTTATATCGTAAATAGTTTATTATGATCTAGTTTTTGTGTTTTAACCGAAAACTTATGGGGATAGAAGAGTAAATAAACTAGACGTGTGAGCGACTTCTAAAACTAAAAGTTATTTAATATTTTTACCCGTTTTTGTAACTTTTTCAATGCGGGTTAGCTCCTATTGGTGGTAACCTGTTGACCTAAAAGCTTCATTAATGATTGTTCTATCAAACACAAATATTTTTTTAAATAAGACTGATACTGTCTGTGATAAGCGCGTTCAAACAAATAAACTTTTCTGCTTCATACAATTAAGAAAATATAGATAAAACATAAGCTTTAAAATACAATATAATTTTATTTGGCTGTAGGTACACAATCGGCATAATGAAACCTTCCTACTATGGAAATAGTCAATACCTTTAACAACTACACAAGTTGATAAATAATTCAGGGAGAAACTGACATTGCAATACCTCAACAATTTTTACAAAGGAAAGATAAGTGGTTCAAGTGATTTGATATTTTTAACATTGCAGATTGGCCGCCAATATGCATATTCAAAAACGTATCTGAATGTAACGATCAGTTATTTGTTTACATTTGTAAAATCGGAAATAGATATTCATAATTTAAATTTAAAATGCTAGTATCAAGTTATACGAAAGAAGAGACTATTTAGTAACGCGCAGTACTATTCAATGATCTTTGTTTTGCTGTGTTATTAAGTCCAAAAAAAAAGTTATCCCTAATTAAAACATATGTAGCCTTGGGTAAAGAGTAAAGTGAATCTTTTGTTAAACATTCTTTTATTTACTTAAAAATAGCTAATTTCACAATTAATTAAAAGCAATTGGCGGTGGTTCTTACTCCAGTACCTACGTCTCTTTAAGGAATCCATCATTATCTTTTTATGTCGCTACCATTCAATCCTCATTCATGCAGTCAGCAGTCTCTTGTTCCTTTTATTTTTACACAGATTCAGCTAATTATAGTATTCGCAGTTGACACTTTTTAGCATCAACATTGCAAAACTGGTTTATAAATCGTTTCGTGGCTGTTCTACAAATATCTAAACTCTCACATTCATTATAAAAATAAAAACAACATTATTACTATTACAGACTTTGTGGCGCAATCCTGACTAATTAGCTGATAACTCGCGAGTTCGACCAACGCTATAATAACCTCTAGTCGGTGTCTGTAAATTTACATAATCTTTGCAACCTGTGCAAACTTAACTTATCCATTTTTAACCTTTGTAACATTGACAATGTATGTAACACTGTATACAGATGTAACGTTTTCATAAATATACTGTTGCTGTTGTGTAGTCGTCATGAGCATCGTCAAGAGAAAGTAATTAAAAACTAAACAAAAAATATAAAATCATTCTCTTTATTTCGAATGGATGTTGGACCAATCCAATTTTAAAATGTTGCACAGACCATACATATTATAAAACGAGATTTTGCCGGGAGCTTAACGTTTAAATTAGTTTATCCCCCTAAAGCGGAACCGCACAGAAGAAGGGTTGCAAAATTTAAATTACAAATAAAAGCACTGAAAAATATCTACGAGTGGGTAGTGCCTCAATAACAATGTCTTTTAATTAAAGCGGAAAGGGTAATAAAGCGACTTAATTCGGAAACTTGGTTGATGTTATCGTGAAAGACACCCGAGAGTTTTACGAATTTTCTGTTTGTATTATATTGTTGCTGAATCGTAATCCATAAAATATTATGGTATGACTTAATATATTTATTTGTAAAATATTATACTATATTAAAACACTAAAAGTGAAAGTTAAAATTTTTGTTCCTTAATAACTTAAAATCTGTTGGAACGAATAAAATAGAAAAATTACATTATGACTAATAAATTAACACAAGATACTTTTTACAACGATGTACAAGAGCAAAGCAGGCATGCAGTACCAAGTTTAAAATATATTAAAGTTAGATAGAAGATAATACATATATAAACTAAATGTGTTTAATAACAATAAGATTAAGTACTTTTAAGAAAAATCTTAACTACAACTGTTACATGTGTAGACAGCAGGGAAAGAAAATTAAATTGATGAGCCAAAGAAAATACTTTAGAATATATTGTTTTAACATAAGAGATAATTACATACTAAAAACTAATAAGTAAGATTTACACAACAACATAAATGAGTGTTATTAATAATATTATATGTCTAAAATATTTACTACCTGGATGAATGACACGTAATATACACTTATGAATTTATTACGGTCGAAAACGTAATCATTCGACTGTGCTGGATGTACCATATTGGAATATACCGCCCGGCTAACCATCCATCCACCCATCCTGTAGTGACTGCCCCAAGGATGCCTCTTTTCAAAGCACCTTTACCTATTTGACTCGCACGCTTCAATGAACTTACGTCAATATGTGATATGGAGAGCATTTAATATTCGCATATCCCGAATGTACTCGTGTATAAAAGAACGAAATAAACCTTCCAGAAAGATTCAAAGACTTATTTGTTATTAGTCCTTAAAGCTTACTGTATACTAAATACCTACTGTATTATTTTGTATTTGCAGATTCATATATAGATTATATTTTTTTTTTATCTTTACACAGAGGTAAGTATGATAAGAATATTATGCTACAATGCTAGTGTGTGAAAGGAGAAACTGGAGCTGATCAAGGTCTGTTGTGCGGATCAAATACTCAAAATGCATTGGCCATTGTTAGAAAAGACACTACAAATATGAAGGAAACGATAGTTTGCGAAGATATTTAAAAAATACATTCAACTCATAACTAATTATATAGAAAATTATATTTACCACCACAGTACAGTGGCACAGTACCACTTTTACAAATGTTTTATCGATATCTATTCCATTACATACAAATTTTCTACCTGATAAGTTTGTTTTTCAGTACTTTCGATGGTTATTAGAAATACGGTGTCTCACATGCTGTGTTTCTGCGCTTTGTTCACACGTTATTGCTGTCTGTAATTATAAACCAGTCTATTGGTTTTGCTAGCTTGGACGTCTTCTTTTCTCGATGGAGACGTGTAGTAAGCGTCATCATAGATAGCTTTTGCGTATCGTTGGTTACTTGGTTTGAACTCTAGCTGTATATAATCTCCTTCTTCTCGTCTTAGTTGACCAGTGTCCTTTCCGTCGTACCTGGGATCTTCATAAATCGTTATAGTTTGTTTCCTACGGGCTACAACAGGCAAATTTTGTGGTATTTCCGCAACTGGAGCTGTCCGTGATTCACCATAACCGTATCCGTAGCCGTACTGGGGACCATAACCGTAGCCGCCGTCATGACGTAAACCATGATCATCGTAATAACCAGGACCACCATAATTCGTTTCCAAACCATGACGTCCTTCCCATCTGGGATCTCTCTGCCAATCTGAATCACTTTGCCAGTCTGATTGATCCCACCTTGTTCTGTCGTTCCATTTTTGCCAACCTGGTTCCTGATGAACTTCAGGAACATGATACTTACGGTAATCCCGAATATTACCTCTATCGTAAGTATCGTGGCCGTTACGATATTTATTATGATTTAAAGCGTCATCTAAATAATACTTCTTACCGTAGTCTTGATAGGTTTGATGTTTATTACCTGCATCACCGTATCTAGTGTGACCGCCTCCGCGATAGTGGTTTTTTAAGTATTCTTGACCATTGTTATTCGATCCGTGATAGGACCTACCGCCTTTATTATCGTGACTATTTATTCTACTATTATAAGCGGCTTGATCACCTTCGTCATTGAAATCATCGAAATATGTGCTCTTATTGGACGACTCATCCTTATGATATGAATTTTGAAAACCTTGTTTGTGATGTCCTTTCTTATGGCCTCGTTTATATCCAGTCGATTCACTATCTTCCTTCTTGTCTTCTTGAGCGTTATAGCCTTTGTATGCATCAGCTTCGTTCTTTGTTTTACTATCATACTCTTTCTTCAAATACTTCGCTTCGTCATTTGCTTTCGAATAATGATTTTTGTGGTTATCATTTATCTGGCTGTCGAGTTGATGTAATTTCTCGCCCTTTTGTTTGTCATGTTTAATAGACTCTGCGCTATCTTTATGTGCGACATCTTTTAAATGATCCTCCAGGGCTTCTTTTAGAACAGAGGCATAAACTGTCGAAGTGAGAACTGCACATATCGTAATCGTAAAAAAAAGTTTAAAACGCGAATACATTTCATTACAAGAATATGTATCGTTTCCTTTGACGTTGAAACAGGTAATGAGAGGCTTCGAATGTTGGATAATGTATTTTATATTGAAAAAAATAGTATTGGAATTCACGGTGAATTACGATACAAAAGCAGGAACCACAGTGTGCTCGGACAATGAATTGTACTAGCAACAGGTATTGTCCATGACACGACATTTAGCTAAAATCCCGCGCTTACTTTAGGCTCACAGATCGAGGTCAACCGAAGGCAAGCAAGTGTTTTGATTTAAGAGTCATAATAATTCATATTTCAAAGGCAAAGGAGTTTTTTTTTATACTTTATAGGCTTAGCGTTATGGCCACAATCTCACCTGATGTTAAGTGAAGATGTGGTCTAAGATGGTGGACACACTAAGTTGTGTGAAGGGACTCTCAAGTGCAACTGCCGGAATACACATATAGGTATTTGGCGGCAGATTTGCAACTTGAGGGTGGTAGCTAACCAGGCGGGCATTAGAAAAAGCCTTACCATCATATGGTTTCATGACAATATTTTCCTTCACCGAAAGCTGAAGCTCATTGTAGGTGTATTCAAATCGCGCCCATTAACGCGGCGTCCATACACACTACCAACTCAGCTATCCTCTCTTCAAGAGTTCGATCGCAGTGATAAAAAATAAATGACAATGTAAGAATTTCAACTATTTATTTTATTATACCACAAAATACACACATAATATACATATAAAACGACAGTTGTAATTATTAAGGTAATTTAAAACAGAACAAGAAATTGGTAGTTACTACTACTACAATAAATTACTAAGGCACAAACTAAAAAGAAACAGTAATACCATTTTAATTCACAGCTGGATAAGAATTCGTAATAAAAACCTGATGGATTTAAATCTTTTAAAATGTAACCTATTATATATGAATTAATTGGTATTTACTTGTTAAAATATAAAAATATTTATTGTACTAGTTTGCTTTGCATTTTATTTGCCCACAATTAAAGCGATACGCAATAAAAAGAACATGCAACATCTGTATGTGTTCTTAGTTAATATAGTCATTCTATATTAGGGCAGCCATTAGAGAATGTTCGAGATTAAATACGTTATTATCATCGGAGACCTCTTAAATATTGTTTTTAAACATAAATAAAATATTCATCTTTATTTCTCTTTGTGTTCAAAAATTAAGCTGATCGGATATTTGTTTTTCCGAGACCCAAAGTGTTTAGGAAGACACGTTTTGAATAAATCTTCTGAATGAGGAAAACCCGCATTTTAAACACAAACGAGTGGCAACCCTAACTCACGGTAAAAAATATAATTATAAAATTTCCACTGGGTTTAACGTAATTAATACATCACAAGTATCGAAGGAAAAACAAGAAGTACAACAGTTCTAAAATATTAGACAAGACGTTAACTTCCCTTGCAAAAATAATTTATGAAACTATTGTAATTATAACGATTCTATTAAATAGTAATTATGTAAATGAATGAAATAGATCTACGATATAAGTCGTCGGGTGATATTTTTAATATCATATACAGCGTGATTATGATTGTATGATGTTATTTCTATTTTAAAAATATTTTTGTTGCCATATTATTAAATATTACAATATCATATTTAGAGAAATAACGTGGAATTAAAGATATTCTTATAAAATCATTTTATAGCTAAATGTATGTAAAAATCAGCAAGGAGTTAAGACGAGCATTAGAGACAATATAACTATGGATCGCATTATACGAATGTTTTGATAATATGCTCTTCATTTTGTTGGATATGAAAAAAAAATATTTTGAATATATAATACAAAAAAATATTAAACAAGTTAGTATCTATAATAAATAAGTACTGAAGAATATCTCTATATAAAGAGCGTTACTAGTAAACACGTAGTTACAAAAGATTTAGAATCAAGTCGGGCTATAGGTATTTTTTTGTAATATGTTATTTTTTGTGTGTTCATTAAAATGAACAAAACGTTTACCATTTTATCAAAATTATTATGTATCGGTTGGAACTAAACTAAAGTGCCTACTATTTATCTAATGTTTTGCACTACCCTTTTTTTTTAAATTAATTAATTAAAAAACAGATACACTTAAATTATGTATAATAGCCAATGTTTATTAAAATTTATATCAAGCACAAATAATGTATAATAGACATGAATGAAAATAAATTATTTGTTTTAAAATTTCTCCATGAAAATTTTCAAAAAATATTGTAGATACCAACTACGTTCATAAAAGACGTTTATACGCCTTTTCACGGCCTAAATTTAATAAAGTATTTTGATTGGATTTCACTACACCTTGTAATTAAGTTAAGGGTTGCTCAAGTCTGTCTGTATGTATTTATTTTGTTTCCAAAACTAATTAATTTAATATTACACATCCTTAAACACGCTGTATAAGTAAAAAATTTTATGCGGAACCATTTACAGAATTTAAGCTAAAACCGGCGATTTTCGCCTGCAATTCTTGTACCAGATTCTCTTTAGCCACTTCTTCCTCTTTCCGCGTTTTAATATTCCTTATTTTGACGACGCCTCTCTTAAGCTCGGATTCCCCGAGTACGACCGCTAGGGGAATACCCGTTTCCTCACAATGCTGAAGTTGGTTTAACATCTTTGGGTTCTTTTTGTATGAATGCTCAGCCTAAAAATCGAAATTTTTAAAGGTTTAAATTTAGATCTAATGATATTTCTTATTATGGCCCACATCACTTAAACAGCGAATGTCTATGAAGTACAGTAATCCCCCCTATAACACGGTACTGTTATAACGCATTTTCATATTACGCTATTTCAATACCCCGTATAACACGGGCATTCCTCCATATAACGCGGAGATTCCCGACATTATATTTTTTTCCGTTTTCCTATAACACGGAACCAATCTACCGTGTTATAGGGGGGATTACTCTATATTTATATAATTTACTATATATTATGAAGACAAACAAAACCATACCGCAGCTTTCCAGCTGCGGACAAACACATAAAACTTTATAAGAAATGTGTATTTTTTATGTCTACTATATCACTTGATATTAAGTGACGATGTGGTTCAAGATGATGGACACTAAAACTGGTGGAAGAACTTGCTCTCTAGTGCAACTATAGGTGCGATATAGGTATTTTGGCGGGAGATTTTCAACTTACGGGTGGTTATATAGAAGCAATTTAAAAAAATACATACGCCAGTAACTTTTATGTAAAGTATATTTTAAATTAATAATCTATCAATTTCAAATAACTACCAGCTTATTTGCCTGTCAGATTGTCTGAAGAATATCATTTATTCTTATATAGTAAGGGAATGTTATGATAGATGAAAATCATATAACTAAAAGACAATTCAACATTAACTTAAATGTAATATAAAAGTATAGTAAGTCCCGAGGACATTGACAAGCTATATGAGGAATAAATAATACCTGTATATAAGGTGTAAGTACTGAGAACACACCAAATAGAGGAAAGTGAGAAAGAAAAGATATTTTACTTTTAAATTTGGTTCGCAAACCAGACGACACAGAAACATCAATAAAACACAAGTTATAAACTAAAAAAAAAAATACATGGTATATAAATCAAAACAGTAAACACAGCTTACATAAACAGTTTTTATATCCCTAAAATATCAGTTTATACATCAACTTCATCTACCGCTTTACTGAATCTAAGGAACAAGAAAATATATCGATAGAGTGATTTACATTATGACATTTTTTATAGCTAAGGTATAGCGTTATGGTCACAATCTCACCTGATGTTAAGTGACGTGATCCAAGATGATGGACACACTAAGCCTAGTGGAGGGACTGGCTCTCATATGCAATTGCCGGAACACACCTCTAGGTATTTTGGCAGTAGATTATCAACTTGAGGGTGGTAACTAGCAAGGCAGTAATTAGAAAAAGTCCTACCACCATGTGCATTCATATCGCGAACATTCGATTTAAAGGGGAATATTGTTCGACAAATATTATACCGGCCCCATTTAGTTTAGGGATGAGTAGAAGACGTTTACCTTTATACCGGCGTTCCATAATTCAGCGCATATTTTCAATCGTTCCTCTAAGAAATTCTTTTGTGCGGAGGCGACGTACACGTCGATGTCGTTGGTACGTACAGTAATTTCACCCGCCGCTAATTTAGCTTCCAATACCGAGAATATCCGCTCCACACCGATACTGACGCCCACACACGGTACCTTAGTACAGAGAGATGAACTTCTTAGCAAACAATACATTCACCATGTGACAAAGAGGAAAGCTCCGAGCAGTATCCGAGACTTTTTTTATATTTCATACGTTTTAGCGTTTATAATCTCACCTGATCTTAAGTGACGATACGGCGCAAGTTGGTAGACACGCTAAGCTTGTGGAGGGACTGGCTCTCAAGTGCAACTACCGGAACACACTTATTGGTATTTGGCGGCAGGTTTTTAACTTGAGGGTGGTAGATAGCCAGGCGGGCATTAGAAAAAAGCCTACTACCATGCGACGTGACATATGACACGGATGTAAGTTTAACGAGGCTCCTTTCAGACGCGTGGATCAAATGTGATATAATTAAAGAGAAAAGTCGAGCTATTCACATAATTCAAATGGATAACTCATTGAAGTGGCACGTAACTTTCTTTGAAATATTTTTTTTTCTTTAAGTTTCTTTGAAAATAGTACCTAGTTGGTATGCATTGTTAGAGAACTGAGAAAACGGTTATATTTTAAAATATTCCCCAAACTAAGTTTCATAACGTTTTTATTTGTTTTTAAGGCACGTTAGTGGAGAAAAATAAAAATTAAAGATCCAAATAGAATTTCGTCTCGCATTTTTAAATTTGGACAGATAATTGTTGCTTTAATATCGATCAATAACCAATATTTAATCTTTTTTATAAATTTGATTTAAATTGATACTTGTTTTTATTTTAAATACATTTTTGGTGTTGCATCTTTGACTTAATTTGAAAAAAGCTGAACAACATGATAACTCTAAAATGGTTCACTTTTGCATTATGCATATGGGGTTTAAAATTATCGCTAATAGTAACCCCTTTCACCTCCTAACGGAAATACGTCGGATTACTAATAACCCTGTATAAACTGAAGCAGTGATAGCCAACGGGGTAGACTAAATCTGAAGTACAGTCGGCGTTGAATGAAATTATGTATTTCGATAGATTACTGCTTTTTGAATTCGCCTATATAATTGTATTATTCGTAAAAACGCATTATTTTAAGGAACGTGTTTCTATTAATATAATTAATTATACTACAATTTTTTTTTTTAATTAAAATGAACAGTTTCGTTGTAAATTGTGGATCAGTGTGATTCGTATCTAAATGCATTTTTTGAAATAAACACATAGAATTAAATAAGTAGCAAGCTAAACTTAATCGTCCAGGCACTAAACATAAAAGGTAAATATGTATACCTAAGATAGAAAAAATTGAACTAATGACATTATACAGACAAATATTATGCGAATTATAAATTAAACTCTTTATTAAAGTATCTTTTCTTTGGTTTGTGACTTAAGGAATTTTTTTGTCACATACATTATGTATAAATTCTCACCTGTTTATGTTTTGTGTCGAACATTCCTACAAGATTGTCATATCTGCCACCGCCTGCTATAGATCCGACAGTTTGTTCTTCATTGCCTATTTTTATTGGCTCTGGAAGGTACAAAATAATTACGTCAATTAGTATTTTAGAAGTTTCTGGCGGGATCTTGATCTGTCATGAAATTTTAATACATATACTTGGTTATTTAAAGTATTACGTAATATAGTTTGGCTAATACGCATAAGTAAAATTAATTGTGAATAATTACCTCCTTTAGATAAATATAGTTTTATTTTTATTATCAAACAATAGTGCATTTAGGAAATTAAGTGAAAAAAACAGTACATATTTCTTTTCACTTTCAATGCTAATTTATATAAACTTTTTGCTGTGATCAGCAAAGTTCTATTATTTTTTAAATAATCATAAAAATCCAAATAATTTAGATAAATATTATTACACAAATCAATGCTCTATTTCTTTTTTCTCATCATTTCATGTCGATTTCAAAAGTCTTAAAAATATATTATATTCTGTTGTATACTATTTTTCTATACTATTGTCTAAATATAGTAAAATACTATAATATTATAATACAGATGGGAACCCTAAATCAGGACATGATATATTGGTTACCGCAAAAACTCCCTGGATACTCTCAACAAAACAGTGACCATCATGTTAAAGCTCTAAAACCTCTTAATACGGAAATCACGTCTAAGTTTTTTACATAATACTGACATAGTCATTTATAACCGCGATGCCACCAAACAAAAAGAAGAAAAATAATTGGTATTCCTTTTTTAATTATGGCAAATCTATATAGATAATTTTGCCAATATCAAGTTTGAAATTCAATTTTCGAAAATAGCTCACACAAGGCTTGCTTGATATAAAAGTTTTTCAAGGATTCTAAACACATTTTCATAGTTATTACTCATATTATTTATAACTTTATCCTGAAAAATGCCATCAAAATTATATAATATGCAGCCAAATTGGGAATTTAAATAAAAACTACCTAATGTATCAAGATCCCGTCACACTTTGTTTAATATTTTTAATTATCACCTAATTTTAGATAACACTATTATGTATAGAATTATCAAGTGAATCATTGTCTAGAATTTTACTCAGACCTATGATACTTTATGAAATGAATAATATATGTCTTAAGTAACAAGTAATAAACCTACTTTTAAGTATCATAAATAATATCAGCTTACGTGTTAAAACAGCTTCATAAATAACACCCGTATAATAATCCAGGCCTCTGGCTAAACTGAGATCGAACAGTATTTTATCTTTGATTCCGAGCAACTGACAATATTCTAATAATGTCTTGATGCCGTCTAGACCTTCCACTGCTGCTTTACTCTTGGCTAATTTTTCATCTTTCAATAATTTATCAGCTAAATCCGCGCCACCGTTTAAGCGCACATATTCGCCGATTCTATCGGCGGAGTCAGGGGTGACGCCTTTTTCGTTTATCATTTCTGTCCTAACTTCTTCCCATGTTGCCTGAAACAAAGTATGTGGATAAAAATAAAAATTGAAACTTCTTTACGTTATATACACCTAGCTTTTGCTCACGACTTTGTTCGTATTAACCAGTACACTCCCCGTCTAGGCGTATATGCCAGAACCTGGTCACACTGAAATATTTTTTTTTTATGATGGCAACCTCAGGCTGTAAAAACGTAACGAGTAACATTGCAATACCAGTAAAGTCCTTCTGTTATTTGGATACGAAACAAATTTCTTTTTAGTATTGTGGTAAAATTAAAAAGAAAACTAGCTATTTCTTTGAAATAAGAATTATTCTTTCACAGTAATTTTAATGTTTTTGTTTATTTATTACTGTGTTGTAATTTTTTATCACTTTTCTGGCTTTCTTTAACCACGGCTATAACCATGTACATATATGTTCATGTAGATTTATTCAATCAAACCATTATTTTTCTATCAATTAAGTATTATTTTTCTAAAGTCCCTATGTCCTTATCTATTTCTCTATACATTATGTGTATGTAAAATTTCATGACCAATGTCTACTATTGACAGCAATAAATTTCTGTAAAAACTATTGTTACATGCTCAGGTTTCTAAACAATGTTTACTTCAACATCATGCTTATAACAACAAACTAAATGTGCCTGCGACTTCCTTTGCGTGGAACTAAAACTTTATTTAATCATTTTTGCCTGTGTACGTAACTTTTTTTTAATATGGCTTTACTCTAATAGGTTAACACCTAGCTTGATGCTAAATAACCTAAACCTTTCTCAATGATCGCTATATCAAATACAAAAATATTTAAGGTTAAGCTTAAGGTTAGCGCGTTCAAACCAACAAACTTTTCCGCTTAATAATATTCATATAGATTGTAATTAACAAAATTAGATAAATTCTATGAAATGTTTTGTTACATGCAAGAATTAAAACCTGCTAACATTGAATCACCTGTTACTCTCAGCCAGTTGACTACCACAATTTATAAGATATCCAACAATTAGTTTATATTTAATCCATTTAAACTAAACATCAATTTTACCTTATCCAACTTGTCCACAGTAGAACAAGTAGTTCTAAATTTATCTGCAGGTACGCCACAGGTTTCAAACATTCCATCTAGCAATCTTCTGTGGTTAACCTTTAGTACATATTGACCAATATTTAAATTATCCAGTATCTCTGTGACCACCTTAAGGCACTCTGCGTCAGCAACCATTAGATCATACGCACCTGCTATATCAAAATCCTGGAAAAATCCCAATTTTACACAGATCTGTTGTGAGAACAAAAAGAGTTAGTAGAACATGGACTTTGCCACATATGGATAGCTTTGTACAAGTGCTACTAGCAGTTCTTACTGTACAAATAATATTTACAGTGTTTAATTATTTTATATATACATGAATAGCACACTTGCATAAATAGTTTCTATAAACACCTTGTGTTTACGATATGGATATTCTTTCATTGGAAATTATATTAAAAGTGTATATTATAGTATAAAATATGTGTGTGTGTGTGAGCTTTTGTGTGGGCGCGCGTATATTGTATGGGTTAACGAATATTGGGTGTCAAAATAACTAGATAATATATAATGCAAAAACATCATAATTATCATGTTAACTTTCTAAGGAATCTAGTTTGAAATAACTGCATAAATCATTATAGTTTTCAAATTGTTTAAAAATTTAGTAACATAAAAATTTAAGTTTTTTTTTATTGCTACATTTTAGCACTATAAATTTTATATTGAGGCGACTATACAATCAACAAATATTCTAAATAAATTACTCCTTACATAAGCATCATATAGTATCTTAATATGTTCTGTTTTTTAATAGCTCATATATGCATTTTACGAAACCTGTTTGTATGCCTTGCTGATAATTATATTAATTTAGATGATATGCTGCATTTAATTAATGTTTAAGTTTTGAAGTATATCTAAATATATATTTTTATAGGATTTTAAGTTAAGCTCAGATACAGAAATATTACCATATAATACAATAAAAAGGATAATTTGAAATTAAGTTTGAGAAAATTGAAGCTAAATTATTTAAAGCGATGATAGCTCAGTGGTAGCGTGCACAACTTCGCGTCAAGGGACATGGGTTCGAATCCAAGCTCCTACAATGAGCTTGAGCTTTCGGTGAAGGAAAACATCGTGAGGAAACCACAGCATGGTGGTAGGGCTTTTTCTAATGCCCCCCTGGCTAGCTACCACCCTCAAGTTGTAAGCCTGCCGCCAAATCCCAATAGGTGTGTTCCGGCAGCTGCACTTGAGAGCCAGTTCCTCGACAGGTTTAGCGTGTCTACCAACTTGGGCCGTATCGTCACTTAAGATCAGGTGAGATTATGGCCATAACGCTAAAACCTTACGTATAAAAAAAAAAAAAAACCTACAAATTAATTTTAATTTAAGATTTATTAAGTAATAATTTGAGTTTAAACTTAAACTCATTATGAAATCTTGGGAATGTGCTCATATAGTACTACATATATAGATATAGATAACATGGTTTCAGAAAATTTTTAATTCTTCACATATTGTGAGCTGAAATTGTTTTTTAATCCTGTTTCTCTCCTTAGAATGAGCTTTCACTCGAAGTGAAACTTTATATATGTTAGAATACCAATATTTTACAAGGGAAATACTGTGAAAATATTTTAATTACTCACACATTGATAAAATTCTCTATATCGTCCTCTGGTCATTGCAGGATTATCCCGCCTATAGACTTTAGCTATATGGTATCTCTTCAAGTTAGTAATTTTATTCATAGCCAAATATCTTGCTAATGGTACTGTCAAATCATACCTCAAGGATAGAATTTCCCCACCTTGGTCTTTTAAATCATAAATTAATTTGGAATCTTCACCATATTTACCAGTTAATACTTCCTGAAATTTTTAATAAAATTATAGCTACAGAGAATAAAGTAAGCAAAATATTTATGAGTAGAAGCTTGGTAGTAGTAAAAATTTAAAGTAAGTAGTTACCACATAAACACTCAGTTGCACTATAGTCCTCATTAGTTCTCCATTTGTTAATCTTTCATTAAAATTAATGTTGTCATGAATTTAATGTCTGTTGCATAATGTTTTGTATGAACCCTTTAAATGTTCATTTACTAATATGAAATCATTAAGAAAGAAAGAGTGACTGATTTTTAAAAGGAGTGAGTGGTTGGTTTTTTGTTTTGTACATTATTGTAAGTACATATTGTGGTTTATTTAAAAAAAAAACACATTTTATTCTGAGTTGTTAGTTGTCAGGGTCCAAAATTTGTCTAATTATATTTAGACCTAGCTGTGCCTGCGACTTCGTTCGCGTGGTTGTTGAAAACAAAAACGCGTCGCTCAGATAAGAGTACAGTCAATATCTGTGTACCATGTTGAGACAACGACATGATGAAACAAAAACTATGTAATACTTCAAGTTGAGTACAATTTTTACATAAAAAATTTATCTACATTGGTTTTGTACATTTTACAGACATTTAACAGACAAAAATTTAAAAAATGCAGAAAATGAGTTCTGTTGGTTATCCTTTAACACCCCTGGTATGTGAATTAGTTCCCTATATCAATTCTGGTGGTGTTATGATTGTTAACTTCTTCATCTGACAATGATAAATATGAAGGTCCTGTTTAATAAATATCATAATAACAAAATAAACACTTAATAACAGGAAAAAATGCCTTATGTTTACCTAATTAAAGACTATAGACCAAATTACCCACCATTAAAATTTAGTAAATGAATTGTCAAAATAAAGTGCTATTAAAGTTTCTTGCAAGCAAAACCAGGTAATGACACATTTGACAGATTGAAAATTAATTTTAATGTGCCATTATACTAAACCTGTTAAATGGATATTCTTGCAATGCACATGAGTTTTTAATGGAGGATTAAAATTTAAATAGCAACATTAAGACCTAATGAAAGTTTCTTGCAACTGAATGTAAATTACTACTATAAGGTCCATAAAGAAATTAATAATCAGCACATGTCACTAAGATAATATTTCAAATTTAACATACTTCATATAAGAAGTATGAAAGTGAAGACACCTATGTTCTTGATATACACATAAGCTAAATAAGATATATTTATCTTGGTATTGATTTATAGCCAGGTTGGTAAGGCTTTTGCTATGCTAGCTACCACCCTCAATTTGAAAATCTGCCACCTAAATATCTATAGATTTTTTCTGGCAGTCGCACTTGAGAGCCAGCACATGCACAATGCTTAGTGTATCCACAATCTTGGATCACATTTTTACTTAACATCAGATGAGATTGATTGTAGACATAACTCTAAACCTATAAAGTATAAAAAAATTATATTGCTAACATTTCTAAACATAACTATTAGAAAAGGACTTTTATCTTATAGAAATAAGAACTAAATTCAAAATGTACCTTTAGTTCAAACACAGGTGTGTCAATACATTCCGCACCATGTCTTTTAAATACTGTGATAATATTTTGAAGCACATCATTTCTTATTGTCATCTGTTGAGGATTGTAGTCTCTGGTGCCCTTCGGAGTTTTAAGAATAAATTTCTGTGGACCTGCATCCTCAGCAACAACTTGTGCTTTTAAAGCAAGCAACTTTGATACTTCTTCTTGAATCTAAAACAATTTTTTTAAAATAATTATTATGTGTTAAGAAGATATTTAATTACTCAGTTTTACAATTTAAGCATTTTTTGGTGTAATTGTAAGCAAAATACAGTAGAGCTTCAGTATTCCAACAAATATTTTACAGGGTGGTGTTGGACTACCAAAATTTTCAGATTAAACAACACATACCCTCTGTATTCCATATTAAAAAAAAAAGAGTACCTGGTAATCTGACAAATTACACATCACAATAATAAGATTCTATCTGATCTAAAAATAAAACTATATATGTAAAATTTAGTATACTGATTAATTTTAACAGCACAATAGAGCTATATTGTGTCAGATTAGACAGATTACAGATTACTAGGAGTCTACTGTACATTTCAATTATAAATTCAAAATATAACATTCCTTACTTCACTACATTGGCTTAAAATAAGGAATATCAAGAAACTACATATAAAAAATCAGCAGTGTATATTACATAGTGCTGTATAAGCAAAAGCTAAATATTTTGTTACTATTAGTTAATAAAAGTAAATCAAAATATCTGATTTGAAAGAAATTAATTTTGTATTACACTAAGCATGTACTTCCAAATACCTTGCAACAAGATGATGTTGAAATTCTTTTTGTGAAACTTTTTGTGGGTACTGTGTTGCGTAAGTGTAACCCAGTGAAATTGATTATTAAAGACTTCAGCAATTTGTGAGACATGCTTCAGTGGTTATTCACTTTCAGTTAAACCAATATGGTATCTCGTCACCTCTTTTCAAAACTTTTGATACCGGAAACAAAAAATATATATTGATTTAGTAGTGCAATAAAGGTAATTTATCATTTAAAGTCACAAAATACCATAATTGGATGTTTAAAATAAGGTAAAAATTAGTGGTGTACCAATAAGCAACTACTTCTAAAATATTATAAATAATTTCACTACATCTAGTGAACAAAAAGGTATATTCTCATTTACAAACCTGATTATCTATAGATTCTATGTTAGTTTTAACTTTTTTTAAAATATCCGGACTGTGGGATTCAGGTAATAGTGATATCTCTGAATTACAAAAACTCTGCATATGGTACCACCACCTCTTTAGGTGATTATATTTTTGAAGATCAATGTTTATTAAATCTTTAAATAAATCTATATCACATTTAGTAGCAGTATAACCACACACATAACTATACTGCGAAAAGTACTTATCAATTCCTTGAAAATCATATTGAGCTTTGTTTCCTTTACCCTAGAAAAATTGCATTGGCATGATGTAATATAATCGAATTCTAACATAAATGTATAATAAAAATAGTATAATGCAATGTACGACATAATACAATTGACACTGACCTTTTCATTAGATTCCTTCATCGCCTTTAATTTCCTTACGAGATCACGCTGCTCTTTTATTTTTAATAATATAGTTTCCTGAGAATCAGCCATAATTTATAAATTAAATATCACTCAACTCTAAAAAACGCGACCTCTTACTCAAGGCCTCGGTAGCGTTAGTAAGAGTACTTAGAAATAATTGCAACTTAGCCACTCAATACAGTCCCTTTCATTTTTATTCACGCTGCGAAGGTATCCACGACTCACAATGTTTAGGTTATATTTTATTCTGAATGTTGTCAATGTCAAATGTAAAAAACCCCAAAAAAACTACATCTCAAAGGAGTATTTAGCTGGACTTATTAACTTAATAATTGGTAGAGGTACATAAGGAAAAATATAGGTCCACCGCGATACCGCAGATTTTTTAATGAATACTGTTGATTCATACTAGTTAAATCTTATACCGTTCTCATAGTCTATCCAAAGAGACGGGAAACAGTAATTCATAAAAGGATTTACCTAGGTGCCAAAAAAGTCGATGTAATCCTAGCCCTCGAGACAATTAATGCCATCCCGTATGCTGTAGAATATTCACATCACGCATATTAACGAATAAAAAGTGTTTAATTTTTGTATAAAATTAGCACGTCCGCGCCGGCCGCGGCTAATGTGCAGCATTTACATTAATATAACAATGTAATTAATAAAAAATAATAAGTAAAATATTGAGTAAAATAATAATACTATGCAGCTCACACAAAAAAGCAACGAAGTGTATAGTCATAGACACCTTGACCTTATGATCAATGTGTATATCATAATTGTTACTGGTTTCTGTATATAGTATACGTCCGTACGAACACAAAAGGGTCCAGCCAGGTGACTTATAGAGGGACATGACGGCATAAGCGAGCGTCATACCAAAACACGCCAATAGATGGGTCACTTCAAAATATAAACAAACTAATAAATACTGAAAACAAATATCAAAACAATTGTGATGAAATGGAAAAGATCTATGTGACATTACGTTTTTTTCGTCTCTGACACGCTACTTAGAATGACCATAACGTATGTTTTTAATTATATTGTTAGAAGACCATACAACCGATTTAGTTTAAAAGAATAGTCAGATCTATAATAACAATACGAGGATATCCAAATATGCATATTTCCACTGAACTGTTTCCACATCTCTGATGACGGAACAAAATTACAACTACAAAAGACAATCTTACGTCCCTACGGTGATGTTACAACTACGTACGATAAACGTCTCGGCTCAAGCGATACGCTACGACAATTTTTACTAGCTTTTTTTGTTTTTTCGACAGGACATACGCTGTTAGCCGGATGGGTTTTTACAGCTTGGCAGGACTTTTTGGGACGAATGCTGAGGGTACTCAGCCCCGAGGCAGCGAGCATAAGGGTGCCGTTGTGGCTGGCCTTTGGCATGGACTGTTGCCGGAGGAGCAATTTTTACTAACCATGCTGGCACCGTATTTATACTATTCGGCGTTATCAACCACCCTCGATTAACTATGCTTCTAACAAAATTGTCATTCATAAAAACAGAATATTTTATAAAAATATAACGCTAGCAAGATTGATTGTCAGGATCTTGGTCTTGCTATCCTGACGTTCTGGCTAGTTATGGCACTGACATATTGTGACTTTCATTTATTTTTTTATTCATCTAGGGAAACAGTTATTTGGTCTTTGTTGTGTAATTTAGTTTAAGTATACGGCGTACTACAAATGTCCGGAATAGGCACTTACTTTAAGAATATGTAATACTAGTTACGACATTTGAAAATGGAACTCTTGGGCTCTAAAATCCAATTTGTTTCATCTATTTGATATTTGTTTTTACATATTGGCGCAATTGTAAATGTTGCGTTACCATGGCTGTGAACATTTTTGTAGTATGATTTGCAGAGATTTTAAGTGTGATTAGACACCTCAGCAGAGCGTCAATCAGTTTGAATTTGATTTTTGCAATACAGAACCATGCAAATTGCCTATAATTAGTTTACAGAATTCAAATGAAATCGTGTAACCTCAGTGACGAATATTGTGATAGTGGTCCATCTACCGCAGTAAACAACTAAAACATAGATCCTGTACGCTGTATGACTGAAAAAGACAGACATGTGACCTTCCAAGAAATTTGGGTGTCGTTAAGCATACACATGAGTCAGATACAATGAATCCTACAAAAGCATTTGGGTTTGAAGACCTGTTTTCGATGAATGCCTCAAAATTTAATTTAACTGTTACTTAGTACGATGTGTTGCTTACCAGATTCAACCAAAGGACATCAAATTTGCTGTGGGATATAGTGACTGGTTTATACAAAAACTCTCTGGACAGTTTTAACAAGAAAGCCAACAGTATTTGTGCATTTTCCTTAAAAAGAAACCATTGTAAAACAAAAAAAAAATGTGCTAAATCTATTTAGAGTCATTTCGCTATGGTCTTTGTATCTTTGCTTTTTCTTTTAAGGTAAAAAGAAATAAAGGTTGTGGCCGTTATACACTGCCAGTACTACAGATGTGTGACGTCAATTATTGTACTGAAAAGCGGTTCCTTTATAGTTAGCTATACTGGTTACTGTTTAAAACGAAACTCAGTCCGGTATACTGTCATCTATGTTTATTTATTAGTTATCTGATTTTTTATAGCTCATGGAATACACTTAATTCTTTAGTTACTTTCATTTAATACAAAGTGTTGGTTTCACTTTGCAATTAAGACAATATTTTGCAATTTTCCTTTTTTATTTTGACGGCCGGTATCTTTGAGCAACAACATTCAAATAATCAACAGTACAACTGTCAAATCTGTGGACGCTGTTCAAAGCACTGTGAGTACCATACCTCGAAAGCTCCAGGACTTGCAGTGCAAAAATGGCAACGATCTATGACGTCATATACTTCTCTAGGGTGCTGCGACCTGCGACAGTATGCTGTCAGCCATAACAGAACGACTTTTTCCCCAGTAAGAGTACTGAACAGTAGTCTGTGCATATTGGAACACACCCAAAAAAACATTAACATTAATACCTAATTGCGGCATCGCTCTTAACAAACAATACCAGATTGACACTGACAGTGACAGTTGTTAGTGCTGTCATATTTATAATATTTTATTTTTTCTAGTTTTTCTAATTACATAGTTGTAATCAATACTAATTTTTTACTGGTCTCTGGTTCTAATCAGTTCTAATTTCTAATAGTAACATTACTGTGCTAGAATCCTGACTAAGATTGACTTCGCATCTGTGGCTTATATTATAACTTGTAAGAAAAGTCATAGGTAAACCATATACAAGGAACATAATACTCTTACGAGACCATATATTTACGTTTTATAACATCAACAACACATTACAACTTATAAAAGATTAAAACTACACTATTAATAATAATCTTATTATATATTAAAATATAAATCCTATACATAATTGTAAACGGTATTTAACGGTGGAATAAAATGGACAGACTTGAATATATCGAAGCTAGATTGTTTGATGGTGAAAACTATTTAAAACGTGATAAAAATGTCAAAATATACGATGGGGATGATAAGGTTTGTATCCATAATTTTGATGAATATCTTTATTTTATAAACAATAATATATTATAATTAAAATACAACATTTTGGTTTGTAGAGTTAAAGTACTATAATATTATGTTTTGCATAAGTAACATTAGGTAATTAGAATGTTTCATAAATTATTGTTATTATGTTCAATAAAATTTACATTTGGTAATATAGATTATGAGTGCAATAAGTTTACCAAAGTTGTTTTTTAAGGCTCACCTACACTAAGTAAGGATTTGTGTAAAAAAAAACATCTTTCTAGTTAAGACTAGGTTTAGACCGATGGCTGAAAGTTATACATTGTCAGTAAGCTTTTAAACATAAAATGCAATACAAAAAGATACAATAATAGTTTTTTTTTTTTTTTTTGGTCTATTAGACACAGTTTACAGATGGTGAAGTGGTATTGACAACTCATAGAATATTATGGGGAAAACCAGGTGACATACCCAAAGGCCTAGTGTGTTTATCCCTTCATTTATATTATGTATTCTGTTTGGAAGAGGAAAGTGGTGGAGTATTTGGCCTGGGAGGCCCTAAAAGAATTATATTGCACTTGGGTCCTGCTCTTCCAGGTAAAGATTCCAAATTTTTAACAATACTAGACCATATAAAAAGTAAGTTGAAATTACTAATTTGGAATAGTGTCAGGAGAAGCAAATTATATTTTATATAAATTTAAAAAAATAACCAATAAAATAAAATAATTTTCACAGCAGTTATAATTGCATAATGGTTAATTGTCTATATATTATAGTTGTTTAATAATATTGGTAAAATGCAAAATTCATAACTATATTAAATTAATAACATATTCAAATGTTCCAGGTAAGAGGCCTGGACCTGCAGTTGTTAGTCCATATCATTTTCTCAAATACTCCTTTAAAGATGGAATAGATTCTGAATTTTACAAATCTTTGAGTGATGCGATTGCTGCTAAAGCTTGGGAAAAACCTACACCATTGGTGTCACCTATATCTTCAGTCAGCTCAACCTCTTTTCCAAAACCTTCAGTCACTCCAATAACTTCTAAAATACGCTCAGGGATTGTTGGTATAGAAAGAAGTATTGAAGAACAACATAGAGCAACTGATGAGAGTATTAGTGTAGCTTTTCAAGACTTAAGAAAACTTATGGAGAAAGCAAAAGATATGGTAGCAATATCAAAGAATATCTCTACAAGAATTAGAGTAAGTAAAGTATAAATTTATGTCTTTATTATATTTTTTATTAAATTGGCTATTTATTTCAGTGCAATCAATCTTTTTTTTACAGTTTAGTGTTTGGTGACACTCTCATCTGATGTTAAGTGAAGGTGTGGCTCATGATGGTGTACACATTAGGCTTAAAGCAAAACTGCTTTTCAAGTGCAACTACCAGAACTTACCTGTACCGTTAAATGATGACAGAATGTCAACTTGTGATATTTAGCTGGAAAGGTACTTATAATACCTTATATCTATGCTATGGTTATATCACAAGTATTTGCCTTCGCTGCAAGCTCAGGCTCATTGCAGGGATTATACAGTATCAGTACAAATTACTACTGTCCCATCATTGATTAAAAAGTAACCATCATATACCACAACCAATTATAGTAACTTAATCCTTGTTAAGCTTTTTGTAGTTTGTCTGTTTTAGTGCATCTACTATAACCACAATCTGATGCAAATAAAGTATCCCTTGTAAGTAGTTAAAATTACATTTGAACTTCTATTTAAATATTTTATAGCAATCTACCTCATTACATACTAAAAAAAAATTATCCACTAAGGCTAAAAACTAATGGAGCGGTTTTGTCCCGCGTCCGCTGCGGTTAGGGGCCCGCGGTTTTATTTCTAAACTCGTGAGATCTGTAATTTGCGCGGTTACGCAGCCGTCCGTTGCTATCATCGCTTGCAAACGTGGTGGGCGATGATCGCAAGACGGGAGGTTAAACGATCAGTTGGGGTCCAGTACCGCTATTGACCACTGCGGTCGCCCGCCAACGGAACACAGAGCGCGCGGGTGCAAACCGCGGAGGCTGCCGGTGACCGCGGTCCGCTAAGTCTACAAGTTGCCGGCGGGTGCTGAGGCAGCCGTATACAACCGCGCACACCGCGGGTGTAAAATGCGTAGTAGGATGTGCTTTAATTTTTTACATATATATCTGCATTTTACAGGAGCTGCGGGCCCATAACCGCGGTGGATACGGGTAGAAACAGCTTCGTGAATCCTTAGCCTTATAGTCTAAGATCTGGTGCAAACAGTAGTAGGGACAACTTATTAATAGTCGAATGGAATTGTCTTACTTTCAATTGTTAATAAAGTAATTCAATTGTTAATAGTGTCATGATATTTATATTTTTTCTTATGATGTAGTATGATGTTCTTATGATATAGTGATGTTACGCCCTAACTCTTTTTCACTCTATCTTAAATAATTATCATCTTTAACAGTCAGCAACTCTTATTTGTGGCCAGATATAATTAAGCAATCGTATATCATAATAAACAAAAAAAATATGCCTTTTTTTCGTCTCATCTGATCTTAAGTGATGATACGGCCCAAATTGGTAGATACGCTAAACTTGTGAAGAAAATTTGATTTGAAATATAAATAATAATTCTACGTTATAAACGTATAAATGTATCGATATCATACCTGTTTACACCTGGCTGCGAAGAGGTGCGGCTGAGTTCACAACGGCAACCGTAATTTTTCGGAGTCTTTATATATATTGCCATGATGCGGACGATATTTTATAAAAAAAAAAAAATTGAATGAGATATTTTCCGAAATATTAATTTACTATAATATAATTAAAAATACTAGTGGCCAAATTTTGATAGGCAACCTGGTAGATGTATTCTCCTGCCAAAGCTTTCGAAACATCGCGATCAAAATTTAATAAATAACCCCGATAAAATCCGTTTAAATTAGTTTTATTTCAATATTTTGTATACTTAAATTATTTCAGGAAAAGCAAGGTGACATATCTGAAGATGATACAGTCAGGTTCAAATCCTATCTAATGAGCTTAGGTATAGATGATCCAGTTACCAGAGATGCTTTTAGATCTGATTCTGAGTATTATTTAGGCTTAGCACAACAAATTTCCGACATGATGGTGGCTGTTTTAATGGTTAGTGAAAAATGTTTAATATAAAATGATACCTTTGTCCCACTTTATACCTTTGTCACATTTTACTAAGTACATAAGCAATATATTGCAAATATTTATGTAATTCTTATGTTAAAATATGACTTTATTTAATACATTAAAAATTAAATATGACATATTACACTGCACTTACAATTTTTTTTAACATAATCTTATCAACAGTTGGTATTATGAAATTATTTTCATAGATTAATTGTTTTTAAATATTTTAAGTTTATAAACATAGTTTTTAAACAAATTATATTTTTAATAAAATTAAAATTATTTTAATTATATAGTAACATTTTATTGAAAATGCATACATAGATAAGAAATAGTTAAATTTAAATTATGGTTTGTTTTTTTTTTTTTTATAAAACAAACAATTTTATTTTTATGTAATTACATTTTATCTTAAATTGCAAATTAACTACTGTTGCACTTATAAATAATGTATTTACAAGATATTTTACATTATTATTAAATATAAACTTTAAAATTTATTTTGTTTCATAAACTTGTTTCTTTAACATATTAATATTATTTTAAATATATGCACATGGACAGAATATTTACCATACTCGTATAAATATATAAATATGAAGCATGCACACCTAATTTATTTCTAACCTATTTTAAAGATAATAATATTATTTATCTTACAATAAATTGTAGAAATACCCACCACGGAGAAAAAGTACTACAACGTTTTATTTTTAACTCGTGATATTTAGTATTCTTTAAAAAAAATGTATTAAGTAGCATTAAAAAGAAGTTAATACTCCATTATCATAATACAGGAATGTGGAGGAATAATGTCCCTGGCTGATGTATGGTGCAGAGTGAATAGAGCAAGAAGCTTGGAACTTGTATCGCCTGAAGACCTATTAAATGCTTGCAAGTATGTCTTATTTTGATTAAACTAACTTATCATACAGAACTTATATTCTCTCACTAACCCATTAATTGTGTTTAAACTAGCACTTTCAGTGCCCCCATTAGTATGTGGCTAGACCCTTTTATATATCAAAACTCAACTAATAATAATTTGATTCCAAGTAAAAAATACGTACATCTACCTACATCACTTTCTCAGCCTATTAACATTTTGCTATTTCGCCATTGTGCTCGATACATGTAATGATTGAGGGGAGCATAGTCTTATACGACAACACAAGCAATGTCATGATTACTATAACCATACTTCAACAATCTGTATTAAATATAGTTATTATACTTTAAGGAAGCGATATATGAGATATATGAACAGTATTCCAAAAATAGGCGAATATGTATCTTGTAAAGAAGATACAGTTGACACTGTATGAAAGAATACCGCACCTTAGTCAGACATATGAAATTCGTCTCAAAATTTACATCAAAACTGGGTTTAAATCTTATCTCTTGATTTTAATATTATTAGTACTCTTTTAACTTGTGTTTTTGCTTTCAGATTATTACAAACAATTGATGCTCCAATGTCTTTAAGGAAATTTCAGAGTGGCGCTTGTGTTCTCCAATTAAATAGCCAAAGAGACGAAGAGATTGCCAGAACTACTTGTGATATGGTTAGTCTTTTATGAATATTTTCTCAGTAGTAACATATTCTTAATGTAGTACATGATGTGTCATTGTATTTATTACTTTACAGATTTCGTGAAATTGCAACTTAGGATGCATTTTGTATATTAACTAATGCACTATCTTAAATGTATTATATATGAGCACTGTATGATTGTTTTAAAATGTGGATTATTTGTGTTTGGTTCACAAGTTTAAATAAATTTCCAAATCGCTTGAAACCCAATATATTTTCTAGTCAACGGTATTTGTTCAAGATTTAAAGTGATGATAGCTCGGTGGTAGTGTGTACGTACTCTGCGTCAAGGAACGTGAATTCGAATCCATCTACAATGAGCTTGAGTTTTCGGTGAAGGTAAACGTCGTAAAGAAAACATAGCAAGGTGGTAGGGCTTTTCTAATGCCTGCCTGGCTAGCTACTACTGTCAAGTTAAAAATCTGCCGCCAAATACCACTAAGTGTGTTCTGGCAGTTGCACATGAGAGCCAGTCCCTCCACAGGTTTAGGTTGTCTACCAACTTGAGCCGTATCTACACTTAAGATCCGGTGGGATTATGGCCATAACGCCATAACGCCGAAATTTAGTTAGCCAGACGGTCATTATAAAAAGCCCTCATAAATCATCATCAAAAAATCACGCTATGGTTTCATAATGATGTTTGTGTTCACCGAAAGCTCAACCTCATTACAGGTGGATTCGAATTTACGTTTATTAACCAATTAAGCTATCATCGCTTAAAAGAACTTGATTTTGTATTAGTATGTGTTTAATGTTATTTATATTTACAGCTTGAAGAAAATGGTTTCCTTACTCCTGTAAAGCTGTCTCAAATCGCAAATGTTTCCGTCCTGCTCGCACGCGAGCGTTTATACACAACAGAGCAAATGGGGTTGGCCTGTCGTGATGAGTCCATTGAAGGATTGGCATTCTATCCTAACAGATTTTTAAAAGAGGCAGCATAGATCTGTTTACTTTGTATTAAAAAAGTATAATTAAAAAAATATATAATGTTATGTATATATTTTCTAATTAAAGCGAATAAAATTATTATTTATAAAGTAAACCACGAATATAATACATAATTTGGGGCTCTTCAACACAGCGTACGTAACGTAATTTTTGCCGAACCGCCCCGCCCCTTCCCCCACCCCCAAACACAAATCTAACGTAACATCCAATAGTTGAGGGATTCCCCGTAAAACATAAACAAAAACAGTTATGAACTAGGGAAATGTTAATTGTCTAGTTATTTATATAAATAAAAAAAGCAATGTTACGTAACGCGATGTACGAACCGCCGCACCCCACCCCCCCCACGCATGCTCGTCACAAATAATGTTATGTAATAATTTATCGGTTCCTTATATTAAAAAAAAAACCATGTACTAATAATTATTAATACAATGTTTTCAATTTGTTTTATAAAGTCATGTATCGTAATTATAAATGTCATTAAATTTGTTGTCAGAAATGTTTAAATTATAAATATTTTTGTAACCTATTAAATATTGGACAATGAAAGAACCCGTTGGTTTTACCCCCGACCATTAAAATTATTTTTGAAAATTGAAGAAAATTTTATTGTTCGAAAACTCGTTGCAGATGGATTCGAAGTTACGTCCTTTGACGCGGCGTCCGTACACACTACCACATACTTGCTCTTAGGGTTACCACCCGTCCGGACTTCTAGATTTTTTGGCTTAGATGGAATACAAGTACCTAATAAAACTTATATAAATAAAGCCCCCCCTCGCGAGCATCTGTTACCTATGGTTACTAGGGATGGCGATCTGAAATTGATTATCTATAAATCGATTCACAGCTGTGAATGGATATTTCACCCGTAAGAACCGAGATTCTATTCGAGTTTTTGACGGGATCTTGGTTTCTCATGTTGTTTTTTATTTTTATTCATATACTTAGTTATATAGCCCTGTATTGTGTAGTGTAGCTGACGAGTATAACTGAAGTGATTTATAAATAATCATTCGGAACATGATGTATTATTTGCCACAAAAACTCCCAAGTGAGTCACCATCTTGTTGAAGACAGTTTCATCTGTCCAAATCTTATCAATCGAAAATGGCAGTAATAGTTTTTTACAATTATTTGAATGTTTTACGCAAACTTATATAGAAATCATGATTTTACACATATATAGAATAACAAAATTGATTCATTTGATTTCGATTCGAATGGATCTAAGAATCGATCGTTTTCAGAAAGAATCGCCGTCCCTAATGCCTATCATACCACTACCAAAGTAGGTAACGTTTTGTAATAACTAAAATATCCGGACTTTTATTAAAATATCAGGCATTTTATCAGGACTTTTCAAATTTTTAAATGGCCTACTTGTCCTTAATTTAACTCATTGTAACGTTCTAAGAACATGAAAAACCGCGGTTGTTAGCGCTAAGTGGACAGTAGTCATATTTATACCAAACAATTGACAAGGATTTTATATTAATTTCTACAGTTGAAGGTCCACAAATAAAAATGGCAACACATTTACATAGGCTAAAGTAAAACATAACTTAAGCACAGGTAGATTTATTAAAAGCATGGCTTCTGACATCACATAAGCTAGCTTATTTAAAATTACAATCTTTAACATCCTTATTATAATACCATTTTTTATAAACCTTCTCACAAAATATTCTCAATCTTTGCAACCTACTATTCCTTATAACTAAATTCTACAACCCGATATGATGATATTTAAAGCAAAAAATATCTAAAAGGCTAAAGAGTTCTAACAATATTTAAAGTACAAAAATAATCCAATTACAATTTGTGTAAGGATAATATTTAAAAACACTGAGACCAGATGTTCTGCATGTTTATATTACTAAATACATCTAGCAAAATTATTTATCATGTTTTGCACACTAAGCAGAATTAATATCTTAAGAATACAATGTTTATAGAGATTGAGATATAACTCTCAAACCTTATAACTTACATGAATGGACAATTTCTAATACTGCCTTTATTTTGACCGAATCTAATAGCTGAAAATACTACTTGCACAAAATATTTACATAAGGAATGTTAATATTCAATAATACGTTTAAAATCTTCTGGTAACTGATTCTGTTTTCTACATAGTTCCCAAGCCTTGAAGTCATCACAGGAACGAATATTCTCAATATAACATTCTATTCCTCTATTGAAGGGCATTTTCATTTCTTCATTAATTATTTCAGATAAACGGTGTAAGAATGCTATGTTCTTTGCAAGGGCATCTTTTATTTTGCTAGCCAAAGGACGTTCAGTAATTTGGATAATATCAAGCTGTAATTAAAAAACAATACTGATAAATAGTTAGCTTATAAAAAAATTATATCTTATAAAGTATGAAATACTAAATAGTTGTTGCTCTTTTTTATCTGTTAAATAGTTTTATTTAGATTTACAATAACAATCAGTTACAAATGGATAACTAAAATCATTATTTCATATGCTGTGTCCACTATTTTAAGGCACATACCATATTTATTTTTTTACTTCATAATATGTGTTTTGTTGATGTTGCAGTGTTGTCTGATTAGTGAACCAAATAAAAAATAAATATTGCACACATGTTGATATACTATACTTACTTTTTCATCAACTGTATCTTCTTGCAGACCCAGGTAAGTGTTTAGACATTCTGATAAAGTTTTAACTTTGTTTGCAAAACCATTTTTATTTTTCATAATAATCACATCACCAACCTACAACAGAAACTCATGATCTTCCTTGCATACTTATTTATCTATACCTAGAATGAAATTAATAAGCTAAATCTGTATGTTAAATATAGCTTGAAAGTTACGAACAGTAAGTATTTTATTATCAATATAAAAGGTACAAAATGTGTCTTAGTATGTTCCATTTTTCTAAAACTATTGAAAACATTTTGATGACATTTAACATGATAATAACTAACATTATGGATCAAATTATATTATACTTTTTATAACAAAAGGATTCTGCAAGTATAGGGGATAAGTGCTGAGCCCCATTGAAGTGACATTTGTCAAATAACATTTATTTTTTATTTTCTTTTTAGGTTTAACATTATGGTCACAATCTCACCTGATGTTAAGTGATAATGTGACCCATGATGGTGGACATTTTATGCCTAGTGAAGAGCCTGGTTCTTAAATGCAACTGGCAGAACACACCTATAGGTACTTTACATTTGCACAGGTAGGTAGCGTTTTACAATATTTGCCAGTTTACACTAAAACATTCTATATCATATGGGATTACAAAACAATCATAAAGACAAAATC
Organism: Actias luna; assembly: GCA_039707435.1. Lineage (NCBI taxonomy): Eukaryota > Metazoa > Arthropoda > Insecta > Lepidoptera > Saturniidae > Actias > Actias luna. The sequence continues at coordinate 11,347,841 of JAZHAC010000034.1, read as the reverse complement.
ACACTATTTATTAAATTGATTAATGAGAATAAGTCATTACTAAACTGTGTTACAAACCTGAGTATCAAATACAGATTTCAGTCTCACATTATGTTTGTGAAATAAACAATCAGACAACAACCTACAATCATGAACAATTTTCTTAGGTGTTGCACTCTCAAGCAGCTTCTTTAGTCCTGCATCAAAAGCGTGATGTTGCATAGACTGTGTGTCAAAAATATAAATTCTTTCTGGAGTTGAAACAACTATAAATGGCATTTTGCACTTTCTACCCATAGAAGCACCATCTCTGCTTACAGCTATATAACTGTATTGATTAAGGTGATCTATTGCCTCATGGAATGCATTATCAACTTGATTTAAGTATATGTATCTCTTTGATACTTTTATGATATCTTCACATTCCTTTTGTGATATTTTTAAAACCTTATTTATTCTAGGATCGTGAAGTTTAACAATATCACGAATTTCAGTGTTATAGTAATGTAGAACTCCATCACTGAGGTTTCCCTGTGGCAACTCTTTTACTTCATACAGAGATATTTTTGATTTATCTTTAGTTATGTCATAGAAACGTCCTTCAAAGATTTCACAATTTTTTGTGTGAACCTGTAGCAATTCGCCTTTCATATATAGGTTGTCCATTTTTTATAAACTTGTAAGATTTGTTATAGAATATGATATTAATCTTTCTTAACGGGCTTAGGTGATTTCTCAGCCTCGTTATATGCTTTGAATATGTAAAGACCGAGTGTTACGTGCAATACGATAACAGCCACTACCGCTGAGTAAACGCTACTGTTTATCGGACTGAGATGCAGAACGCTATCAAACAAAAAACTCTTCACCGTAAAGAACGAGAATACCGGCACGATAATAATAATTAGACAGTATCTAATAACCGTCCGAAAGATCTGACTATCAGGTAGCTCCTGAAAACGAAAGAAATTATCGATAATGATTACATAAAAACTTTGAAATATTGATAAAATATGGCAGAAAAAAAACGTATACTTGCATTTGCGCGCCCTTCAATCATCATAAAATAAAAAGAAATAAATAAAACTTATCAAAACGTACGAGTCATGTACAAAAGAGGATATAACCACAATTTATCTGTGACCACAATTGTCTTGTATTGTATCTACTAAACGGTATTGCCAGCCTAGTCTTTGGTTTTGTCTTTGAAGAAATTATATTCTCAAAAACTAACGTAACATCTCAAAAATTCTTTTAGATAGAGTCAGTTTTTTATTATAATTCTATTTAATATATTTTAATTTTATTACCAAAATACAATAAATAGAGAACATATAACAAAAAATATGAATGTTAAAGCTGCATTATCTTTTAAGTAAACAATAGCAGTAATTGAGTTAGCAAATACGGTTAAAAAATAATATTTGATTTTATTAAAAACTTTATAATCCATAACGCAAAAGATTTCTGGGATTAATCATGGTGATTTGAAATTATATTTATGGTGGTTATTTTTAATTCACTTTGTTTTCGTAAAACTACTAAACTGTACCTTATAGAATGCCACTGATAATAAATAATATAGGGCCAAAGAACATAAACTTACGAATAAAAACAATACCACAGCATTAAAAATCAAGATTATACCTAGCACACAAACATTTAGTTTAGTAAATTTTTATTTAACAAATAGAGATTAATGTCAGTCATTTTCTGGTATAAATACGGATGAGATAACATATTCATACTAGATGATTGATAGAAGTATTCATTATTGAAGTGAAACTTCTTTAGGCGCATGAGGGTAAAATTTTTACAGATGAAACGTCACGCCGGTATGCAACGGAAGTGTCGGAAAAGAGAGAGAGAGTGATCGAGACCGATTGAGAGAGAGTAAGACATGGCGAACGTAGCATGAGCAACTAGCCGTGGAGTGAGAGTAGGGAGCAAGCGAGTGAGAAAGATTGAAAGAAAAAGTGAGACAGAGCGAACAAGATTTATAAATTAGTTCGCCAAAGAAGTTTCACTTCTGACATGTGTACTTTGTACGCACGCATGTTTTTTTTTTTAGTTATTTTCTCTTTTAATTGATTATCATTTCAAATAAAACACAAATTTGTGAGTCAATTAAAGCATGTTGTTCTTGTGACACCTGCTGTCATCTAGCACTTGGAAGATTAAATTTTTTTCTTTATATTATACTAACCATAGCTGCGACTTTGTTCGCGTGAAACTAAAATTTATTTAATATTTTTTGCCCATTTTTAAAACTTTTTTCAATACAGCCCTGATCCATTTGATAGCAGCGTAATGTTAAAAAGGTTAAAGCCTTCCTCATTGATTGATCTATCAAATACAAACATATTTTTTGAAATCCAACTGGTAGCTCTTAAGATTAGGGCGTTGAAAAAACATTTCTGCTTTATAACATTAATATCTATTTGATCGCTACATTTTACAAACGTCCAATGTTAGTTTGAATTTAATTATATTTATTTACGTAAATACAGTTTAGATTTTCGTAATTGTATAATATTCCTATAATTAACAGAATTTTTAGAAATTGGCAGCACTAATTTTAGATCACATGAATGGCTTGAATTACATTAAAAATGGTTAAAATCAATACAGCGAATGAAAGCTGTCACATTTTTCAGGGCCATTGTTACCAGAACCATATTATAGTTTTTGCCAGGGACCATATTATGAATATTTAATCTATATTATGGAAAATATGTTTCTTTTTGTGGGAAACCGAAAAGTAGTATAAAAAACGAACTTTATTGTAAAAAACAAAAAAATGTATAGATGGCCTTACCTGAAGAGAAGAAAAGTTACGAACGCAAGAACACCGATTTTATTTACATAAAGACAATTTTATTCATTAGATGCGCACACAACTCTGCCTTATATTAGAACTTTTTCATTCATTATCAACTTGTCACATTGAAAATCTATCCATCTGGTACCTACCGACACTATATTTGTTAATTATTTATCGGTTAAGTTTGCTTATAATTTCAAAAGATCTTGAGTGAGAATGTGACGTGATGATACACTAAAGCTTAGTGGGCAACTCGTACTCAAGTGCACCTATAGGATTACATAGAGATGCTTGGCGGCAGTCTTCAAAACTGAGCTTAATACTTTCTTTTGCAATGCGCCGGACAGACCGCGAGAGGAACGTGTAGAGAATCATCTGTTATTCTTAACTTCCTCACTTTTTCTGCCAGTGTAACTTCACACCTAATAACTAAATAGGGGATAAATAAAATCTTAGATTTTATATAGCCAGGTTTTGGTAGACCTTTGTATTGTATGGTGCATAGCCATTTTTGAAGTTTATTTAAAATTGCAAAGAGAATATAGAAATGCTTTGATCTTGATATGGATTACGTTACACAATAATTATGTCTGTAACATAATGTATTGTGCACTGTTGGCTGCTTACATATTCCTCATCGGTTGAAGTCAATATTATATATGTGTACCTGTATATGTGTATTAATAATAAATATTAATTTGAACCCAATGACGACCCAGATTATATATCCCTGTAACCAGACCCAGAGTAAAAACTCGATCTTCAAATTTTTTTATCTCTCCAGGGACATCTACTCCAGGTCGTCAATGGGTTTAAATTAATATTTCATTAATATATATATATGTATATATGTAATATGTACATATGTATATTAAATTAAGGGAATATAGCTATATTATATAATATTTACCTTACATAAAGAAAGGATAATTGTTTAACCTACTTATTTAACATTTGTAAAATCAGACAATATTTGATAGGTCAGGTCACTCAGGTCAGAACTTTATCAGTCAGGGCAATTTTGGGAAATCAGACTATGTAATATAAACTATACGAAAATCAAACTTAAAATAATGAAATGAAACTAGTTATCAAACACAGTAAAATACACTTTGTCGAAGTATTTTCGATTTTCTTAATATTGCTAGAAAGCACAAGAACTTCAACAAATATAAACGCAATTATTTGTGACCCCAGTATTTATGCATTTTGAGCACACATTGTAAAATGCCGTACCTATGTCTTGACTCTAAAGTATTTATTATTAGCAAGTTCATGAAGTTGTGAGAAATAAATAAATTAATGCAAAACGACGTGCTTTTTAGAAGTATTGCAAAATAGCAGTGCTACGCTTGATGGTGAGGATAGTTACAATTTACAGACTATGCGATCATTGCCAGATATCATTGTCACTTCGGTCTGTAAACATTACGGTAGTTGGATACACACGGGCTGATCCTAACTGATTTCGATATTTGAACTTAGAAGCAATGATGAGTTAGTTAGTAGTATGTACGGACACCGCGTTAATGACATGACGTCAGTTCGAATCCCTACAATGAGCCTGATTTTTCGTTGAAGGTAAACATCGTGATGAAACCATAGAATGGTGGTAGGACTTTTTTAATGCCCACCTGGCTAGCTACCACTCTCAAGTTGAAAGACTACCGCCAAAGATTCATAGTTACACATGAGAACCAGTCTTTCTACTAGGCTTAGGTTGTCTACCATCTTGAGTCACATCGTCACTTAACATCAGTTGGGATTGCAGCCATAACGCTAAGCTTATGAAGTATAAAAAACATGACAAACTGAGAAACTCATTGTGACGGGTTTAGCGACATATTTATGGGGGTCATAACCCCGTTTAAGGATGCCTATTTCCATGTTTGGTTACCTATTATATATTATACACTGACTGATTCTAGAATTCGAAACGCCTTAAGGTACCATTATAGCATCTACTTTACTTAGTGTATGGTGGTTTGCAGTCCTGTTGGATGCCATCCCGTCAGTTACTGTGTTTTTCTTTTTTACAAACTAGAAACTGTAGAAGTCACAAATCGGAATTAGTTAACAATAAATTTATTATAAATCTAAATTGACGTCAAAGCTTTCACTATTTATGGGTTTATTGGTAAGAGGATGTAATTATAAACACAATGCTTGTTGTGACACGTTCGGAACAATTTTCAAACTTATTGTCACATTAATGGTTCTTTTCATGGATGCAATACATATAAATACCAAGTACAGAAAATTTATTTGTATAAAAAATATTAATATGTTCAAACTTTACCACGGAGTTTTTATATTTTTTCTAGTAAGTTCATTCTGTACTAGTTTTATATTAGATTAGATTATATTCAAATATGTTCAAATATTTATACATATTTTACCAATTGATTTGATAATTATAATCATTATATAATTATAATGTTTAATTTCTTATCGATGTATAGGCCAAAATTATTTTATTTTGATTTTTTGTTTGTTTGTCCCTTTGTACGCGAGTTAATCTGAAACTATAATGTGGATAAACATATAAGATACTTTTATTCCATAAAGCGAAAGTTTCCATATTCCTTTATTCCATAATAAATAAAAGTAAAATTTTTAAAAGTAAATTAATTTGTGACGGAATCTGATGCAATTTCGTCTGTTCGGTAGCTGACAAATGACAAGTTAATCAAAAACTGAGGTATGTTACATCTCTCTCAGGTATAAGCATTCCGAAAATAATGTACACTAGCACTGTTTCTTAAGCAGTATTGAGCATTCTATAATGGCTCATAGCAGTAGATTGTTCATAAGCTCCGGCAGTTTGTGAAGTACACCAGCATCTGTACACCGTACCTATTAACTGACAATTTAAAATTTATAGATAATTATGTACCTATGTAAGTTATGCCAATTGAAAGGTTGAGTTAATGATTGTACTCTAAGTAATTTCTTTTAAAAATACAAAATGTTTTCTAAGTATTTTCTTTCCGGACAAGAAGTGCTCTTAATATTGTTTTTGTTGACTTTAAATATTTGTTAGATAGTTTTGTATTTTGATACTTTGTGATAAATAATTTGAATACTAGGAAATAACCAAGGCACACGCTTCGCAAAGCTTTCGATTTACGAGATGTACGATGTACGAAAACATTTAATTATGAAAATGTTACAGAGCTTCAATATGCATTTACAAAATCTGTGATAGTAATAGTTATTCTTAACATAATATTACTATACCATAAAGTTGAAGAACAGGTCCTAAAATTATATGAGAGTTAAGCTAGTTCAAAATATCCTACATTCTTTATTAATTTTTGATTTAATTATATATTACTGCGCTAAAGATTTGTTTTTATAAATTTTATTATTTACATACTTATAATTATATGTTTTTTATACTTCACCATGCATTGCAATATTGTATGTTAACATATCAATAATTTTTGGTTGCTACTTAGCTACGTCTATAGTTAATTTGGCCTACAGATTGGGACAAACGGCACATTTTTAGACATTATCGAGCACCATAAAAAGATTCTACATCAATGGAAGAGTCTTATTTTCAATTTTAGCGAGGTTAGCGAACATCTTATTACCTTTTAAATTAAATAAATATTGATTAAATATGTAAAATACCTTGTTATCTATTAATAAACAATGTAAGTAATACTATATCTATAAAAATGATTTTGGATTAGGAGGAAGTGGAGCTTTAATAATTACCAAAGGGAATCATTTCGGTAGACCTACTAATATTTATATTTTTAAATACGTAAGTACGCTTTCAGGTCCAGAACTGCTATCAAATTTAACATGGTGTTTTTACATACCAGTTTAGTCCATTTGGTTGCATGCGAAAAGCGAAAGCGAAATGCGAAAGCGAACATCTTACCTTATTCACAAACACAAGCTGATATATGGTCTAGACTTCATGCGTTTAGCAGCGAAATAATGTATATGTTTCTTTTACTGTATGTGCAGTAGGAAGTGCTCTGAGTAACTATTCGATAATTATTCGGTATAATTCACCGTTACAAACTCGCAGCTTTCTTACTTGATTGTTTACTTCATTCCAACGCTAATACCTAACCGAATCGCAAAAGCACAACGCCTTCCCAAGAGCTTCCTGCAGCGTACCTACACTATATTAATGGAATGGGTTTACTAGCACGATTTTCTTACGAGATTTTGAAAAGGGGTTAAAAATAAACGCTTTAACCCAGATAAGCCTACTGTCCTATATTTAGGACAGTAGAAATAAAAAAATATATCAGAATACCCTCTTTATCTAAGATTATTTAGTCTTATGATTTGCAGTAAGAAACGTGTCAGCTTTATTAGAAAAAATAAAAAGACAGTTATTTTAACAGTTTTTACCTTATATTTTACCTTATAAGTGTGTAATAAAAGTGCGTTGCAGACATGGCAAATGACAGGTATGTATAAAAAGTTATATTTTACTCGTGAGTTGTTTTTTTCTGTGTTAATATTCTAGTTGATAACCTTAACTTTTGTACTAAATAAATATTCTAGCAAAATAATATAAATAAATTACGTATAACTTGTTACAAATACTAGTGTACTATATATAGGACAGTAGGATAATATACATGATTTTAGTACAATAATACAACTTTTTCTTTACAGACCGTTAGCTGCGCATGAAATTTTAGATGCTTTAGAAAATGTTTCTGATAATGAAGAAGATTATAGAGAACGACTGATATGTATTCTACCTCCTCCTGTTGATCCTGACTGTCTCACTGACGAAAATTCGGGTGAAGAAGATAATGTAACTTTGAATAATTTGCCACGAAACATTCTGCTTCAACCGGCTGATGTAATGATTCAAGGGCAGATTATGGTGAGTGATACAGAAGAAGAACCTTCTGATTCTACAGGTCGAACTAAACGTAGGCGTACCTACGCATGGAGAAAACGGGACTTGGCAAAAAATCCCGTGAATTGGCCAGATGTTCAAGGCGCTTGCCAAGATAAGCGCCCAATTGAGTGGTTTGAAAACTTCTTAGATGAAGATGTTATTTCGTTGTTGGTGTCAGAGAGCAATAAATATGCTGTCAAAAAGAATTTACCTGGAGACATAACCACTGAAGATATGAAATGTTTCATCGGCATATTGTTGGTTAGTGGTTATTCATGGCTCCCCCGTAGAAGAATGTATTGGGAAAACTCCCCTGATACAAAGAATGAATTGATCAGCTCGGCTATGACTAGGGATAGATTTGACTTTATTTTTCGCCACCTTCATGTCAATAATAATCTGGATTTGCAAGACAAATACACAAAAGTACGCCCTCTAGTTACACTTCTAAATAAAAAGTTCTTAGAGTTTTCTCCTCTTGAAGAGCATTACAGTGTAGATGAGGCCATGATCCCCTACTATGGTAGACATGGCTGCAAACAGCACATAAAAGGTAAACCTATTAGGTACCGGTTCAAAGCTTGGGTTGGTGCTACACGGTTAGGGTATGTTTTATGGATGGAACCATACCAAGGTGCTACAACTATGTGCAATCCAATATATAAAGAATTGGGGCTGGGTGCAAGCGTTGTTCTCACTTTTTGCGATGTGCTGATTTCACGTGGCTTCGACCTTCCTTACCACGTAGTTTTTGATATTTTTTTTACTGGGACGCCCTTGCTGGAAGAGATAACAAAGAAAGGCCTTCGTTGCACTGGGACAGTTCGAGAAAACAGGACATCTAGTTGTCCTCTGATTACATCGAAGTTACTGAAAAAAAAGGAACGTGGTGCTGTCGATTACAGAACGACACATGACAACACGTTCATTATTGCTAAATGGCATGACAATAATATATTCAGTATTGCTTCTAATGCTGTAGGAATAAATCCTAAACAATCTGCCAAACGCTTCTCACAAAGTGAAAAGAGAAACATTGTCATAGAAGAACCACATATGGTGTCCATCTATAACAAATATATGGGAGGAGTGGATCGGTCTGATGAAAATATTTCACATTACCGAATTGGTATACGAGGTAAGAAATGGTACATGCCGTTGCTCACACACATGATTGATCTTGCCGAACATAATGCATGGCAGTTATATAAAATAAATCATGGAAAACTGGATCATCTTGGCTTTTGCAGAAGGGTAGCAATTGCTTTGATTGAATCAAACAGAAAAAATGCCAAAAGAGGGCCTAGCCGACCCTCCCATCATGAACATGCTGATAGTCGTAAAGACCAAATGAATCATCTGGTTATTCCTCAATCGAAGCAAACACACTGTCGTCAATGTCACAAAAAATGTTTGACACGTTGCAAGAAATGTGATGTTGGAGTGTGTGTCAAGTGTTTTGAAACATATCATTCATAAATAGTGTTAATCTAGTAAATTACATATAACAATGGGTAATATAATCAATAGTTATCTAATAAACTACACTTTTTGATTACATTCTGTTTTGTCATAAATGGTCTTTTATTTCCTCTTATTATCCTACTGTCCTACATATAGGACGGCTGTTTCCCTGAAAGCCTTACACTTAATTTTTTTTATGTTGCATAAGATCTAATAAACTAAATAATGTAACTTTTTTCAAAATTTTCAGAAAATTTTAGTTTCAGGCTTATCTGGGTTAAGGTTAGCAATTTAAAATGAATACTACTGGTGTTATAGTTATCTATGGGCCTCTCATAAGTAACCATGAGATGGGTTATTAGTTTATTTGCTGGATATCAGCAAAAAATTTCGAAATACTAATTGTTTCAATTGAAAAAAGAAAACATTTCGAGCCACGACGAAAATGCATTATCAAATAAACCATACCAAATATTTTCGCTGGCCAATGGAGTTTTATTTAAAATATATATATTTTTTGTTTCACAAAAGAAAATGAGGGTGATTGCCTTTTTACAAAATATAAACAAATTTTTGTAATCAGAATATGGTCGATAATTTCGCTTTAACGCTCAAGGATTTATATTTCTTTTAGTTATTGGTATATGGTATATTCAATGTTCTGCTATAATTTATTTTTGAAATTACAAGTGTTCTGTTTTATACTGTAGGTCGAAGTGGCTACTAACGGTGGTTTTGACGTCAATGATTTCAAAAACAAGATACTGCAATGGAAATCTCAAAAGATTGCAGCACTTTGTCCTTCTAATGGGTAAATACAGTCGAATATACATGATAAATTTTGAAATTTATATTAACGTTGGATTTACTTTCAGAGCTAACCTGCAAAATTTACTAAATCTTGTATGCAGTACTGCTCAACCAACAAATGTCACTTTAAGGGATTCTTGTATTGCATGCTTCACAAGAGTAACACCAATGCAAGAAGTAAGAGACATTTTAAAATTGATTGTCAACTCACTAAGATTGCCATTTACATATTTAGTACGTAGTACTGATATAGACGCATAAAGTAGGGCTACTGTGACTGACTATAATGATATTTCTAGAAAATATCAATAAAAGAACCTTTAAGTACAGAAAAGCTCGTATAAAAGAAAAATATCTAATTATTAAATTAAGGATTCCTATAAATATGTAATATCTCCGTATATTACTCGATATACATAACATCTAGGTATATAAACTTTACGTTCAATTGACTTGATATTTGACATGTCTATTCTTTTCGCAACCTAAGTACCGCCTGGTAACAGATTGCATGGTGACAATCAGTTGTAGGGAAAAGTAACAATGTAGACAATAACTAATTATATAAAAGAATAATATCTGGTTTTATGTTTTTTTTCAATGTAGCAGTATTATCATGCGTTAATAAAAACTGACGAGCTGAATTTGAATTATACAGAAGGGACAGGATAAAACTAGTATCGTATACTAATTATGGGAATAACGAAAATATACAGCATTCAATACAAAATACAATCTAATATAATACGACATATAGATATTGCCATATCTACATTTTTATTCATTCCTTTTACTGGGATTCAGAGAATATTTATCGGGCCTATTTTGTGCTCACCTAATCTCTACACGTGACCTTATCCTTGTATGCAGATTTAAACATTTTTTTATTTTTAGGGACCCCAAGAATTGAACGCTCTTAGTACTTGTGCGACACAATATTTTACTAATACGACATATGCTGGATGCGCTACAACGCTTGTGGTAAGAAATTACCTGTATTAATAATTACAACGTGGTTGTAATGGATTAAACATCACATTATATAAAATAATTTTATTCGTTCAATGTTGTTGTAGACATTAGCTTCTTCAGCTTTGAATGTACAATCCACTGGTTGTTATATAGGGTATTGTGATTTTGTACGTTGTTTGAGAAGAACAAATTCTATTAATCTGGTGCGTATAATATCTGAATAATTAATAATGCCGGGTATTAAGTCTCTAACATTGTCGCTATTGTTTTATTTATAGATAACGCAATGTACTAGAGAAGCACGTACGGGAGTCAATATCACCTTGGATGCTGATAATGTTCGGTTTTACACAAATGTAACATCCTGCATTTTAGCTAAATCACGATGCGGTACTTTTAATCCGATCACAGGAGAGCCTCAGGTACCCGGCTCTACCACGACTGGAGCAAGAGTCAGTAATACGCTTCAATTTTCTTCTTCTGGCGAATTAAGAATTTTATCATTTCCTGCCAATACACCAGTTTCTAATTCATTTTGTTCAGCCTCTAATAATTTAACACAAAATATTTGGCTAACAAACGTATGTTGAGTAAGTAATTGAAATAAAAATCTGTTCAAGTCTAAATCTATGTTTAGTCTAAATACTTTTTAAATTTCTAATTTTCGTGATTTGATGAGAAATGTTGAAAAGAAAATTGATTATTTGCTAGATAATTAGATAGATTTAATAAACACGGCTTATGTAACCAATATTGGATGATAAAATAGTATCGTAAGTAGGTAGTTTTCGAAGCGATGATAACTCCGTAGTGTAGTGTGTACGGACTCCGCGTCAAGAGACGTGAGTTCGAATCCACCTATAATGAGTTTGAGCTTTCGGTGAAGGAAAACATCGCGAGGAAACCATAGCCTTGTGGTATGGCTTTTTCTAATGCCTGCCTGGCTAGTTACTACACTCAAGTTGAAAATCTGCCACCAAATACCAAAAGGTGTGTTCTGGCAGTTGCACTTGAGAGCCAGTCCCTCCACAGGTTTAGCATGTCTAACAACTTGGCCTGTATCATCAATTAAGGTCAGGTGAGATTATCGCCATAACGCTAAACCTATGAAAAAATAAAAGTTCTTTTATTTCTACATAATTTTATTACTATTTCATAATCACTTAATTAATAATGCCTCAAATCGTGACAAGTGTATTATAGTACCTAACTTAATTTAAAAAAATATTATTAATCGCAAGTGTGTTAAATGTTTGCCTACAGTACGTATCTATAGTACTTCAGATATTATTATGTGCATACTTTTTCAATATAATAGCATTTTTAGTAAGATAATCTTAATAAGCAGTTATTTTCGAAGGAGGGAGTGTGATCAGATATTATGCAAAGTTGCTAGAATATTACAATGATGTGTCATGAATGCGATGTAATCTTGATGTTTTCACATAAATTAAATTATAGCAAACATATATTTTACTGAACACGGCATCAAAAATTATGTTGTCTATGACAGAACGTTGATTTAGAGATACCTAATGCATGTTTTTTGGAATTGTTGCAATATCGATATATAAAAATAGAATATCGACATAAGTAGATTTGGATTTTTTTCGTTAAGACCTCTTATCTGGGTAATGTTGTCATTGTCAAGTGCAGATAATTATATAGGCTGCATTCCGATATACACTTCCAGCACTTTAAGCTGTGACGTCAATAAGTATAATGCGAAGCCGCTCCTTTATAGTGAGCTATTCTGGTTACAGTTTAAAACGAAACGCAGTCCAGAGCACTGTAATCGATTATTTTTTTATTATATAACTGATTTTTTATAGATAATGAAATTTGCTTAATCTTTAAGCTTAAGCTTTAGCTACTTTTATTTTATATAAAGAATTGGTTGCACACTGCAATAAACACAATATCTTTAATATTTCCATGTTTGTTTTAACGGCTCATATCTTTGAATAATAATATTCAAATAATCAATAGTGCAAGTTCAACAGCTTAATTTCTGGTTACCTCAAAAACGTACAGTACAAACGCTCATAGTACAAAACACGCGACAATTTATGACGTCATATATTTCCCTAGGATACTGCGTCACTATACTATCAACCACAATGGAAAGAATTTCTCCCCAGTAGGAGCACTGAACAGTGCTTACAGTGTGTATCGGAACATAACCGTAAATTGTCTTGCTGTAAGAAAAATATTGTCAAGTGTCATGATGACAGCCAAAGTGACGGCGGATCAGATAATAGATATCTTGCAGATATACGAGACTCGAGTAAACCTTATAACTTTGAAATTACGTGAAAATTTTACGGTTAATATTTAGTACGTTGTATTTCTTTGTTATAATCTCAAGGAGTTTGTGAAACGAACTGAAATCACTAAAGCATTTTTTTTTCTTTTTTCAGTCTGTTGCACAAAACTTAATACTTAAACCAGAGCTTTGAAAGTTTTGATCATTTTGTGTAAAGGTTTGTTATCGTAAGTTTTTTGTTATTTTAGCAGTAATTTAAGTAAATTTAATCTATTTGATATGGAATAAGTCTGTGTGTATGGTAGTATTATTGTACATATATCATCGTCGACTTGACGCGCTCAAAGCATTTCTATTGAATTTGTATTAAATGTGTGCAGTAAACTACCAAATAACAATTTAGAAAATTTAATTTCAAGTAATTAATCATCCTTGTAAGACGGTCAAAAGATACATAAACTTTAAAAGCATTGTTGCAATAAAATTATTTTTATGAATTTATTATTTATATTTATTTATTTTATTTTATTTCTAAGTAGATGGTGAATTATTTATGTTGAATATGTTTTATTCAAATAAATTTATTATGATTATATTTTACTACTGTTGTAGGCATTTTTATTATTTACTCAGGCAATATTTTTCCAAGGCAAACAATTTGTTGTAAATATAAAATAACAATAATAATAATAATAATTTTAATCTTTTACTCAGAATAAAATCATAGGAGTTTTGACATGGTTTAAGTCTGCAGCGTAGTGGTTTTTTTTGGTGAAAATATGTGTACATGTATTATTTAACATTGGTGTCATTCTGTATAATCTAGTATAGTTAAAAAATACAAGGGGAATGGATTGACAATAATGTGCACCATGACCACAATATTAATACTATACCATCTAATATGACACAAATACCCTCTAACAAGTTCTAAAAGCAAGTTACCTTTTACTAGGACTCTGATATTAACAAAATAACTTTGTAGAATAAAATAATAAACTTCTTGGTAATCAATCAATCCTAACAAATAATGCACTTTAATAATTAAAATTAGCTGCCCCAATAAAAAAGAAGCAATGATGACTCAGTGAATGTGTCTGCACTACATTAGTTTATGTTTTATAATCAACACCCATCAATCAGTACATATATACAAGACATTGTTTATCTTTTGTTATTTATTCTTTTAGGACTAGTTTTTGATAAGTTTTTATATTTGTTAGAATGAATGAATGTAATACAGTACAAAGCACCTTCGAGCAATAAATTGTAAAATCACATTTTTTTTTGTTTGTGTATATATATATATATATATGTATGTATATTACATTATAGATACTAAATAACCAATGTTGATCATATTAACAGTATCTAGTTTTAACTATTATAACAAGTTTTCTTCGCTATGCAAGTATATGTTACATATACCCAATAATTTCTTTACAACATTAACTATGGTTAAATTATGGTACCTTACAGGTATTGCTTAAAAAAATCAAAAGATATATGTTTAATTTTTAAGTTTATTTTCTGATAAACTCTTACAAAACTTGAATTTGTTATTTTTAGGTTCCTTTTTTATTTTCTGTATTGAATCTTCACTGTCTGAGTTTTCAGAGTTTACTAAATTGTTTCCTTTGATGTTTATTTTCTTAGTTTGTACAGCTGTTGATACTATTGCAGTTTTCCTGAATTGTGTCTTAGCTTGTTTGTTTTCCTTAAAAGATGGTTTTTGTAGTGGCTGTTGTATTTGTTGAGGAATATCTGTAAAGCTGGTGGCATTTGTGTATGTTTCAGATTTTATGTATTTTAATCTGCAATAAAATTAATCTTATAAAATATATTTTTATAAAGTAATACACACATGTAGACACAGATTATATAGTTAGGAAAAATAAGTTATTCAATTAATTAACATGTTGTACAAAATAGAACCTCTGTCAGATATTATGAACTACATAATTTTTGGAAAAAGTAGTTATGGGCTGTCTTAAAACGTAAATTGTACCACAGTATTGTTCAATAGACAATCTAAGCTACATGAAAAATAATCTTTATAACACTAACAGTTAAAAAATTTATATATAATAGTTTTTTGTATTAATTCTTAAATACTATTTAAGCATTCACAATATACTTAGTCTTAAAGGTAGAATTTTGAAGTGAAATGTTAAATTACAAATGCTAAGACTGAATGACTTATAAGTTTCACATATATGTGAGCTGAATAATTATGCAATAGATTACTAATACTAGGCCAGAAATTAAATTCTTACTTTCCCTTTTTCTTCTTCCGCTTAGGGGATTTGTTAATTGGTTCTAAAGCTTCACTTAGACTATTTTGTATTTTCACAGAAACTTTCTTTCCTTTATTTTTCTTATTCTTTTTTTCATTTTTTGGTTTCTTGCACTCTTCTTCAAGTTCTTCTAATTTTTTGGAGCATGATCTGATATTATAAGCATATATTATTAGTCTATTTATTGTATATGTCTATATTAATATTATAAAGTGAAAAGTTTGCTTGTTTGAAAACGCTAATCTTAAGAACTACCAGTCAGATTTCAATAATTCTTTTTGTATTTAATAGAGAAGTCATTAAGGAAGGCTTTAGGCTATATGACATCTTGTTACTACCAACAGGAGCAAAGCGGTATTGAAAAAAGTAACTAAAACAGGCAAAAAGAATTTAATATATTTTACTTTCACACAGATTAAGTCATGGACACAGCTAGCTAGTAACAAAATGAAATTACAGTTTACGAGTATATCTAGAATTATACAAAAATAAGAACATTGTTTTATGTGGCTTGGATAATAAATAAAGATTTTTTTAAGTCATTTATAATAAAGGTATTCTTACAGATTTTAGCCTATGTACCTTAGTAAAGCTTCACTATCAGTGAAATATGAATGCATAGCAAAATTGGAAATTCCCCAAGATAGAGGACCCTTTTCTTCAGTCTGTACTCCACTCCATACATTTCTTTTCAATGAATTTAATTTCACTTGTAGTTCTGAAGGTTGCTGCATATTTCTATTTTTTACTTCTGATAAGCATCTAGAACGTAATAGATGTAGTTGTGTTATTATGTGACAGTACATCATATTCCCATTAAAGTAACAGAATATAGTTAAACTTACTTTGCAGGAGGTAAACATCTGAATTGATGCAATGAAGCAGGCTGTAATCTTGATTTTTCTGTAGGCTCATTAAACATGGATACACTCCGAGGTCTTCTAGATATAGGTACATTTTTTTCACGATCTGAATGATACGGAGAATCACTTGTCTGTACAAAAAAATTTTTTAGTAATTTGACAATTATGACATTTTATTAAAAACACATTTAATTAAACTTACTGGAGCTTTTATGATTTTTAATTCGGGCGGCATTTTCTTCTTTTTGCGAGCTTTAGATTTAATTGACGTATGAAGTAATTTCTGAACCCTTCGAACTGGACTGACATTTTCATCGTAAGATTCTCCATCGGAAGTTCCATCTGACATAGCATCGGAAGTAAGGTCTATTGTGGCTCTAGACACCTTAAATGTATGTTATTGTTAATAACTATAACAATTTCATAACAATAAGCATATTATATCTTAAAGCCACCTGTAATGTTTCACGTTTTGTTTTCTTTTTTTCTATCCTTTTTGTCTTTTCTAGTTTAGGTCTCAATATTCGCGGATTCTGTAATAATTATATAAGTAATGCAGACACGATATTATTTATTATATTTAATTAAAGATAAACTGTATACCTCGTGTTGAAATCTATTTATATCTGGAAACAATGGTGATGGCGGAGGAACTATTTGCATGACACTAGTTTCTTGGCTTATAGCACCCTCATCAGAACTGGTGCTAGAAGTATCACCTTCATCACTGTCAAAAACTTTGTTTAAACATATGCGTTAGGGAGGTTGACCTATGAAACCAAGTGATATTTACTTACCTAGAATAATCAGATAGATCTATATTTGTGGGTTCATCAGCATTAGAACCCCCTTTCAATAATCTTGTCACAATTTTTGATCTTAGCTTTTCTTTACATGGGTCTTCATCATAAAAATCTAAAAGAGTCTCACAAAAAATACGTCCAAGGCTTTCGTAGTCTTGGACTGAAAAGTGCGTAGACATTCTACTTCCTAATTCGGATCCTCCAAAGGACGCTTCCATAGTGTAACTGTTTGCCACGCCTAACATCCAAATAACTACTCTACCTGTACCTTCTTTACTACGCTGTATTCTAAATTTGCAATTTTCGAAGGAAAACTGTAAGAAAATATAAGCTATAAGTTTAAAAATACAGAGCACAGATAAAACTATACATAATATTATTAATAAGCATTGTTTAATAATGTTGTTGTAATAAGCAATAATAATAAGTAAATTACAGTTCTGAAGTTTACCTTATCAGCCGCATTTTTATGAAGCATCAGTGGGAAAACTTGTTCCTGTAATCGTTTGTCAGAATTTTTTCTACTTTCGCAACCGTAAATGAAAATATTGTGCTTTCTGGAATGGGCATGTAGATCTACATACATCGCAACTCCGCATTCCTCCTGTAGCCTGTAACAATCTTAACTCATAAATCTGGTGTGCGTAAAATCGTCATTTTTGTCCTAAACAGTTTCAGACTTTGATAATTTTATACTTATAGGGTCACCAGGATGGTTTTTAGTTGATTAGAATACGTGTGAACCAGCTGTCCCTGGTTTCTAGAAACACGCGCATCGTTTTCCGTTTTAGTCCGTAGTGCGTATTAGTGGGTAGTTTCGGGTGCTTGGCATTTGGTGAGTCTTGCATTGGCCTAAAACTGGGTAATGCGTTTATGGAATGCGTAAAAATAGGATTTTAAACATCACGTCAAGAAAAAAGGAAAAGAAGAAAGGAATTGTCTTTATTTATTTTAGGGCATTCGGTCCAAAAATGACTTGTCAGTCCCATCGTACCCTGACCTTATAATATGTGTAAAGTTGGCCAATGTTGATGTTGATATCTATTTATGTAATTAACTATGTTTATATGTATTAAAAATGTTTTTATGTTCACGCATTACTAAAATGTTATAACTATTTGACTTACTCTTTGATAAGAAAACTGCCTACTAAGTGTATTAGTAAATTTATAAAACATGTATATATATATAAATTAAAACAATTTATATACCTCCGTATCATTACTTTGGTATGCCAAACTGGTGGATAGGTTTCCCTTATTACTGTTCGATATTGTCTATTTAGGTCCTTTCCGGTTAGTGAACACCGATTGTTGCCCACAATAACCTGTAATAGCAGATGAGTATTATTAAAGTGGTATTTAGTACGAAATATACAAAGTTTTGAATAAAACATATTCATTTTATGACTCACGCCATCCGGGTTTAACATGGGTACTAATTTGAAAATGAATTTTTCTCTTAGTTCGCGTGCTTGATTCGAGTCACCTGTTAAATAGTCCATGAAGCCTTTCATCATCCATGATGAAGGAGTTTCACCTGGATGAACTCTGGCTGTAATTATTACTGCTTTCTTTTTCTGTAAAGTGTAATCAAATTTTCATTTTGGCAAAGACATTTAGATAGTTTTGTATTGACCAATAACTACCCTTTATCAAGTTTATTATAATAAATAAAAATAACCTTTTGTTCCATTTCATTTAGACTCGAAGGTGCTGTTATTGTTAAATAATATACGTTATTTCCGGCCAATGTTCGACATAGAAGTCTCAGTTTGGAAAAAGTTGATTTTACTGGATGTGACTGTAGCCTAGACAAATATTCTTGTAAATCCGAATATGTGTAAGGGTAACAATGTGCTATGTATACAGCATCATCTGAATGTGGAAATTCAATATTAAACGTTAGTGTGTAACTTGTAAATTGTTCTTCCTCTTCAGTTCTGTGAAAAGATTTATTTAATAAAATTATCTTAATATTTAGCTAGGTACACATTAATTATCATTTATTATTTTATGTATAAGACTCACGCGCAATCATTTTTGTAATATGCGATATTATCTCCACATCGTCTCCAACCTATTGAATGAAGTTGCGCGTCCTTTGTCGAGTACATTAAAGGTCTCATGCCCTCGTTGTACAAACTTTCAGCTTTCGACAAATTAACAATAGAGAATCTGCAATATTCTGAGTGCATTTAGCTATGCTTCGCTAAAATATTTTTTGTAAGACTAAGTGTGTTTGACTAAGGTTACCTGTACATCATTTGTTTTCTTGTATTTGAGACTCTGAAGTAAAACCATTGCATATGCCTGTTTGTGTAAAGATCAGTACGGAGGTGAAGTTCATAATAGGTTGATGTAATTCTTATAGCTTTTGCTAAATTTCCACTTTCGAAACGTGATTCGAATCTCAATTCATCGTCATTAGTAGTGCTTGCACACGCTGAAAGATATAGACGTGATCCTCCGACGGTTGATCTACTAAACTGAAATACGTTATTGCAATCGATATTTAACCTTTTTTATGAAATATTTTAAGAAAGTGTAATTCTAATTTAAGCACCTCATAAAAAAGTTAAAATAATTCTGTACTAGTATTATTTTTAGAATATGTAAACTTACATAATTTACTGCACTCATAGGAAAATATTGAAATATCACTGTTCCAGCTTCCTCACCAACTGGCTGAGGACGTAATTCTTTTCCTGATGCGGTGTAATACGGCTCTGGTATTGCAGGGCTCCAAATTATGTGTTGTATCCTTTCTTCAACGACCTAGGATAATATTGTTTCATTTAGCCATTTATTAACATTTGATAAACCTATGTCGAGTACAACCGCGGAAGTAATACTACCACATGGCTTTTTTAAGAGTAGATCTGGTCTAAAGTTTATGAGTAAAGAACGTAGCGTTGACATAAAAGTTCCTAGTTAGTTTACAACAATAGTAATATATGTATATATGATTTTCTTTAGATAATTTCAGGTGACCAAAATTTTCAATTTCTCTCTTACTTGACATTCTGAAGGCCATCTAGGTGCTTGTTGCGGACAGTCGAGTTCTTTTGGGAGTGCAAATAGATCTCTGGGCTCTTTGAGTTTTGCTGTAGTTCGAAATGTGCTAACATCTGTGTCGATTTCCAGTTGGTTGGTCTTGATATTATTATTCAGAAAATTCGAAATGAACGTTCCTGTAATAGTGCAAACATTAAATTGTGGCCCATTCTCAATCAAGAGGTTTTCCAAAATGTATAGTATGTATACATTATCCAGCCAGAACATGTATCTATGTATTTAACTACGCAGAGCTATATAGTCCTATATTTAATTTTATGTATTGATATTAAATTCAATAATACGAACACATATTCGACCTTGTAAAAATGTAGAACTTTCAATTGAGTTTAACCGCAATTAGTGTATAGTGATGTTGATGGGTTGTGTTACTTTAAACAATGAGTAACTAAAGTTTTTCAAATAAATACTACAGCGTTAAACTACACTTTTACCTTTACTGCATATAGGAAATAGAGATGCTTGTAGTGTTTTCACTTGTTCTAAATTTGTTATTAACAAATGGTCATTTATCACAGGGTGAATAGACGGTAGCGTAAGAGTAATCGCTGTGTTATCAACACAGTCAGTATTCCTCTGATCTTCCATTTCAAATATCATTATATTCACATATGAACTCTCAAGGTGCTTCCACCATAACATATTAGAAAAGATGAAAAACAACATAGGTAATTACTTATAATCTATCACAAAGCATTATCATTCACGTCTCCTTGGATTGTAATATCGAGTTTATTATCACCATGGCGACACATTGTTTAGATATTCAGTTCACAAATTCCAATTTTGGGTTTACATACGTTGCTGATTGCGCGACGTTCCAAACTTAACTGACGTCCCTTAGGATGTCTGAAAACACGCCTTTGTTTTTACGTTGCTGGGTTGTGTGATCGACTGTTACTTTGGTAATTCAGTAATGTCATACCTTTATGGAGATATTATCAGTTATCGGTGACGACAATAACCTGCTCTTACGGTATCCGAATATAACAATAAATAAATCTAAACATCCTATTTTATTTTATGAAATATTAAGAATTTAAGTTTAGTTAAAAAAACTGATATTACTAAACAGTTGAGGTTTTAAAAAATATTCTTAAAATGAAATTAATTAATAAATGATACGGTTCATAAGTATATTATGCCAACGCTGCAAGTCATATTCTCTTGCGTTTAGTTTATTCTTATTTTTAATCATTTTTGGTTAATGCTAGAGTACAAAATGTACTGAAAAGCACATTTAAAGTTCTTTGAATGGGGTTTTTATTAAATATGATACTACATATGTATTTTATTTTTAAGAACTATTTGTATAAAATTTTTGCTTACAGAAGAAGTTAATACCTTTGTTATTTGTTGACGGCGTTTCATTTTCGGCATCGCTTAATATTAAACTTTTTTTTTCCATTCTTTTATTATACAAATTATTAGAATTGATCGGGTCGCATCATTAATTAAAAGTACATATGTAAAAGAACGCGATCATTCTTTATAAGTTTCAGTTCACCTTGGTACGGCATGTTCTTGGCTGAAGTTTTCAAGTTTTACTAATGCCAGTCGGCACTTCAGTCTAGACAAGATTGCATGTGACTAGTTTTGTGGTTCAACATTAGCATCGTTCGACTTGTGAGTTTTATCTTTATCACATAAGCACGTTAGGATAGGTGAGCACCATATGAATGATAGAGATGCGATATTTAAATTTAAATAATTTTATTTAAATATAAAGGCTAGGGATTACTATCTTTTACGTTGTTTCATGGAAAGCTTAAAAGTTGACTGCACTTTCTTGTAGTAATGAAAGCTTGTGCCGTCCGTATAGAGAACTCTCTCTGGCCTCAATCATTGCCATTAATTTTAATGATCTAGTAGACATGCCAACGTATAGATGTGACAATAATAAGGCTACTTTAATATTCAGTATAACGTGTCATCATTTACATAAGAAGCATAATTGTTATACGGAATAAACCGTATGTGTAGTGTTCTTTGTAATTCTAATTTTGTCTTATTTCACGTGATGTGGACATAATTAAGTATATTATTGATTGCGGCACGGTAATTTTCGTCATACGGGGTACATAATTTTTTCTCTAATCGGTGACTGAATGTTATGTAGTCAATTTTGAATATATTGAATAAAGTTAAAGAAATTATTTACGTTTAATTACTATTTTTATAATATTTTGAATTAAACAATGGTAATAAGTAAATAAATATATAGGCACATGTATAATAAAAATAAAAAACAAATTTTGTATAATGTAAACTAATTTTGAATAACATCAATGAGAATATAAATATCGAAGCAATAAATTTTTACACGCCTTAGCATATCAGTATTTCAGAAGATAACTTTTATAACCTTTGTATTTTGTACCAATTTCGTCTGAGTATTATGTTAGCGTACGCTTACGTATAGACATAAACTTGCGTTATTCTTTTATATTGGCATCTGTATCGCTTTGTAGAAATCAAGTTACCACAGTAACGCATTCTAGTAAAATCGATGTTATGATTGTGTTATTGTGTTGTATGTATTATTTATACAGATTTCAGCGAAGGTCTGTGAAGTATCTGAAATATATTATCAAATTCTCATTATTTTAACTTTTATTTGGCATAGTCGAAATTAATTCTACGGTTTACTGCATTTTTTATTATAGTGGTGTCTATGGTTGGTAGATATACTACGCTACGGTGTTAAGGTAGTTCTTGATATCATTTTTTTGTCTAGAAACACTTTTCTGTTTTGTTGCCTTCGTGGATAATATATACATTGTAGATATGGATTATTTATATTCTGGGATTTTTATTTATTTTGGTATTTACATGGACCTACTTCATTATTATTGGTTTGATACATTCATTGAAGATAGTAAAAATAATATTCTCATGAAAATTATGTATTAAAATTAATGCCATAATTATTTTTTTCCTATTAAAAGAGAAGGTTAATTCATAATTCATTTTCTGACACTTTTGAATGAAATAAGTAAAACAATTGATATATAGGTATGTTGAACTAAACATATTTTCTTAACGTTTAGTTGAACCTTTTTCTGGACATTGAACTAAAAACTGTAAAATGTTAGACTGCTACTTTTATCTATACTCGACTCTTATTTTACATGTGTTTTATTAAAATTCTTTTTATGTGACAGTACTGTAAAATATTTTAAATGTCTTTTCTACGGTTACAAACGTGTATGGTGCGTGCTATGCCAAGGGTTGAGGGGTGATTGGCCGAGTCTCGGTGCAGACTGGTACGGATCGATTTCATACTAGATTAGCAAATCTTATCGTTTTGTCGCTCATTATGTCAATAGCAAACATTTTAAAAATATATGTTTACTATATAAGTTTTTATTTTAATCCTGGAAAACATCTATTTACGATTGAACTTTACAAAATGTAACACCCGATTGACTTAAAATTTCACATGGTGTTTCCTTTCACAGCGTAGACACCTACGCAGAACTAATTTAATGATCACGAGCGGTTGAAAGGAAAAACGCCAAATAAGTTACTTTTAAGTTACATTTAATTATTTTTTTAAAATTCGTTTTACGTCTTTTTTCTCGGTTTTATATCTTCTTTATATACCTCAGAAACACTAAACGTAAAATTTGATTTAATAATAAACCGTGTTTTATGAGATTATTATATTTGAAATCTTCGAGGTCAATTGCTAAATTGTTAAAATTTCGATTTTAGTAACAAGCTAAATCCTTTGTTTTTTAGAAAAATAAATATTAATTTTATTTGTATACCACATTGAAATAAAACTAATTTAAACAGATTTTATCGCGGTTATTTATTTATTTTGATCCCGACGTTTCGAAAGCTTTTCAGCCTTCGTGGTCACGGGGCGGACTGAGGTGTAGGTTGTCCAGAAAAGTTCATGTCACTGTGTGTCTACCTTCAATTTAATTTTTATTATTGATTGTATTCCGATCTACGCAGAAAGAGCTCAGTGTCTTGAGGTCTGGCAATTGGTCTTTTGGGTTCCGATTTAATTAAATGTATAATCGGATCCCAGGCTTGTGCTAGCTTCCAACCATCTTCTCTATTGAAATTTGGATGTTTTTTAATTTCCATAGCCTCACGAATCATCCTAGGTAGGAATCGGTGTTCTTTGGCAAGGATTTGTGGCTTGTCGAATCTAAGATAATGTTTGGAGCCTTCTTCTGAATGTTCAGCAACTGCAGACTTCGTAGAGCGTCGGTGTTTAACATCGGCTATATGTTCTTTTACGCGGGTCCCTATATTTCGTTTAGTTTGGCCGATATAGGAGAGGCCACAGTCACATTCGATTTTGTACACACCCTGTTCTTGTAGAGGTATATAAACCGTGACAGGTGGTAAAAATTAACTAATCTTCTCGGGCGGCTTGAAGTAAGTTTTGATTGAAGCACGCTTCAGTACATAGCCAATCTTGTCTGTGACCCCTCTTACAAAAGGTAACACAACAGGTACAAGAAGATTAATCAATTTTTACCACCTGTCAAGTGTTATATACCTCTACAAGAACAGGGCGTGTACAAAATAGAATGTGACTGTGGCCTCTCCTATATCGGCCAAACTAAACGAAATATAGGGACCCGCGTAAAAGAACATATAGCTGATGTTAAACACCGACGCTCTACGAAGTCTGCAGTTGCTGAACATTCAGAAGAAGGCTCCAAACATTATCTTAGATTCGACAAGCCACAAATCCTTGCCAAAGAACACCGATTCCTACCTAGGATGATTCGTGAGGCTATTGAAATAAAAAAACATCCAATTTTTATTGAGAAGATGGTTGGAAGCTAGCACAAGCCTGGGATCCGATTATACATTTAATTAAATCGGAACCCAAAAGACCAATTGCCAGACCTCAAGACACTGAGCTCTTTCTGCGTAGATCGGAATACAATCAATAATAAAAATTAAATTGAAGGTAGACACACAGTGACATGAACTTTTCTGGACAACCTAGACCTCAGTCCGCCCCGTGACCACGAAGGCTGAAAAGCTTTCGAAACGTTAGGATCAAAATAAATAAATAACCGCGATAAAATCCGTTTAAATTAGTTTTATTTCAATGAATAATATTCGCGTAAACATAAGAAATCATTTTGTATACCACAATTTGAATTGCAGATATGATTGGAAAAGAAATATTACACATGATGTAGTTAATTTGTCGTTTACGTACTGAATGATTAGTGAATACTAAATAGAAATATGTACTCTTTAATTTCAAGTAGGAATCATAACTTTTAGACTGTAATGGTTACCAACTTTACAGACGCTTTAGTGAAGCTAAATCACATCGTTTTTATTATAATCTTTTTCGAAACACTTTAGAGTCTCTTATACGACATTCATATCTACCTTGTGCCATCCATGTAAGGTCTTCCTGATTTGATATATATCTTTGACCGATTTCGTTACCTAACCTCTTACACTGCATTTGCAGGTACTCTGCTGGTCGCCAATCTAGTATATTTTTGTTTCTAGGTAAATAAATAATAATGGGTCGAAAAGTGACTGTAGCTGTTTGTACGCTAAACCAATGGGCACTGGACTTCGAAGGCAACCTCAGTCGAATTTTGCAGTCCATACAAGAAGCTAAGGAGATGGGCGCTCTGTATCGTACTGGTCCAGAGTTAGAAATATGGTACATATACATATTACGTAAAAAAAACTTTACGAGACTCTGTAAATCTAATGTAGGAACCGACTCCCAAGTGTAACGATTCTAACACATCAGTAGTAATTTAGCAATAAATTTTTGAATTGAGTTCGCTAGTTAGCCAGGCTGACATTAAGAAATACCCTACTACCATGCTAAGCTATGTTATGATCGTTTCCTTTACCTAACGTTTAAGGTTATAGCAAGAATTTTAACTCACGTCTATCATTTATCAGTACAGTTTTAAAAGCAAACATATGATTTATCCTTTCACGTTTCAGTGGTTACAGTTGTGAAGACCACTTCCATGAACCAGATACGTTCCTTCATAGTTGGCAGGTGCTCGCTGAACTTCTGAAATCGCCGACTTGTAAAGATATGTTGATTGATGTAGGCATGCCGGTCCAACACAGAAATGTCTCGTACAACTGCAGGGTAGCGTTCTTAAACAAAAAACTGTTACTCATTAGGCCAAAGATGTTATTGTGCGAGGACGGTAATTATAGAGAATCGAGGTGGTTTTCAGGGTGGACTAAGGTGAGTTTTAGCATATTTTTCTGATTAAATGTAGTTTCTATAGAATATTGTTATTAATAGCTATCTAATTGAACCAAAAATATAAGTCATCTAGTAGCAAAGTCTGCATTCTTACATATTTGGCACCTTTCAGGCAAATATGTGTAGTAAAAGATATTTGTTTTACCTATTTAATCCAAAGGTATCAAAAAGTCAGATTAGCGCCATTGATTCTTCCATAAGACCTTCCATTATAGTAAATGTGATACTCATAAATGTGAAAATCATTCAATATTTTGTCGCAGTTACAAATTACTTTAACATATATAAAAAAATATAATAAAAAATTGATATATTTATTAAGTACGTCGTGAATGAAAATTAAGCAAGTAAATAACAAGAAAAAGAAAATTCAGCATTTACCTATTAGATGTTGAAATGTATTTGACTGTATCACCTCTTTATTACATTAATATTGACTATAAAGTTGTTAAAAGTAAATATATTTCTATGTGTTCATTAATTTATTCTTAATTCCAGTATTTAATCAATAAATTTCACTTTCTGAAAACTTACTATCTTAATTTGAGTTAAAACATGTTAATACTGCATTTAACATGTTATATGTTGTATCTCGATTTCCATTGGAATTGATAATCCAAAACTTAGAACTAGTAGCTGCATGATAAGATTGATAATCCATTTTTTTGGGAGTTTGTTTAATAAGTAAAGTGTAAAATAAGTTTAATAAATGTTCACTACTTCACCAAATACATGATTCTTGGGAACACTGAGATTGACTACGATTCTATTTACGGCGGGTAAAGATATTTTGAAGTATTTAAGATGTTTCTTTCTTTTCTCTTTCTCTCTTTCTTTATAGATACGAGTATGAAATTATTTCCTATATCCGATAATTCCACATAATATAGGGTTTTTAGCAAATTTCAAAGAACTATATTAATAAGAAAGTCAGGTTTATTGTAGATTGGTTACATTTTAAGTCATTATTGATTTTCGGTGTGTCCTGTTTAATTACATCTGTTCACGAAAATATTCTAAATTAATCCAGTATAGGTATGTTTGTACATAATTTTTAATCTCCAAGTTTAAATCCAATAATTTCGGTTACGGCATGAGGTGCATGAAAAGTTCTTTCACGAGTGACTCGGGAGTACGTCCGGCGGACGCTGGTCATTCAGTCTCGATCCCAACTTTACTGACTGGCCAATCTTTTCACCACGGCACAGGCGTTTTTTTTTAAATACTTCTTGCCAACATGAAGAAGAAGGTTACGGCATGGTTAAATCGTATCCTATTATTCTCAGGATAGGCAAACTGAAGAGTATTATTTACCGAGAATGATATCGGCTATAACGAACCAGACCACCGTACCTATTGGTGATGCAGTGATATCAACAAGAGATACATGCATCGGATTTGAAATATGTGAGGAACTATGGAACCCGCAAAGGTATGCGAATAAATTTAATTTTTATTTTATATATTTTAAATTTTATATCACTACTAGCTAGTCTGACAGGCCTTATTATGCGTTTCCAATAATGAACAGTTCGACCATAGTACCACATTTCGTGTTCAGATTGTCTTAACTGGATGCAATCCTGAGCTTGTCTCTAAAGTTAGACCAAGCTATTCATATTAACATAATTTCAATGACAGCGGCTGAGCAGCTATAGATGTTAGCACAAACGGACATCGTGGCACGGGCTTTTTTATTTATATATAAATTAAAACAAAATTACTAGGTTGTAAGATCTGATTATTGCGTTTGAATGGAATGTATTATCATATCACAAGCACATAGTTGCACGCTTAGTATGGGTTGATACATGTATGAGTTGACACGGTATGGGTTGACACACTTATGGGTTGGCACACATTTAGGGATTCACGTATGTATGGTCAAAATGACTTTGACATATGCCATCCCATACATTTCGTACGTAATCTTACTTCTTTACGTTAGTGACCGTTAGAAGACCACTTGACAGGGCCTTGGGACTCTGCTGGGTCAGCTAATCAAGTATAAATTTTGGCCTACGACACTTCTTCTCCGTCTAAACTTTATCTATGAAAAATCACACACTTGTCAGTGCAGGTACTATTCTTAAAAAGGGATCAAAAGTTATCGCTTTATCTACATGTTAATATAAAGATATGAAGTGACATATGTTGTTTTTCCTAAATCTCTCCAGCCGACACATACCTTTAGGTCTTGATGGAGTCGAGATCATATCAAATGGCTCGGGCAGTTATATGGAACTTCGCAAAGCCTATGTCACAGTCGACTTGGTGAAAAGTGCCACGTTTAAAAGTGGCGGAGCATATTTATTTAGTAATTTGAGAGGATGCGATGGCCAACGCATGTATTTCAACGGATGTTCCTGTGTTGCAGTTAATGGGAGTATCGTTGGTCGAGGATTGCAATTTGCACTACACGATGTGGTAATAAACATTCTTTTGTTTTGACTCATAATTTATAAGGGCATATTAACGTGAATCCGTCCATAAACCTTCGTTAATCATACGAGAACTTTATGGCTCCATCGGCTATTCGTTCCCCTGTCACTACATTCTTTCAATTCTAACTCTAATGACATTAGTTCCTGTGCGAACCTCTTCATTAGATCTAACAAACTGCTACATAGGAATAGATGCCTTTTTGTAACACTTTTCTGCGAAATATTCTCTGTAGAAACGTTTATTTTAAGATTTCCAGAAAGTCACGTTTATATCGATATATAATTTTCATATTTGTCTTAAAGAATAATATTGACTTTGTTTAGTACTAGTATTTCTTTTCTGAGACACAAGTTATGCATTCAGTAGGATTACTTAATTCTCTTTGCTGACTCCCTTTTTCAAATAGACACTCAAAAATGTCTTGTGCATACATTTGTGAAATTATGTAATTGGCCTTATATTTTTAGTGTTTTCTTCCTGTACCTTTTGTTAGCTGTATGTTTTCCGATCAATGTAAATTTATAAAATAATGTTTTGCCTTTTTGCACTAAAAGTGTCATAAATGAGATTACTCCTTGATATGATTTCCTTTTTTTTTAAAATATTGGTCACTAAAGCATGTGTCTATTTATTACCATTTTGTATATTTAGAATGCAACCAGTTTATTGATGTTTTTTTTCTATAGTGTTTAATATTTGTACGCAGGAAGTTATTACAGCGACCATAGATCTAGAAGACATCCGTTCATATCGTACACAGATACGATCTAGGTCACATTTAGCAGCTAGCAATAAGCCGTTTCCACGTATCACTGTTGACTTTGCACTTTCCGATGACCAAGATATAAACCAAACTATCAGTTATCCGATAGAGTGGCGGTATTTAACACCAGAAGAGGAAATAGAACTAGGTATTTATATTCAATTAGTAGTACTCGAAATATGCGTCGCAATGCCATGGAAAAAAGTGTTCTTCTTTTTTAAATAGTTCTTTATTCGCCCAAGAATTTTCTTAAAGCTACGCAGAAGAACATACCAAAGCTTTATCACTATCAGAAGAATGATTTAAGAACGCATAATAATACAAACCTATAAATAAACATTCAGTTTTATTTATTTAGATTTAAATTAAAGAGGAATAAGTATTAAATGTAGGTCTAAAACGTGACTTACTTTTTATTTATTTACTTGACGTTTCGGGGTTAGAGGGTATATATAAACGGATTTCTCCTTGTTAAAACAAAAGTATGACGTGCGAAACAGTAAACATAGGAAGTAAATAAACATTCTAAATTAAAATAACAATTGTTATTTTATAAAAACAAGAATATTTGGGTTATTATATTTCCTATATACTTTGGCTGTTTTATGATTTCAGCTGCACCTACCTCTGTTTACGTTTGCGTGTATATATCGAAATAAAGCACAAGTACGGCGTGCGAAAAAAAATTACTATTTTTTTTTATTGAATATTCGGCAGGTCCTGCCTGTTGGTTGTGGGATTACCTCCGGCGGTCCGGTCAGGGCGGTTTCTTTCTACCACTCAGCGGGGGTGTGGATTCAACGAGCACCGCCTGCATAGTGTTCTCAATGTGTACACAGATTTGTGACGCTATCCAGAAAGGAGGTAAATTTGTAAATAATTTATCCAATTGTATACTCATTTATATCTTATTAATTTTTATCCTGCGGTTTTAAATCTATTGCTTCTCAACTGTTTTAGTTTACCTTTTTTATAGTTTAGAGTTTTAGCATTATCGCCACAATCTCACCTCATATTATGTAACGATGTGGTCTAAAATGGTGGACAGAATTACCAAGACCAAGTAGTAAGACAAGTAGTAGAGGGACTGGCTCTAAAGTGCAACGTATAGGTATTTGGCTGCAGATTTTTGACTAGAAGGTGGTAGCTAGACGGGCACCAAAAAAAGCTCTAGCACCATCCAAACCATGGCGATGGTTTAAGCGGTCGCTTAGGTGCAACCGTTGCACTATTACGGATTTGTATCCTATACAAAACACTTATATTTGTGTGATCCTCAATTGTGTTCGATAATTGTACGTTTATAAAATTGCAATAGAGCTTAATCTCTGTTCTGGGAGCATTCTTTAAAACAACTTTAACATTTCAGAGAGCCAAGTCCTCTATGATGTTCGTAAAATTCTATGCCAATCGGATTACACACCGACGGATCCGATGGAACTCTGCAACCGATTACTTGTAACTTGCTATATGGCATCTGAAAATTCTAGTCAAGAGACTAAACAACGCGCTTCGCAGGTAATTGTACATATTATATTTATAGTAATATTAGCTGAATTGCCAGTTGTTCTTTTGATATTGCTGGCTAAACCAAATTATTTCCATATTTTTTTTTTTTAATTTAGTAAAAAAACAATTACGTACATCCATCGTTCATATTTTGAGTTATTGTTTCGTTGCAAAATTTTCAAAGAAAAAGCAAAATCTTAATAATGTTAAGTTTGAACAAACAATAGAAAATCAGCCAAATAGGTGCAGACGTTCTCATATGGTGAACATATTTGCGCACAGCATTTCTTTTTTGTTGATATCTATGATTCAAGCGATGATAGCTCAGTGGTAGTGTCTACGACTTTGCGTCAAGGGACGTGAGTTCGAATGCAACCACCTACAATGAGCTTGAGCTTTCGGTGAAGGAAAACATCGTGAGGAAACCATAGCATGGTGGTAGGGATTTTTCTGATGCCCGCCTGGCTAGCTACCACCCTCAAGTTGAAAGTCTGCCGCCAAATACCAGTAGGTGTGTTCCGGCAGTTACACTTGAGAGCCAGTTCCTCCAAAGGTTTAGCGTGTCTACCAACTTCGGCCGTATCACCACTTAAGATCAGGTGAGATTATGGCCATTACGCTAAACAAGATTAAGATGTATGTTGTAATGAAATTCCATTGGAACTACTAACCTGTTTTGTACTAGTTACTAATTCTTAAACCTAACTGATTATATTTACCATCTAAAAACAGTCTTCAATCTATATGTAAACTAATAATTCATTAATATTGTGTACAAACCATACATTATTTTATATTTTAATATATAATTTTTAGATTATTTCCATCTCATGTTAAGAATATTTTTCAATTAATTTTATTTTTGTTACTTATAAAAATAAACTTTAAGATAAAGCATTCAAAAATAGTTTAATTATTACTGTTGTGAATAAAATAAAAATTTACAATTTGGTTTTTAATCAAATATGTACAACAACTTAGTTGAAGAAAATAAGAATGACAAGGACAAGACAAAAGAAGGCAATTCCAATGCTTAAATATAAATAAGTACAAAGGTTTAGGAGGATTTATCTAAGTTTTGTATATATATATATATATATATATGTTTTTTGTATTTGTATATTGTGTACTGAATACCTAAGAATTTATTGTATTGTTTTTTAGCTTGCTAGTCAAATAGGCAGTTATCATTTTCCAATCGTGATCGATGCAGCCGTTAGTGCTGTTATTGGAATATTCACAACGGCCACAGGCCTCGTACCAAAGTTTAGGAACAAGGGAGGATGTCCGAGACAAAATTTGGCACTACAGAATATACAGGTAACATTAATTCTAATTACAATATCTTTGACGTTCTGAGTATTTTTAATCTGAATTATTATTAAGAGGTAGTTTTATATGTCTGTTTGTATGAAGTAATCCTTGGAATTGCTATTGATCTGTATCAAAAAAACTAATGGAAGCTATATATATTCGAGTGCTTTTCTTTACTGTTATTAAATTATATATTTTTCCTGACCTGAGAAGAACTTAGGACCAATTGTTGCCATAGAATTCAATTAAAATACATATAATTTTAAACTTATAGTTAACAGGTCTATATAAATGAAATTTTGTCTACCACAAAGTAATAACCACCGTATTCCCAGATAAACTATTCTACAGCTATGTTCGTCCTCCTACTTTTAATGGGTTGTATTTTTTAAACGGTAATTAACCAACGGGTTAAAATTTTCATTGACAATAATAGAATGATATAGATGAGAAAGATATATTGTGTTTTGGGGAAGGAATAGTTTGGGTGCGAATTCGGTTTGCACTTGCCCTATATTTTTCTAAGAAGGAATACTTAATTTTTAGGCACGTTTGCGAATGGTGCTTTCGTATTTATTTGCACAATTGATGCTATGGGTCCGAGGTCGCCCGGGCGGTCTCTTAGTACTGGGATCATCGAATGTGGACGAAGCTCTCAGAGGCTACATGACGAAGTACGACTGTTCTAGCGCTGATATCAATCCCATCGGCGGTATATCGAAGACGGATCTTAAGTCCTTTTTACAGTATGCGAAAAATAGGTATGTTTATCCCTTTTGATAAATAAAGAAAAACGATATTTAATATAAGAATAAGTGATTAGAGGCCGCCCTTAAATACGTTCGCACTTATGGAGGGAGGGGGTGTCGATTACTATGACATTGGGGCCGGGGGTCTAAGAATAGGGTTTTAAAGCGACGATAGTTCAGTTGGTTGTGTGTACGAACGTCGCGTCAAGGGACGTGGATTTGAATCCACCTACAATGTGTTTAAGCGTTCGGTGAAGGAACACATCGTGATGAAAGCATAACACGGTGGTAGGACTTTATCTAATGCCCGCCTTGCTAGCTACCAACCTGTAGTTAAAAATCTGTCGACAAATACCTATAGGTGTGTTTCGGCTCTTGCACTCGAGAGCCAGTCACTGCACTAGGCTTAGCTTGTCCAACATCTTGGGCGACACCGTCACTTAATATTAGGTAAGATTGTGGCCATAACGGTAAACCTATAGAGTATAAAAAATCAGTTCCAAATTGTTTTATTGCTAGGTTTTAAAAAACATTTTTTTTTGCAGCGATTTTTCTTTCGGCATTAGCCGATAAAATTGTTACGAATTTTCGCCTACTTCCTTTGCGATATTTTTTTTTACATTTTCTTTGCATGACCCTACTTTTTATGCATTCTTGGAGGACTAAGAAAAGATTGTATTTTGAAAAAAAAATCTGTTAGACAAGTTTCATAACGTTTTATTTTCTTTCGAAGGCATTTTAGTGGAAAAATATCAAAAATATTTTGAAATAATCGCATTTTTAAATTTGGACCCATAATATTTGTTTTAATATTGACAAATAACCAGTGTTTAATCGTTTTTATAAAGCAGATTAAAAAAAAAAAAAAAGTTATAATTTTTTGGTGTTACATTTATGACATATTTTGAAAAAGGCTAAAAAACATGATAACTCAAAGATGGTTCACTTTTGCATAATGTATATGGAGGTTGAAATTATCACAAATAATCACCTCTATCACTTCCTAACGGCAATACGTCGAATTACCAATAATTCTGTATATACTGAACTTTATAGATTTTTCTTACCGTCGCTATCGGAGATTCTGAACGCGCCTCCAACCGCCGAATTGGAACCGCTGAATGACGGCCAGATAACGCAAACTGACGAACAGGACATGGGCATGACGTACGCGGAACTTTCAGAATTCGGTAGACTACGGAAAACACATAACTGCGGGCCTTATAGTATGTTCCAGAAACTCGTGCACACTTGGAGCGATAAATGTACACCGCAAGAGGTAAAAAATTTCGAACAGGTACTTAACGATTAGGTTCGATAGGATCGACCACTACACCCTCAGTACCAGACATCCACAATTGTGACAGACTTTGCCTTATCACGTTCTAGAATGAGACCAATTTTTTTTTAGTTGCTGTTTAGGGTTGTGACTACAATCTCATCTGGGGTTAAGTGACGATGTGGCCCAAGATGGTGGAGACACTAAGCCTAATGGAGGGACTGGCTCTCAAGTGCAACTGCCGGAACACTTCTATAGGTATTTGGCGGCAGATTGTCAACTTGAGGGTGGTAGTTAGCCAGGTGGGTATTAGAAAAAGGCCTATCACCATGCAAAACACTGTTTTATATAACGTAATATATATATTCGTAACACATGATAAATCATATTTTTAGCTTATCTTCTTCATATCAATTTGTGCCCGCAGTATAATGATATTCTTGTTCAAATTTTTGCTTCACTTATCAATATATAGATATCTATCTATTTATATAGCAATGTTGTACCTATGGACATTTATTATTTAATTTACACAGTGCAATACCAAAAGTGAAAAAGATTATTCGGTTTTAATGAAGGAACATTTTGATATAATAACCCTCGAGAAAGGGATTTGGTATGAAATAATTCACCTCACATACCTTGTTTCGTGGGATACAGGCCAGATCAAGACAATTTTTGTGTTTTTTTCTGGACATGTTCCACTTAACAGATTTGGCTACATAATGAAAAAAGTAAATTCACCCAACTGTGAAAGTTGTAAAATAGTTTATTTAGGACGCCCCGCATCTGTTGCTGGAATGTGCCAGAAATGCGGGTCCTAGAAATTGTTTGGTTTTGGCCTTGGGGTTATGCTATTTAGATATAGGCATGTTCCATGATGTACTAACAGAACCGACGTCCGATTCTGCTAGTATGCTATGGAATTTTAGTATCTCTAGCGAAAATAAAAAAAAAGTAGCTTATTTATTTAGTTTTATAATTTATATTAAAAAAATAAAAAAAATAATTTATTATTGTGCTATGCTATGCTCCTCTAGGGTTGTCATATCCTTACGAGTAAAAGCCCTGAAAATGTGAATAAAAAAAATCAAAGAGTCATGAGGGCTGCCGATAGAAATGAAAATTAAAAACTATAAAGAAACGGTATTTTTTGCATATCGAAATTAATTATTTAATCTTAAATTGAAACTTTTAATCATAACTGTCTACAGCGATATAAGTTATACTAATAGTAACAGATATAGCGTGTATGTTAACACGTCACGTGACCATGTCGATGATGACTTACATAAATCTACTCTCTATCCAAACCTTCGTCTAGAAGTTTTCACTTCCACAATAAAATATTTCGCTATCATAGACACAAATAATACAATAGGTGGCCGAGAAAGTGAAGCACTTCTTCCGTTGTTACGCGATCAACCGGCACAAGATGACCGTGCTGACTCCGTCGTACCACGCGGAGACCTACAGCCCCGACGACAACAGGTTCGACCACCGGCCGTTCCTCTATCGCGTCCACTGGAACTGGCAGTTCAAAGCTATTGACGACGCTGTGAGTGTTCATTTATATTAATACTAGCTTTTACGTGCGGCTTTGCTCTCGTTCATTTATTTCATTTTTATTTATTTATTACCCTTTTGCATACAATTTGTAAACAAGACGGACTTAATGCCTGTGGCATTCTTTACCAATCAACCTCGGGTTGGTGCAGAGATGATGCAATCTAGGTGAAATAGAAAATATATTACCTAATCAGTAATATAATTGAGGTAAAAATATTAAATATATTAATGTTTGCATTAAAATATATTATAATCGATGTAGAGGTTTAGGTGTGTAAGCATAACAAACAAACTAACTGACTTTCGCATTTATGTTATTAGAAAGGACAAGGATTGTAAAGTGCTTTGTTTGTTTCAATGCATTTACCTTAGGAACTATCAGACGGATTTCAAAAATTATTTTTGTGTTTGATAGAGCAACCATTGAGGAAGGCTTTAGGCTATTTAACATCACGCTACTCCAAATAGGAGCAAAGCTATATTGGAAAAGTTACAAAAACAGGCAAAAATGATTAAATATTGTTTAGTTTCACGCGAATGAAGTCATGGACACAGCTAGTTGCAATACATTTTCGAAGTGAAAACTTCTTAGGCATCGTTGTTATTTGAAACTCGATGAAACAAAAAAGCGACGGTAAAAAGTGACGGTAAAAAAACTACATATATCTATAGGATTTAACGTGCGAGAGAATGTTATAAAAGGTATTACATAGTATTTCTTACAGGGTTCGAATATTGTACGTATATTAGTACCTAGCGGCGTAAAGGTGCGTTTACATAAATGTTTTAATAATATTTTGAAGGTTTCACTTCTATCGCATGTTAACTGCATACATGATTTATTTTTATACTTCATAGGTTTAGCGTTATGGCTTCAATGCACCTGATTTTAAGCGATGATGTGGACCAAGATGGTGACATGCTAAGCCCAGTGGAGGGGCTGGCTCTCATGTGCAAATGCCGGAATACACCTATAGGTATTTGGCGGCATATTTCCCACTTGAGGGTGGTAGCTAGCTAAGTGGACATTATAAAAAGCTCTAATTCTATGCTCTGGACTCCTCACGATGTATTCCGTCACAGAAAACTCAAGCTCATTGTAGGTGGATTCAAACTCACGTCCATTGAGGCGGCGTCCGTAAGCACTACCAACTGAGCTATCATCGCTTCAAAATATGATATCCTCTTTCCATTTATGGAAACTCTCGATAACACATTAAATACACAGATCCTAAAGTGTCATTATGTCAACACTAAATAGAAATATATGGAAATCATTGCTGTAAAGTTACAATATGCATGTATACTTATTTATTACTAGCTACGCTCCTAACTTCGTTCGTGTGAAATTAAAAAATATTTAATAATTTTTTCCCATATTTGCGGTAGCGTGATGTTAAATAGCCTAAAGCCTTTCTCAATGATTGCGCTAACAAATACAAAGAGTTTTTGAAATTCGACTTGCATTACCTAAAATTAGCGTTTTCATACAAAAAAAAACAAACTTTTCCGCTTTATAATATTAATATAGATAATATTTTTTCAGGTAACACAAATGACTAAAGATAAACGTGGATCCCGTGATAGTCAAACCAAACAGGAACATGGTAAAGCGAGCCCAAGCACAACTGCGTCTAATATGAACGCGCCGTTCTTGAGAGGAGACAGAAAGGGTGTGCTTATATAATTATCTATACCATAAATAACGAATAAGAATATAATCATATTTTCTCAAAATACAATATAAAAATAGAGGTAGTTTACATCAATAAATTATGAGATAAAATGAATATCTTTTGCATCTATATAAAGTAAGTTCAACTATCACTTCACGACTATTTACTTTGTACAACCAACTGTTATAATAATGGTAGCTTTTACCTGCGGCTTCGCTCGCGTTAATATTGATTTTGTCAAACAAATAAGATGATGCAATAAAAAATCTCATGCAAAGTTTATCCACCTCTTTACACCATTTCTAATAATTTTTCGCAAGAAAAAGGAGCCTATCACCGTCTCCAGGTTCCCATCTATCTCTATACCAAATTTCTTCAAAAAGGATTCCGTGGTATAGGCATGAAACCGTAACAAAACAAATAAACTCACTTTCGCATTTATAATATGAGTAAGGATGTTTTACTAGTAAAGACAAATTATATTTTCAGGTAAATAGACTCGCTTAGATAATATAGTAATAGAACTTGCATATATAGTAGTAGTTGCAGTAGCCATAGTAAAAAAAAACCAGTAAATAGATCCGGTAGTAATAGAATAAAAAATTAGTTTTACTACTTACGAAACAAGTATATTTTTGATGGTTTTTGAAAACAATGATTGTATATAAATGGTTGACTTACTCAATAACGTATTTTAAAATAATTTTTTTTTTTTAATATATTTATTAGTAGTTTGTCCGTCTGCTTTCGTGGCAGGTTTTTTTTATACATGATAAAACTTATTCTAGCTTTATGTTCTTGAAATAATGTAACTATTTTTAAGCTGAATTCAAATCGTTTTAAAATTAGGAGCAAATATCTGTATTGTTGTAATATTATCTTTGTTGGCGAATATTACTGTTTTAGCTAGATTAACTGAAGGAGGATCGATAACCTATATGCGGCCATGAAGGGCATCACGTACTATGTTATTTTGTATTAGTCTATATAGATCTTTAAAGTTTGAATGAATTCCATACATACATACAAAGTGGATTGATGCAAAGCAATTGTATTAAGCGCTTACAGGGCTATGAGTCGATTTAAAATACCAATTTTACAGAAGATGTCGTACAAAGTTTAATAGTATTTTTTTGACATTTTGCATTTAGAGTACATGAGTATTTCAATTATAAACCTCAAAAAGCCGTAATATTGCCGCTTATGTGTCTATGCATACGACATAAATCTTGAGTGTTTTCGGTGTTGAGACGTTAACCCATTTATTATAGTGACAATAATTTTTGGTATGGGAGTATTTTATATAATACTATCATGCACATTAATTTTAAGATCTTGTAAGAGGAATATTTCTCTCATACATTACATTAATGTAACTTTAATCATCTAGCCAGCGCACGATAGGAAAGTTTCCGAAAGAATATTTATTTCCTGTTTTTGTAACTTTTTTCAAAACTGTCTTGTACCTGTTAGTGCTAGCGTGATGTTATATAGCCTAAGCCTTCCTCAATTATTGCTCTATCAAATACAAAAAATATTTTTTGCAATCTGACTGATAGTACCTCAGATTAGCGTGTTCAAACACACAAACACACTTGTCCTCTTTATAATATTTAGATTATAGTCAACACTTTACGAATACATTTGTAAGCAGATGAAAACTACAAATAGTGTATTAAAATGATAAAGTTCTTCTAGACTCAGCTTCGATCCCATAAATAACAACATTTGTACACAATAAACCATGGTATAAAAATATCAGTTGGAAAATAGCCGTTTATCAGAGAATAATTTGTAAAATTAGATCACTAGCTATTTGATATAAATATAGATATATGCTTCTGCAAACATGTTCAAAAAATGCGTAACTCTAAAAGTACAAACAAACAAAAACTAATATACAATGATAATACTGTTTTAAAATATCGATTAATAATGTAAGCACAAATATAGGTAAGTTTAATAAGGCTGTGTATTTTTTTTTGTCAACGGCATTATTACGGATGAAAATGATTGAAAAAAATACTAGTTTTGTTTTTTTTCTCTTATACAATTTTTCTTTTATATATTAGTTTGTTCTTACTACTATACGCGTGCTAGTGCCTACATTCTTTAATATTATTGTAAATCACTTTTTATATACCTTATATTTTAATGTGTTTTTCTGCCACACGTACACATTGCCTAGCAAATAATGGTGTTTTTACAATCTACTTGATGTTAATATCTTAAAATAAAATAATTAGTAATGTCATTACTAACACATGATGTTCTTTTTAAACCCTCGCGTTTTATGTTACGTGGTATAACTAGATGCTAACAGTGGGTCTAATCTTGTCTCACTTTTAGAATTATAACGTCGAACAAATTTATGAAGCTTAGCTCAGTTGGTAGTCTGTACAACCGCGGCGTCAATGGACGTGACTTCGAATCCAGCTGAGAGAATCCAGAATGAGGTTGAGTTTTGTTAGCTTAAGTTGAAAATCTGCCACCAAATATCTACCTATAGGTGTGTTCCGGCGGTTGCACTTGAGAGCCAGCCTCTCCACTAAGATTAGCGTGCTCACCATCTTGGGCCACATCGTTAGTTAAAATCAGGTGAGATATTGACCATAACTCTAAAAACCTATAAACTATAAAATAAAAATGAGTACGACGCCTTTTTAATAACTAGGTATAATTAATATATGTTCAATTATTACGTTAATCCTTGAGAGAACATTACAACGACTCCGGTAAATTTGTTTACACGCGATTGACAATTGTCAAATATTTATAATAGACATTGAAATAACATTTAAATTTAATTATAATAACTTACATGATAGAATTGTATTTGACTAAATAACTCGTATTAAGTCTTTGGTGGGAGGGTTCCATTAGTAACATGAGAGAATAAAAATTAAATAATGATTAGAGGCATACAATAAAATCAATTATCCTTTAAAATCTGTAAATCTTTGTTTTTTTTTATACTTTACTATTTGTCCGGGACTCATATAATATGTTTAAATTAAATAAACTTTTTCTGCGAATGTTCTGTTGTAATAAATTAGTATTACTTGTATTACTTGTACTATGCAGTAGTAGTAGCTAATTGAATGTTTCTTTACGCTTTTTTGGTATGCTTTCTGTTAAAAATTTTGAACACTGTCCCTATAATTATTTTTGTTAAAGTTATAAAAATAAAAATGCAATTCCAAAGTATTATAATTTCTCATCCTATGAAAAGAATATTCTATATCGAATAAAACAAAGCATTTATGTTTTTAGAAGAATATTGGTGAAATTTATCGAGATGACCACGAGATTACGTGTTAGTTATTAGTAGAAAATGAATTAATGAAAATTAATTAATGCATTCAAATTTATGTATTACAATAATATTAGAATGACATTCAATTATAATAGTAGATACTGCTGAACATAGGCATTTTAACTTTTTTCGGTAGAACATCATCCACGCTTTAATTAGATGTTGTTTATAAAATTGTATAAATACATTTTCCCTTTTGAATAAATAATCATGGTATTTGTGTAATTGTTTTTTTTCGTATGATTCTTTCTAGTGCAATTTTGTTCACTTGAAATGTCTAAGAAATCTACGTATTAACATGATAACTATATTCATATTCTTAATTTATTCGATTGTAGTAAATTTATATATATTTTTATTGAACTAACATACGCTGTTAGCCTTAAGAGCTTTGACAGCTTCACTGAACTTTTAGGGGCAAGTGCTGAGAGCACTCGGTTTCGAGACAGCGACCGCAAGGGTGCCAGAATGGCCGAACCTCGGCTTGGGATACTGCCGGAAAACGAACAAAGGTTCGTGAGCCTAACTAACCAACAGGTCCTACCTTATTAATTTAGTGATCCTAACTATGACCTGATCGGGCAAGCCGCGCAAGGGCTGCGAGGTAGTCCCTTACAGGACCGTGAATGCCGATAGCCACGTTTTTTGTCTGGGTAAATTCCTATGCACCATTTGAGGCACTAGAAGCCGAACGTAGAGAACGGCCCTTTGGACACGGGTAAAGTTATAGATTACATTTAACAACTTAAACTATCTCTAAACAACCTGTGTCGGCTACTTCGATCGCATATTCGTTCAAATATAATAAACTTCAAATATTTTTTACCCGTTTTTATAACTTTTCAATACAGCTTTGCTTCTAGGGGTTTTAGCGAATTGTGAAATAGCCTAACGTCTTACTCAATAATTCCTCCATGAAATACAACAATGATTTTTGACATCGACTGGTAGTTCCTAAGATTAACGCGTTCAAACAAACAAAGGTTTATAATATTAATATAGACTGTTACCTTGGAATTTCTAAGGAACCTACGCATTAATATGATAACGATATGACATGATAATTTCATATTGTGAAATTTATTTGAGCCTAGTAAATTTATAGATTACATTTAACGAAACAAAATCTTTCAATTTAAGCTTAATATACATCTAAGTTAAGTAAACAGCTGTACACGTGTAAGGCGGTATGATTACACATTCCGTAGTTGTTGAATTGATCAACGTTGAAATATTCTCTTTAGGGAAACCCATTTGCAGTTGCACGGTTATGTAG
Source organism: Actias luna (assembly GCA_039707435.1). NCBI lineage: Eukaryota > Metazoa > Arthropoda > Insecta > Lepidoptera > Saturniidae > Actias > Actias luna. The sequence continues at coordinate 11,305,467 of JAZHAC010000034.1, read as the reverse complement.
ACTAAAGTTGATGCTGCAACCCTGAATACCAAGCCGATGTCTAAATAAAATAAATCGTAAAGTGCCAAACGTGCTTCGCGTACTTCCAATGTATGAAGGATACTTTTGGTTAGTTTAAAAGTATCAGCTGAAAATTTTATAAACACTTAAATTTTTATAGAAAATTGACAATAATATATCTACGTCACGTAAAAAAGTTGTGCACAGAGAAATCTTTAAGATTTGTCATTACTTAAGTCGACTTGGCTTGTGAAATGCACCCTATAAATATTACAGCAAAATAACCTTATGTTGAGCTTTTTCAGTGAGTTAATTTTTGATTTGATGTCTTAGAATTTGGTGTATTTAATACTTGAATTTTTCAAGCAGATCGTAACGCTTGTTGTCGATAGCCGAAAATTCTAATACTTTAAGTTTACTCGACAGAATCTTAACATAAGGATAATACTTAACCAGACGAATACCTGTATAATATTTTCTATAATACTAACCTTTACTTACTATATTTCCTTTCATTTTAAACACGGACCTTTTAATACCGGCATTGAACTTGAGGTTTTGGAGAAGGAAAACATCGTGATGAAACCGTAGTATCACCAGGTAACACTTTTTCTAATGGAAAAGCTAGCTACTAGATACCACCCTCAACTTTAAAATCTGCTCCCAAATACCTATAGGTGTGTTTCGGTAGTTGCACTTGAGAGCCAGTCCGTCCACCAGGCTTAGCGTGTCTACCATCTTCGGCCACATCGTCACATAAAAACAGATGAGATTGTGGCAATAACGCTAAACTTATAAAGTATAAAGAGTGTTGTTATACCCCGGCCCGACCTTTAATCTTTTTGTCAGCTAAATATGCAATGACTAATTTTGGATAACGACACATTCAAGCATATCACTATCGTGGCTGTTGCTCCCAGTGTCCTATCATCTAATACCAACTAATAAATCTATGTTTTTGGTAAATCATAGAATAGAGGATTCGAACTCTGTAATCGACGAGGTGTATAAGCATAAAGATAATCGCTTAAGAGATTATTTTGACACATTCTGTTCTTTAATTTAGAACATTTCCGAAGTTATTTGGTGTTTATTAAGTGTCTATAAATGTGAAGTATACAAAAGTAGAATACATCACTTATTTAATTGCCAAAGGTTCTACTTAGCTTGGAATTACATGGCCATGTGTAAAATTTAGTCATATTATAAATATATATAAACACACGAGTATGAACTTATTTATAAGTACCCACTAAATACAGTAGAATCTCTATAATTCGAACCTCATTAAGTCGTATATAATCGTCGGTAAGTTCAAACGAAATACCGTTCCCTTCCGTTGAACTCCTAAATACACTGTTTCTCGAATTATGTAGACTTTGTAACTCGAACAAAATATTATTTCTCTGCGAAGTATTGACAGTACATATCTTATATTCTATAACTCGAATTTCAAAACGCAGACTTCGTAACTCGTAGTTAGTTAAATAAAATAACGTTTTATCCAGAATTGCCGAACTTATAATCGAAAAAATCCTTAAATCAGAAGATCTTTTTCAGATGTTAGCAGTTTACTTCACTAATATTTAATTTGTTTCAATATATATGTACCATACAATTTATCGATTTTTTATTTAACTTTGACTCTCCAACTCGAGGAGTATATTTAAAAGCGCTCCTTTCTACGTCGCAATTTCAGTAGTTAAATACTTTGTTTCTCGAACTTCTTGCTAATTAGTCGAAAACTCATTAATTTGAAATTTTTTGCTTTTCTCTTGACATTCAAGTTACAGAGATTTCAGTGTAGATATAGTTTGTGTCAGGTATACTTACAGGAGTTTCTTGGTTTTAGCTGATTGTAAGAACATATTAATTTAGTACGTTCAATTTGCTGTTGAAATATGTCTATGTATAGGCTAATCATTAGCAAAAAAAGCCAACTGCTAACTGCCCATATTGCTACCGCAGTTATACGCACTACGTCAACATCCTAAAACCAAACCCATTGGGTTATTTGGTAAACCAATATTTATGATTAATATTTTATATCATTGACGATACATTATTGTCTACATTCTACATATTATCCATTACATTTATTAGGTAGGTAGGTAGGTACATGGGAAAAGAGTATACTGGATATGTGTGGTTATAATTTTTGTTACGCTAAAATGTCACCTGGAGCCGGCACGCCCTCACTTCTGCCTCTAACTACATCATTGTTATAATCATATAGCGTGGTGGTACAGATTTTTCTAAAGGCTTAGCTCCCTAGCTACCACCTTCAAGTTAAAAATCTCCCGCCAAATACTTATAGGTGTTTTCGGAAGTCGTACTCGTGAGCCAGTACCTCCATTGGGCTTAGCGTGTTTACCGTCTTGGGCCACATCGTCACTTGATATTAGGTATGAATGAGATTGTAGCCATAACGCAAAACCTAAAACGTATAAAAAATATCTAAAATGGTGAGGTAAGTGTTTTAGCAGAGTCTATACATCGACCAAGTCCTACTGGTAATGAGATCAAGGAAGAATTGCTTCGGCAGTCCTATCTTTAAAATATTTTAAATACACAGCGTTATATACAAAATTGAATACTTACATATGAAGTGTAAAGTCTATAATTTTACGACATTAAGAGACTGAGACTTTTATAGCGCTATTGAGACTTATCATTAATTGAAGATACATTAAATGGATTTGATATTGTATTGCACGCCTCATACCGGGAAGAGGGTGAGGTAGTGCTGTACTCTCGACACGTTAAGATCATGAAATTTTTTGTTCTTAAACTTCCTTTACTACAGCCGATTTGCTTTATACGATAATATGAGTACATGTATTTCAAGAAAACACTTTCAATAATTTATCTCATATTTAGTAAAAAATCAATTTTCTTTTGCTACGGAAAAAAATTGTTTAAAAAAAAATTACGTGGACATCTGGATTTTTTTATTCGAGGTGGTTACGATAACTCCCGAAAAAATTGACGTATCAAGACTAGGTTTCGTTAATTAACTTTAGAATAACATCAACTAGTTACCTATTTTATACCAATAGCCTAGTAACCGTAGTATAATAATAAAGTATGGTTTTTGATGGCCTCATTTTTGAATTTATTACATTATACATTTACAACTTCTTGGTATTGTTTTTTTTATTTCATAATAGAGGTAAATCTATCTACAGAGTTTTTGTGTGTTTTTGTGAATAATTAACAATAAAAGAATCAATAAAATAAGTCAACGATACTGATTGTTTTTTTTTTCTTAAAAATTTAATGTATGGTATGAGGCGTGCGCTTTTGGATTTACCAAACTTATTTGTAAATTTTATTTGTCTGTACTTGCATAATTCTTTTCTGGCACTTACCGAGGATTTTATGTACATTATGAATGCTTGAACACAGACGAAAGTACCCATTACATTGGTCCATACACCCAGGAGTAGCTAAAAATTACATAAGATATTTTAACAATAAATGTCAACATTCATGTGAGGTTTAGTAATGATGTTTCAAATATAACATTCTAAAAGTTATGATATTTTAATTCAACTACGTACAATAAAGGATATTTATCTACTTATAAAATATTTTGAATTCTTACCGCAAATCTATAAGTATGTTCTATACGACGTAAATGATTAAATAACATCATGAAAACCTTTACGAACTCTGTGGCACTTGCTTTTCTGTGAAAAGTTACTTTACCATCATATTCTGCAAACCACATTAATCGATCAAAAAACAATTGCGTTGGTATATACTGAGTTTTCATCTTTGAAATCTTCATAATAGCAGTATTTAAATATCGTACTCTTAATGATAAAAATGTATACAAATACAAAAAGAAACAATAATCATCGTAGACACAAAACAGCCATGCAAAATATATACTTCCAACGAAATGTATCATCACTGAAACTTTAAATACTACAAACATATAAGTTACAACGAACACAGAAAGTATTGCCATTAAAATACAAAGTACAGCCAGGTTCTTCATAGCCAATTTTCTCATGAATCGAGTTTCCTTTATGCCTAGGAATATATCTATGTTTATGCAATCTTCTATTAATTCATATCCACTTTGTCTGTTCAGGAATGAAGAATTTACCAGCAACAAATTTGCGATTATAGCGAAATGGGCAATCACTATAAGTTCAGGTAATTTCAATGATTTTTCATCAGAGGTAGCCGATAAAAGATAACAAACTCCAGCGTTTGCCAAACATAATATACATATATTGTAAATTATTGTTTTTAAAGTTCGTTCTTGTATTTGGTTGTTTTTAATATCAAATCGACAAAATCCAGTTGATTTTAGTGGCCAATACACAAAGCTGTTGAATCTCTTAACATATTCAGCCATAAGTTGTTCTTTGTCGATATTCATATTAGTTACCTGTCCACAAGAAAACGAAGTTATTTCAATGAATCTCTAACGAAAAATAGACAATAAATGTATGTAATATATGTAGGTATTAAAAGCTTTCATTAAAATCACTAGTATCACAAAAATATTCCTTGGAGACACAGTTATTATTTTATATTTACTACAAAGTTATTTCAATTATTATGACAGTAAAACGTTTCGATTTACTAAAACTTGATTTGCTTAATCAATGGTAGGTATATCAAACAATTCACCATTCTAAAACAGGTGTCTTTAATTTAATGATATTGGATTTAGTTATTTTTGCAACTAATGGATGCTGTTATTACCTTTGTCGGCTTTTAAGGAATCGTCGAATACTAAGTTAAATTTGCTAAAGTCTTTACACAGTAGATTCGACTTTGAAAATGTAGTCTTTCAAGTCTACTTATTTAAAATACATACTTTTTTAGGTTAGGGTGATCCTATATAAATATTAACGGAGATAATGATGATTTAATAGGGACTTGATAACCTATGCAGTATTTAGAGACATTGAACGCTATAATGGAAAAACCTATATTCCGGTGGGATTATCCTATAAATTTGTAAATAAAAATGGTAATTGATGACTTAAGCGATATTTCCAGATGGTTTTGTTTGGATTATAGTAATATTTAAGCGGGATTAAAAGAGGCGGGTAGGAAGAACTACCTTCTTCTTGGAGGCTCCCAGGATGAAAACCCGGTTTAACATTGGTCTGGGCCGGTCACTGGGGCAACACCAGCAACACGATGGGCGTGGGCATTTCCCCGTGCTAAAAAGAGCCCATCACCACGTTAAAATAATAGTAAACCCTGACCAAGTTTTTAAGATATTATGATAATGCATAGGTGGTATGAAGTTACTATATGATCATGATAAAATAAACTTGCTATATTATCTTGAGGACGTTCATAAAATACGTTCACACTTATGGGGAGAGGAAGTGTCGGTTACTATGACAAAATGTGACATGGGGACCGGGGGTTTCTAAGGAAACTTGACGTTCGCAGCTCATAAAACAATCTTGTAAATTTTGCATGTTATTACAGATATTGGGTGATTTATTATGTAAAGTTTTATTATTGTAAGCTATAAATATTTCAAAACATTAAAATTTGTGTACTGCTATTAATCATGTAAGGGGGGAAGGGTCTAATATTTGTGACATAATATTAGAGGGTAGGTTGCAAAAAATATGACAGCGCGACAGAGATTGGGGGGAGGGGCTCTAATAAGGTAAAATTTTGCGTGACGTATTTATCAACGGCTCGGAACCTTTATGTCTTTAACAAATGCTTATTTCCATATTAGCCCTTTAGTATTATTTTTGTTAATTTTTCTATATTGCTTAGTGTTTTAAATAAAGGTTCAAATTTATAAGCATTGATTATGACATTTATTTTATATATGATAAGTCGTTAGGATCGGATATAATTAAGTAAACACAACACATGTTTTAATCGTGATATATTGCTTATCAATACAAAGTAACAATGTTTGTTTCTTAAAAATGAAACTACAGTTTCACAATGCAATTGAAATGCTAATAAATGCAACAGATAAGTATAATATAACGAAGGCATTGCGCTATCACAATATAAGGGCCAGACGGTGACCAATGATAAGCCAATATCAAGATCTGTTGAATTAAACCGAATCATATAAAATATTAACTTTCTACTAAAATCTCATAAACCCTAACGAGGTACTGCTAAAATTACAAGGTAATATTACTTTGTCAAATTTTTACTACTAATTTGTAAATTTAGATATATTTACATTTTAATAAGTACATTTATATATTCACAAGCTTCGCTGTGAAAGCGCAAAATTATCAATTGAGCATCTTATTCATAAACCCTTTTTAATTGGAAGCTCTCCATTACGAATGTCTGGTCACTATCTAAATACTACAACAATTGACACATTAAATAACACATTTACACATTTCTCTTACACACACACATACTCACAGCACAGTCTGTAACCGATCAATACTTTAATTTAAATAATATAAATATTTCTAGAAATGCAATTAAACTTGGTACGACATAATGTGAATCGCCTAACGATCTCACTATCATATTAATAATTTTGAAATAAAAATTAGTACAAACAAAAGAACAAACATAACATTCTTTACAAACACATAAAAATTGTGACATAATTTGTGTTAATAATTCGAGAAATTAGGAGCTAGTATCACTATTACGAGGAAAGAGATTCTTTATATTGGATTAAATTTAAAATTAAAGTCTTGTTCTCTTTATGGATCGGATAAGAAGTGTCATCCGATCCATAAAATCGTTCCATTTCAAACCAAGGAATCTATCGACTTTAGCACCATCCAATCAACTATACTTGAACAATATATACTTGAATAAAATAATCTCTTGTTGGCTTTCTCAACTGGTTTGAAATGAAACTTACAATAAATTTCTACGACACTCAGACTATAGCTAAATTATTATTGGCTAACTTAGTACTAAAACTTAAGATAATCCCGTACCATCACCAAAGATTGCACATAATACCCGATACTTTGATTTTTTAATTGCAGTCATAATACCTATTACTAGGATAGTGGTTACGTTTCACATTGACTGTTAAAAAATTAAGGTATTCTTGAGAACAAAATATCTACAAGGCCCTTTATAGAAACTGTATATAAGTCTCAAAAATTCGGAATGTTTAAATTTACACTGGAAGACAATAATGGTTTTATTTCAAATTCCAGTCATTTAAATACACGAAATTCATTAGTGAGTCTACACTGGGGAAATCAATTCTATGGAAGTAATTTAGTAATAGTATATTTTATATTATTACTTTCTGGGTGGACGGAACGTACATATTAGAACCAGTAATGGACATTATCGTTTCCTCATCGAATATTTCATTCCAAAACCCAAAGAATAAAAAATTACGTTTGTTGAAATATTTTAGGCGTGTTAGGCAAATTACAAATATTTTCAAGATATGTAAATATTTACCTAATCACGTTTTATATCACAATTTTGCTGATAAAATTGCATAAAGAGAAATACAATTTTTTATACAAATTTTAAGTTTTATGACGTACTTAGTTATGTACTGGCATTGGAAGCTGTCCTAATAATTGATTTGCAAAAGCTGCATTAGTGAATTTAAAATGTCTCTTATCGTAAAACTTGAGCAGAGCAGGCGAATAGGGATGTTCCTTTTTAAGGTGCATGTAGTGCTCTTCAGGTTCTGATGTAGTATGACCACATTCTTCGCAGACGTACATCTGAAATTAAAATATAATATTATTAGCAATATATTTTAAAACGATTTTATTATGATTACTTTAGTGTATAGCGTTTTTTTACATTGAAATGAAATGAATACATCTTAAACATAATTATTACAAACCTTAGTTCTCCTTTCTTTGTAGGCATACGTATGCTGCACTCCATGTACTTTTAAGCAGTGAGATTCAAGAGAGCATCTTTGGGTGAAAGATTTTTCGCATAGATTGCATTTGTAGGGCCTAACACCAGTGTGCGTCCTTGTATGACGTTTCAAGTCGAATGTATCATTGAATCCCTTCCCACAAAAAGTGCACAAATACCGCTTGACGTCTGAATGACACTTCATATGCCGGTTTAAGAGCCTCTGCAAACTAAAGTTCTTCGAACAAATTCTACAGACAAATTTTGTAGGATCATCTTCGCTTACTAATACTTGTTTGTTTTTTTCTTCTTCTCTTTGTCTTGCATTAGCTTCTGTGGCTAGGGGATTTTTCACACCATGTCCACCATTAATGAATTCCAATGGGAGCTCTGCTGGTAGACCCAACTGTAAAAATAATAATGTAACAATTAATATGATGTCCTCGTGTAATCTAAAACAAATTTCTATGAAAAATTGCATTAAGGTAAGCTTTAGAATCCATTATTGAATTATAAGGCTGAGCTTATTTCAATAGAAATTTTGAATTAAAGTTTGGCAATAAGTTAAAGCATAAGTTGATTCAGGCTTGGCGTCAGTTAAATATTCTATGAAGTTAACAAACTTCGATGTCGTCATAAGTTTATGTATTCCTCCTATCGATTATTGACGACATAGAAGATGAAAATAGAACAAAGCTTCGCCTTAAAATCAAATAATGCTTACCCTTTGTTGCAAGATTTGAATTTTGCTATCGTTGACAGAGCCTTTCTTCAGACTTACAGCAGCAGCAGGACTGAGGGACGTATTCTCGATGTGATTACTGCCATCCAAGGAATTGTTCCCCCCTGGCGAAGGCAGTGACACTCCTGACGGTGAGTCCAAGTCCAATGAGTGACTAGCAAATGGGAATGCTGGCGACAAAAGTTGTTGCCTTTGTTGAAGCTGTACGTGAATTTGAAGTTGTTGCATCTGACCATCATTATGTGGTAAATGTAGCGGATTTAGTTGCATGAGTAAATCAGGACGCTCTTTTGCAAAATTATAAGATGACCCTTGTTCTTGATTGGCAAATGAAATAAAATTCTTTTCGTAATACTGTCTACTTAAATTAACTTGTTCTGCTAAAGTTTCAATGTCCACAGGGTTATGTACAGAGTCTGGAGTAATCGACGAAGATTCTCGTAATTCGGAGTCTGTTATTGATTCAACGTGATTACTTAATAGACTAGCAAAGTCCTCAGTGGAGTCAGAAAGATTTCCTAAGAGGTTTCCTTCATTTGGTCCAGGAAATGTTAACGTGGCATTAAATTGATAGTTATCAATTACATCATCATTCATTTCAACAACCATAGGATCATCAAAATTATGGCCATAGTTTCCAATAGCACTTAAATTTTCTAATTTGTTTTCGTAGTCTATTTCTTCGTCCTTGAGAGCTAATCCGTAATGTGCATTTTGCATGAGTGAATATTGTTTGCTCTGTACTGGAAAATTAGTCGCGTTTTCATTGTTTTCACAGTCCATGTTGAAGCCATTGATAATATTGAATTCATTGGAAAAAGTACTATTGGCATTAAAAGAGTTTTGCCCGCTTTTGGTTGAAGGTCCAAGTGTTTCATAAAATGGTGGTAGACTGCCTGTTGGTGGACTATTAGGGCCATAGTTAGATCGTCCATCTCGACCGTTCCCGCCGCTTCCTGAACCACCACCCATTGCTCCACCACCACCAGATGAAGGAACAGTACTACCACCGGCTGAACTATAACTTGAAGAACCGCCGGTATTTTGCGAACTACTGCTTGAGCCACTACCACCTGTTGATCGGCCATGCCCTGCAGCTGCATTTAATATTCCAGGTACTTTATTTGCTGGACAATTTCTTAAAACTAAAACAGGTCGTGCAAGAATTCCATTGGCAATTTTGGAACTGCTTGTACGTCTCTGTTCCCTTATTTTTTTTTCTGTTTCTTCGTCTTCTGACTCCCCGCGATTTTTCGCAATTACATAATCGATTGGTTGGTCTTGTTCTTCTTCAGGTGTTGGAAGAGTTGAAGGAATGCTAACATCAGAGAGATCTTTTTTATTATCACGAAATTGTGACTGAGAAGGTGTTCTTTGTATTACTGATACTTTTTGGCATGTAATATTATTATCAATACCAGGAGAAGGTGTTGATTCTGGAGATGGTGAGGTTCTGGATGGAAGTACTACTGGCTCTGTGTTTAATGTGTCTTTTTCTTCTTTTATTAAAGGTTTGTCTTCCTTCTTTTTCTTCTCATCAACTACTATAGGTAAGTATTGTTTTCTTTCTGCTTGTGTGAGAACGTGTCCTCTGTGCCCATAAGGGATATCTCCTCCAAGTATAGATGAAATGAATCTTCTCGGTTCCTTTGTGCGTTTTTCGTGTGTGCGAGCGCCATTATTTTCACCAAAAACATCACGATCTGAAATATAGAAGAAAATTGATTTACCTTAATGATGACCACATATTACACTTCATATTTTGGGTGGAATTCAGGTATAAATAGAATATTTTTAAATCAGGGTTATACGAACGTAATTTTCAATAAGTTATGGATATAGACTATTTGTCCTCGGTTTATTACTAACGTATTCATTTGGTGTCTGCGGTATGAGGCCTCGTTGACGTCACTGGTATGTGCCTCCATAACGGTAAGACTCGCCTCCGCACACACCTACAGTTGTATATATATGTGTGTGTAATTCTGTGAAATGTAATTGGCGCGCAAGTATGTAAAATGACAAATTCAATCTCGACCTAAATGAACGACAGTAACTAAATTATTACCTACTACGTAATGATTATTTATTTATTGTTTATATATTTTTACAACATGTAATTTTTTTTATGTTAGTTCAGTAAAGTGATTGCACTGTACCTGATGTTAAGTTGCTTCAGTCCAAAAACAGCAGCGACCATCGAGGGAACGACAATCCATCGCCAGTCGATACTGTCATGCCGGCATGCCATTAATATTTGGACATTAGATTGTGTTATAATAGATTGATTAAAAATAACTATATATATTTGATATTAATACCAACCACGTTGTTTCACTGCATTATTCTACTATACAACAAGATATTTTAAAATGAGAGATTAGAGAAAATAAAATTGTTCTCATAGAAAAATACTATTGTAGCGAAATGTACGTAGGTAGTCAGTGAAAGTTCCAAGGTTGGCTCAAACAAGTTTATTTGCCCTTTCTCGGCTTTTGTTAGGGACTCAAGGACGGGCCTGGTATTGTTAGGATTATTTTTTGTACGTTGTTCATAATTGTATGCGTTTAAACAGCCGGGCGTGACTAGGCGCAGTCTAATTCATAAACATCCACTTCCACAGAAATTAGTTATTTATCATTCTTTTTCAGAAAATGGGATTTCGGTTTAAAGCTCCACTAAAGTTTCATAAGAACTTACACATTAAATAGTATTTTTATACGTTTAGACATTTATTACTAAGAGGTGTCACAGTTTATCGTTACTATTAAATGAAGTTTTCTCAAACACAGTAATCTGAATATTATAAAACAGTATGTTATAATGGCTTCGTAAATTTGGATTGTTGCAAAACGAGAGTTATACCTAAATATTAGACAATGCACGTGATTTGATTAGTATTAAGTTGTCAAGAATGTAATTTCCGTTGGTACAAATTTGTTTCACGTTCTTCTTATTGTTTGGTCAAATTTGAATTCGTTTAAGTTCTTTATTTTATCTAAATACATATTTTAATCACATTTTAGCTAAGCACTGTCAAATTCGTCATAATTTTTTATAAGTTTTTATCTCATAAAGGCACCGTTTCACTTACGGAATATTCGTCTTATAAAAATTAATAAAAAATACGAATATTGTAAATATAAAATAAAGTAACGGTAGTTATTATGTACGTTAAAAATATTGTATTTCGAAAACTTCACAAAACAATTTTATGAGTGCATACAAGTTAATCTATTTTTATCTTGTTATTATAGCTATAAATAGATCTATCTACGTATAAATAATTTATGTAATTTATTCGTGAATATATCTTCCAGGACATAAATGTGTTATACGATTATATTAATTTCATTGCTATGAAAAAAATACGTTCTTTAAAATTAGAATTTAAAAGAAAAACAAAATTAACTGTAACTAACTTGCATTATATATTTACGTTCGCGTTTGTTGCGATCTAAAAAGTAACCTCTTAACGTATGTGTAGTAAATTTATTTTTTATGTTGTGTAAAAGTACGTCTGAATGTAAATTATTAGGCTATCAAGTATACTTATAATATTTTATTCTTCTTATATTTATATTATATATTATAATATATTTTATTCTATATTCTTATTAATATAATCAATTTCTATAAATTGTTATTTCCATACTGACAGATGTTGTCATATACTTGTTCGAATAATAAATACTATCCATCTTGATTGACTTGTTTTATAAAAATATACAACTAATGTACACTTGTAAAAGCGTAGTAGGTACTTGTAGTGAATTGCGTAATAAAAAATTATATCAGCCTCTGTTGAGCATAGACTTCTTCCCAAGGAAACTATGCTAGGCTAACTAACTAGGCTTAATCGCTACGTCAACCCACGAAGTATCAGTGATTCGAAACTACTAGAAATACAGCGCTGGTAGTGTGTACCGATGACGCATAGCGTTTTTTTTAATACCCACCTGGTTAGCTAGCTAAGTTGAAAATTTGTCGTCAGATACCTATAGGTATGTTCCGGCAGTGGCACTTGAGAGCCACTCCCTCCACTGGGCTTAGTGTCTCCACCATCTTGATAGACACTGTCACTTAACATCAGGTAAGAACGGGCTACGTCGTGAAATTGTGGCCAAAAGCTATACTTATAAAAAATGTTTTCAGCTATTTAATCAATTAATGATATACGAAAACGAATAACCGTCCGCTTGGATATTGTAAATTTTGTTTACAATATAATTCTGATAGGCAAATAAATAGATTTTATATCCGATACGTATATTACGATGTTTGTATTATACTATTTTCGCTTTACAAATTGGAATTGAAATCGTACTATTCGCGCATTATCTACAAACTACTAACGTGATGATTTCCAGGTGGTTGGTTATTATAATAAAATCAAGGACTTTTCTTTATGTGTCATGTTGTTACAAAACAACAGGAAAAATCGGATAGATGTTAGTAACTGGTTGACCATTGTCTCATATTGGAATAAAAACCGTTAGCAAATTTGTTTATAAACAATGAAAAAGGTTATGTAAGTTGCTTGAAAATATAAACATTTTAAAACGTTCATTAGTATCTTACGATTGAAATAATTTTATTTAATTTTTTAATTAGAAATTATATGTAATTAAATAAATCAATTCGATTTATTATACATGTAAATAAGAAATATTGATTAAGAAATTGAATATGTTTCGGCTATAAAATAATGTGTGATTATATAATTGTATAGCTTACTAGGAACGTTTTAAGAAATAAGTTTCGCTCTATTTCAACATCATAGGTTGTGTTCTAAAACGGTAAGTCAAGGCCCCGTAATTACCATGTCCATATCTATTCGGTCGGTTGTCGTTTCCTGTCGAAGAACAGTGCGACGACCTTGGCAGCGAACACTCATTATTTGGCCATTAACGGCAGCCTTCTTTGCATCACTTTTTGGCAATAATTAGCAATTCTCCGGCGGTACTCTTCGCTAAGTATTATTGTACTGCCCCGACTTACGTAGTCCTCTTAATTGTATTGCTAATTGTCTTACAGTAGTTGTTAGCTATTATGTACCATAGAGATTTATCGTGTAATCAAATAAACAAATATGTCGTCCGGACTTAAGTATAACGGGTATGAGTAGGTAATGGAAATTGTAACAATGTGTATTTTTTTTAATTTAACTTAAAACATAGATGCATAATATGTTTGAGGTCAATTATAAATACGATGTAAAGTCTTTATAACCACACTTACATACTATGCATTTTATGACATTACTGTGCCGTTGAATAGAGTGTGTATGGTATATTAATGTAGATACTATCGATGTATCTGTGACCTCAGGTCAAGTATTTTTGACATATTTGTGTGCTCCATATTACTTTGTATTTGCAAAGTTTGAATTATACTATGCTTCATTAAAGTATATAAAGTATGTACCTATGTAATTCTAAGTTATACCACTCATACATAATGGCTGTAGCAAAACAGTCATATAGAAACAGAAACTATGATTATTACTCAAATTCATTCACAACGATTGCCAATAAACGCCTACTAAAAATTCAATTGAATTATCATTATAAAAGCCACTACGTTACTAATAATAAGTTTAAATTTCAACTCTTTTAATATTTGAGGTTTAAACTGTTCCTTGTAATTACGTATAGAAACATTAATCATTTGCAAAATGTAATTCTAACACGTCGTAATGATTAATAACAGCTTGTCTACGCGTTTCATTACAATGTTACAATTAAGCCTAACGCGGAACCTTCATTGCTTGCTTATATAATTGCCGGGACACTTATGGCGCTTATAATATTGCTGTCAATTCTTTCAATAACAAATCCAAAACTTATGTTAAGTTCTAGCAAATGAGCGAATCAAGGATTTGTAATTGTAATTTTAAGGACATATTACGTTTTTATTATCAGTGGACAACCTAAGAGGAAGGAACGATCATTATTTGAAGTAGTATTTTACGGATATGTTTACCATGCTTTTGCTCAATCGTAGAATAATCTAGGCACTACGATTACGCAAGTGTGAAATCTTGTGGGCGCAAATTTAATAGAACTACACTAAAATTCCACTTGTCCTGATTAATTTAGAATTACGTTTTAATAAATGTGTGTAGGAGATATATCCATTTCATACATAGCATATAGCTAGCAACCCGTTTCAAATTCACATGACTAGCAGAGCATATTATGCCTATTTTTGTTTTCATTTCTTGCGTTTTCCATGTAAGCTACCGGGCGGCTTCCCTTTTTCGTTTTCATATTTATCGTCATATTTCAACTAATTTACACAAAACCTTATCAAATTTTACACCCAAAACGTCCTCATGAATCACTCTGTCTATTGGCGAAACCCGTTTAGTAGTTTTTGAGTTTATCGTCAACATATAGACAGACAGATAGACGGCTTTTGATAGACAGGATTTTGATTTTATATTATGTAGTGATAATGTTTGAGGATTGCAAGACATGCTGGGTCGCGACCGCCATATAAAGTGTAACATTCACTATAGTGACGCACTTAGGCGTGCCACGATCTCAGATTAACCACCATACACATGCATTAAACCAGTAAACTTGACGCTCTTTTGTTTTATTTTCTTCCTTTGTAAAACTTTATCTATATATTACCTTTACTTTATTAGCTATACCCGAGACTTCACGTGGAACTAAAACTTTGACCATTTTTGTAACTTTTTTCAATACAGCCTTGGTCCTATAAGTTGTAGCGTGATGTTAAACATCCTTAAGCATTCCTAAATGATTGCTCTATAAAATAGGAAAAAAATTTTTGAAATCCGACTGGTAGTTTCTTGATAGCGCTTTTAATCAAACAAACACATGTTTCCGCTTTATAATATTTATTAGATTAAATATCATCCAAAGTGATATACTACTTTCTAAAAACCAATAATTTATTAATTTCATCTTTATACCTCGTATTAATGATCACAGTCCGTTTCGTGCAAAATAACTCACAATGTTGTATAATATTGTTGTAATTTATAATATTTACGTATACAGTTACGTTGTGATAATAAAATATAAGATACATTAAAAATATTGGAAGGGGCTCTATGACAATTTGTGAAAAAATATAGATATTTCATAAATTATTAGGTACACATATAAAGAGCCGGTAGTAAAACTTGCCTCGGTTGTTAATAAAAACTAGCGAGGCTGCGAGACGGACTAGCATGTCCTTGCTAGCGGGGTTATCGGACGCGGTTAGCATTTAACGCATTATAAAACGTAAGAGAACTTACAAACGGCATCGGGTGGAGAATACATAAAATTCCGTTGATTACTTTTTCCATAAGTACCGATAGTACACGGTATACGGGTGCGAGCCTCGGTCTCGCCATACCATCAATCGGTTTAAAGGTCGTTTTGAAGGACATCGTTTTTTTTTGTTTCGTATTAGTTACCGTCAGTTCGACCGCATGTGGAGACTGTTCGAGACACGTGTTAACTACTTAAACTGGAAAATAATAACACAATTTACAGTTAACAGTCTTATTATTTTATTAAAAAAATGATTGGTATTCAGAAAAATTAAAGCAAAAAATTTCTGAATGCAATTGTTCGCTAAAACCATTATTGTGTGCAAAATTATTATTTAGTGTTCAATTGATACGGTAATAATAAACTCCCGCCTTCCTACGCCGACGCCTACAAAGTGTAATTATTTAACCTTCCGTATGTTTTTCAAAGTCAGTTCTAGTTGAAAAAAAAATAACACTGCCAATTCTAATACGCCGCCTGTAAAGCAACGGTCGCAAAAACTGTTCAACGCTTTATTATTATTTTGATCACGGTATGAATCACAACCAGATTTGGTGAGGGTTAATGACCTAAATATGTTTAGCAAAGTGTCCAAGGCTAACCAACTAATTCAAATAGCTTATAGAAAAAATCCAGTATTTCTACAAGCGTTCCGATGCTTCGGTTTCGGATGCTTATAAGTTTTATCTCCGGCAGTAATGATTTTTATTACATGTTCATCCGTTAAGGCGATTACCGTTATTTGAAATTTAATCACAATTTTCATTCTAAAGAATAATAAACTATATTCATGTCATATCAAATATTTAGTTATTCTGTTACATATACAATTTACTATCCGTTAATACAATTTTTTTAGCATTTATGTTTAGTTCAACACTGAATATTTTTGAGATTATTAAATTGCGAAATAGTAATAAATCAGAGTAAGTTAAATTAGGGAGTCAAAGAGGTCAGATGATCCTTGAATTATAACGACGTACGTTATCTAAGCATAAAGCATAGAATACTAATGTTAGCGGTGACATTTATGTTCATAAACAAAAGGTCCACCTTTGTACAGAAACGTCGTGTATACATTTTTTATTCCTAACCATGAGCATGTTCGTTTTGGATTGTCCTTTACAATACGTATGAGTACGTGGGCGGTCTACAGAAATTGCTCTAAAATACACGATATTATTATATTTTATTGCGGCATGGAATAACAATGGCCGAGATGACCTTACGATCATAAGATTTAAGTTCCAGTAAACCACTTGCTATTTTATATTACCTGCGTTAATCTACATTATATGTACAAACACATGACATTTACATTACACTACACAATCTTTAATAGCATTATTCTTTTGTCTTGTATGATTGCTAGGAAAATCAAAGGGTTCTGGGTAGTTTAATGAATATGTTTAAGGGCAGTAGGGCCAAGGAATGCTCCCAGAGATTTCTTTCTACTTGTGGCAGTACTGTCTACTACTAGTTACTACTCTACAGATACTACTAGTACTATCTACTATTGCACATTTTTGTGGTAAAATTTCCAGAACTTCTTGGGGGTGCATGATTCAGTAGAGCAATCCGATGTAATTAAATATCTAGTAAAAAAAAATATCCCAACAGAATAGACTGATTTTAAGCGTTTTTCCACTAACATTAATAATCACCAAATTTTGTCTTACAGGTCGGAAGTAGAAGTAGAAACAAATTCTAGAGGAAACTTGTCTCATAATTTCTTATAATAATTTATACTTATAATAATTAAATCTGGAAATATATTTTGTATTAATATCGCTTCTTCTGTAAACATGTATGTGATATAATACAGGTACGACACAAAACATTATAAGTATTTTGGTGGTTAAAATATGGAATTATCGTTTCTGAGCTCCCGAGGCTTTTTAAGATAAAGATAGGACTTCAACTTTGGTGGTCGTAAATGTATGAGATAACCGGTATGGTGTTACTTGTATGACAAACGTCTATTATCGAAAATACCTTTCGAATGCTACAGTGTTATGTGGCTACGAAGCTAATGATAGTGACAGCTACAGAACTGTTGTTTATATTCAAACGACCAATAAAAACCAGTTTAGCTAGATACATTTGCACCTTTACTTTTACCACTTAGTCACGTCAATGTACTCTGTAATTTGTTAATTTTATTAAGTTAATAAAATAGAAGGTAAGTAACTGTATTTAATATATAAGAGATTTACTAAAAACTTTATTTAAAAAATTATAATGAAACACTCGAATCTTTTCATATAGAAATAAAAAAGTGTGGTTTTTATGCTAAAATAAATTTTACATTTCTTTAGTACAAATATCTGTTAGTATAATGGTTCAACCGCTGCCTTTGCGTTGTGCATTATGAGTTCGAATCCGTAACACAGACAATTATGTGTTTTATTGATTGTTTATTGATCTATAGTTTGGATATGGCCTTACAAAATAATAAATTATTAAGTTTAAAAATTTCAAAAATAATAAAATACAATGTAAACGCAACAACATAAATATAAAAAATCAAGAAAACAGTAATTAGCAAAATAAATTTCAAAAAAATTAGTTCTTTTAGTTTCATGGATTATTATTAATATTGTCTTCATTTATTTTTAAGGAAAACAGTTATATGTAATAAGTTATCACAAAATTACAGGATTAGTCGGAAATAATGTAATTTTCTTTGCACATGTGTGATCATTTACCCAAGTGCTCCACGGAACCGAATGTAAAGAATACAACGGTTCACACGCTATTTGCGCGTGTCTACATAGATATACTCAGCTGTATTACCTGATGTTACTACGACACGTTACTTTTAAAGTTACCGTTTTATTTATGTGTACGTGTTAATATTTTGTTATGTGACGTGTTTGAACATGTAAATTAACTTTTATTTTTTAGAATAACTATTAGCATCGTTTTTTTTTATCGAAATAATGCATATTAACCAAGTAGGGTTGCCAGATTTACCAGTAGATCGCTACTACCCTCAAGGTGACAATCTCTGCCAAAAACCTATAGGTTTGTTTTGGCAGTTACACTTGAGAGTCATTTCGCCAATAGGCTTAGTGTATCCACGATCTTGGGCCATATCCTCTCATAGTATTAGGTGAGATTGTGGCTATAACCTATAAACTATAAATACACTGTTATGGGTTTATCATCATAAGTGTAAGTAGCGACTCAGTAGCATACAAATTTCTATCAGCCAGCTTGATTGCTGATATTGTTTGATTAGCATTTCAAACGTAGACATTACTCAATGGCATTTTCTATTACTTTTTTTTCGGTTAACGTTACTGATACATACTATATAATCTTTATTTTTCGAGTCTCACGGTGCGTATATTTTACAAGATTTATTCACTGTTTGCTATATACTGTCTAGCACTTTAATGGGGTTTACCTTACATTTTATATGTTTATTATGCTTACAATATCGCGATACAGCTGTTTGTTTCATCATATTAATACTAAAAATGTGAATTTGAGTTTGTTATCGTTTTCGCGACTTAAATTAAATGACCAATCATCATGAAATTTTGCATACATGTTGTCAGAGGTACAGAATGGACACAGGATAATAAGAGAAATCAAGTACTTCTCTCGACGGATACAATTAATGGCTTATACCTTAACAAAATTTACATTAACGTGAGTGAAACCACTGGTAAAATCTGGTGTGTTAAATTGTAGAAGCGTATTTCGAACCGCAGGGTCCTTTAACAGGAATTATTATTAAGATTCGAGTTAACGATTTTGCGGCTGTTAATGGGACCGCACGTTTACCTGTAATGATACAATAAAATTCACTGTTCGGACTATTTTTATTGGGCAATTATACTTGTTGATATGTTGTTTTTAATAGTATATGTAATGATGGTATCTCCAAAACTACTCTGACATATTAATAACTGGAATTCAGGTATGCATTTTCCTTTCGCAACGTAGAATAAGTGAAAATGTTATAAAAATGGTTCCTACTAATACGTACATTATGTTGCCAGTAAAAACCGTGAAGAATTTTGAGGGCGCCAGCTGGTATATATTTTATGTTTATGTGTAATATTACAATGATTAGTGCGTTGCAAGCCTATGTAAATTAGGAAAAATATCATTATTACTTAGAAAATACTATAATGATGAATATAGAAGTATCATTGGTATAGATAAGCAAAAGAAGCGCTACACATCTAATAAATCTATAAAATATATTAAAACTTGTGATTCATTAAAGATTTCTTTCACTTCACTATCGAGGTACTTTAAAAAACATAAAAATATACTCCTCGAATAGTAAACTACAAAAAAAAACAACTTTGTTACCTTTTGTTGTAAGAACGTTATTGCGAATTCTCATTAAAAGATTCTATGTAAATTAATCATTACCCGTAGGTAGAAACACATTGGTAACTGGATTGTTATAAAAAAAACAAGACCAGTATCTATTAATGAGTCCAACATCTGTTAATAGCGGTTACAAATATTATTGGCATCTCATGTGAATAATTTTTTATAGACAAATGTTACATAAAATACAGTATATGTAAGGTTTTTTTTATCTTAGTTGGGCAGATATAGGATGATGAATAACAATTAAGTCTTACCAGAGATCAGTTTCAGTCGATAATTTTCATCTTCCGGGTGTAAAAATTAGAATGAATTAGTATTAGAATATCTAAAGCCAGTCCCTCCACTATATCAGGTGATATTGTGGTTGTAACGCTAAACCTATAAACTATAAAAAAATCTAGCGAATTCAAATATGTTTACTAGCTGATTTTAAATCGTGAAGTACTAAACTTATCCATTACATCCAACTTTTCAATTTATGCATGATGATGACGATGTAATATCACCGTAATACGTGAAAAATATATCCGCCATTAGTTCCACGTTGTTTCTAGTTTTTAATATGAAAATATTACAAAAAAGCGAATTGATAAAACCACGAGAAATAAAATATTTCCTAGTATATAGAGCTGACACGATTGTAATAAATGTTTACCTAATATTTTCCATATATTATTCATATTTATCATTAAAATATAAAATTATTTTTATTTACATATAGATAGTTAACACTTTAAATAAAAATAAACGGTTGTATACAATATTTCATAATATATCATAGCGTTCCATAGAGGTTTCTGTTGATTGCAGTCTTAATACAGGTTATAGGTGCATGTTGCAATAAATGAGTATGACTGTATGACAAATAATGGGTGGAGTTGTATTAAAAACAAGACCCGCATATGTCGATATGGTGATCAGAATATACGCAAGCATATTTGTGAAGACATATGTGACCGCACCGGAATAGTTCCTAGAAAACGACCACGGATCACGTGCAACGCATATTTGCTCAAAGGTCGCAAAAAATTAATGGCAAGCCCTTGAAGAATGGTTTAGTCAAAATGTATCGAATGTTCACTATGCACAAACAAATTTACTAGATAGATCCTATTTGAAAATCAGATTTTATTAATTATGCTAAGTTTCTAAATGTATCAGAACAAACTGTAATGGATTTGGGCCGTTTAAAGTTAAACTTACATAAAATGCTTAGAGTTTCCATATTAAAAAATTTAAACCCAATATACAACTAAATTAACTATGTTAAAATTAGAAAATAAAAAAAGTGTACGAAAAAATATCCCTAAATATTACCAGAACGCATAGTAGATTATTTATGATTTTCTTCAGTGTTGGCATAAACGAGCACAATATAAACAATGGAACTGTCATTAACGCGCGAGGCGATCCACAACGGTTAAAGGGTCACATTATCGTCTACATTCATTGCATACTTATTATTCATTCATATTCCACATAATTAAGACTATGACACAATTTGTTAAAAAAGCAAATGAAATTAAATAAATGAAAAATATTCGTTGTGTACAGAAACTATAAGTTCAGAAGAATTAAAATAAGATCCTGAAGAATAATTTTTAAATCGTTACCGAGAAAAGATTTACTATACCTGTTCTGAATGTAATCGCTTTTTTATGATCATCAATCTTTGAAAAGGCCAATTCTTAAAAAGGTAGCTGTAGTACAATGGACGTAGATTACAATAGCGTCGGCCACATGGCGATAATATTCTTTTTTGGTAACTCGGTAAATATGCAGATTTTCTGTTCAAAAATAACCAGGGTGCGATAACACTTCTTACTTCCTCCTATTTGATTTCTTTGATTCTTTTCAAACGATTGAAGCTAAACAGTTAAAACCAACTCTTTATTAAGTTGTTGTATTGCTGGGTTAAAAAGTGAATTTCTGAAGTCTAGAGATTACAATGATTGGTTTTATTTTAATTATTAATAAATAACTAAATATACGGTATATTATTTATATTACGGTATATTATATAAATGAGATATCTTAGAAGTTAAGTTTTTAGTGCTACAAAATTAATTATTTTAAACAACGACCCTATGCAAGAGTATTATTTTCGTAAATGAATTTACTTATATGCATCTTGTGATCACATATTGAAGACAATACCTAACAAATTGATCACATATTGTTCATGTATGTGTGAGATAATAAAGTGGTAATGAATAAAGTCAATGCAAAATATTTTTCCTTAAAGATATTAATATTTTATATAAAAAAGAATATTACATTGTAAATAGAGGCACCAAAGAATCATTTTTTTCTCAATTTTACCACGTCCAAATTTTAATGTTTTAAATACGTTAAAAATATGAGTAATTCAATGTGCTTGAATCAGTCTTCTGAGGAACAACTTAATCCGGTCGCACCCTTGGCCTTAATATGAACCTCAACGTGCTTGCGCATAAGTTAATTGACGTTCATAAGCGTTGCAAACGAACTGTTTCATTAAAGGCATTGTACTATGGTTAATGTAATCAAATTTAATAATAAATTTATCTAATTGTGTACTAGATCCAAGATTCATGAAATCTGCAAAATTATTTATTATAAAGAATGTAATGTAAATAATCGAAATCACGAGTTTAGTATTATGATTTAATTACTATAATAAGAGAAAATATATTTTATTTAAATATAAGGAAGTTTGATTGTTGGTGTTTATTTTCAGAAATTCTATATTCAATAACTACCATCAACATAATTAATCCTTATATTAAATTTAAATTTTTAGTGGAATTCTAAAAGTGCAACATATAAGTATTTAGCTTACAGGTGAATATATATTGAAGTGTTTCGAGATAACTTTTACAGTTCCTTAGACGTAATACGGGAAATTGTATTTTTTCATCCCCGAAACATCAATCTATGTATATGATAAAGTTATTGAATTAAACATGAAAAATTAAGATGTACCTGTATAGATATATATCATTTCATACGTGTTAGGAACAAGGTACATGTATTATATGTATAAGATAAGATAGGTAGAAAACATGGATAATACTTGTCTCTATCAACAAACACATGATTCTCTTTGCTTAGAGAATTGTGTATTATTCCTTCCTTTTTACGGTTTTATGTTATATTTTGCTTTTGCTTTATGTTGTACTTCCTTTTTAATTTTCTTATTATTGTACATTGTTTTTT
Organism: Actias luna; assembly: GCA_039707435.1. Classification (NCBI taxonomy): domain Eukaryota; kingdom Metazoa; phylum Arthropoda; class Insecta; order Lepidoptera; family Saturniidae; genus Actias; species Actias luna. Next base: position 11,282,040 of record JAZHAC010000034.1, on the reverse strand, counting down.
AATGGTAATATTTGTCGTGATTTGTAGGCTATTATTTAATTATTGTACATCTTAATATGTAACATTTCATCTGCATTTTTCATGCTGATTCCAGGCTACCACTACACCAAATTTAGTTATGAGTCATTTAAAAGTAATGTAAACATAAAGACAGACAGCTATTTTTGCATTGACAATATTACTAAGCTGACGTTGTTTCAAATACTGTACTTAATTTCGAATATTCCACAAGAATTCTCTTCTATTGTCTATTTAAGCAACACTTTGTTTATTCTGAAAACCAATACTCATCGTATTAAATTATTTAAAACTTATCAACCAATATATTCATAATAATAAAACAAAAGTAGAAGAAAGAAATTGTATAACTTAGTTTTTCGATAACGACTATCGTTGACTGGACAAAGACGACTACTTATAACCGTATAATAGAAATATAAAATAGAAGGAGGGGGGATATTGGGGAGTTTGATGTTGAATAAATAATAATCAACTATCCGGTAGTGTCACTTTTGGTCAATAGAATTCTTACATGAATATTGAGCAGCCCGTTGAAGTCTTTTGTAAGAGACGAAAGGGTTCGCATGATTCATTGTTAATTAATACCTACTTTCTAAGTATACATTACTGATATACTAATATATAAAAAAAGCATAAAGCGACAATTATTTTCCCAAGTCTTTCATTAGTAGATACTTTTTTGGGGGCATTACCGGTATATTCGATGAGTTTGGTTTTTATTATATGCACCCAATAGATATTTTGATGAATCGTTAATTTGTGTTTTTGTATATATCATTTTATAATTTTATTGTTTTATTTTTTATAGTTTTAATATCATTTGTGAAATTTCTACATCCAGTGATAGCAAATTTTATATTAGGGTGATAAAGTCAAGGCATATGCTCTCGTGAATAAAATAATGTACATTATATCTGTAAATGTAATTATTTGGAATAATATATAACAATATTAACAAAAGAAACAAACTAGGGGTCGTGAGTAACTTACGCACCCCTATTTACCTTTTTACAAAGGTAGAGCATACATGACCTTCGCGAGCCGATCGCGCCCTTTTCCCCACACAGGTGAAAACGCACCTGTAATTACACCATAACACTTTTAAGTTTATTTCTATACCTTTTAAAAGTCAATTCTATGTGCAGGTTTTGTTGTTGCTGCTGTATTGATATCGTTTTAATTTTATATTAGATAATACTATACTTTTTTAGTTTAATAATTAAATACTTATGATAAATAGAGTGTATACTCTGTATAGCGACACTTAGGGTTTTGTACTTTTTATGGTTATTGAAAAATTTCGTTAAATGGCGAAATTTCCTTCTTTACAAATATATACTGTAGCAAAACTTTCTTAACATATGATGGATATAAATTACAATAATGTAATTCAAGAAAATAATTGCAATTCGTAATAAAAATATCTAACGCTTACAGAAACTATACAACTTAAAACAGTGAGTCTAGAAGTTGCACATGAGTTTCTTCTGTAGCGTGAGTGACCAATAAAGAAAAATATGAACCTTCATCACTTAGTGGTGTTTAGCTATCTAGCCTCCTATAGCTGCTGATGAGAAATCACACCGGGAAACCGAATAATATTAAATAAAAATTAACTTGTTTTCTGTTTTTAATACGCATTAAATTTTTTATTGGTATTTGTGTATGATGCCGTTAGTCAAAATATGACAACTATAACAATATATTATTAGAAATTTACTGTAATATCCACCTTTCAGAAGCAAGGATTACATGCACTTCACGTTTATCGTAAAAAACGCTTCATGCGGGTTTGTTGATAACGGTACTTTTCACTTTGTCCTAACCTTTTTAATTTACACAAAAACATTGAAATTAACAATGTATCCGATTATTAGTCTAAATTTTACCGTTTTTATGCGAATTAAATTATGTATATTATTTTGTCACCTTACTCATTATGTGCTTATAGTATATCAATACTCTTCATAAAGAAACAATGTTATATAAGAACGTTAAATGTGAAATTTCAGAACGATTGTATTCCTTAGCACATTAATTTTAAAATAAACAAGAAAATCTGACTAACTTAATGAGATTAAGAGAATTTGTTACTAGGCTCCGATCTGTGATTACCTTTTTAGCATATTAATAATATAACAACCAACAAATGCCTCACTTTCGAGAAAAAGACATCATATTTTAATCTTGAAGGATATTAATAATAATTAGATGATATAGATTATAACATTGTTATAAAAGTAGTTGAGAAACCTTTGTGAAATAATAGATAGACGTTTTTGTGCAAATACGGTACATACGTCACAGAAGTTAATTAAAAATGGTATTCGAGATTGCGGTGACTAACCTAAATACAAAGCCAGCAGCGATGGCTGGCGACCGGAAGTCGCGCCATTGTATTGCAACCATTGACACCTCGGTGCCTACATCATCCGGTTAGTTCCTGTCCCGTAAAGAGACTACTCTCATCGACTTTTAACATGAAAAATATTTCTTTTAAGTTACAATTTGAACGAATTTACATTACTACGTCACCATATCCTATAATCGACACAAACCTTTAAATAACGGTGCCTACATCATCCGGTTAGTTGCTGTCCCGTAAAGAGACTACTCTCATCGACCTTTAATATTAAAAATATTTCTTTTAAGTTAAAATTTGAACGAATTTACATTACTACGTCACCATATCCTATAATCGACACAAACCTTTAAAGAAATATACGTGAAGAAAGTTATAACTTAAGCAGCAGGTTTATCCAAATGTTGAATGTAGAGACCTGAGACTATCAACGCATTAATAATACAGCTAATATTATTCCCACTGTCAGTAAAAAAATCGAGATGCCAAAACTTGAGAATGCTATAAAAATGGATTCTCTTTTAATTTCTTACTGAAACTAAGGAAATATAAAACTAAAGAATACATTTTAAATTTTGGTCAAGAAAAACTATATTTTATAGAAGTACAATAGATACCTAAAAATATTTAAGTTAAATTAAAAAAATAGTGTATTCAATACTATGAATCAAATATATTAAGAGCACTATATTACTATTTTCCAAATCTATAATACTTTTACAATAAGATTAGTTTGTAGGAGGTAAAATAATCTAATTCCAAAAAGTCTTTGTCTAGAAGGTAGCTTATTAAGTTATGTTATTTTATGTTATTCAGTAGAATTTAATTATTAATGTGAAAAATTAAAGTATCGTAGACTGTTGCTAGTGCCTACATAAAGTAGTTAAAAGCGATACGTGATTTTGGATTTTTAGCATGTCTACGAGAGTAAACAGTTCTCGGAAAAAACGCAAAAACATGACAGTTATATCAGTGATTCACGCTGAGTAACTACCGCCTGGAACCGTTAATTTGTGCGATCAGACAGTTCGACTAATAGCTAAATTATTAGTATATTATTATTATCCGATATTACAAAGTATTGTTTATTATTTTTAAATAATTAAGTAAACCAAATAAAATATTAACGTGTGATCGAAAAAAAATGTTGCTATAGATTAACAAACATTTGCTTATCTGGAATTGATTATTCTTAAGGGTGACATTCAGAGTATTGAGTAAAAGAAACTGAAATATAAATAACATACGGCACGAATGATTACAATCAAGTGTATTTTACAAATGATCTCAGGTAGGTACTCGACAGCGGAGCGAAGCCAAAACTGGATTGTGTTCGAGACCTTTTTTTGGGCTAAACAAGTGGCCGTTACGAAGGAAAAGATAAACAAAAACACGGGTGAGAAAACGGCAGCGCGTAAGGTTTAGGTAAATTCATTTTGCGATTTGAAGTAAACACGGATGAAAGTGAATTTATAAATTAAATGAAAAGTCAGTTTATATTTTCTTATAGAACCTAAGTTAGAAATGTACATATACATTAAACAAGTATACCAAGATAGTTATTTTTTATAACTAAGGGTAGGTAATTTTTTTACACAGTACATATGCACCATTTTACTAAATATGTTAGAAATATTTTGGACTTACCGACACATTCCTTATCCTTCTTCGAAAGAAGTGGTAGCGGAGCATCATCAAGTGGAGAACCAGGACAGAGCGTGTCAGCCTTACTGGCGAGCAGCTCCTGACCCTCCTGTAACCCCAATTGCTGCTCATGCAGACGTTTCTTTATCAGGAAGATTTTCGGCATCTTCGAGCGCTAGACTACACTACACTCGAATCCTCTGTTCATGTATTATACACTTGGTCTTTTAAAATTCACATGAAAGCATCTTATAACACTGCACGATAAGTTTCCTCGCGTTGTTGATGTTTATTTTACGTGTGCAAGCTAGCGGCACAAGCAGTACCGTTGGCCGCTGCGAAAGGACTGAGAGTTGGTGTGCGATGCCTGCGACACCGTTGCCCGAACAGGTCCGCCCCCGCCCGCGCCGGCGCCGGCCGCCCGCCCGGCCCCGTGCGCCCGCGCACCGAACCGAACCACACCGGCCGGCATTGCGGCAAAGGTACATCTTCATATACAAAAATAAAAACCCAGTAAAAGTGCTATTGTGTGTCCTCTATAACTGTTTTCTTCTTTTACATATAAATTATCTATGAATGTTACCTATTTTTCTTAATGTACCTTTTTAAACCGTATTTAAAATAAATTAGATTAAACTGACGCTATATTATTTATATTTTTAATATCCGTACTTATTTGAATCTAGGTTCAAAATGTCTTCAGTGTTATCTAAGTATTTATAAGTTTTTACTGGGAGCTAAGCTTTTTTAACATAAGTACTATATGTCAATTTTACGTTTGTATGATATATTTGTATCTATTGATATATGTAATTCGTTTAGTTTCTCGTTTTTGTATTATTATTATCTAGTTTGTATACTATATATTTTTTTTTATATTGTAGTTTACTTCATATCTATATTATAGTTCCCATGTCTTTTATATGTATTTTATTATGTTATTATTTAGTTATACACCTAAAATACCCCTGATTCTACTTCATGGAACATATCCATCCAAAGGTTGCCTGGAAAAGATTGCTATTAGCAATAAGACCGCCTTTTATTCTATCCAAATCATTTGGAATGTATAATGATATGTTTTAAGGACGTTGGAATACTACGGGAGTCACTGTTTGCTACAAACACTGGCTGCGTTTGCTACCAACGGCAATAATTATTTCAGCACGTATCATGATTAGAACTGCTGCTTTGGAGCAGAAATATATAGAAGCAGTGGAGCTAATTCCATAATTAAACTTTGTGCAGTTGTTACCAAAGACAAGATTTAAAAGTTTTCTTAACAAGGCTGGTTTGTACTATTCCTTTAACACTCTTTTAGTTACGATACCTTATAGATAGATATATGTAGTTTTATTATAGAGATAGTACGGAATCTTACTCATATTTTATGTAATTATCCAGAAAATGACATAGTACTATACTGACAATTACAACAGTCTTGCTTTGTTATTTATGTTGATTTTGTAATTTTAAAGATTATCTTTTGCATACTGATTATATTTTCGTAAACCCAGTTTTCAGGTACCCTGGCCTCACAAATCTTTTGTCGGCGATTTTAATAAACGGGACGATTTACAAAACAAAGAAACATGAAACAGATATACCGAGCAATGAGTAAAGGAAGTTTTCCTTTTCAGTTGACAATACAACAATTTGGAAACAACGTCAATAAACTTTACAGCATCAATTGTCTACGAATATTATATTGAAATCCTTTTGTTGAGGACGTTTTGTTGGAAGCGTTCGTCGGCACTTTTGTTCTTAATTTGTGTCAGCTAACGAGAACGCTGCGTTTACCTAAATATTAGACTTGATTTTGTTTAGCTGTTGTTATATTGTTTTATTTTTAATACTGAATTGCTGTTAGCACTATTTGTTCTACATAAAGTTTTAATGAAGTGCATACAAGAAGCAAACTGAAAACAATTCTATCCTATAATGCTATTTTTATTTGTTTGTAAAGTATTATAATTTATATACTATAATATAATATAGTAACAAAGAAACATGGTCAATCTTATTTAAAACAGTGAACAAATTTTTACTATTACATGTCAATATTAAACTTATAAATTATTTATATAGTAAATGATCCATGCTATTCTATAGACACAAACAAGAAGCAACTATCTGCAAAAGCTATTTGTCATTAACAAAAAATGGTTCAGAATATCGGCTAACGTAGAGATTATGTTATCCCGCACTGGGTCCTTAAAAAAAGCATTATAAACCTTTTTAGTTGCACTGTGGGTTGGGTATATTTATAATAATTATGAACAGTAGAAGTTGCATATACAATTCTATTTAAATAAGATAAAAATCATAGTACCCGTAACTCCTATTGTTTTAGCTACTACGCATTTTAATATTATTTAATAGCCCCAACTCAATATCACTGATGATTATTGACAGTGTAAGGTGAACAGTACAAAAACGGGTAAAAAATATAAAATATTTTTTAGTTACACGCGAACGATAATGCAGGTACAGCCATGAAAAAATATAAATCAAAATAACTCGCTACTGGATATGTCCTGCTTATTCTTAAATGTAAAAAAAAAACTGTAACCAGTCTGTCGATAACTGCGTCACTATTTGACTGATGGAATGTGCCGTTTTTTTTTTGTTTTTCAGTTTTTGTGAGAAACGTAGCACACAATATTATGATGTAATCCTTTTGTAACTTTACTTGTAACGTGACATAATATTATAATACATATCAGTTCATATTTAAAATTTGTATCTCGTGATTCCTTTCGCATGATTTATAATCCTTCTTCTTCCTCTTGTAGTCTTTGTTTTTTATACTTTATAGATCTACTGTTATGACCATAGTCTCACCTGATCGTAAGGAACGATTTGGTTCAAGATAGTGGATATACTAAGCCTATTAGAGCTGGTTTCTACAACTACCAAACTACCGGTGCAACTACCGAAACACACCTATAGGTATTTGGTGGCAGATTTTCAACTTGAGGGTGGTAGTTAGTAGTGGTAGCTAAAGTGCTAGTGCTAGAACCGGTCTATCAAGATCTCAAATATAAAGTATATTAGGAAGCATATTGTGGAGTGATGAAAAACAGAAGTCACCATAGACCACCGGCCTAGGTTTAAATAATTTAGTAAAATATTTCTTACATAAGTCAGTAACAGATAATTATGTTTTATTAATAATAATATAATGTTCAACAAGAAACAGCCAGAATATATAATACTACAGGTATTCTACAAGTATAATGTAGTACATACAAACGATTTATTATTAGCTTTATTATTTTTATCTACCAACCGGTATAAGAAAAAATACTATACAATGATTTATTTCGGTAGTAACTTTGTCACACGTATTCCTTACCCAAAACAAAACTAACAGGTGGTCATAGTTATATCTGAAGAGTGTCGTCGATGGTTACACTCTACCTAATATAAAAAAAACTAAACCAGTAAATATATATAAAAATAATAAAAAAAGCATTAACACCTTCATAAGAAATAACTAAACAAAAACAGACCACACAACAACAAACACAAAATGAATATTTACAATCGTACTAAATCTACCTTTGACATTTGAACATAATGACTATGTTAGAAACTTGTGAATTTGACATTACTCTATTTAGAAAACCTTTAACAATTACATGTAGGGCCAGACCGCAAGAGTCTGCTTTTAAATTTCATACGTTTTTTTTTGTACTCAAAACATATCATTCACTATAATAATTAGTACATATAATTTCTTAACTTCTTTATGAACACAAAGAAACTTTAATCACAAATAAGGATAATTTTGTTTATTTGTTTTAATTATTTTTTATGAACTAACGTCTCTTACCACATAGATTTGATATTTATTATATATATGTTTTTTTATTGTGTTTGTGTAGTCTATATTATTAAGCAACTTACGCTTGTATATATATAAATATATATGTAATTAGTTTATCGGAAAATATTTTAACAGTTTGTATGAAATTTAGCATCTTACCTAGATATTGTTTAATAGTTCAAGCTTATTTAGATAAGCTGTTTTTTTACAAGAAACTAAGAGACGATTGGTGGTCTGGATATTATTTTTAAACACATGTTTTGTCTTAATACTTGGCCCATACCATATACATATACTAAACCAAACCATACTAAAACAAAAACTAAAGTTGCATAAGACATGAACTTTACAATCTCTTAGAGCAAGCCTAGTAAAATTAATAACCCTTAAGACTGTTATACCCAAAGAATATATATGCGTTCAGGAAAATGATAAGTATAAATAAGTATTTCTAATCTAAATACCCTTTTGAGAGTTAGCGTATTTATACATTGTTGTGCATTGAAGCGGCATCAGGCGCTGCGTGTGCGTCTATTGCGCAATGAGAGCTTGCGCCAGCGCCGGTTGCCGCGCGCCGCGGCTGGTTCCACTTCGTTGACTCGACTCAAGTTCTCGGCAACGTTAACCTCCTTCAAGTACATTATAGAGCCATAACTTACGAATATTGGCACCAATATTTGTAGAAGTGTTAATAGTTACTCGTCGAATATTCGAGGACTTCAAACTTAAAATAAAAGTTGTAGAACTTAACTATTTGTGGTCATTGATGATTTTACGAACTGTTTACTTAGGTGGTACCTAATTATTACATAAAACAGCTAGAATATAAATAATACCATTAATCAGTATTATACGATTATTTCTAAGTTAAATACAGCAAGTAAGCAAAGAAATAATAGATATATACTCATACTTCGTTAATTATATAAGTGAAGGGAGATCGCCTAATCCACCATAATTCTACACATACTTCACAATATTAGGTTTACATATAATATTAAGTAGTTAATATTACATCGTGGTAGTGATAATAATAAAATAGATATATTGTAAATCGTTGAAACAATTTCGAATATAAATTAAAAAAGAAATTTTGACAATAATATTGTCACTACATACTATAAAAGGTAACGTCTCAGTAAATGTTTGCTCCTTATACCTCGAGAACTATTTAACCGATCAACATTACTTTTTTAAACATAGGCATGTTCTCTGGTCAGTGCTTGGTATACATATTTTTACAATAGGTAATTAAATATTAGAAGTTACGAAGGCAATGGTAAAATAAGATTGAAAAAAGAAATTACGACGTTTTCTTGCAAAACTGTACCAGCCAGCAACTGTGACCATCAGGAAAGCGGAGCCGAGGCTACAGTTTGCATTTAATAAAATTATAACGAAGGTTTTTTTTTATTATTGTTACTTAATTAGTATTAAACGAAAACGTTTATTTTATAGTTAAGGCTGTATAATCATGCCTAAACGTTATATTTATCCCTAATAATTGTTTTGAATTACAAGATCACCGAAAATCTATATTTATGTAATAAAACAATTCAAAAATACTGCCTGTCTCTTTGTAGAATTTGTGTTTGTGTTAATTGCTAGTTTATTTTTATTCTGACTAGCAAGTATTCGCGACTTGATTCATCTTTTATCCTTTAACCTTTTGTGAATTGTAAATTTCGTTCTTAGTAGATGTCTATGTTATGAAAGAAATATGAATGCAAGATATTAAGTTAATCGGCCATAAAATTCTTAAGATTAAGCGATTAGTAAGTGGAAGTCTCTTATATTATATATCTATATTAAAATTATAAAACGGGAAAGGTTGTTTGTTTATTTCTTTTTTTTTGTGTTTAAATCGTATAATTTTAGGAACTACTAGACTGATTTCAAAAATTATTATTATATAGACAGAGCAATCATTGTGGAAGGTTTTAGGCTATTTAACATCAAGCAACCGTTAATAGGGGCAAATATGTATTATTTTTTTATAGCAAAAACGTGCAAAATTGATTAAATCATTTTTATTTTCACGCGAAAGAAGTTACAGGAGCAGCTAATAATATGGTAAAGAGAATATATGAAATGAATACTTGATTTAAGAGTTCATAAAGTAGTTCCTACATGTATTTATACTAACTTTGTTGTATATAAAATGTTTTGATACGTTACAATATAGCGGTAATAAAGATTACCATATGCATTTATAAATCAGCTTATGCTAATTCTATATCCAACATATATTTATAACAGCACATATTCTTGGTAAACAATGTTAACATAAATGCAATAAAAATAATGTATTGAAATAGAATTGGCATTGTTAATCCTTTTTAAATGAGAAATTATCCTGTTTTCTTTTTATAATTTAAGTAGTATTATTCTAAACATTGATATGAGAACATTGTACATTGGGGTAATTAGGTGGTCAGAACATCTTGATGATCCATGAATTTATTTTACGAAATAATTATATAGTTAATTTAGAATTATTTTCAGCAAGATTTTATTTATATTTTAAAAATTATCGTTGCAATTTACAATTTTATTGTACATTTATAAACTCCAATTAGAGAGCAAAATTTTTATAGTTATTTATCACACATATATTAATTACTGAAAACCTCTTTAACTATTTTCAGTCGGTGTGATATTTTATTTTAAGAATTTGTCATTACACGTTAGTTAAACATAATCTTCTAGGAAAGCGTAGTTAGTACTCGTATATAGCGCTTGTTCAAGTATTTAATTTTGCTAATAATTAAAAAAAAGTATTTTTGCATCTCTTTAACAATCCTTCATCATATAACTTTAAATGTAAATTTAATTTGCAGAATAAATACATCAAAAGTGTAATAAGTGTGCCGTTCAAATGGGTCATTGAGTTTTTGTGAAATGTGATATAACAAACTGTCACTGTGACATCTTTTTTACTATCTAAACTGAATGCTGGATAATTTTACAACACTTTTCTATGTCGCAATATATTTGTACAATAATATTATATTGTTTTTAAATGAGGGCACTGTGCTTACCATAGTACAGTCCAGAAATAATGGCGGCTACTAAGTGATCGAAAATTCATTACCTGTAATCACATTTTTTTTAATGGAATAGGCGGCAAACGAGCAAGCCTGTCAACTGATGGTAAGTGATCACCGCAGCCTATGGACACCCACAACACCAAAGGAACCGCAGGTGCATTGCCGGTCTTTATAGAAGGGACTGGTTCTCAAGGACCACTGCCGGAACACACCTAATGGTATCTGGCGGCAGACTTTCAACGAATGTAATGAGTAAATAACAAATAAAATTATTCATTTTACAGCAGTAACAAATTTCAAAAATTGCAACTGCCTATCATTCAAAAAGCCAGTAGCATTCTTGTTCTGTTCAAATGTGGTACATCATCCACAATAATAACTCAAAACAAGAACAGTATCTATTAAAGTCCTTTTCTCATTGCCTGCAATAGAATACGTATATTTAGATTAATACTTAAAATGACATAAACTTACCAGTAATCTATACACAGCACTCTGATCGATGTAATGCTGTTCATTTAATTAAACATGGCGCAACGGTAACTATACCATATATTCTAGATGATTGAGCTAGAACACGCGCGCCGTAACATCACGGGGCATTGCAATGGTATTAGCGTGGCCAACCGGTTCAGTGATTACCGATCAACGCGATAGTCACATTATTCAACTGATAGCAAAAGACAGCTTTTTATTCCGGACGGTTAGTATTTACTCCCTCTATTTTTTTATTTATCAATTTTGTTAATTGCTGGTCAACGAAAATTTGTTAAAATAAGGCAGTATATAGTAGAAGTATGAACATTAAATTGGATGTAGAATCTATTATAAACTCGCTATAGATTAACTTAACATCAATATGTTAAGCCAGTCCCTCCAAAATAAACGCCGGTAACGTACTTGCAATTCTGCTGCTGTTGTGGTTGTCCATGGGCGGTGGCCATCAGATAACATGCTTGTTCGTTTGCCCGCTATTACATAAAAAAAGTGTTGCGGACGGGACACCATTTCGGAGAATCTTTATGCGGTGTATTTTGAGTAACGCCAATGTTGGTTTTTGCACTAACTCCTCCCCCTCTTAACTTTTTCGCTTTTTCTCCTTACCAAAGCGAATAGGTATGGAGCAAAGACTATTCCGCTACGAGTCGCTTGTCAGGGACAATTAAAAAGAACAACTTGTTACAAAAAAATACAGTAAGAAAACTTCTTTCAATGCTTGCTCCTCCTTCCTTGCCCAGGCTGGAATAAGGGAAGTAGTTCAGGGGATTGGCTATTCCGTTGTATAAGTTTAGCGAACTGAGAGATGGCTTCTGTAAATTGGAGTATCTCCATCAGTAGTCAGTCCTTTAACGTGTCACCTTTATTAGGGTATTGCGGAGCATACACACGTAATTCTGCGATACACTTTGATATGGTGGACGGTATACGAATGTGTTATAATGTATATTCCTGGTGCGCAACAAGTTAGTCTCATATACTTCTCTCTGCTACCTCGGCCGAGAGGGAGTACGTGAATCGACGACTTCGTGGAAAAAGAGTGTCTTAGAATTCCTAAAATTAAATACTGTTTTGAAGTAAAATGTGAACATAGATATACGATGATTTTGAGGACAAATTGGGACATGTCGACACCAATCGGCGCGGTACGCGATGCGACGTCGTTATTATCACCCGCACCACTAGTAAACGAGGTTACGTCCGACACAAAGCATAAATAAGCTTATTTAAATAGATAACTTTCTTAATGTATTATACAGATGTACTAAATGATCGGATTAAGTTCAGAATCGCTGTATCTATACAAAGATAGCTGGCTTTTTATTAGTGTTATTTGGATGCTCATTATTGTGTTCTAATGAAACGGAAACTGATAATTAGAACCTAAAGGTGTTATATTACGTTAAAATATATTCTATTTGAATATGTAAAATTATAATGTAATAAAGATAAATTAGGCACCTATAAAAAAACAAAAATGTATAATGATTTATGATACATTTTCACTCACCAACCGAGTGAATGTGTTTTTTCTTGAAATTGGTAATACATATAGACTATATTATGGAAAACATTTAGAACAGCGAAGCTTTTAATATTTTATCCATACATTTTTTATATAATTTATTATGGTTGCACATTATCTTATTAATAAATTTTCTCCTGAAAATCATATTTTTTTATATTAAAATTAAACTAAAGGAACCAGTCATGGGTAATCTGTGACTCGAGTATGCAAGAACAATATGTAGTACCGTTTTTTTTAACATGAGAAAATCCATTTACCGCTTCGCCTTTACCTGGTTTAGTGCGATTTCACACATTTTCGTGCGAAAATACTCTCTAAAACCTCCACGGCGACCCATCATTAATCCCTTAATTTGTAGAAACCGGGAATCGCTTTCGTATTACTGCCACTCCTCATTTGAAAGTAGTTGTTGGAGCTTCGGGAGTTGCCCAATTTAGACTGACGACACATCTCTATAAACTAGAGATGAACGCTGACTATATATATACTCGTACATGTGTTGCGCATACATGAAGGGCCCTGTAAGTAAGTAAGTACACATTTCTGCAAAATGACGGGCTACTCATACCTCTCATATCAGGTTCAGCCTAAGGAGAATTGAGATCGTTCCTATGTGTCTGTCGAACAACTCGTCAACGTGAGACAAGAGCTATGCGTTGAAGTTTCCCAGTTTCTCTGATACCTCTCTGCGGACATACCTTCTTCGTAGAAGGAGACGATCGAGTTCCATCCGTAATCTTCACCATCATTTCGAAATCCCGGACTTGATACGTATATAGACACTTCCTTTTCTTGTGTATCTGTTATATTTAGTAGGGTGATTTCTGACAACTTGAATTTTAAGAATTTTTAAAAAAGATTGTCTTTCTTCATCGTTAGCTATTTTATAACGATTGTCTACTTCACAATTTTTAAGACGGCTTCGCTGTTGCAACGTACCTGCTGCATGACTTTAAATGCACCCGAACTTCCTCTCTAGCCCCTTGGTTATAAGCAGTGAGGTACTGACTGAGTGGGCAGTTATTAACCAACATAACACTTGTTGGTCACATTGGTCAGTACAGAGTATAAATGTGGATGTTTCATGATGTCACACACGTCTACAACGATAACTGCTTATTAGATAGATCTTTAATATTTACAGTAGTTAATTTTAGATACACGAATTTAAAATGTATGTTTATTTACATAACATTTAGTTGTTACGACACGATATTTGTGTCTGACTTGATTTCGATCACCGTATACGAGGAGTAGAATTCGCAACGGTGGCTTGCTTTGGTGTTTTGCGTTCTGAGTTCAACCATTTTATTTCTAGCATATAAATGAAGTTGTAAATGTATTTAGGTAATAGTTTCAAAAAGATTTCCTTTTTTATATATACATAACGAAGTCTTAGGATGTACGTGAAAAAAATGTTTATGTCCTTTGACCTATATACAGTAAGTAGTACGGTACTTTTACGCATAAAGTGTTCATTATTCATTAGGCTACGTAACCATTTGGATATAAATGTTTCAAGAGAAGTTTTCGTAAGTTTTGTTTTATGGAACGATTTAAATTAACACATTTTGTGATAATTTGGATTTTCATGATAACGCAATTCATGGTGATTTTTTAATATTTTTTAGGAAAATAAGTGTGATATTTGATGTCATATTACACATTTTACTGTTCCTATAAAAACTGCAGTGCCAGTGCTGTAATATTTGTTTGAAAATATTCTAATTTTGAAATTTTATTATATACATTTTTCAAGCACTATAAAGTTGATTATTCTGAGAATTATAAAAAGTTTATAAATTACTACGACAGTATTCAAAAATATCAAATTCCGTCTAATTTTTTTTATATATAACTACCGAAAAGCAAAATAGTGTTGGGATTTCGTGCGCGATGTCTATGAATATTGTAATGTACCTTATCGATGTCGAAATTATATCACGTACCAAAAGCTCCATTAAAAGTTCAATTGTGAGGTTGCGAGAACGCTTCGTTACGTGGATTAAACGTCAGGAAATTCTCAAGGCTCGTGTGTTCACGTGTACCTATACCGGTTGTCAAAAGCGTGCTGTGTGCGCGGGAGCTGAACGCGGTGAGGCAGCGCGCGCGGGCCGTGGTTCGGGTACACCGACCGCAATAGCGCTGGTTGCCGCACCGCAGCGCGCAGCCACCATTGCCAAGATCACGGCCCGCGCTTGCGCGGCGAATGTCAGCCACGTCACGATCGAGCTTCATGCTATCGCGATTGGATCGTTTGAATTCAGAATGAAATCACGATCTTTTCATGATGTCGGTGCTTCAAAAAAGGAAAACGGTTTTTTTACCCAGCCTGTCATTAGTGAGTCCAAACGTCTGTACTTTATCGTAAAAATGAAAAATTTTAATTCACCAAGTGGGTGCTATAGATATATAATTCTATCTTAAACAGAATATGAGAACTTGTAAAGTACCCAAATACACGGTTTATTCATGACCTAACAACGTAACTGAATATACGTAATAAATAAGCAAATAAACCCATTACATTCATGAAATCACTTTCTAAAATACGATTTTGAATTGAGAAAATTCGAGTACGCTTTACACATATTAACACATCTTGATGGAAATTTATTCTTTGCGACATTGCGTCAACACAATTTTTCATGAAAATATTGATCATCTGTTGAATCACAGAGTTCAAAATATCTCCTTCAAATCTTAAATAAATCGAAAGAATGATATAAGATTGTAAAACATATTACATCACTACACAAGGTTTAATATATTAAAAGTGTAGGTGCTTTAGAGTTGATGTACGGTATTTATAAATTATAAACACGGTATAAGCATACATAGCTGCAATAAGTATAAAACGATTACAAATCTTGTACTCTTCCCGTTCCCCAAACGATCTCCTATTATGCAACCGGCTCGCATAACTGCGGCTGTTTTTTGCTTACCATCCCCACGGTAAATACCGTCTCAGAGTCCCAACGAGCTTAGCTTCGTCGCCGTATACGTATAATAGCCCTTGCCCTATCTTTATATGGGCCGAGCCGTAGCCTCCCGCAATCCTCATTCAATTCACGTAAGGTAGCGGCCCTAAGGACCGGGTTTTTGTAACAGCGCAACAGGTAGAAAGGAAAGGATTGCAATCGTCGAGCGAGACAACTAGCCATCTTCACGTCTGTCTCGCTCTGCTAGCTTGCTCAGGAATGCCGTACGATTTTGTGCTCATGCAGACACCTTATACAATGTGTATCTATACTTATATATACTCAGCATAACCAACACACACTGCCCTAATGCGTACGGGTCATGTAGCGGGATTCGAAGAGTTTAGCCAGTGAAATTATATTGAAAGGGAGTCTGATGGATTTTTGCCATTTTTAATGTAGTATTATACCATATGCAAAGGGTAATGATTTATTATTTAAAACAGTATATTTTAAAAGTGCGGTTTTTAGATTTATCGAACTAATTTTTCGGTTTAATTGAATGTCACTAATTATCATTAAAAATAAATAAACTTGTTACATAATGGACTAATTACATCGTATGTGGTATGCAATTAGAAACAAGTATTTTATTGAAATTTGTTAACAATTAAGTATTTTACCGCAAACACTATTAAATAATATGATAAGTAAGTCGTTTGCTAGTGTCAATTGTTATATTTAATATATATTATTGTTTGTTATGTACTTCTATACATAGAAATTTGTCATTAAAGTCTACAGACAAATAATTAGAATTATACTTCTTAAATTTTATCAAGTTAGTATGGGCTTTAAATTAAGTTATATGACTAATTTGCTTGGAATATTTTTTATATACAACCGGATAAAGATTTATGTTTTATATAGCATTATGTTCAGAATCACAACAAACACGTCATAATAATATCCTTTTTTATTTGAAAATGTGTTCAATGGAGGAACTCATTGCTATTCTGAGGGTCATGACGTCTCGTGTTAGGATGTATGATCTTCCTCATATTATTGTCCTTCATCATCGAACAAAAATATTGATATATTTTACGATTACAAGCCTAACGAAAACTTATTTATAATTATCGAAAATAGTAATTTAATTGTAATAAAGAATTTACTTATATAACATTGAATACACGACAGAATCGGTACTGGACAACTAAGCAAAAATATATAAAACTTCGGTACGAGGCGCTAATTGACGAGAATCCTGTTCAATCAATTCGCAATCACTGAGGTGGCAAAAGTCGTTTGGATGTCAACTTCTAGTTGAATAAATAGACAAATGGGACTATGTATGTTTACTTATACATATGCTATATGTCAGTTAGTGCGTAGAACAGATGTTTAAGATTTAAATATTATATGATATGTAGTCAGTTTATAAAACAATCATAAAAATATTATAACAATAAATATTGTAGTTTTTTATTTACAACTAAATGTCTTTAGAAGTTATAAACAGTGCCAAAATTATACATTTGATTAATTAAGTAATGTTATAAAGTATGTAATTTTAATAATTTTATTGTGTATTTGTTAGCAACATGAAGTTAATGATTTGGCGAAAGGTGATAAATGGTATGCTAAGCCTAGAAGACGACATGCTCTAATGTGCAGAGCACATCACCGCTACTTAATCACAGATTTGAAACTTCAGTGTGTTATGCCAGATAGGTGGATACTAAAAAACTGCTCTGCAACATACTACAATTTCATCAAATATTTCTCTTCGCGGAACGCTCAGGTTTATTATTAAATTCTGAACTAGAATTGACGCAGTATACATATACAGTACTGCTGAGAAATCATTGTTTTGTAGTATTCTATACCTGTAGACATGCACTTCGGTCACTATATAACTATTCCTGAAGAGCGAGTTACTATGCCTCGTGTACTGGTGCTAATTTACTAGCTACCGGAAAACATATGATAAGCGTTATTGCTTTGCTTCAAATACAGCTATACCAGCGCTACATCCGCTGCCGAAACCTCTATAAATAGCTTTCATAAATTGTAAAGGTATATAAACATTCTTATTAAAATGATAATTTATTCTAATAATTATTACATCATTTTATAATCATATGTCTCTAAGATTATTCATCACACTACTGTATCAAATGTTAAATACAGAAAATATAAGAAGCACATTTGGTACTTGAATGAAACAATGTAGGAATGGGTACAGAGTACTTGATACAGGTTGTTTGTTAGTAGATTATTTTAAGTTTTAATGTGAGTTATAAATTTTATAAACTGTGTTCTATATATCGAGATGTAAAATAACCAACAACAAAACTGTGTCTTTCTCGACGTAGCATGAGTGATTTTATTATTGATAGGGAAAGAAGACGATCTTTACGTGATCATGGAAAGGTTATATATATAGTATTATTTTCGTATTCATGCATATAAATATGTTTTCTCAGCTATGAGTTTTACATAACGTTACGCAGCGTAATAACTGTTATAATTGAGTCACTGAGACGAATGATATTTGGTGTTTATTTTAAATTTAATTGATCTGTAATCAAATAGTCAATTGTCATATATTATGTTCATATATGATGTTCCTTTAAGCTAAATACATATTTCAAGCGATACTGATGTATTATTAAAACCACCTGTATAAATCTCCATTGAACAAAGAGTAATATCATTTTTTTTATAACTAAGGCCATAATCTCACCTGATCTTAAGTGCCGATACGGCCAAGTTGGTAGACACGTTAAACCTGTGAAGGAATTGGCTCTCACGTGCAACTGCTAGAACACACCTAATGGTAATTCACGGCAGATTTTCAATTTGAGGGTGGTAGCTAGCCAGGTGGGCATTATAAAAGCCCTATCACCATGCAAAAATTTATTATATTTATATTTTAAATTATATGGAAATTTGCAAAGACGATTATGCGGTATATATGTAGACGTTAATTATTTAGTTATCAACAGCTTATTATATAAATAAACATAATATGACCGAAGTAGGTAGTGTCCGCCGTGTGTTCTTAGGTAAATATATAACTGCTCAGTCGCTGGTCACATAAAAACTTACCTCCGAGATCCGGTCACACTGGTCCGTAAGATCGACGACCTCTTCTTGCCGTTTGACTTATGGAAATTACTTCTCTTGCCTCACCTGACCGATAGTCTGTGATAGTTTTAATTGATAATTACAATAATATTAATAACCCAAGCTGTATGTGGAGAAAGTAACAATTAAAATGACATACACATCTTCTCCGTTGTGTATTAAAATTCTTTAATATATATTATAAATTTTAGAAATGAAACCTAGTTTGTTCATACGAAATATGATAATATTATCGGTCATTCCTTCTAAGGTCTCAAAGATGGTTCACGGCTTTTTAGAAGCCGTTGGTAGCTCCATTTATGAGACGCTAATAGCATATTCTGAAATTTTAATAAAAAAAATCCAAGGTTGTTATGGCTCTTTGATTATTTTTAATTGGTTAATTTAAATTTTGTTGTATAAAGCAGTTTCACTTAATTAAGACATAAAATAATCTTTTCTACAATTTTAGATGATAATAAACATAATAAATGTTATTTTTATAATACTATAAAAAGGTAGGAAATTGTTTTCCGTAAAAACTTCATGTTTACAGATCATTTTCTTTTTCAGAGTTCAGTGTTGTTAAGCTTTGACTTGTCCTGATGTTAAAACGTACCCTACTTACGGTAAATAATTACTAAAATGATTGAAATATGTGTGTTATTTGCAAAGCTGGAACTCCATAATTTTATTACATTGAATATCAATAGGTCTCCAGTCGTTCGAGTTACAAACTGTCATATAAGAACTGCTCATCAGTGTGGTCCGTATCCATAATGATTATTAACACTGATATAAGTGCAACCAGTAAACTAACTGGCTGACAATATTTTTAAAATGTATGTATAGTAATATATATATTATAAATATATATGACATATATAATACTGCTCGTTGGAAGCCGAACCTTGTCAGAATAACTAGAGTAAATAGAATTTTTATTTGAAATGTTTGTAAGATTATTACGTACTTTTTTATAAATTGAAGAGTTTAACTCACGATTCTAATTATATTTTTTTTTGTATATTTCTGTTACATCCGTTTGGCCTTAACAAGTTTTTAGTACAAAAATAAGGGTAGGTGACGCTGTAGGTATTGAGACAATTCAGTAAAAAATCGTAGGCTGGGCCAGACACTATTATATATGGTTCGTATAATTAAATATGATTGACATCAGATTTCATTAAAGGGTTCATCAAGACAAGAAATCCATAAGCAATATTGCAAGTTTGTATGAATGTAAGTTATTTATTAGTGATTCCAAACCAGAATTAGAATCTTACTTACATTTGTTATTCTATATTCTATAGCTTAAGTAGAGATTTTTATTTACTCTTACTCAAAGATAAAAGTTTGGGGTGAGATATACCTAATTTTTAATTTATTTATTTATTCGTAATTGAATAGTATTCTACCACCTAATACTTATTACAAAGCCAACGATGTTGCAATTCAAGTGAAGCTGATTTAGCGGTCGTGCTCGGCGGTGCAGCACGATCTAACGTTCCGGTTTACGCCGGCGAGCGGTGCGCGGGCTATGGCGCTGTTCGGTTCACGCCTCCCCTCTTTGCCTATTTGTACCCTCCACTCCTCCTAATATAACTTTGGCCCTGACCAAGACACCGGAGAGGTGAATTACGAAATTGCTATCGAAACTCGTTCCGTAGGGCCTTGTTGGTACTACGAAGATGTTGCGCGTTTTCAAATTGAGAACAATAACCTAGTTGTTTGTGTTAACAGAAAACTTTTTCTTGGCATATAGTTTTCTACACATATAAGATATTTTGATTGCTCTGGAGTGTAACTTTGTCGCTGCTTATTATAAAAGCCTATTAGTAAATTATTGCCGGATAAATAATTTTTTGCTTTGTATTTCTTTATAATCAAAAAACTTGTGGTAATACCAAATACCAAATATACCAAAAGTTTAAATAAGTTTGCAAGAGAATTATGTGAAATTAAATTAATGTAAATTGTTATTAATAGTAAGTGAAATGTATATTGCTCGCATTAAAGCCTTTTATAAATAATTTAATGTAAATTATTATAATATAAATGTCAGGCATTAAAGGTTAATGACTCCTTTTAAAACAAACAAGATATCTACGTATACGTTCAGTATTCACATATCTAGTTATTTAAATTGAAGAACATATTTCAATTGGAGTAAAAAAACCTTAGCTCATAATCATTTAGTTATCATAATATTTTACTGAATTATTAGAATATATTTTCACTTAAAATATCGTCTACGTTAAAGAAGCTGGAATAAGTAAGAATATAGCAAATAACTCAAATGCTTGCAATTTTTTTGTGATTTAAAACATGTGACCTAATAAGTTTTCTATACATTTATAAAATTTGAAAAATTCATTATTTACCAAATCTTGTTATAGAAGCACGTTGGCTTGCGGCTGCAATTTACTACCTCATTAAAACGCAACAGGTTTATTAATCAAGAATTGGAAATAAAGTAGAAAATTCCCTTTCATTTATGTTGTTTCATTATTAAGGGTTATAAAACTCTTAAACGTACACATGTTGGGTATTGTTGGTTTTTGAAACACAATTATTTTTATATTTGATGTGATTTGCTATGGTTGTTTCTTTAGAAATTTTTCAACAGCGCTGTAAACATATCTACGATATATAATCGTGGAGGTAATTCTTTTATTAAAATTTACATGTTGGACAAAAAGTTTTATTGCAGAAGACTCTTGTCATAAAGTTAACGTCAGATTATCATTAATCCAATCAAATCATTAGTTTTTTGTATACATCTTCTAATATCTTGACACGTAATCTGTTATTAAGAACAAACCATAATCATTATTCGAAAAATCAATGACAAAATACTTTTATTATCTAAATATTATTTCAGAATTAAGTATTTATAATTTCATTTCATTTATTCATCAAACATAAATATTTTTTTTCCAAGTTTAACTGATTACTATTTCACGTCAGTTTCGTTTGCTTACAAATTCATCGCAGTGGTCGACTTGGCGTGGTCGATTCTTGATCAGACAGTGTGTCTGCTTCATCTTCTTTTTACAATGTTCATATAGTATATCATATCTTCGTTACTTTTACTGGAACACATTCATAACTGAATCAGAGAGAGATTTTTGAAAATTTTGTATAAATATTGTGTGCAAGAAAAAGGTAAACTTGTAAAGCAAAATTGAATTTAAAACATTTTGTTTTTTTTTAATTTCAGATAATCCTTAGATGTTTCCTTCTTAACTAGAATCATATCAATAATGTATTCCTAAATCATATGATAAATCTATTAATACATTTGATTTCAGATTACCAATGTGATTATCTATGACAGTTGAGTCATCATTCGAAAAATTATAACCCGAACTAAACTGTTTCTTACTCTACCTTACATTTCATTCATAGGGAAGCCGAGATAACGCATACATTTTGTAAAGGTGATATTCTTATAACTTTCATTCTGTTCATAATATGAAATTCTCTACATCAAATAATACCGATCATATTCAAAAACGTCACCATAATTTTCATTCAGCCATACACTATATCTAGTTGGTCGTATAATATTATTAATACTGATATAAGCATCCGACAAATTTCGCAAAATAAAGCTCAATTATTGTAATTATACTGACGGACAATTAAATAAGAATATATATATTTTTAAAGTTTTTTGACAAATTTTTTATTAAAGTTGCGTGTGGTCCACCTCGTAAATGCTTATCTAAAGTTCTTATTGCGGCATTTAACCTAATACAATTAAGGATGCCTCTCTAAATACCTAATTTGCTGAATACCGAAATACAGTTCTTGTAAAAGATATTAGTAAGTTATAAATTAAAATGTACACCTGTAATAATTTTTTTGGAATAAATGAAATTTTAAAAGACAGTTTAAATATACTTACAACGATTTTTATGTATTTTTCTATTTAGATAATGTTTCACCATAATATATTCGTTAAAGGTAATAAATAGTTCAAATGTAGTTTTATAATGTGTAATAAATTTTATTTAAAATGTTGCAAATGTATTTTATGACCTTTGCCAAAAATTACATAATTTACTCGCATATTTTGGTCAGACTTTTTTCTAGACTTTATAAGTTTAGCGTTATGGGCACAATCCCAGCTGATGTTAACTGATGAGGTAGCCTAAGATGGCGAGCTTAAGATAGCCTCGCTATTTTTATATTTTATATAGATAGATTTTTCTTCACCGTAAGTTCAGCGTCATTGCAGGAATTCGAACTCACGTCCGTTAACGCGACATCCGAACATACCAACTGAGCGATCATTATTTCAAAAACACATGTCTGCTCAGATTGCGTTGTTTAGATACCAAAATATTTTTATAACACCTGCGCGTATAAAAACGATTGTATGTTATGTCACTTGGGACTCATTATTAATATATATTTAATATGAGTTTACGCTTCTACACTTTTTTTTTACTAGATATTTCAGCCAGGTTACACAGGCGATGTTCATGAGCCGACTGATATTTCGAGCTGTCTGTTAGCGAGAAAATTTTGTAGTAACTATCTTCACCCGAACATTTTCACAGGAGATATTTATAAATAAATTAAAAAATATATTCTAATACAATGAATTCTCTATATTCTTTGTGAAATCCACAGATCGTATCTGAAGTTTAATTGTTTCTATTAACGGATTTGTAATGAATATAGGTTTAATCCGTCAATCATTCCGATCGTTTTTATACTTTACTAGTATAATAGAAGCCAGATAGTAAAATTTGGAAAATATATGTATATTAACCTTCACAATAAAAATATATTAAATATGTTATATTTATGACTTCTTGCCAGCTGATTGAAATAAATTAATACAATATCTATCATTAAATTTATGCAAGTGAATATGACGATGTAAAACGAAATTCAATGCTGGAAATATAATATTATTTTCATTTGAGTTCATGTATTATAATTTGCTGTTAATGTAAACCGTAGAACTGCTGTTGTTGGACGTCTGCAATTATTTAACTTACAATGTTATTGTTCATATGTGTAATTTTGAAAGAAATCTAAATGAGCACTCAATTTCTCATAAGGGATTACGAAACAAATAGGAAGAATACATTATATAAGTAAAATGTAAGAACGAATGTTGATGGAGGTTCTGAATTTGGATGTAACGATGACTCAGGGTAGTGCTCGGGCATCACATTGATCGAAGTGAGTTCGAATCTTATAATTAATGTCCGGAAAACGAAAACATTATGATTAAACTACAACGCAATTTTTTTTCTGATCTATGTAGCTCTAGCTAGCTGTTGCGCTGAAGTTGAAAATTGCCGTCAAGCATGTATATACATTTCAATTATTTATATTAGATTTACCGTGTTATCATCATGGACTACACCGTCCTTTAACATCTGATAAGATTGTGGCCAAAGGTTACACATATAATGTAAAAAAAAAAATAACTTTATTTGTTGGTGTTGTAAAATATTAGGAATAGATTTTTTCATCATATTATTTTTCCTAAATTTACCAATATGCCCATGTAATGGGGATGCCATTATTTTTACTGTTGGAACATAACGATTTAAAAAAAATAGGGAGCACAAAGAAAAAAAATTGTCCACTCTCTTGAGATAAGCTTCTATTTGATTACTATTTTCAACAACCATTTAGACAAATATAATGTTTTAAAATCAAGAGCCAACTATACAAAACCTATTGTTCATATGTGTTGAAAACAGTTGGATGTGGCAAAGTATTCCATGCATATTCATATTCGTGCCCTCTTTACAAATGGCGCAGCTAAATGTTGCGCCGACACTGACACGGTTACTGTGTCCACTCATTCGAGACGGTTCATCGGTGTCCCCGAATTAATTTTGAATAGAAGTAAAACATTTGTGATTTTTACTTTACTCGAGATAGATATCCATTTTTTGCTAGCTCAAATTTTTAAACCAAAATCTCGTGGACATTAAGCGAGAAGATAGATTTGGCAAATATTATCAGGTTTACAACTTTACTTAATTTCTATCTAGTGGTGATTTGATAAAGCAATATCATTGCAGTGTATGTATGTATAGAAATATTTCTGTTACTGATAAGTCTTTAATTTGAATGAACAAAAAGAGATCTTACATATTGTAAAATTTTGTCTAAAAAAAAAATGTATAAACCCTCCTTCAAAACCTTTTAGTTTTCAATTCTATTTTCGGTAGAAAAACTTCGCTTTAAACTATATTCGACCCTTTACATGGGTCTGTCTAATTTAATCAAACCTGAAAATGTTCTCCTTACTACGACTTTCCTTAGCTGAAATTGTGTACATTACTTGCCTAATATTCAATATTGTTTTAACTTACAATTACTTTAATTATCTTCTTTACTGAATACTCTGATGGTTTTCTTTTAGAATTCAATTCAATTAGAAAATAAATTTACTAATATTTTTTCTGTTTGTCATTATAGTTGGAGAAAAATTCATTCATGAATTTCTCAGTAACGTACTAGATTTTAATTTACTGGTTACTAAATGTTTCTAAGTACTACTACTAATCATATGACTGTTTCTTAACGCATATATTAAAAATAATTCGAATGTCGTTTAAATAATTCTTTATTCAGTTGAATTTAAATAGTTCATTTTAAGTTTATGAAATCAAAAAGGTCATAGGTGCGCACTTCACCACCACAATTGTATTATTTTAAAATAATAGACATTAAGTTTCGGTTTCATTACTTCATTAACACTATCCTTAACCTCTGATTTGGTTTCTCAAGCTATTTATATTTGAAATTGTTAACTTTTATTTTAAAATGTTTATAAGGTATACTAAATTTCCTAATTTATATGCTTAATACTGTTATATTATATTAATATTTTGTGATAACAAGAGTGGATATTAACTTAAATTAAATTGTAATCAAATTAAAAGAATTATAATTAAAAATAAAATTGTAATTATTAACTTCAATATTACTAAATAATTGAGATGAACTTCTTAGCAATCAATTGATTCACTGTGCGGGTGCCGGGTCCATCGTGTGGGAAAGAGGGAAAGTACAGAGCAGAAGAGCAGATTTCGGGCTTTCCGACGCGCGTCAACACTCACTCTGCCCATGTTTATTACTGTACCCAGCTAAATGTAGTAGGAGACTGCTACTAGTACTATTAACTATGAACAGTAATACAATCACGTATTTAGTGTCAATACAATCAATGGTCGTAAATTCGAATCCTTGCAATGAGCCTAGGCTTTCTCTGAAGGAAAACATCGTGATGAAACCATAGCATGGTGGTAGAGCTTTTTCTAATGCCTGCCCACCTGACTAGCTACTCGAGTTGAAAATCTTCTGCCAAATAATTATAATTGTGTTCCGGCAGTTCTAGTTCAGAGCCAGTCCTCCACTAAGCTTAGCGTGTCCTCCATCTTTGGTCACACCGTCACTTAATATAAAGTGAGATTATGGCCATAACTTTAATCTATAAACTATAATAAACAACATCATACGTGCCAAAAAATGTAGTGAAACGTTTATAACCATGCGTGCAGATTCGTTTAGAGATCGTTATCATCTCATCCAGTATAGGTTGCCTACTTCTGTTTAATTGCTTATGAACTAAAGATCATTTTTAACTCAGAATCATATTCTCCGGTTTTCAAGTTATTTAGGGCCGTCATAATACGCTTAGCACAAACTTAATCCATAT
Source organism: Actias luna (assembly GCA_039707435.1). Classification (NCBI taxonomy): domain Eukaryota; kingdom Metazoa; phylum Arthropoda; class Insecta; order Lepidoptera; family Saturniidae; genus Actias; species Actias luna. The sequence continues at coordinate 11,255,347 of JAZHAC010000034.1, read as the reverse complement.
TTTCTGTTTTTCCTCTTCCTTTTTACCCTTCAATATTTATATCCATTACTTTTCTCTCCATATGCGTTTCCTCTCTTCTCTTCACATCCCTAAACCAAGGCAAAAGATTCCCGTTCAACTTCTTTACCACTGTAAACTTCTGGTGGCGCTTTCAAACTCCCTCTAACACACTTATTTTTTATTTCGGAATGTTTACCCCAAATGCTGTAAAGGATCAAAAAAGACTATAACGTTCATAAAATAATTATGAATATAATTTCTCTGTTCACAATATAATTCTTCAAATAATGAAATTAGCCAACTGCTGAAGAAATGCTATCAATTTTCAACAGTCGAATATAAAAACTCAAGTTCGGTCATTAGTTCCTGTGGCAACGACCTTTAGGGATATTCGTGTGAAAACGTTAAAATGACTATACAAATACATCATACAATACACATCGTATAGCGTCATCGTTACAAGGTGATTGTTCATCACGAATAGTAATTGATATTTTATTGCTATAGAGAACATTGCTGTACAATAAATACAACAAATATTTACATTTCCAACTTAACGGTAATACAATTTTGCATAAAATACTTTGTAAATTCTGTATTCTGTAGTGAATTTGTTCAAACACTCAATACTTTATCTACAGTTTATTAGTATATTTTTTTGTTATTGATATAAAATTATAAGGTTTTTTTTGTAAATGTAAATTGCATCTTACATAGACGCGCATTGTGAAGTTGCGTGGCGTGATGCTTTAGAAGTAGAAAAGTCGTAGGTTCGATATTCGGCCAATAACTTCATGTTAATGATGAACAAAATTTTCTGTAGCGTGTTTTTTTTAATTAAATATATACATATTATGTATAGTATGCGTTTGGAACTATAATACAACTTTTGCATAGTTTGGAATGAAATGACCCCATGTGAAAATTTAAACCAAGACGGTTAATACTTTTCACTAAACCTCTTTCATTTATTTGCTAAATAAAATAAAGATGTTCAATTTTTCAGAAAATGTTTAATTATTAGCTGTATTTTGTTCTGTGATGTGTTAACATTAGTTTAGCAACAATCGTCATTTAACTACCGGAAAGTCACTGTTTCAGACCACAAATTAGCAACACGATAATTGATGCTGCCAAACAAATATCACGAGTTGATATTCCATAAACAAATTTACTAATGCGTTCTACATCTATGTATAACTTTAGTTGCCCTATTAGTGTCGTTACATTTTCATAATACGAATGTCTTTAAAATATTTATAGTATCTTTTATGATTCACGTACATTTCTATCTCCAAGGAATTTGTTAATTATTCGGTTGGACCAACTCGACTTGGACAAGCAATAAAAGTTTGGTACAATCATTGCACGTCCGTAATGACAAAGAACAGCGGAAGCGGCGTCAGCACACGTCCGGTTTTACCTGTGCCAGAGCACTCCCTACGCAACCTGAATTATTTTTAATTAATCACGTGGCCATATTCAGCTTCTATAATAAAATTTTAAAAAGTAATTGGACACGTTGGAAAATCTTATTCCTATATCTAATACATGTTTCCGCTTTAAAAATTTTATGGATTTGATATGAATGGATTATAATAGTTCAAAATATTTATGTATCTGTTCTCTAAAATATTTTTTATATAAAAATTTGTTGTTTTGTCAATTACTTATGACTCATGGAAAAATATACACCAGGTACTGTTACTTTTCCCTCGAAGAGTACCTTATCATTACATTCTTATGTTCTTGTCTATATGTAAAAGGATGATAAATTGAATAAGATTTTCATTCAATATTGAGTATTCTAATTGTGACTCCTAACAATGAATTTCGTTCCAGTTCTTTTTTACTTTGATTCCTTCCTGAGTGATAGAATATTATAATTATTTCGGACTCAATTGCGACTTCCCTAAACAAGGTATACGGACACTGTCATAGTGACGATATTGCACGTGTCACGTTTGAGGATCAGCGGGTTGGTAAGGGTATGCGTACGACTGAGTTGGAATTATTATTTATTGGATTATAATTGGATATTTATTGAATTATAATTATATATTGGATATTTGATGATAAGCCCTCTTGTTAAGCGATTTTGCTTTTCAATTAATGTATCTTCGATTACCAAGAGGCTTGCAGTTCAGATCATTCGGTGGTCACCGTTGTGGTTGGATTGTACTGTTCTTAATATCAACCAGAGTTTTCAGTTTACTCTGCTGTTATAAAATAATATTCATATTAATATCTTAAAGTGATGATAGCTCAGTTGGTAGTGTGTAAGGAAGCCGCGTCAAGTGACGTAAGTTAAAAATCCGCCTATATTGAGCTTGAGCTATCGGTGAAGGAAAACGTCGTGATGACATCATAGCATGATGGTAGGGATTTTTCTAATGCCCACCTGTCTAGTTACCACCCTCAAGTAGACAATTTCAGTCGCTAAATAACTATAAGTGTGTTCTGGCAGTTTATAGCCGTAACGCTAAACTTTACCCATAAAAAATATATATGTTCTTATAATGGTTAATTTTATCATAAAGTTACTGATAATACTTTTGTAATTCTATTTACGCGTATTAGAAATTATAGGCTTTATATTTTTTAAACCTACTACCATAGTCAGTTTTATTGTTTGTTTTCCGAAGTCTGTAAATATCGTAAAAATACTAGTGACTCTTTAAGCGAAAATGTATAATATGCGGGTGCCCACAGGCGTCGGCGGAAGTGGTGTTCAATTATCATTTGATGTAAACTAAGCTGTATAACCTACATTATATCTACTCAGTACATTTGTGTAGTGAATACAAATCAATAGACCTTTTTACTTTAACAATTGTCCTGTTGGTAGAAAGTATGGATGTTTATACATACTATAACATTTATCAAAAAGCATTTTTAATGCTTTATAATACAATAATAGTATATTAACCAAGTTTGTATGTTTGTCAGAACGCGCTAATCTTAGGAATTACCTGCCGGATTTCAAAAAATGATTGATGATTGTACTTGATACAATAATCATCGAGGACAGCTTTACGCTCACTTTACGCGAGTAAAATGGAAAAACAGTGACGGTTACAGAGATATAGACGATGCACCGCTTTCATCTCGGCCTGTCTTATGACAGCTGGGTATGCTTGTAGTATTACTGATCTCCCCACTTGAGGCTCTAAACGGGCTGCCATAGCGGGTGTACGCTTGCTTTATTGTGATCGCATTTTAATCGATCTTAATTGTCGAGTTCTACAACCGGGAAAATAAATAAATTTATAAGTTATCATAAATTCGACTGTTCATTATTGCAAGTTCTGTATGGCTTGTTTATTAACAAAACCTATAAATATATTTATATTTATGTATTTATCAAAGTGTTTGGTACTGTGGTTATTTTAAACAAGTTTTATTTTATAGTTCATAGGTTTAGCGTTATGGCCATAATCTCACCTGATCTTAAGTGACGATACGGCCCAAGTTGGTGAACACGATAAACCGGTGGAGAGACTGGCTCTCAAGTGCAACTGCCAGAACATACCTATAGGTATTTGGCGGCAGATTTACAACTTGAGGGTGGTAGCTAGCCAGGCGGGCATTAGAAAAATCCCTGCCACCATACTATGGTTTCCTCACGATATTTTCCTACACCGAAAGCTCATGCTCATTCTTAGGTGGATTTGAACTCACGTCCCTTGACGCGGACTCCATACACTCTACCACTGAGCTATCATTGCTTCAAAACGTTTACAGTTTCTAGCAAACCTATATTTAATTATGAAACTCAAGAAAAAAAATTGAGACCTTTTTTTACCTATTCAACAAATTTTATTATTATGTTCTTCAGATTATTACCGAATTAAATAATAAATAACAATGTGCACAACATGATAGTGCAAAAAATATATTTTTAAACATTAACAGATTATAGCGAGTCGTACGAACCTCTCACTAAAGTACATTGAGCTCGTAACTTTGCGGTTGTATCCGACAATTTAATCAATTTGATTCTTACCATAACTTGGCAACAGTTTGTGGGATTGAATTTACAGTTAAACGTCTTAAGGAGAGGATGGTTGTAAAAAGTTAATCGATAACAACTGGAGCGAATCAGGCGAGCGCGCTAATTGTTGGTGCTAATTAACAACTATATTGTGCAATATTCTATTCTCGATACAGTCACGATTCTCGGTTAAGTCACTTACATATTAATTGCATACAGCATGCTACCTGCTTTTCTGTGAAAACTCAATGAATGTTAGTTAGATAATTGTAAAATAAAAATAAATGTAAGTAAAAATATTCTATTACTCTTCAATATTGAAATAATTTTAAAATGGTTCTTAAAAATATATATTATTTATTTTTATAATATTCCTGTTCAATTCTGATTATCATTTATATTAAAATATATAATAAAAATAAATATTGTAACCAGCATATCTAATATATAATAATAAGCTAATAGAGCAATGTAATATAAGAATAGCTCGTGGATAATAATGTCTTAAAAATGACGATGATTGATAATGCTAACTTGATAAAATTGGTTTGAACTATGACCGTAGAACTGATTGTGCATTTCTTCTGTCACCTGGCATAATTAAACAACTCTCTGCCTATGAGTTAATAATTTTCCTCGTGTAAATATATTTATTGTGTAAAAGTTATCTCTAACAGTTTTAGAATGAGAAACAGTTTTCTAGCTTTTTTGCGTAGTGTTTTTGGTATTAAATTAGACATATCAATGATTCGCTTCGTGAGATATAAATATATGGGTTATTAATATTAATTATAATTCTTATAAATAACATTTTAATATCAGAAAAATATATTTAAGTACAAAAATTTTAAAAATTGAATTTTTACTATAATAATGCTTTAATGTTTAGTTTGCTTATGATCTATTGGTAAACCTAATTAATAAATGCTAAATTTAAGTGGCAAATTATAAACATAATAATCTAATATAATTATATACATTTCTTAATATAATAGTAGTTTCAATAATTAAAAGTGGAACGTGTTATTGCTAATATAACATTCAATTGTAACTTCGCTTCTCTGATAAATTTGTAATAGACTCATCGTCGGCCATCGACTGCCATACATTCTCTCGTGCCTATATTAGATAAACCTGCCATTATAAGTCGCCAGCACGATAGTTCAAGCGTTGATGGCGGAAGCCAGCAATATAAAATTGTTGGGTTGTGACAAAAAGAGGTCTTAGGGGCGCGGGAGGGGGCGGCCGATGACCGATGACAGCCTCATTGCGTAGAGCCATGAGTTGGTGTCTAGGGAAAGGTCCTCGGTCCCAAAGTAGAGTGGAGCTTTGGGTGTTTATTTCCGTAGGCGGACTTGATACGGTTCAAGTTTTTTTTTACTTCGCATAAAGAGGTTTTATAATATTCAAATAGCAAATATAAGAATTAGTCGACTATACATAATACAAGGTGATTGTGAAATAATAGGTTTTTTTTGCAAATATGTAGAATTATGTTGAGAATAATTAGTAATAAATTTAATATACTTTTCAAATATTATGTAATTGTAATCAACATATTAAAGAGTAGTAACTAGATATAATATTGGAACTATAATTTGATGACCATAAAATATGCAATTAGCTTAAAAATATCCGTTTTTCGTATTTTTGTTTGACCAATAGTCTCAGATACAAAAGCATTTTCATTCGAAAGAAGGAGAAAGACAGAGGGTAATGCCCTCCAAAGTTGTTGGTGGCAAAAAATGGGGACATTGAGAACAGCTCACTTATTTTGGTTAGGTTATGAATCAGCGTGAGAAAATAACATAAATTGGTAAAAATTTCGCTATTTTATTTAAAGTTAGATCTTTCAACCGGTTGAATTATATTTTAAGCCGTCTTGAACTTATGTAACTAATTAATTTATCACAAGTAAAATTAAACTAACGGACTACATAACTCTATTTCGTAACATTATTTCGACAATAATGTCATTGAAATTTTAAAACTTAACTTATTTTGCATTCTAAATGCGTCATATGATAAATATACAGAAAGGAGAATTTGTAATCAATGACTGCAGCAATTATACATTTTTTTACTAAGTTTTACCATGCATACGTCGTCTTCATGTGATAGTGAATAAAGTAATCGTCTGTAATACACATTTGCATATATCTAAGATAGATTTAGATATCTGCATATATAGATTAAAACTATACCTATGACAACTAATAATGTGTAAAATATTTGTTTTAAATAACGCTATTTGTAATGTCTGTATTACATAAATAACAAAAATTAGTCTTAGTTTAACAAGTCAGCAGTACGGAAACAAATAATATAAAGTAATAAATAATAATATAAATATAAAGTAAGTTGAAGTGTAATAATAATTTCTTTGACAAACTATATCTAAAGACGTGGTGTCAAAATTGAATATAAATATTTTACCTATTAAGTTAATAAAAATACTCTATTACAATAATACCAATTTATATATAAAATTTAACTGTATTTAATGAAATAGTTGATGACTGCTCTATTCTTATTACGACAGAAAATTTTCTTATAAATATGACGACACATTATTACAGAAACCCATTTTATTCCACACTAATCTGTACCTGTAATTAAAATAACTAAATCCGTTTGATATACTATACATATAAAGTTGTTTAACATCTAGATACACAATTGATATACTCATCCCATGAGAGTTAGTTGTGATGGTAGATTCAATCCGCCTGTTTTAATTTTAATAGTAGAGCTTTTAGTAATGCGGTACAAGGCCTGTCAAAGTTTTAGATGGAGCAATCTGAATACACGTTCTGATGATATTATAACATTAGTAGGTTTAACATAATTGGTTTAGGAAATAACACATTTGAAAAAAAAATACAATATTGTATATACCTTATAAAAGACGACATTTATAAACGCAAATGTTAACGTAAGTACTCGAACTTAAGTATTCTTGTATCGACCCATTTAGCCCGCGTCATTTTCAGGTGAAGAATACGACAACGACCTCAAAAGTATATTCTGATTTCAAACACAATGCCCCCATATTGATGTAAACAAGAACGTGCTGAAAACCTTGATTTTGGTCCAGGAAGTCACGGGCAAATTTGTTGTACCCAATAGCATAAGCTAACTAGATGTAAAAATGATAAACAATATTGGATTTGTGTATTTCGTATCTTTATATATATATATATTTATATTGTGTTTGAAATCAGAATATACTTTTGAGGTCGATGTCTTATTCTTCACCTGAAAATGACGCGGGTTAAATGGGTCGATACAAGAATACTTAAGGTTGAGTACTTACGGTAACATTTGCGTTTATAAATGTCGTCTTTTATAAGGTATATACAATATTGTAATTTTTTTTCAAATGTCTTATTTCCTAAACGAATTATTTTAAACCTACTAATGTTATAATATCATCAGAACGTGTATTCAGATTGCTCCGTCTAAAACTTTGACAGGCCTTGTACCGCATTACTAAAAGCTCTACTATTAAAATTAAAACAGGCGGATTGGATCTACCATCACAACTAACTCTCATGGGATGAGTATATCAATTGTGTATCTAGATGTTATATGTATAGTATATCAAACGGATTTAGTTATTTTAATTACAGGTACAGATTAGTGTGGAATAAAATGGGTTTCTGTAATAATGTGTCGTCATATTTATAAGAAAATTTTCTGTCGTAATAAGAATAGAGGCGGTCATCAACTATTTCATTAAATGCAGTTAAATTTTATATATAAATTGGTATTATTGTAATAGAGTATTTTTATTAAGTTAATAGGTAAAATGTTTATATTAAATTTTGACACTACGTATATATATATATATTATTCTGGTGTATGTTTGTGTATTTTTTTTGTATTTAAGGTGTGACCTGGTTAGTTCTCAGCAATAGTTGAACTTGGTGATAGGCAGTGCTGTTGTCGAAATCCAGAGTTTTTAATTAATTATTCCATTAATTTTTATTACCTAGAAAACCATATAACCGTGAATTGTTAGTTTTCCAGCACATTTAAAAATATTTTTTGATAATGAGATCTGTGCCGTGACAGTATTTGGCTACTGAATTTTCTAAAACTATTATAGAATAACAGAGTTATTTTTATTACCTAGCAATTGTTAATAATCATAATAAAAATTAAAAATAGAACAAATACATGTGCATACATTGGTTTTTATTACATTGGTTAATTTTTAATTAAAATTTTATACCGTTAATAATATGTGACGTTCTACGATATTGTCGGTTAAAAAATAATGGTTTCCTTAGTTACATAGAAGTGTAATATAGATGAGTTTGCAAACAATGACCTATCGTGATAAGAATGTGCTTGTAGTCCTTATTTAATGCCATAAAGCACTTCGAAGGCGATAGTAAACAAGTTTCGTTCCCTTGAGTTGTTACCAACCAGTACAATGTCATAAAACTTGTGTATCCTACAATAAACATTTGCATCTCTAGGGATTATTTCTACTCATATTGGTTAGTGTTATAGTTTTAGCGATGTATTAAATGTGCAGATAAATATATTAAAATTTAGTTTTAAAATCTATCAGTCTTAAGTGTAAAAGTCAGGAATACATACCCTTCTATTAGAAGACATCAACGAGAGCCTAAAGATACTATAATTAATTATGTAATTAGATTATTTCTTATTTTCACTGCAATTTATTTGTAACTATATACAAAGTCTTTAAATCATTACCAAAATTCAAAAAATGAGTTAATAATAATTATTGACACAGAATATGTGTAATCCGCAGTTATTTCTATAATATGATGTTACGTCTCGTATATTATAAGTATATTTGTTAATATAATTCTTGTGAGAGTTTTCGAGTATTCAGAGCTTAGTTGGTGGTGTGTACGGACTCCGCGTTAAGGGACATGTGTTCGAATCTACCTACAATGACCTTGATATTGAGCATGTTGGTAGGGCTTTTCTAATGCCTGCCTGGCTAGCTATCATCCTCAACTTGAAAATCTGCCGCCAAATACCTATAGGTTTCAGCAGTTGCACTTGAGAGCCAATCTGTCACCTAGGCTTAGTGTATCCAACATCTTGGACAACACCATCACTTAACATCAAGTGAGGTTGTGGCCATAACGCTTAAACCTTAAGTATAAAAAGTTAGCATATTTGTTTATGTATTCATATTAGGAAATATAGTAATTTCTAATTTTAGTATATCTTTGAATGAAGTATCACTTTCAGAAGATTATATATGAATTAAGAATATTTTAAAAATTCTCGGTATATTTAGGTCATGTATTAAAATAAATGATAGCATTATATTTAAGCATTTTTCAGTACAAAAAAAATCAAGAAAAAAACAATCATACTCAAAATAATTTTAAATCAGTATATACAATATTTTAACAGCATAACGTCCCGAATTATATACGTGTCAGAATATTATACAGAAATTTATTACAAATACCCGATTTATGGAAAATACTTATTTATAGCCAGTTCCTTCACCTGAGTTGGTAGGAAGCAATATTGAAAATTTATACAAAATATAAAACATGTTAGTTGAATGTTTAGATAAATACAATATGTGTATTGAATATCCGCTATTTAACGACTTGTTATGTTATTAAGTATCGAGTTATTTAGATTTGCGTACATTTACCAATTTCAAATTCATTATAAATATTTTATTATCGGTTGATTTCAGAGGAAAACATGGAAGATACTTGAAGGAGTTTTTGTATCACGACATATTATAGGATTTTTTTTTCATATTTATAGAGGTAACAATTTGTCAGCGTTACCAAAATCATAATTATAAAAGAACTGACATTATGAGTAAGCCTAATTATTTCTTATTCAAACTCGGTAGTAAACAGTTTGTATTATTTCAATATAATTATTGTTTCTCACCATAGTTTACGGGGATACATCATGTAGCCAGATGTTTACATTTTTACGGGCTGCCCTGGTAGTAACTAAGTTTATTATTCCTTTAATTGCAATTAATTCATGTTAAAGAAAGACTGATAGTAAAGTGCATATATTTTAATCCTAATCCTGGAAGAGTTAACTGTTGCAACCAAACATCAAATGTTAGACATCAGGTATTTAAATTTGAACGAATACTGATGAAAAATGAACACTAAGTTATACATAACAAAAGCCTCATGGCACAGTTGCAGTAAACACTACTATGGGATCGAGATATGTAGCTATAAATACTGTGCTTGGTTGAATATTTGTTTCTGTATACTATATAAACTGTTTAATTATCATAATACGAGCCTTGTTTCATTTAAAATTAAACTAATCAACAGTAAGATTATAATTGTTTTTAGTAAAATTAAGTATAATTTGTTAATAACTACACAAAATAGCTCTGGTCACAAAAATAAAAATATTTCACTTAAGTTGCTTAGCATGTTCTAGTCAGTACAATTTATTTATAAAAACATAGATCCGTGTGTTTACTTTACCTTTATGTTTGCAAAGATTACAGACAGTTCAGTGGAAATTTTATTATGTAACGTGTAAAACTATTCATTGACCACTTACAAAATATATTTTGACTACGATATTGTGATCTTTCTTTTATTTATATGGTATGAGAATGTGTTATACAATAAATTGTTTTATTTTCTCCTCATGCCGATCTATGCCATAACTTGGCTGGAGTTTATGGCAACGTATGGATGCCAATAGCCACTAAATATTGTGCTTCTCATTCTTAATTTATATGCAATATAAGCATTTAGTAAACTGATGGATTATTAATTTATAGGAGAAAAAATATTCAGAAACTTAATCACTTCCCGGTCATTACGTTCATTCGCAATAAACATCTTACTGGCTCTTTTAGTACCCGGCATTTATTTTAAATATCTATTTTACTACATAATTGTGGTAATCAATTATACTTAAAAACTATTTTATTTTAAGAAAAAATGATATACCACAATGACAACTATGCTACTATATATAGAACTATGGTATTATAATTAATAATACAAGGTAGTTGTAATTTATAATATAAAACAAATGGAATAGTTTAGACTTTATTACAGATCTGCAAATCTTAAACGTTGATATCACGTCCAAATTACAATATTATAATTGTACTGTCTACAAAATAGTTGGATCTATTGATATTTCTGTTTTCAATGTATGTTCATAATACGTTTATTAAATTGTAATGTCATTGTTATAAACCTGTATTAGTTATGAAAATAAGAGACAGAAATAACTTTTATAAGAGATCTAAATGTTCAAATAATGTCGTGGTACCTTTTCTATCATAAATCCCCTCCAAATTAGTTTTGTTTCACGTTTGTGTAATATTATTACGTAGTTAGCGTGTTATATATATATTTTTATTATTGTAGTATCTATGTTATAGTTCAAATGTCTTTAATATATATGATATTAAGTTTGATGTTAGTTATACACAAAAATATCCTTGTTCTACTCCATGGAACATATGCATCCAAATGTTGCCTGTTAAAACTTTTATATAATAAATACTAAACTTAATTTTAACTATAAAAGTTCCTTAATAGGAAAATATAGCTAAATATTCGTTTATTTTTACCGAAGTAATAATAAAGTGTAATTACAGCATAGAACCGACTTAATATAACATCAGCATTAAGATTGTAACAAAAGAAGAAAATACATCGCGATCCATTTATCTTATCATCTACAATTACTAGATTAATGGTTATTTTAAAAAAGTCTTATCTTATGTATATGACTGTTTTGCTGACACTACTGTTTCACAGATTTTCCTTTCCGTGTGTTGGAGACTCTGGCGTGTGCAGAGTAACGGTATCGTCACGTGTCTCCGAGAAGCCATCGACCCTCGGCGGCCTCCGCGCAATATTCTACGCGCAATACCAATTCGTTCCACTCAAAGTGACGTAAGTTCACAGGATTGACACCTAAAATTGAGCTTAAATACTTTACTGAACAGTTTAGTATACTGTGTTTCTATATCTTATACATAATATTATTATCACAATAGGAGAAGTCGTCTCAATCGAACGCTTGAATATAAACAATGTAATAAGGGATATTGTATGTTATACTTATAACTTATATCTACTACAAAATTTTAGATCTGTTAATGTATTTATTCATAAATTTTAGTATTCATGTATTATTAATAACATATTACGAGCAAAACAATAAGTATTCCTTAAATTAACATAGTATTACAGAAACATGCTTTTTTAAAATAAATCCTTAAGTAAAATATTAAATGTAATGAGTGAAAGAGGATGTACGAAAGTTTTATTTTAGTATGGTTAGACTATGATACGTCTGGTTAACTATTAATAAATGGCTCAAAACAAAATAAAGAGATAAAAACAAAATCTAGGTTTTTTTCTCTTAACTTGGCATTTGTCCAGACAGACAATTTTACCAGTAACAAGTGTAATTTTTGCTTTATGAGTAAATAAACTTCATTTGATTTGCATTAATTCCTTTTACATTTGATATTCAATAAAATTCTTCCTTTGAAACATGAACATTCTTCTGAAATTCTTTAATTTGTAACTACACTATTTATTCATTAAAACAATATTTTTAATATGAAACGTAAGATTTATTAATAATTGAGTTCTATTTAAAATACATAAAATTTTGTAATAATTGGCAAATAAATTTATTTAATTCAATAATCTCAGTAACTGAACCGTTTAAATAATTTAAATGAAATTTTATAGTTACATCATCTGAAACGATCGTAATTAACATCAAGTCGGTATAGGGTAAATTTAAAGAGTAAAATATGTTTTCTGATAACCTAGACTAAATACAATATATTGAGTTTATATGTTTATATGATTGTTAATGTATACACGTGTTAAACACAGTGGTAATTTGATAATTGCGTACTTCAGGAAATGTTTTATGTCCGATGACAACACCGTAAAGTATCCACGACGGCTTTTCTAAAATATTATAGTTTGTATCACTGCAAAACAATCTTGTTTTACTGATCTGTGGTTTGAACCTATAATTCTCTATTGACATAAGATCAAATAATTTGGTTTTGCTTGCAAAGTAAAAAGTAATCAATTCAAATATTTTTAAATATAATAATGACTTTTTAATTCTCCTACTTAAATCAGGTCAAGATTTAAAAATAAAACATAAATAAATATTAAAATGTAAAAGCGTGGATAAACTCTTATAAATATTTTATGTTAACTACATGAATAAGTGTTACATAAACTTTATATATCGTTAAAATATTTTCTAAAGTTTGAATGATTTTTGTGGCATTATCGTGTTTGGCTTATTGAAATAGTAATTATATGTGTTTTTCCTTTTTTGTTTTCGTAATTTTATGAAATGAGGACACTGTACCTGATAGTAAGTATAGTATAATTTACACACTACTGCGCCACCGTAAGATCCACAATCCACCAACAATTGTCGCTGACATTTCGGCCTGCTTAAATGTTTCTTCACGTAGGAGAAATATGTATACTAACCGAAAGCTAGATAGTATGCCTAAAATATGAAATATCGAATTTCTTTATTCATGTCGAGATGCATGAAAAGTGATGATTTTGAATGAAGTGTAATTTGGTTATAATATAAGGAAGACGTAATTAGGTAGTGTGCTATGATTCAGACTATAGAATACGATTATTATTAGTATTACATCGTCCGTATTTGAAGCTGAAGTGGCTTAATAAATTGAGTTACGTTTTCATCATATAAAATACAAAAAGTCCAATTATGCAATGTATTCAGGACATGGAGGAAGTAATTAATGGATATATCTTAAAGGTACGAATTGTATTCTATACAAAGCCCTACTACTACTTTGCAAATTATACAGAACTATGAAAATTTCTCGCATTTTGTAGAAATATAGAGTGTCCAAAATTTGGAAGAAATTGCACTTGCGGTGTAATATCTGAAGTAAAAGTTGCTGCCAAAATTTACATCCATAATAAATATTATACAGAGACGAATAGTAAGAAATGAAGCTTTTCACACGTTAACATTCTTGGCATCGAACTTAACTAAATTACTCGCTCTATAGGTTAGTTTAATTCAACATAAAGTTCCTTCTGCATCTTTATCCGATTCTCCCCGACCTCAACTTGGCCAGGTGTAAAAGCGCCCATGAAAATCGCTATCGTCTGCATAAACATGAATTTGACCCGTAGGTTACATATCTATATTAATATTATAAGGCGGAAAACTTTGTTTGTTTGAACGCGCTTATCTTGTGAACTACCAGCCGGATTTCGTAAATTATTTTTGTATTTCATAGAGCAATGATTGAGGAAAGCATTAGGCTATTTAACATCATGCTACCACTAATAGAAGCAAAACTGTATTGCAAAAAGTTCCAAAAACAGGCTATTATAATTATATATATATATCGAGAATTTGAGCATCATTTCAATGAATGTATTTCTGACGTTATATATAAATATTTAATATTTATATATATTACGTCAGAAATACATTCATTGAAATGATGCTCAAATTCTCGATTTTAATCTAAACTAAACATAAGGATCGAAATAAAACTAATTTAAACGGATTTTATCGCGGTTATTCATTAATTTTGATCCTGACGTTTCGAAAGCTTTTCAGCCTTCGTGGTCACGGGGCGGACTGAGGTGTAGGTTTTCCAGAAAAGTTCATGTTACTGTGTCTACCTTCAATTTAATTATTGTTACTGATAGTTCCGATCTACGCAGAAGATCTCACAGTGTCTTGAGGTCTGGCAATTGGTCTTTTGGGCTCCGATTTAATTAAATGTATAATCGGATCCCAGGCTTGTGCTAGCTTCCAACCATCTTCTCTATTACAATTTGGATGTTTTTCAATAGATTCAATTAATAGATTAAATTTTCTTTAGATAGTTTTTTATTTTTAAATAAGCGTGGAGTGCTTTTAAGATTATCAAATGATAATCACTCTACCCATATCTGTCGATAAAACATTTATAACTATTGACACCATGCACCCCACACTTTTTCTAAAATAAAATATTTTTTTTATTTACACTATTATTAATTTATATTTTTTGAAATTTTTAACACTATTCTTAAATTACATTTATTGAATCTTTTTTTCTATTTTTTTAGTTCAGTTTTCTATAAAAAGCGTGTTTTTTAGTTTTTTAAACTATTATTTATTTTCTACTTTTTTAGTTTGCTTTAAACAATAGCTTGTTTTTTTAAATTATATAAAATTAAAATTAATTTTCTCGCCTTATCGACTATAGATGAAAATTATATAAATTAACAAAAATCTTATTTTGCAAATTGAAAAATGGAATAATTTTATCAAATTAGTGTATTGTCATCGGTTCTCGATAAATCTACAAAGTTTGAACGAAATCTGGCCGTTTAAAGTGGGTTAAAATCGCGCCCAAAGGAGTCGGTTACAAACATGCAAACAAACATAATAACAATCATACAGGTGAAGTTTATAAAAAGCGTGTATGGTTCAAAGGTAATTAGTACTGCTTCTCGCGTATTTAATTTTTTTTTCCCGCCAAGAAGGTACCTAAATTCTGGAAAAAGTAGTGAGTACGGTGGATGACGGAGAGCTTCTAACCCCAGCTCTTGCAACTTGGAGACCGTCAGCTGTACAGTGTGAGGTCGCGCGCGGTCGTGCTGGATTAGCGGAGACGAACGATTGACCAAAACTGGTTGGAGATGGGTAAGTTTCTCCATCATTGTGTTTATTTCTTCACAGTACACATCTGCAGTAATGCTCATCTCGTTTGGCAAGAAGCTGTGGTGAATCACAGCGGCGCTAGACCACCGATCAGTGATTACCACTTTTCTAAGGGAAAGGTTCCGTTTAGGACATTGTTTCGGTGCTGAACCAGGATCCAACCAACTCGCTGATCACTTGCGATTGTCAAATAGAATCCATTTTTCCTTGTAGGTAATAATGCGGTTCACAATTCCTTCATTTGTTGGCCTCGTACCTCGTGTTGGCGATCACTGAGTTCCTAGGGCACCCATTTGTAAATCATTTTACCTTGCCAATTTGACGCAAATGGACCAACATTGTTTTGATGTTAATATCGAAAACTGCTGCTAAATCAGCCGTAGATTGAGTATCATCAGCTACTACAACCGCCTTTAATATGTCATTGTCGATTAAAGTTTTCGGACGACCACGAGGTTCATTTTTCAGGTTGAAATTTCCAGAACGGAGGTGGTCAAACCAATAACAGGCTGTGCGTAGGGTTGTAATGTTAGCTCACATAACGTCATTGATGTAGCGTGCCACGTGTGTCGCGTTGCTGCCTGGACGGTAATCATGTTCTATAATTACTTGATTTTTAACGTATCCATTATAACGAAAAAGATTCAAATACGATGAAAACTATAGTATTCCTGACTCGAGGAATAGGGAAATACCAATAATATAAGCAACAGAAATATTACTTCGACTATCACATAATATATTTATTGCAGAACTGATTAACACATTCTATCTTCTTAAATTACTGGCCAGACATATATCACAGAAACATTACACTAATCGATAAACAAATGACTACTTCTGTTAAAGGTTCTTAAGGGATAAACTGAAATAAACGTTAAAATAAGTCGAGTTATATTTTTCGAATTAGCAGTAATCAAAAAAGGAATATGCTGAATACAAATATAAGGATGTATATAAAACTTGTGAATGCTTGTTCGAATCTTGATGTAGGCCGATATGATACAATACCAAACACAATCAAGTAAACAACATGTTTAAGGAGTAACGTCATAGATTTGAAGCACCGCATTTTAGATGTGGGAGATTTACACAAATGCAAACGCGTTATTGCTATATTTATAAATAAATTGTCTATTATAGTACCGTATCCTTGCAATGTAGAATGTGTAAATAATAAAGTACCATATCGTTCGTACAAATGTGTTTCGTCCCGTTAAACCAAACTCTATAATTATTAATAGTTCGATTTTTAAGAGTTCCCTGGTGTACCTATGAAATCCAAGATTCAATATTAACGAAATTAAACTGGACTCTCTTGAAAAAATTCCTTTCCAATAAAACATATTTTCGTAATATGGTTATAAACAGCGAAGTTCTGATAACACACATAAACCATACGATATGGTCACGGTCCTCCTGGACCGCACACCTGAAGGGAAAGCGATATTTTCCCTCAAGTCTGTCTGCGGACTATCCGGGGTCACTGTTTAGCCCCCTCGCAAATCTTACATCCCATCGCAGTGCCATAACTGCCAAAACTATGGTCACTCCGCGAGCGGATGCCACCTTCGCCCCCGGTGCGTCAAGTGCCTAGGGGACTACTCCACCAAGGAGTGCACGCGCACCCCTGAGATAGCTGCTCCGCCCAGCTGTGTGCTCTGCAAAAAGGCAGGGCACCCCGCCAATTATCGCGGGTGTGAGTGTGCGCCTCGTACGAGGCGCTCGCGCCACCCGAGACCGACTCGCCGGGCTCCCACTGCGGTCCCCCGGCCCTAGCCCCCACCGCTTATGTCTGCTGAGGCCTACCCTCAGCTTAAGACCTCCCCTGGTATGTACGCACCTGAGCCCACCAAGCCCGCGCGCGTCCCTCAGACGGCATGGGCTCAGAAATCCAAGCCGCAAAAGGCCCCCGCTCCAGTTCAGGAGCAAAAACTCCCGGAGGATCTATTCCAAGGGGGTAACTTTATTACTCTCGAGCAGATCCTAAGAAAGCTCAGCCTGAGTAAAATAATCGTGTTCAACGACGCGATTAAACGCATCTCGGACCCTCTCAAACAAATGGGAATTATCTCATCGCTCCCAGACGTTGCAGCCTCTCTGCAATGTTTCTATCAAGCTAAATCGAAATAAAAACTTAGTTTTTTAGTTTTTTATAAGTACAAACGTAGTCTGTAGTTAGATGTATAAAATCAAGCGCCGCGGTTTGACTTTATCCTTTTATAATGCCTTTAACTTTGGTAACCAACGCGACCTGGTGGCTAAATATCTGCAAGACCACCAGGTGGATGTGTTTTTTATCCATGAAACATTTCTAAAACCTAGTACGCGCGATCCGAGAATCGCAACCTACTCTATAGTAAGAAATGATCGTACATACACCAGCTGTGGAGGTACGATGATATACTATAAAAAATCTCTCTATTGCACTCCAATAGATCGTCCTAAACTCGATAACATCGAAGTCTCGATTTATAGGATAGGGATGTCAGGACATCCCTCGATTTACATAGTCTCCGCTTATTTAAGCCCGAGTAAACGCCTCACTAAAGTGGATCTCGCTACTCTCTTTTCGCTAGGTGACTCAGTCATTATCGCCGGCGACCTTAACAGTGGTCACGAAATGTATAATAGTTCATACACTTCTCGAAATGGTACTATTCTTGCAGAGCTTGAGAGTGAGCCGTCTTTCGATGTAGTAGCTCCCTCTGAGCCAACTCACTACGCTATTCAAAGCCACACTCGCCCGTCCGTACTAGATGTAGCCCTCCTCAAGGGAATCGCACTTCCTGTTCGCGACATAAGAGTTGTATGCGAACTTCTCTCAGACCATTGTCCGGTCATTCTCCAGCTAGGTCAGCCCGATGATTCCGGCCCCTCTTCCGTCCAAGTGGCTGATTATGCGAGGGTACGCAGGTATCTTTTCGATAACCCTTCGTCACCAAGTCTGGATAAGATCCCGAACGTAGTAGAGACCGCTGCGGATGCTGACCTTGCGATCGATTCCCTGGTTGAACACCTGCAATCTGCCGTGAGGGTGACCTCGAAAGAGGTGAAAGCGTCGAATGATCGCCATTTTATACTCCCTCCCGACATGCGGGCTTTGATCACGGAAAAGAATGCGGTGATGCGTGCGCATGACTCTTATCCGTCTGAGGATAATCGTTCCCGTCTTCGAGCCCTCCAGAGAGAGGTGAAAGCTCGCATGGCCGAAATCCGTAGCAGAAGGTGGGACGCTTTCTTAGAAGAGCTTCAACCGACACACCTTGCCTACTGGAAGGTCATTAAGGCCTTGAAGGCTAACAATCACACTCCGATGCCTCCGTTTTTGACTGCGACGAAAAGGCGGAATGTCTCGACGACTCGTTAGAAGCGCAGTGTTCCTCAAATCAAGGCTCAGACCCTGCTCATATGAGCATGGTCGACTCTTCAGTGACATCATTCCTGCTATATCCTCCTGTGGCTCCGCTGGATCCCGTCTCAACGGACGAAGTCCGGGCGGTGATCAAAAGCCTCAAGCCAAGGAAATCTCCAGGTCCTGACGGCATCAGGAATGAAGTCCTCAAACGTCTTCCTGACTATCTGATTGCTCTTCTGGTCTGCATCTTCAATGCGGCCATGTCACATTGTCATTTTCCAGCAGTATGCAAAAGGGCACATGTCATAGGTATTCACAAGCCAGGGAAAGAGTCAAATTCTCCTGATAGTTACAGACCTATCAGCCTCCTAAACACTTTAGGTAAAATCTATGAGAGACTCCTTCTGAGTCGTCTTGATTCCGCTGTAACCAGCAAAAAGATCCTCCCTGATGCGCAGTTTGGCTTTAGAGCCAGACACTCATGCATAGATCAAGTACTCCGCCTCACGGAGCACGTCCTTTCTAAATTCAATATCCCTGGTTTTGAAAAATCTCTATATTGCACCCATGCAATTTTCTTTTATGTAGCCAAAGCATTCGATAAGGTTTGGCACTCGGGGCCTATATATAAGCTCAATCAAGCAGAAATTTCGGAAAATCTAGTCCGGATACTATTCAATTATCTCTCCGAGCGCTCCTTCTGCTATCGAGTAGAAGGAGTACTCTCATCTCCACACCCGATAAGAGTGGGAGTTCCCCAAGGTTCTATCCTGGCGCCTCTGCTTTTTAACCTGTTCATCAGCGATATCCCCTCCCTCGAAAAAGGAATTCAGTTCGGATTTTACGCTGATGATACAGTCATATTCGGTAGTCTTAGGAACCACGTCAAACTCATCAGTTATGTCCAAAGAGCTGTAGTCACTTTTGGCGACTGGTGTAGTAAATGGTGTATCGCACTTAACTCGGAAAAGAGTGCCGCCCTTATGTTTGACCCTATTCGTAAAAGTAGAATTCCTCCGTACGCTCCTCTCAAACTTTATTCTAGAGATATTCCCTGGGGCTCAGTGGTCAGGTACTTAGGTATCGATTTAGACTCGAAGCTCATTTTCAGTTCCCATATCAAGAGGGTGAAAAGAAAAGCTACTATAGCATTAGTCCACCTTCGCCCTCTTTATAATTCTAAAAGTAAAATATCACTGAGCTGTAAGCTTACTTTATACAAGACATGTATCCGTCCGATCCTAACATACGGCTGTCCAGCCTTTGCTCGCGCCTCGAAACCCACTCTCAGCTACAAGTGTTGCAGAAAAAATACCAGCGTGCGATTACCAGGGCCCCCTGGTACGTACGAGATGTTGATCTGCACAAAGACCTCGAAATACCCTCTATTAGGGCATACATTCGTGACCTCACCAAGACTCACTCCGAGAGAGCGGAGGCACATCCGAATCCTCTAGTAGTGAATTCTGTAAAATACGATCCGAACCCGAACGATAGCGGATACAAACGCCGCCCTCGTCACATCTTCTTCGATCCGCCAGATAAATTCACGCGACATACCGCGTCTTTTCCGTCCGCCTCTATTCCGGATCGCGCATACGCGCGCGCTAGACCGCAAAACCGTCGTCCTCGCCGTCGAGGGCGGGCGGTTAACTTCGCTCCCGCACACCCGCCGCGGCCCCTCTCTGCGGACGCTCGAGCCTAGGTCGATCCTTCGGAATGAAGCCCTCGAGCTAACCCGCTCGCGCGATACAGTGACACTTCACACTCACTGAACCCACATCACTACACTGCATGTCACTGCAAGTACGTACACGGTTCTGTAAGGGACCGTCCGTGGCCATGAATGTGGGTCGGCCTTTTGTTTCTTTTATTTATTATAAGTAATACGTCGTGTTCATATACCTTCTTCTCTATTTCCTTTTGTTAGGCACGCTCGTCACCAACCACTAGGTAGGGAGTACGCACAGTACAATCCTGCCTCGCCTGCCATGGCACAGTACAAACTAAATTTAGTTTCCAGATCCCGAAGGGGTTCAGTTAGTACATTTAGCTTTCTGGATTTTTATTAATAGCTAGTACCGCGTTCAATTTTCTCCCACGCGATTCGGCAACAGCCCAAGCCGAGGTTCGGTCACTAGTGATACCCTTGCGCGAGTTGCCCTGCGGGTTCGAGCGTCCTCCGCGCTTGCCCCTCTAGTTCAGGTGAAGCTGTAAAAGCCCCTCAGGCTAACAGTGTAGGTCCCATAAAAAAAAATACACATAAAGAAAATACAAGTGAATTGCGAACGTCCTCCTTTTGGAACTGAAGTCTGTTAAACAGCAATAATACTATTATTATTGCTGTTTAACAGACTTCAGTTCCAAAATTTTAAGTTAAATTAAAGTCAATGACGTTTTAAGAAATTCGTGATTTAATCGAGTGGTGTTAATTGCAGTATACACCGTCCATGACCATATAGATGTATTCTACTGACACGTATGTATATAATACAAAATTGTGAATATAGCCAACAATTCTATATAATTGTTTAACTATTTGTAAACTTAACTATATTCTAAAATATCACTAGGAAGTGATATGTGAGGAGTGATGTCACTACATCAAAAACTATATTTAATCACATAATGAATTTCAAAATTTAGTAAATAAAATTAGTGTGATTCAACAATCGCATAGCCTTAGTGCTCCCTATTCATATCTATGCTTAGATGAGAAAATGCTGAGACCATATAATTCAAATTAACTCAACACTTTAGTAGTCTTTTAGTTTTTTCTTTTTATTCTCTATATTTTATATTTCTGTAATCTCTCATTTTTGTTGTGTGTATTTTATTTTATATTGCCACCTGGCAACTAATTTCAAAACTGAAATATTTCCAGAGATTTACCTATAAGAGATCACTTTAGGCCACCTAAGTGTATACTTGAAATGTTGTTTAATTTTGTTTAATGATTTCTTAGGTTTACGCGAATATTATTCATTGAAATAAAACTAATTTAAACGGATTTTATCGCGATTATTTATTAAATTTTGATCCCGACGTTTCGAAAGCTTTTCAGCCTTCGTGGTCACGGCACGTTTATTTTCATGGCACAAAATGCGTTTAACACACACTCAAACGCAATAAAGTGTTTTATTTTTATTATCACTATTAACTCAAACCTATAAAACAGTAGAGCTACAAAGTAACTCTGCTACGAAACTTATAAAAGTCATAGTTATATCAAAGTATCGAATCCATTCTCAAAATCAAAAAGTAAATATTCAATTATTTATTAGTAAATATTCAAATTGAAGTTAAAAGTCATAGTTATATCAAAGTATCGAATCCATTCTCAAAATCAAAAAGTAAATATTCAATTATTTATTAGTAAATATTCAAATTGAAGTTATCAAAGTTTGAGCTTAAAATAACTAAATTATAATGTTCATATGTAATATAATTGTTCGCTTTTAAAAAAGGTAACTAACCTTAAATGTACTACCATCCACTGTCATGCGACATATTAGTTGGGCGTCTAGAGGTCATCCGGTGTTCGGGGTGACTCCGAGTTGACTGACGCGGTCAATATATAACGTAATATGTCTATGTACCATAATTGTTATATCACACATATATATCATATGTACAACAGCTACTCAACGACTAATAAATATTGATCTTTTTCTTATATTAATCATTCATTGATTCAGTTACATGATGTGAATTCACAGATGTATTTAAGTTAATTTCTTTTAATGTTTCTTTACAACAGTAACTATGTACATAGTTCTGGTACATTTAACACCTTTTTTATTAATTTTATTTTTCAACGTATTAAAATTTATCAATATAAATACGTTATTTAAACGAAATAAATGATTTGAATAAACCATAAATTTTGAGGTTGTAATATAGATAACATTAAGTAACAGTACTTGAGTTTATACATAATTACGTAAAAGTATCTGATACCTCTCAAACAAATCTGGACAGATTCAGGTTTATAGGAATACACTTATATATCACATACTTCTTGTAATGCTTAACTCACGTGGCTATTGTCTATGCGAAACGTATCGAATTGGAGTATGAATACTTATGTAATAAATTTTATTGATACATAAATCTGACATAATTCAGGGTTTTAAAATGAAGCTTTATAAATAAAAAAATAAATATTTATTCCATTTTCTTTTTTATTGGAAATTTGGATAGCTTTTTCTTAAAACCCCATTCAAATATATTTTTAATACGATTTTTACATGTGTTTGATAATTCAAGCACCTCATAGTGATTATTCCTCTAAGCTACATATCCTGTGTTTTTTATAACATTTGAAGAACTGAGTAGTTTATAAGAGAGAGGTTATTTTTTATAAATTAATGTAATATATTATTATAAATTATAATCTATATTTGAAAGCTAAGTGGTATACGGCTATTGAATAATTATTATTATTATTTAAATGTTTTATATAAAGTTATTATTATACAAAACGTTAGTTAAATACAAATGTTGTGTGTGTATTTTTGTCCGCGCGTATGTATACATTATATATCATTTAGCTAGTATCTGCAATATATTTTTAGTTTAATAAATGTAAATAATACTGGATAGCTTCTTAATATCTGTTATTTTTTTGATATTAACTCTTAAAAAGATTATTTTTTTTACTTTGTTATTGCTAATTATTAATATTTAGCAAACAATGTTTTTTTTTAGTATTATTTAGTCATATTATGAAAAAAATTGCATAAATTTTATAAATGTTATAAATGTATTTAAATAATATATATATTACAGTAAGTCCATTTTAGTAATCTCCATTAACTTATTGAATTGCAGAGTACAAACACGTGATAATCTTATGCTTTTTACAGGGGACACTGTGAGTTGTTAGGAGCAAACACGATTACATAACGAAATAATTTGTTACCCAAATCAAGTTAACATACGATTTATTTGAGTTAATTTCACTTTTACATATATTCGACAGAATTTAAGTAAACATAAGGCTGTTGAAAAACGTAAAACGATTATACAATGTTCTAGACTTTTTTTAGAATAAATAAGAATGTGAGATGAATTCTCTACCATCACATCGGATTGTATGTAACTGTTTAATTCATTATTATTTAGGTTTTTTAACGAAAATACAAATAATATAATATAATATTCACACAAAATAATATTCACATAAATACATATAATAAATAATAGACTTTCAGGTAGTTAAACTCTCAGGTTCATTTAAATAATCATTCTTATCTCTTAATCATTTTCCTTCATCATCTTTATTTTTTAATAATCTTAGTCAACCTGTATAAGAGCCTCTTGATTGCCGGATAATCTGAAATACGATAAACAAAAACAAAGTTGTATTGATATCTTTGGTAATGTACGTGTTGTTGGTAAGACAGAAACAATTGTCATCCCCTGCGCTATTAGGAACCCATTAACTTTCAGTGGGTACCTTGAAGTTGAAAGGATCATAGTAAATTTTAATTTGTCATAACTTACCAAAAATACCTAATAACAAATAAAAGTAACTAGTCTATGTGCTACAACATATCATTAAACTTAAAAGAGGAATATGTTTACCAATTTGTTTTTAAATAATATCATATATTAAAGCCCGTAATTCTTACATAATCCAATGTTTCGACTCACAAATAACTATTGCGTTTCTATATTGATTAAATTTAGTTTTTATCTATGACCGTATCAGATTTATTCATTGATCTGGCAAACTGCGTTTTTCTTTGTACACATAATTCTCCTGGACCTATATGTTAGGAACCAAAGTCTGTCGTTGACACAGTATTATGTGTACCTGCGACAGTTCCTTCTGAATTCCTTTACTCCATGCTTCGTTATTAACTAATATTTTTACAGTTTACGTACGTTTACTAAGTTAGAATAATAATTATTACTTGACAATAAGTATGAATCAATACATTATATGAAAACGTGAATACTAGGGAACATTCCTCTAATGAGGAATTACACATATATAGGTTTCTCGGTGTTTGGAATTGCCATTACGTCGTATTGTGGTTCGTGCTTTCCGTGGGTAACAGATGCTGACAAGACAGTGTAAAGCTCCTACGGAATACTAATTTTGTAATGATAAACTAAAATTGACTAAATACTGTGAATATTTATAGATAAATAAATTAATATGTTCATTTTTTCTTGTACTTAATGAAACCTTTTCCAATGTCGTCTTTCGATCTACATAAATAATACTAATAACATTTTAAAACATACTCAACAAACAGTAAGAAAGGCTTTCATTCCTTTTATACTTGCTTTACAGTTGTAGTAACAGACTAGATGATAGACTAGACCCAATTATAATAAATATGTAACAATATATATTATGTGTATACAAGGAAATACATTAATACACTATTTAGTTTTATACATAAATACTATCATCATCATCTTATGCTGTTCCCAAGTTATTTGAGGTCTACACAATACGTTTTCTTCTTCCATAGATCCCTATCAGCCGTTATCCCTTCATTCATTCCCTTTTTTCCATCTCAATCCTCACACACTTTATCCATCTTTTCTTTGGTCTTCCATTTCCTTTCCATCCTTCAACATTCATATCCATTAGTTTTCTCACACATGTGTTTCCTCCCTTCTCTTGACATGAACTAGCCAAGACAAACGATTTCCTTTCAACTTCTCTACCACTGGTGCCACTTTCAAACTACCCCTCACACAGTCATACCTGTATTTGTCCAGGTATCGATGTATGATATACATGAACAATAAAATTATCACTACAAATAAATAATTACGTCAATACTTATAAATATAATAAAATAGTTTATTGAACTGATTCTGCCAAATAATTTTTGTACAACCGATGTACCTTGGCTTTGAAGCCCAATCGATTAGCCCACATCCTTTACGGTACTATGAAAATAAATTCATAACCGACGTTCTTACGTGCGTACATTGATATAACTGAGATATAGCGTAACTGTATCAGATATTACTTATTTATATTACTGAGCGTCAGTACTGTTCGTAACGAATACGATGAATGTGCGTTGTAAATAAAATGGGAACAATCACAGGTGCGTAGTCTTTTCATTCATTGAATCGTTCCCACGGTTGAAATATTATAGTTCCCATCCCCCGCGTTTCAAATACATTAAAAAGGTTGAGGGTGAATCTTTTACAGGTAGTCTTACAAGGTGTAAAGGAAATACGTTATGATCGTTATGCTTACCGTGTACTTCACACAATAAGTATATAAACCTTCAAAAACTGTCATTGCCAGTTTACTACTCTATAAATGTATTTAAATCAAAAACTATTTAATTCTATAGTATTATATAATCAAATATTTAATCAAACTAGACAAAATTTGTGAATTGCGTTTAAATTATATACCAAGGACAGATATCATTATCGAGAGATTGGAATTCACGAAATGTAGCTCGCATATCGTATTTAAGATTTAATCATCTCGGTCTAAATAACAGCAATGAACACTTTATAGAAGTCTGCTCGAAGTTATATCCTACGTTTGTTAGTTCCAGTCAACTTTTAATTCCGTAAAGTTTTTAACTTTCTGACATAATTATAATCCTACTAAGTGCAAAACTATACAAAATATAAGGAAGTGAGTCAAGCAGTAGAGTATATATATTTGTTGTAACAATACCGAGGAAAAGGAAGTGTTCTAAAGCTGTTATAATGGCGGTAACCATTATTAAACCTTTTTTAGTTTACAAAACGTATGGTTTGACCTCCAAAACAATGGGTTTTTTATGTATACAAACACCAAATAGATAACATTTAAACCGATTAAGATAAACGAATCTGATTCAACGATTTTGTAAACACGTAAAGAGTACTCTACTTTTTAATAAGTTTAAATTACTGTAAGTTCTGTAAAATAAGTTTTATTTTTCTAAATGTATTTGTATGATTTACGTAAGTACCTTAAACAATAAGTTTATTTTATTACTTAAAACAATAATTAATAATAGTAATAAATAATATGTTTCAAAGCTGTATGCAACTTTAAAACAACCTTTTGGATTAAATATTTTTGTTTGGGAATAAATAAAAACTACTTTTTAAAATATTGTACAAAAAGTATTTACTGTCTTGTGAATTAATTATTTTTTTCTTTTGACTCCAAGTCGCTATGCGACCGAATCGTAATAAATTCCCGATAATATCATAAACCTTAATAATTAAATTGCTCATGATGCGGAAATCATGAAACGAATAAAATAGGAGCGATTCGCGGGCAACAATTGTTGGGTTATCGAACTGCATTAACATTTCGGCGAAGGTCCCTAGACGCGAGGTCAACACTAGATTTAATTATATCGACGCGTGACTTTATTTTAAATAGTCGATAACATGTCGATACCGATCTACAATGCTGTAATTACAAGAGCACACGAATTCATATATGTTCTTTTTTTACATTTCTATTCCAAAGCAATATTTAAATATATCTTAAATTATATAACTATATGCGGGCGACAAAGCTTAGTTTCGTAACTTACAAAAAAATACCTGTCTACACACACCTAGATAGTACAACATTATGTAAAGGCTAAATTGCATCCAGATGGGTACAGTGGTTTCCTGGAAAACAATTTCATATATTTGATCTTTTGAGATTATCAGATATTATAAACTATAAATATAATAGTACTATATAAGACCGACCAGTAATTTTTTAACACTTTATAGGTTTAGTGTTATGGCTTCGAAATCACCTGATTTTAAGTGACGATTTTGCCCAATATCTTTATCTCTTTTTTCAAGTGCAACTGGTGGAAAACACGTATAGGTATTTGGCGGCAAATATTTCAGCTTGAGGGTGGTAGCTACCCTGTTGGGCATTAGAAAATGCCCTTCCACCATATTATGGTTTCCTCACGATGTTTTTCTTCACCGAAAGTTCAGACTCATGGCAGGTGGATTCGAACTCACTTCCATGTATGCGGCGTCCGTAGGCGCTACCAACTGAGCCATCATGACTTCATGTCCTTTTTCCTGAGTCTAGCCACGAGCCTCATTATTAGTCGATAATTGGCCAATTTGAAACAACGTGTATCTTCCAGTTGTTGTGATAAAACAACATATGTAACATACTATTACTGAAATATAGTTACCGGTATAGCAATCAGCAATATTAAGTGCTTCTATTTATTCAAAGTTCTATTTTTAATAAATTTTATTCGAATAACATTTTTAAGTGATAGTTTTATGATAAAGTTACAGTATGCATTAAAAACTTTTTTATATTGCGTTCAGATTACATAAGAATTATATGCCTAATATATGATACGGTCAATGTAAGGACTTGTTCAACCCACGCAGGACTTATCAACAAGATCCTCCTTAATTAATTAATATTTTAACTAAAGACCTACTCCAGTAGGCCAGTCCTTACCATTCCATATTAAAATTTTTCTTCCGGCAGCAGTCCATGCCAAGGGCCGGCTACTACGGCACCCTTGCGCCCGCTGCCTCGGGGCTGAGTGCCCTCAGCATTCGCCCCAAAAAGTCCTGCCAAGCTGTGAAAGCCTCTCCAGCTAACAGCGGATGACCAGTCGAAAAAAAAAAGATGGCTAGGATATATCTTGAGAGACTCGCAAGCGAGACTGATCGTTCGGATGTTGTTATCATTTTACGAATCAAAACATGGTCAATAAGATGGCTTATTTCCTGAGAGTACCCTCGTTACTCTTATATCTTAAAGTGGGATCGGTCTTGCCACAGTCGCCGCTTACCAACAACCCCTGGCATAAAGTAAATGGCAGATGATGTTCGAACTTCAATAGCGGAATAGGGTGAGTCGTATTCATTTTACTTTGATTCCGGTGCCGAATGTTCTCTTACTAAACTTGGTGTAGCTAGCAATTTTTTTAGACACACGATAGGTCGCGATATTCTATAACTAGATAGAATATATAACTACGATGAGATTCTTGTTTGAAAATTTAAATAAATTTATTTTTGTGATGTACTTTTGAAATTTTGTTAAGACTGTTTGCCAAAAACGCGTGTTACAACTGATGAATTAAATATTCGTTTAATAAATCTAAAAGTTGTTGTTCAACGTTGTCCGTGAAAGGCAAGTTTGAATGATACTTACGAGGGAGCTATGCTTCCTGAGTGGGGAAAAATGACATGAGCCAAACGTTATCGTCATAGATACCTTTACAAAGTTTGTTTTATTGTACCATACGTTGCGGATTGATACAGCGAACGATTAAAGCACTCAAATCTAGTATTTCCCCTTTTCGGTTCTCCTAGTCGTTTAATAGCCGATCAAGGATGTTGCTTTGAAAGTGAAGATTACAGGGACTTTTGTGAGTCTCAATGTGTTCTTTTGCATTTAATTGCTATGAGTACTAGTCGTACTGACGAACAAATTGAGAGGGCAATTAGGACATTAAAGGGTATGTTGACGACTGTTGAAACTTCAGATAGATCATGGCAAAATGGTTTACAAGATATTCAGTTACCGTTAAGGTGTACTGTTTGCCGTATCACAAAAATAACCCCTTTTAACCTCTTTAAAACTCTTTATGGTCAAGGTAGCAAGATCCCATTAATATTTTTTGTTCAGATGATAGTGAGAATATTGTTGATCAAGAGAAGACTCGTTTCGATAAAAATAAGGTAAAAATAGTCAAGTTTGTTGTTGGTGACTTAGTACTGATTAAAATCAAACTAAATTAGTTCCAAAGTTTACGGGATCTTTGAAAGATGCTCGTGTGAAGTTCCACCTGAGTTTGTCTACATAAGTTTGCCAGTTCGATACTTGGTAAAAGCGTAATGGCCAACGTTGTTTTCTCTAGCATAGGCAGAAGTTTTGTTGCTTTTACACGGGGCATCACGGGCTTAGTGTAACTTTAAACTTTTCTTATTAAAGTGCACTTTAACTTAGTTGAAAATCGAAAGAAAATTTTACTTCTGGTAATTGCATTTTTGAAGTTAAGTGGTGATCTAAATATTTCCGATGAGATTGAATTGACAACCTCAAAGAAAATAATATAATCCGCGATAGTTTATCTCCATTTAGTAGTCTCATTTAAATCGTTCAGACCGACTTTGTGTCAGAGAAACTATCTATTACCTCTTATTGTTGATCAATTTGATAAACTAAACTACGTTAATAAAAAAGCGGAACAACATTCCAATAAAGGCTTAGGGGGCCATAGAAGAAGTGTTAATGTTGTCCCTGGTCTTTGATAACATGGGAGTTTGAGGTGTCGCCTTAGTGCTTTTTAGTGGGTAGTGTCGGGTGCTTGTCACCCGACGAGTCTTGCCACATGTCCCTCTCACCTTTGCCTGAGCCCGGGTAATGCGTTTACGCGTTTACCGAAAGTTCGTAAAGAATAGAATTTTAAACACCACGTTAGTAAAAAAGCGGGACAATTTGAAAGTGCATTGCTTGTTTCGCTCAAGAATCAGCAATTACAATACCAGGTATACCGGAATAGCCAAGTATCAAGACTACGTCAACCTCTAGGCCAAGTTCGTGGTATTAAAGTAGGAATTCTGTAATGCGTAAGATGTAGGGATATGTGCCCTTGGATTTGAAAGGGTTAGAAATTATAAATTGCAGACAGCTCTTTGAATTCGGCAGACGGTGTCAAAAAGATTAACGATTTATTTAATTTACTAGGTATTAAAAGGATACAGAATCAGAGGAATTATTCACCTCGTAATTTACAAATGACAGATAAATATAACAAAAGACGTCAATGTGGTTTGTAATATCACATTATAAAGTTATTTTTCATACTTTTTTGTGTTATTTACAAGTAATATGCTAAGCCTAGCATGGGGATTGGCTCTCAAGTGCGACTCATAGGTCATACGAAGGACCTTACCCATAGGTGCTTTGCATCAGATTTTAAAATTAATGATGAATTTGAATACTTACATGCCTCTGGACACGTGACATACACGTACGTTTATTTTTTCAACGAGATAATAATTTAATTTATAAGATTTTTTAAAGTAGCTACCACTTAACCTTTCGAAACTGGACTATAATGGCTAAACATATATTAAGTGAATCAATATTGCAGAATACAGGTGTAATTTTAAAAGTTTTATGAACTTTAATATTATTAAAGAATAATTTTATAAATAAATAAAAATTTTGGTGCTATTATATAGTCAATGTTATAATATAATATTATTTTTTTATAACAGTTGCCTACGTAAGGTATGCCTGCGGATACAACACCACATTTATTTCCGTTACAAGTCAACCAGTATACAAGACATTAATTATTAGTCTGAAGTGTATTAGTAGTAGGATGATATAAATGCATTTTGCATTGTCACAACTTCAGATCAAATATTTTTTTTTAATGTTAAGTCTTAGCGTTATGGCCATAATCTCACCTAATCTCAAGTGATATACTTAAGTGATATGGCCCAAGTTGGTAGACACGCTAAACCTTAGGAGGAACTGGCTGTCAAGTGCAACTACCGGAACATACTTATTGGTATTTGGCAACAGATTCCTATTTGTTACCTATTAGGTAGCTAATATTATATGCACATATTAAAAAATATAAATTACTTACATAAAATGCGGGGTAATAACGTATTACAATTGTATCACACTACAACTAATAAAAATTGGTACAGCTATGCTTATTGCGTTCCGAGATCAGACATCCAGTTATAAAACGAGATGGTAGCACCAAACGTATGATAATGAACTGGTCATAGTGACTTTTTGGTTGGATAGGGATATTCAGATAGGTACAGTATATTTAGCTACCGAGAAGCTTGCAGAATGGCGTTACCATGTATACTCTCAATAAATTGATTATCCTGCATGTTAGAAGTTGTTTTACACTGCTAATCATCAGTGCAAAAATAAGCCCGAAGTGTTAGAGGAAGAAAGTAACATGATGATACTATAGCATCGCGGTAGCTGATTTTTAAATGTTATCCTGTCTAACTAAAATCCTCAAATTGTAAATCGAAGCAGTGTGCTACGTTAGCTGTACTCGAGCGCATTAGGCTTAGTCTATTACTATCGTGAAAGACATCATCACTCAATATAAAGTGAGATTGTGGCTAAAACGCTAAAACTATAAACAGTTAAATATATAAAAGCTACACGTATTAATTTCCAGAAGTATATCTCTGTACTTATCATTACACATTTGAAACTTCTTTTATTGACGTGGTGCTTAAAATCTAATTCTTTACGGACGTCCTCAAGACAACGCGTAAGCGCATTGCCCGAGTTTAGGCTTAGGCGAGAGGGGCATGTGGTGACGCATCGGGTACTAATCACTCAACACTACCCATTAAAACGCACCATAGCAACACTTTATACTCCTGTGTTGCCAGAAACCAGGAACAGCTTTCACAGTTCTTCTAGGACACATTTGAAACCGAAATACAACACAATTAGAACCGTTTAAGGCTATCATAATATATCCAATAATGCTCAACCATAATTTAATTTTTGAACCATAACTGCATATAAAAAAGTAATTTCGTGGATATTTAAACCTATTTTTATCAATTATAAACGATGTATTGAAGTGTCCGTCAACTACCTTTTTATAGTTTCAGGTGGTCCATAAAGCAATCAATCTTTTTGTGATAATTTCTTTTGACTCGGAATTAGTCACAATTGTTATAAAACACGTAACGCCATCTCTAACTAACTCAACAAACTTAACAAGGCGCGCGACAAGTTGTAGTCAATAATAAAAACGTTCCAATGTACAACAACTTCTATTCACCTTCACAAGCTTAGAGACATAGAAAAACAAGCATTACGCACACACACAAACGCAAAACATTACAGCCTCTTACGTGAAGAACGTAAGCGACTGCGGAACTCAAGATGGCTGACATTGGCAATGGCAGGTCGTTGACCCGGTGCGGGCGTAGCCTTCAAAGCTTAGATCTGGCATTAGAGAGGTTATTTTCCGTCTTGTTTTTTTATATTTATTTTTGTGGTGTAATGTTTTTGTTCGTGTAACTTTTTATTCCTTGCGATATTTCCATAATGTTTTAAAGCATGATAACGCATAGTTTACGACATATATTTTCATAAGTGTAACTGCAAAATATATTTTATTAAATTTAAAATAGTGTAAAAACAATAACTGTTAATTACGAGATTAGAAAATTTAACATAAATTCAAAATATACTGTTATAAGCATAGTTAATCGACATTTTTTCATAGGACTAACAATATGTAATATAAACAAAATAAATAAGAGAACAAGGTCTAATTTTTTTTTAATTAAAGTGCACAATGTACAAGTAAATGATTAGTGT